>CM062813.1:292560157-293280157 GCA_031772625.1 Pinus tabuliformis
TAAATTATTGTTTTTGTTTCTGAAGTTTGGGATTCATTTTAAATGATTGAAGAAGAAACTAAAGTATTAAATCTTTCCAGCAAAGCAATAGGGTAGATTTAAAATGAGTTAGGGAATAAACCGACATTGATTAACAAAATTATCAAGTTCCTTAATTCAAGAGGAAAACTGCAGCTCAGAGAACTAGAAATTACAAACATAACACTGGTGATTATGGAGGTTAAGAAATTCTAAACTAAGAGGAACTTTGAAAGATATATAAAAAGAAAGTGTAGATTAGTAAAAGTTGAAGTAAATAAGTTCAACACCAAGTTCGATATCCTACATCACAAAGGCATGTCATCATGTTGGAATTTAGAAGGAAAAATTATTCCTTTAAATGAATATAAGAAGTAATTGAATGATTGTAGAATGGATGATAGTAAATTTGTTGGCTGGACAATGCCCTTAAAAGGTGAAAGAATTTTGAATAAGTTAGTTTATGATTTTTACCTTCACGATGAAGTCAGATCTCTTTTTGCATCCATATCTACTTTCCAGAATAACACCAAATTGGTTGAGGCTTACAGTAAATTAATCTCATATACATATCCAACCAAGCTGAGCGGCATAGACTAGTTAACATTTTCTGACGAACTTCTTAACTGCAACAACAAAATCCAAAAAAAGAATACATATTGAAGCACAAGAGTATATTAGAGTGGCATAGACTGGTTAACATTTTTTTACGAACTTCTTAATTGCAACAACAAAATCCAAAAAAAAGAGTATTGATGGAAGCACAAGAGTATATTAAGGACATATGTAATATTTCATTTATTAGATCCTATTATTTAGTTTTTCAAAACAATTTTTTATTGTAATTTTGTATAAAAATAAGAAAGAAACTCATTTCAATGGTTGGGTTTTGGAAAGAGACTGACTTGTATTTTGTAAAATCTTGATACTTTCAAAGTTTAATCAAAGAGTTCTAGTTTCAGTGTATGACATATTTGTTTACTATGTGAGTATTTTAATGTGTTTTCATAATCTTATCGTCTATACATTTTGATAATGTATGGAACATAACAAAGGCTAAGTTGAGAATCAACTTCCTTTATTTCCCCTGGAAATGTTATAGTAAACACTGAGTAGACAATATAGACAAATTGTTTATAATTGTCCCTCTGAATCTGGAAATTGTTGCCCTAATTTCATCTAATTAAGATGTCTACTATTGTTAAGCTAATGGAGAACCTTCTTTACACTTTATAGTCTTATCAAGTGATATAAATATTCAAAATTGAGTATGAATGTTGGTTGATATTTTTCTAAGTCTTTAAAGTTGTTATTTTGTTAGGTCTTGATGTTGGCACTTTGATTGGACCTCTAAAAGGGAGGGTTTTATTCATTTAAGAAAATATTTTAAAACCCTTAGTAACCACCTCTCAAAAAACACCTCGTCTTGATGCTTTGGCATAGTTCCCTAGAAATGAACTGTCTTCAAAGGACAATAGAATCCATGGAAGGGATTAAAGAAGAAAATACTCCTAATAATGTGGTTTAGTTTATAGAAATTGTAGTAGACGTATAAGAGGAAACTATGCCTAATATTTTGCTAATGTTGCAAACATTTCAATAGAAACTCGAGTTGAGGAGGTGTCAATGAAAAATGGGGATACCCTAGAGGAAAACATATTTGAGGATGTGATAGAGAAATAGATAGTAGTTGAAAGGATGTTATATAGTAAAATTCTAAACTTCAAACCTTACCATTAGAGTCATTTGAAATCATTCAACTGAGGGTGAAAGTGGAAAACTAGAGGAATCATGTCAAGTCATCAGGTTAGGGTTTGATATCATTACATGTGCATCAACAAGCTATTCATAGACATTGAGATTAGTGGGTTGAATTCTATATTGACCAAACAAGGGAAATGTGGGAGTATACATGGATATAATGATAAGGCATTACAAAATCATGATACTTATTCATCGATTAGAATTATACAAAAAGAAGATGTGCCATTTGTATTATGAATCTCTTGTCTGTAGATAACTTTCCCTTGTATATTTTTGTTTCTTAAAGAAGTAATGGATATCTTTCTAGATTCATTCATTTATTGCAAGTAAGTATCCTTTGTTTGTGATGAAGAGTGATCCATATTAGATCATATTATTTTTCATCTATTGATTTAGTTTAGAAAATGTTTTACACTCCGAATACAATTTTCATTCTTAGATTAATGGTGCAATTTTTTCATTAAAAGAATTATAGAAATCAATTGCACAGAAACCCATGGTTTACACATACAATACATGGTATATCATGAGACCTCTATTCCTCGAGTTGATAATTAAGTAATAAATTACTTTAACCATGTATTTTATAATAACCATGATGATTATATCCATATCTAATTCGGATTCAACACTTTCTCCTCAAAGATCATGTACTTTTGGACTTTCAAAGGGTCCACATCAAACCCTAGGTGAGATAGTATAAAGATTAGAAACAGAAAAAGCCTTTAATGGAAATGCCCTAGTTTCATAAAAATATTGATACTAATGTTATTAAATGTTTCTTTTTTGAATCCTATTCCTCCAAAGGTGACATGCTTCCTTAGCAATATCACAACTAAAAAAGGTATAAGCATTGTTTTCCACCAAATTAACAAATCCACTACACCTTGTTGGCCCTATCCAAATTATATTCATGAATCCTTATTTCGAAAGGATTTTTTTCTCTTTTTGTGAAAGTTGCAATATTTCCCCAAATTGCATCTGACATACCTAGTGCCTTAATGCTCGATTACAATATGGGGTAGCAAAATTTTTCATCCTCATGAGCTTAAAAATAGGCTCTGATACCACTTTGTAATACACCCAACCCCCTAATCCTTCATTAGGGTTGTACGAAATCACATTTTCTCTAAAGCATTTTATCAAATAGTTCCCACAGATTATCTAATAAACATCCACAAAACCACATTTTGTTGGGGCATTTCATCAAATAGTTTGTGTGCATTGTTTATTTCTCTCAAACCCCAATCTTCCGCAAAGTATATCTCATAAATTATAGAGGACCAAAATATACATTTATACCACAGATCCCTAAGATATTTTCTTTGTCTCCTCCAAGTTTCACAAGCTCGAACCCCTAAGAAAGAAAGTTATGGAAAGAATGCAAAGTTGACCTATTTTGAGGCATGATTTCAAGAGCATTTAGGATACCTTACTCATGGAATATCTATGAAAATATAGTGAAACAAAATCTGAAATATTTATCATACTTTCCTTAGTATTTCCCCAAAGTATGGTCCAAGTTTCAACCTTTGAAACCACTTAGAAGGAAAGTTATAGTAAAAATGGAAAACTGGCCTTATTTTAGGAGCATTTAGGAAGCTCAACTTTCTTAGGAATAACTTTGAAAATATAGCGAATCAAGATCTAAAAATTGAACCAGATGATTAGTGGGATTTCCCCTCACTATGATCCAAGTTTTAGCCTTTGGATCCTCCTAGAAGAACAATTATAACGAAAATGCCAAGATAGCCTATTTGAAGAAGCATTGAGGAATCCCGATTTCCTTAGATAATATGTCCAAAAATATGGCGAATCAATATTTGAAAATTGAACCAAATGATTAGTGGGATTTACCCTCACCATGATCCAATTACTAGTCTTTGGAACCTCCTAGAAGAAAAGTTATAATACAAATGGCAAGATGGCCTATTTACCCCATAAATCACATTTTTCGACTTCCACCATTAAACTCCATGAAATCACTTATAACATGTAGAGGAAATTAAAGAAAATGAAGCATGTAGTTAACAGGGAAGACATACAATTAATAGGGAATGCAAGAAATTACCCAAAATTATCATGCATTTCCCATGCATCCCAATTCATTTTGTAGAAAATCTTGTAGATTCACAAGCTAATGCAATTTGCTAAAGCAAGAGACAAGAATCTACTTCTACTCTTATAGCGAAAGCCCATAAAAATCAAGCAAACAATAATAAATAGAGGAAGAGAATCAAAAGCACATAACACAATAAATATTTGGGGAAAGCCATAACTCAAAACCCCACTATATGTTTTTATTAATCTGGAAAATCAAGATGACATTACAATGCTTGTTCTCTCTAGAAAAATCCCAGCACTCAGTAAATCCAATCTCCAACTCATAAGCAAGCTCACGGCCAAAGCTTAGCCTCTTCACAAGCTCTCCAAGTCTATATTCGAATGCATAATTCCTATGGAGGATAGCTTGTATTTAAAGGCAAATAAAGCCTCTAAAAATTGTTCAATCCCTCAAGGGTCAGTTCCTAAATGCATGAATTATCAGTGCAACTCAAAAAAATATAAAAAATATTAGCACGTTGTCCCTGCACTCTAGTCTCAACTGGGTCTTTCTCACAATTGACATGCATGAGTTTCTGATGAGTAAATATTCAGTTAACTAGAGTAGCACTGGTGGAGTTCATTAGTGAAACCACTAACTGTTAATTCACTATTAGTTATCTCAATCAGTTTAAGAACTAATTTAACTAAATTGACTCATGAAACTAATTCTTCTATTCTACAACTCATAATTAACTCACACTGGGCTCCTACAAAGTAGCTATGAGAATAGAATTTGAATTTAATTCATAGTTTAATTCAAGGACAAATTAAACTGGAATTTCTTGTTGCCATTTCTCAACAAGAAAGGGATTATCAACTACCCTAATCCTGTCTCTGTGAAACTCAAATTTACATCTTAACAATGCCTTTGTCAAGATGTCAACATCTTGCTCCTCCGTGGGAATGTACTCTAACAACATGATGCACCTCAATACACAATCTCTGAGATGATGATACTGGATATCAATATGCTTGGACCGATCATGAAAGAATGTATTGTCAGAGAGTTTGATACAACTCTGATTATCAAAATAAATCATTGTCGGATCCATCTGCTGACCAAACAAACCAACCAGGATCTTCCTCATCTAGATATTGTCACATGTTGCCTGACTTGCAGCCATGTACTCTTCCTCTGTCGAACTAAGTGCAATCGATCTCTGCTTCCTGTTGTACCAAGAAACTGTTGTTGACCCAATACTGAAGATCCCTCCTGATGTGCTCTTCCTGTCAGATGGACTCCCTTCCCAATATGCATCAGTGAAGCCTTCAAGCTTTTCACTCCCTTTTCCGTCTGTACTATAACCCAAACTGAGTGCCTCTGAGGTATCTCAATACATGCTTTGCCTTCTTCCAATACAGCTTAGTAGACCTAACCATCGCTTGACTAACTTGGTTAACTGTATAGCACATATTCAGTCGTGTGTTCACCAAGTACATGAGTGAACCCACAAGATGCCTGTAAACAATAGCTTCCACTACTTCCCCTAAAGTAGCATCCTCCTTCCTCTAATTACCAGCTAGAGGAGTCTCCATGGGTTTATTGTTCTCCATGCAGAATCTCCTGAGTATCTCGTTGGCATACTTGCCCTGAGATACAAACAACTCTAGATCTCCTTGCCATACCTCCATGCCAAGAAAGTAATGCATGAGCCCCATGTACTTCATCTCAAACTCTCTTGCACGGTCCTCCTTGTAAGATTTTATGAGCTTCTCATCACCTGTCAGTATGAGATCATCTACATAAAGTGCAATGATCAACAACTTACCTTCCACCACTATGTGATACAGGTTCACCTCCGCTTCACTCTTCAAGAAGCCCAACCCTAGTGAAGTAGTTATCTATTCTGGTGTACCAAGCATGTGGTTCTTATTTCAGCCCATACAACTCTCTCTTGAGTCGGAACACATGTGACTCACGGTCCAAGGTTTCAAAACCTTCCAGGTGCTCTATGTACACCTCTTCCTCAATCATTCCATTAAGGAAGGCAGTCTTCACATTCATCTGATGGATCTTCCAACCCATCTTTGCTAATAGTGCCAAAATAGATCTAATTGACAAGTACCTTGCAACAGGAGCAGAGGTCTCATCATAGTCAATACCCTCTACCTGTGAAAAGCCATGGGCCACAAATCTGGCCTTATGCTTCTCCACACTACCATATGTAGCTTTATTTCCTTTGTAAAGCCAATGGGAGCTCACAAATGACTTGTCCTCTGGTCTCGGGACCACATCCCAAACACTGTTTCAAACTATGGAGTCATACTCCTCCACCATTGCATCAACCCAAACCAGTTATTGCATTGCTTCCTTAAGGGAAGATGACTCTATCACAACACATGCACCCATAAGTGCCATATATCTAGTGTACCTCTCTAGTGACCTCCTCTATCTGTGCTGAGAAGAGGGTGCTCTGACATTCTCCCACGCATCATCCAACAATTTGTCAACCTCTCTAGTGCACTTTCTTCGCTCTTTGGAAGACTCTGCCTGAGTGGATGTATCCACTCTCTGAACCTCTGCATGTGGATGCTCCACATCAATCTGAGGCCCCTCAAACTTAGGAGCTAAAAGCTCCTCCTCTACATGTAGCTCAAGCTTCCTCTCAAGGGATACTCGCATGGCCTTCTCCTCATCGAACTTGATATCCCTGTGAACCACTATCATCCAAGTGGTCAACATGTACACCTGATAGTTGTAGGGTGTATCAATGTACCCCACAAAGATACCCAACTATGTTATTGGCTCAAGCTTGTTCCATGCATCTCTGGTCACATGGTAATAAACCGATGACCCAAAAATCCTGAATTGACTAACATATGGCCTCTTACCGGAATAAGCCTCCTCTGGTGTCTTCATCTCAAGTATCCGATGTGGGCTACGATTCTTATCATAAACCATTATGTTGCATGCCTTAGCCCACAAGTGTAGTGGTAGGCCCTGATCATGCAACATCACCCTTGCAACCCCTACTATGCTCCTTTTCTTCCTCTCAGCAATCCCATTCTGTTGAGGGTTATAGGGTGTTGTCAACTCTCGTTTAATCCCTTCCACTACATAGAGGTTCTTAAACTTATTTGAGACATACTCACCACCATTATCACTTCGTAGAGATTTAACCTTCTTTCCTGACTCTTTCCCTACCAATGCTTTGAACTCACAAAACTTTGTGAAAGTTTGATCCTTTTTCTACCTAAAAAATAACCATCATTTGTGAGAATATTAAGTAAAAAATATAACATAACATCTATGTTTGGCCATGGATTCTTTTGATAATGGTCCACACACATCTGAATGGACTCTCTCCATAATAGACTTTGCTCAACTGTCTCCGTCTCCAAAGAAAGACTTGGTATATTTTCCCAAGGTACAACCCTTGCATGTGTCAACTTGCTCAAGCATACCTTTGGGAAGACGGTAGAGATTTGCTGCAATATCTTCAAAGCCCCATGATACAAGTGGCCCAATTTCCTGTGCCACAACTCATCGACGTCTTAGCTCAACATATTTTCTGCTTTTGAACTCAAAGTAGCACAATACTCTACCTCTATCTTATAGAGATTCTGAACTCGAATCCCTATCTTCTTTACTTGAATCATGGCTATGTGTCGAAGGAATGCCTTTCCTTTCAAAAATATCCCATCATAGCCTCTATCCTCAATCATGGAAATGGAAACCAAGATCTTTGTCAGTCTAGGTACATGGATAACATTATTCAAGGTGAGTGGAGCCGCATGCTCCCTCTGAAAAGTAATATTTCCCACACCAGTAACATTATACTTACCGTCATCACCCATCTCGATATGCATCTTGAGATCTTTCTCCTCCAGTTTATTGAATAACTCTTTGTCGCCAATCATGTGGAATGAAGCTCCACTGTCTAAGTACCAGACACTTCTCGTCATTGAAGACACCATGCATTCAATGAGGGAAAAGTCCAATTCGAATTGGGAGACCAAAGCCTCACCCACCGCTCCTCCTAAGGACTTCTCCTTGGACTTCTTCAATGGGAAATTTGTAGCAAAGTGTCCCATCTTGTGACAATGAAAACATTTAACTTCCGTCATGTCCTTCTTCTTACCTCCGTGATAAGAATCTGATTTGGAATGGGAAATTTTAGTTTTCCCCTTCCTCGCTTTAATCACTAAGGCACTATTCTCTTCATCATCAGTCTTTGATGAAGAGCCATCCCTAGTGTTCCTCCTAATCTCATCCTACATCAAATTAGACCATAGTCATTCCCAATCTGGCAGCTTCTCTCGACCATTGACGGAGTCCTGATAACTATTCCAACTCTTTGGCAGTCCAAGAAGAGAAAGGCTCACCATATCCTCCTCGGCAACTGTGATTCCAACACTTCCAAGTTCATCCCGACATTGAGTGAACTTGGTCAAGTAATTTGGAATCATCTAGCCTTTCTCCATATTGATTTTATGAAGTTTATCCTTTAGTGCCAACTTCCTTTGATCACTGCTATTCTGATACAAGTCTGTCAATGTTTCCCACATAGCATGCAGTGTTTCCTTTCCATGGAGACTTGAGACAATATGATCTCAAACTCCCTCAAGGATTATGTGCCTTTCCTTCTCCACACACTTCTTCCACTCATCCAAGTTTTGTGCATCAATAGCTACTGGCTTAGGAATTGCTTGTTCAACAAATTCCTTCAAGCCATCATCCTCTAGCATAGCCTCCATACTATCCCTCTAGGCTATGAAATTCGAGCGGCCTTCCAAGGCATACTCAAGCCTCAACCCATGGAATGCCATTTTCCGATCCTGAAGTATGTATTGCAAATTCGACTTTCACCTGTAACCTAGAAACTCAAAACTTCGAAATCTCCTCTATTATAATGTTCTCTGCTCTGATACCATGTAGAAAATCCTGTAGATTCACAATCTAATGCAATTTGCTAAAGCTAGAGATAATAATCTACTTCTACTCTTTACAACGGAAGCCCATAAACATCGAGAAAACAATAATCAATAGAGGAAGAGAATCAAAGGCACAAACACAATAAATATCCGTGGAAAGCCACAACTCAAAACCCCACTATCTGGTTTGTATTAATTCGGAAAATGAAGATGAAATTACAATGCTTATTCTCTCTACAACAATCCCAACACTCAACAAATTCAATCTCCAACTCATAAGCAAGCTCAAAACCAAAGCTTAACCTCTTCACAAGCTCTCCAAGTCTATATTCCAATGCATAATTCCTATGGAGGATAGCTTGTATTTAAAGGGAAATAAAGCCTCTAAAAATTGTGCAATCCCTCAAGCGTCAGCTCCTAAATGTTGCACTATTAGTGAAACTCAGAAAAATCTAAAACAAATAGCACATTGTCCCTGCACTCTATTCTCAACTAGTTCTTTCTCATAATTGACATGCATGAGTTTCTGATGAGTAAATATTTTGTTAACTAGAGTAGCACTGGTGGAGTTCATTAGTGACACCACTCGCTGTTAACTCACTATTAGTTCTCTCAATCAGTTTGAGAACTAATTTAACTGAACTGACTCATGAAACCGAGTCTTCTATTTTACAACTCACAATTAACTCACACTAGACTCGTACAAAGTAGCTATGAAAATATAATTCGAATTTAATTCATAGTTTAATTCAAGGAAAAATTAAACTGTAAATACTTGTTTCCATTTCTCAACACATTTAAATTCCATAGAAATGCATATTCAAAACCACTGCTCCAAAATCTACTATCATAACCAACACAATGATAATAAATAAAATAATATAACAATAACAAGAATTCTTGCATATCACTAAAACCATTCATCCAAGAAATATCAATAACACTAAATAAACATATATCAATTGTAACTAGAAAATATTGGAATTGAAGTAGGGTGAGCCACATTCCACCCCACCTTAGGCTCAATTGTTCCATAATTTGTCTCTAGTTGGCCACCGTCGTGTTAGAGTTTGATGCCTTGAGGGAAAACTAAAATCATTGATTTAGCACACAAATTTTAGACTAGATATAAAACAAAAAGTGAAGGCCACTCTCCTTCAAAAATAGGAAAAACTTAGTCTCTGACACATAGGATATCACTCACAACTCTTCACTAGTTACAAGGTCTAAACCTATATGGGTCTTTCCACAATTTCTCTTACCAAATTGAATTTTTTAGTGAGAGAGTATGAGAGAAAAATCTAAGGATAAAATAAGTACTAAGAACCCCTTAATGGTTTCTTCTTATTATTTTTATAATGACACCTTGACCCTTCATCTTCCCAATCTTTTGCTAGAAGCTTCTTGGGAATACCAAACATCACACCAAAGGAAAACAAGGCCAAGATTTCTACCCTCCCCGCCTCCCCCTCCCCCTTGCATCATTTCCTCCCTAGTTAAGTTTTTCTCCCTCCCCAAGACATCTCAATCCATTGGTTGCTCCCTTCAATTCTAGAATTTTTATTTATAAAATAGAACAATAAATCACATAACAAATTTTAGTACATATTATAAATGTTGGTAACCCAACATTACAAGTATTTAATTACATCACATTTTTTTGGGAAATAAAAAGGGGGTGTCATAATCCCATTCCCCTAAAGGGAACAACTTCCTCGGTGTTCTCACTAATCTTGCACCATTAGAGAAATTTTAAGGTCTAAAATGGGTCTTCTAAGGAATATTATAAAATAATAGTGGAAATAATAAAATAATATTAGATTACCTCTTCGAGTTTTGGAGGGAAAAAAACTACTCAACTCGTATTTTCAACTTATCTCCCTCGATTTAACTCAAATATAAACTGGGAGAACTCATTGGATGCATAATTTAATTTTGCATCCAAGGAGTACTCATGATGCATACATTTGATGGACCCTACTACACGAAAAATGTGAAATACATGAAAAAACGTGATTGTAATCACGTTTTTCATGTATTTCTCATTTTTTGCGTAGTAGGGTCCATCGAAAGTATGCAACATGGGTACTCCTTGGATCCAAAATTAAATTATGCATCCAACGAGTGGTCCCGCTTGAAATTTGAGTAAAACCGTAGGGAGATAATTAGAAAATACGAGTTGAAAAAGTAGTTTTTTATTTATTTTTATCTTTTTACCTTTTTACTCCGAAAATGATGAATCATCCCCAATGGTTGACATCATCATATTGAATCATATTGGTTCTTATAAATTTGATTTTTGTTGTACATTTTTTTAGGCCCATTTTTTAGTTCAAAATTTCTCTAATGTTTATTTCGTTGTAGCAACACCAACCTAGGTGATGTCTCTTACTACAACAATGGTCTGCATCCTTTCCTTATCTACATCAAAAATCTGGTTCTCGTCAATTGTTCTCCTTTTATCATTGTGTATGTTATGTTTAATTTGGCCACCTTTGTACCTTATATAGCTTCCCTGTATAAGCCCAATTTTTCCTTGTAACAACGCGGGGTTAAAAATCCATGTAATAAAGTTAATAAAGGCAAAATAATAACCAAGGTCACAGGACACATATTCCAAGTTGAATGTTGAGAAAATACATAGTGACGGGGATCTCTTGTGATTAATAAATGGCTATGGAAATTGGCAAAGACAATGACAAAGGCTTCGAAAAGGCATCATGCATTAATTGGAATTTTATTTATGAAAATAATGGAAAACAAGAGAAAAAGAAGGTGAAAGGTCACAGGTTGCATGTGAGGAAGAAATGAAGTAAAATAATGGAAAATTGAAGAAAATAGAGGCCTCATTGATAAAAAGGCTTTTGAGGATCAGTTCACAACCTTTTTTTAGATTTAGATGGGAGCTCTCTATTCTATTCTCTCTCTCATACTCTTGCACACTTAGAGTTTCTTAGATCACTCTTGGAGCATTGTGGCATACTTGGGATTTTGGAGCAACCAAGCAAAGGAAGAGCAGGAAAGCCCAAGAGGACAACAAGAGCAACAACTACAACGAGTTTTTCTTGCAGGTATTGAGTTGCATGTATGATTTCCCTGCTATTTTTTACATGCATGACATATGCATGTGGTTATTTCTTTATGATCTGTCATTGGCATGGAGGATTGTCTAGATTGACAATGGTTTTCCTAGCCTTTCCAATTCTTGGATAGCCATGGTGTTGCAGGTTTTACCTTTTGTTTTCTAGTTAGTACTCATGGTCCTTATGTCTGTGGGTTGAGTTATTATTTCCCGGAGCCTTGGTTGGACATCTCTGGAAGCCCTATAACAACTTGGGTTGAGTTACTAGTCCTGGAAGCCTTGGTTGGACAAATGCTCTGGAGCCCTTTGTGGTTTGAGTTACTAGTCCTAGAATCCTTGGTTGTACAAACACTTTGGAGCCTAATGACATTTGTGGGTTGAGTTACTATTCCTAGAAGCTGAGTTGGAACAAATGCTCTAGAACCTTGGATAACTTGGATAGAGACCGATATGGTGATGGTTAGTGATGTACGATTATGAGGTGGAATCACTGGTTGAGGTTTGAGGTGGTTTGGCCTCTGGAATCCCTGGTTTGGTTTTCTTGGTTTATTCCATGATATCCCACATTCATGGTTGGAATACAGCGCAGGGGTGGTTGGCTAAAAGAGAGATTTGGTTCAACCCAATCTATGATCAGGTGGTACGTGGAAGTCCCTAACTTGGTTGGATTTTCATATGTTAATAAGAGCTCCTTTCCTCTTGTGCTCTATGTGTAAATGTACTTGTTATTATGTGGCTATGATGGTTTTTTTGTTATTGTTATATATCTGGTTATATGTTGGTTACAAGCAAGGTTTTATGACAATATTGAGTTATGGATCTCATCATGTTTTGGTTAGTAGATGAAATTTTAATGAATGAATGACTTAATAGATGTTTTTTCAGCTATTAAGAGAGGAAATCAGTCCTTCTTGATTAATCTCATATAAGTATGAGGCCCCTATGTTCATATGTGTTTTTATGACATGTACATTACATGTTCATGGTGTGTTTGATGAAATTTTTGTCATGGTTAGGATAAGTCGCGCTAGTTCCTTGTTCAATTTTTACATTAGAGGCCTTTTTTCCTTGTTATTTATCATATTTGAATGTTTCATTAAGTTCTAGGTAGAGGCCTGGGTTCTAGCCCTGAAAAGATGGCTTAAATACCACAGTCACTAACATAGAATTGGTTGGAAAAGACTGCATTCGTTGGGAAGAAGGCATGTGGGAGTGACTTGAGGGTCTTAGTTGCACGGAGGCCTTGTCATGGGAGCGATTGGGGGCTTATTTCAGTGAAAATCTAAGTTACCTTAAGCGTTGGGAAACTAGAGTGGTTGGTTAGACCTTGGGGGTCCTGTAGCACCTGAGGGAGGTCTGTAAAGTGTTGGTTCATCAGTTCCACTTAGTTAGAGTGATCTAGGAGGTCGAATCATAACATAGTAACTCTTCATCACATATTTACCCTAGTGGGCTGGTAAGCTTGGGTAAGTGTGGGAGGAGGGTTTTACATTCCTACAATAAAATATATTACCAACATTGAATATTACAAACTGAAATCATAAATTTTAAATGTGAAAACCATTGTTCCATTACTCATAGTCTTAAGCACACAATATCTCTTTTCTCTTCTGTATCAAAACGCTTACTTCCAATAAAGTTCTATTTAGTACCTACACCAAAAGATCAACATCACCTATGTGTTACAGTTCATTTTCTTGCTCAACCAGTAATCCTTTTCCAGGAAACTTGATTTTTTTCCAAAATAAGTTGAATTTCTAATAGGTGAGGTTTTAAACCAATACTTATTTGTATGGTTATTCTTTTCCTCCCTCCACAGGTGACAAGTTCAACTCACAATATGCATTGGATATGCTCTCTTATACTCACATTCCAGTGAGTGTGTGACAAATTTCTTCTCCCATAGTTACTCACCCTTCTAGGTGCAAGAAATCCTCATCCTCGTGTGATCTACCTATCCCAGGGCTTTCCTATATGAAATTATTGAAGAGATTGTTAGAGTCTCATAGCCAAGTTCCCTTCTGGAATGCTCTAACATAACTTATACTACATTTCTCATGGAGTCCTATAATTAAGTTTCAATTTATGACTTGCTCCCATGAGGTAATCAAAGTGTGTCATAGGATTGCAATGTCACCATAGTGGCCTTGTTCCTGGGCTTTTTTATTATCATTTCACCTATATCACAATATTCATTTCCCATGATATATACTCAAAAGTTTTAAATCATAAATTTGTATCACCCGAATTTGCTTCATTCAGGAACCAGATCTCACAAACATTGGAATTTTAGTTATAATGTTGGAATTTTTTGTAAGTGGTGATATTGTTATCTATAATAGTGCCTTATACCTCATACCCCATTCCAACACTCCACTTGCAATAAGAAATTTCAATCATCGAAACAATGGTAAGTGTTCATAAATAAAATATTTTCATTGAAAATTTCACAACATCCATTGAAGTGATCTCAAAATTATTACAAACATAATAATTCTATCACTTTCAACTGATTTCAAATTGATTGAAATGAAACTAAAATCACATTATATATTTGTATCATAATCATTTTATGCATTTTAGAATTCAATCAAACATTTATTATAGCAACCCAAAGGGTGAAAACTATGAGTTACATAACCACTCTATCCACTAAGATGCATATCGCTAAATTCATGAGTAATTTATCTCCAATTTGTTTTGCAGAATGAGGGATTCATGCCACTCATTTCACTACTCAACAATTCCTTAAGAGTATTAGAAGTTATTTCCTTTCATGAAATCCAGTCATGCAATTGATTGTTCCATACAAGCATACATGCAATCAATGCACCAAGCATATGTACCATTATGATTCATAATATGAGTGTCATGGCCAAATCATATCACAATAATCATGGATGCATCACAAGGATTCTAGTTATCTTTACACACTAAAGGATTCTTACCTTTATCATAACCAACTAGATATTAATGACAAACTTTCTTTCACATATCAACGATTCCATACAATTCTCACATTGACTAGGAAAGAACAATCCTTCAACTACATGTTCCTTATCAACAAAGCTAACATTATATGATGGAATCAATCTCTTAAGCGTAGAGACTATTGGGCCAATACTCATGGACTCATGAACATAATTGCAGTCCCTACATTTTCTTCATACCTTTCACATTTTCATGCAATCTCTCAATGCATTACTTAGCATGTTTTATCTCATAAATGTATTATTCATTCATTTAATATTTTCTCAACATGGAAACTCAATGGATGTACATATTACTAATATTTTACTAAATCTTTATTTTCTAAAACGTTTTTACCTTAATCAGACTCCTTGGGCATCCATACAATACATGCAATAAATTGAATAAACAAAATATATCAAATTCAACTAAAAGGAATTCTAACCCAATTCCTTTACATTTTTAGCTTCACTTGCTATTTTCCCTACTTACTTGGCTACCATCAACATGCATTCTCAGTTGAAATATTTTCAAGGAGTCCAACTGGCTTTGCCTATGAATTTTTTACCTACATATACTATCATTGTCTTCATCATTCATAATCCCTCCCCCTCAATAGAATTTCCATGAGCTCCATTCTCATGTGAATACCATAGCATACTTCATGTTGCAACAATCAATTTCCCGTGAAACGATATTAAACTCACATGTTATTTACAACTCTATCATTTCATCTACTTACATACAAGTTTCAATGAATATTCAAAAGGGGAACCTACGCTATGTGTCCAATTCATTCATTCAAACAATGCCTTCAATCATGCACCCAAACATGTACATATTGTCATGCATGTGTCATACTTTCACATATTCCATGCCATTCATACACACATCAATTAATAGTCAATTAATTTATGCATGAGCTATAACATCTCAATTCAACGACCAACTCAACCTTATTAAATTTTGATTTCAGTATGTTAGTTATATATTTATATATTTGCAACAAACCAAACCTTCTCATGCTTATGATGTTTTGAAATTCAGTGTGCAACATGAATTTACCTATTCAAAATCTTCCCTCTACATTTATTACATCAAGGGCACTTAACATACTATCATATTCACACAATTTAATTAGAGTATTTCCTGAGCTCCATGGCAACCTTCAAATTCGAAAACCTTTCTAAAGGGCTCGGGACGAACCTTCCCACTTTCATTCCTATAGATTACCTTATCTATGCATCATTATTTATTAAATATTATAATCCTACCATGGACCTTTCATTGAGTTCTTAATTATATTAGATATTGGGGATTCTCCCTCATTTCTCTTCACATCACCACCAAAGGTGGGTGACTCAACCTCCTAGCAAGCTCTACTACCATTTCTAGGGATTCATATACTGATTTCCCATTACTATACCAACATATAATAAATTTATGTATGTTATGTTCATTGAGGTAGTATCTTGGACATCATATATTTCCATGTTGTCGTGCTTCTTATAAGGGAAGTAACAAAGAGAGTGCTCCTTTTTATAGCCCCGACATTTCAAATTCTTCCTCTTTGATATACGTCTTTCTATATTTCTGTTTGTTGGCCCATGGTTTCGAGTTTAAATGGGTTATGATTCTTTTGGTGATGGTGAGGGAATTCAAGGAGGAGGTGTTATCCTTCATAGCCCCAACATTTCAATGACCTTTCCTTTTTCCAAACCTCATGGGATCTTACCTCAGTTTCTAAATTCTTATAAAAATTGTTCTGCTTTTGAATCATGGCATCAAGTGTCTTGGGCTCCTCAAAATTTATCTTATCTTGAAATGATATTAGTAATCCATTGAGAAAATATTATATTTTCATCTTTGAGAAATGACAGTGACGGTGCTATGAAATGATTATCATAGTTGTCCAAGGTGAGTTGTCCCATTCTTTGTTCATGGAATTCCCTAATATTGTCATTATGATACCCCTATATATCTCCAATGGTTGGTCCATGTTGCAACCCTTGCATGTAAGACAAGTTCTCTAGCGATATCATGTTTAGCTTTGTATGCTCTTCTTTTTCTCTAATGAGTCTTTCATTGTCTGCTTTGTAACTCTGAAGGTATTCCTTCAAACTATTCATTGTCTCAATAAGGTCGAGAGATTTTCCTCTTCTTTCATCTTTTCCTTAGAACAGATCATTTCAATATTTAGTTATGCCTTTTTTCTTGACATCCTTCTATTTCTTTTCACTATTGGAAAGTCTTATTTCTACTAGAATAACACACAAGTATTAACACCATTGAAATCATAACAATTAAACATGTATATTACCTTTACATCATTTGTTCCTAAGCATATACCAAACTACATGTTTATCTTGCTACATGAAACTCAAATTAGTCTTCAAGTAACATTAGTGTATTCATATATATAACAAAATAATTTCACATAAGTACACATGCATGCATAAATATTAATTTAAACCTTATATTATATCTTATACTCGAGCCCATCTAGATAATGTTGAACCTTATCTATGATACCACTTGTAACGTAGTATTATAGCTCCGAGTTCATCTGTTCTCGATCCCATCCAGGTCCAATGTTGAAACATGCTCTGATACCAATTTATAACATGCCTAGTCCCTTAATGCTTGATTAAGGATACATGGTATCAAATTTTTTCTTCTTCACAAGTTTAGCAATCAACTTTGATACCACTTTGTAACACACCCAACCCCATAATCCTTCATTAGGGCTATGGGGCATCACATTCTTTCTAAATCATTTGATCAAATAGTTCCAACACGTTGTCTAATCACCATCCACCAAAACCATATTTTGTTGGGGCATTTCATCAAACAATTTTTGTGCACTATTTATTTCTCTCAAAACCCAATCTTCCATAGATAATATCTTAGAAATTATAGAGGACCAAAATCTAAAATTTCTACCACATGTACCTTGATATATTTTCTTTGTCTCCTCCAAGTTTCATAGTCTAGAACCTCTCAAAAATAAAGTTATGGAAAGAATGCCAAGATGGCCTATTTTGAGGTCTAATTTTAGGAGCATTCAAGAGAGCCAACTTCCTTAGGGAATATCTTCAAAAATATAGCAAACCAAGATCTGAAATATATACCAGAATTTCCTCAAGATTCTCCTTAATTATGGTCCAATTTTCAGCGTTTTAAACCACCCAAAAGAAAAGTTATAGTCAAAATGCCAAACTGTCCTTATTTGAGGGGCATCCAAGAAGCTTGAATTTCTTAGAGCATAACTCTGAAAATATAGTGAATAAAGATATAAAATTGAAATAGATGATCAACAAAAATTCCTCTCATTATGGTCCAATTTTTAGCCTCTAGAACCTCCTATAATAAATTTTATAGTGAAAATTCCAAAATGACCAATTTGAAGCACTTAGGAAGCTTGGTTTCCTCAGATCATATACCCCAAAAAAATAGAGAATTGAGACATGGAAATTGAATCAGATGGTCAATAGGATTTCACCTCACTATGTTCCAAGTTTAAGCATTTTGAACTTCCCATAAAAAACAATTATAGCGAAAATTCCAAGATGACCCATTTACCCCATAATTCACATTTTTGCGGCTCCCATTATTAAACTCCATGAAATCATTTATATCCAATAAAGGAAATTAAAGGAACTTCAATATGCAGTTAATATGGAAAGAATGCAATTAACAACGAAGGCATGCAATTACCTGAAATTATCATGCATTTCCCATGCATCCCAATTCATTTAAATTCCATAGCCAAGTGAATTCAAACCCACTACTCCAAACTTTAATATCATAACCATCACAGTGATCATAAATAAAATAATATATTAACAACAACAATAATTCCTACATACCACTAATTCATTCATGAAAGAAATATCAATAACACATAAATAAACATATATCTTTTGTAACAAGAAAATACTGGAATTGAAATAGAGTGAGCCAAGTTCCACCCCACCCGAGGCTAAGTTATGCTGCAACTTTTCTCACAAATGACCATCGCTATGTTAGATCTTGATGCCTTGAAGGAAGACTAAACTTAGGGATTTAACACATAGTTTTCAGACCAGCTTTAACACATAAAGTGAAGGCCACTCTCCTTCACAAAAAATAAAAAATCAGTCTTTGTCACATAGCCTACCACTCACAGCTCTTGACAAATCATAAGGTATGAACCTCTCTGGGTTTTACCACCATTTTTCTTGCCAAATCGAATTTCTAAGTAGGATAGTATGAGAGAAAATCTAAGGAGAAAATAAAAACCAAGAACCGCTTGATGTTTTCTCCTTATTATTTTTATAATAACACCTTGACCCTTCATCTTCCCAGTATTTCGCTAGAACCTTCTTGGGAATACCAACCATCACATCAAGGGAATCCAATATTAATTCAAGCAAGTCTAGGATTGTTTCCACCCCCCTTGTGTCTTTTCCTCCTTAGTCAAGTTTCCCCTCCTTAAGGCATCATGATCTGCATCATGATCTGTTGGATTCTCCCTTCCTTCAACTCTAGAATTTTTATTAATAAAATAGAATATCACATCACATACTAAAGCTTACTACATAATATAAATGATGGTAACTCAACATTACAAGTATTTAATTACATATGTTTTTTTGGAAATGAAAAGGGGGTGCCATATTTTGAGAACCCCTATCGTCTATGAAATCTTCACTTTTCTAATGAGTCTTTTTTATTGATAGCTCATAAATATTAATCCTTCACTATGTACATACCCTCATTTCCCCTTTTCCATTGTATGTTTGTCTATTTCTTCTTAATTTATGATTTATTCATTTCAATATTTATAATTGAATCATCTTACATGTGAAATGATGGTTCCATTTCCTTGGCCATATATCAACTTATTTCCACACTAAAAATATTTTTTCCTTGGGGAAAGCCCTTCTAGAATCTTTTCAAAAATCCATGATATTCTTGTCCTACATTATCCAAAAATAGTTATCAAAGATTACGAGCTTATTATTTTACTTTTCTTATGCACTATTTTGGTTCACAAGCACTAAATTTTAATATTAGGATCTTATTCCATAACATTAAAGCATTTTTAATGACATTCCATCATGGTTTTGATACCAATTATTTGTTGAAATGAGTAAATATCCCCAATCCCTACACTCCAACCAATCCCTACACTCCAACCAACTTAGGCATTGCCATATTACTCAAAAAAAAAAAAAAAAAACATTAGATTTCATATCTTCTTTTGCTTAGATATAATAAATTTCATTTATTCCCTAGCTCTATTTCCACAACTACACAACATGGAACCATTAAATTAGAGCTAGAAAATTGGCATTGGTGCAGGAATCAGTTGAATGCACCCCAATTTACCGTGTTGGGATTTTTGATTCGGTTTTATTTTCCCTCCAATGCCAATTAAGAGATGTTTAATCAATGTGTTATATATTGATATATAAAAAAGTTATTATGAAGATATGATGTCAATTAAGAGAGATTTGAAATGTCGATTAATAGTTTCTCAGTGTTTTAATGCGTGTTATGGACAACAAACAAGATAAATTTCACCAACTTTCATTGATTTTAAATGTTAACATTGCCTTCTTTTTTAAATAAATGTTGATTGAAACATCACATTTCGAGCCTAAATTTAGTAATTCGGAATGGGTTAATGTGCCCAAGGATGAGGGAGAGCTTGATTTAATTGAGGTTTCCACTTACGTTAGTTTTTTTTTGTGTCAAACAAGTTAGTGAGGTGCATGGAGGTATTTTCCCACTAGGAGGTAATTTTTCCATATTGAATAATGTTTACTTATCATACAAGTAGGATGCAAGGGGTGGTTGGTATATTTAATATTATTTCCTTGCCCCACCTATTTTAAGTCTTAGGATCCTTCATTTGTAGAAATATATGATTTTATTGGAATTTTGTTGTAGGTATGGTTTGCTAGAATTGGTAGGGCATCACGGCATGACACTCTATTTAAAGTTGGAGGGTGTTGGATATATGTATGAAAGAGATATAATGCTTTTATGTGTGAAAATTGAGTATGAAGGGCATTTGCTTTTAGCCTTGAGATTTGTGGGATTCAATCACATGCTCTTTAAGGAGTGGTGCTTACTAGCTCAAGAGTATGGACTAATTACCCCTAAATTCCTATTAGTTTTAGACTTGTGGGTGCTCATCCCTGAAATCTCGATGTTCAAATAAATATAAGGATGCGTTGGCCATTTTGGAGGAATTGGGATTGGAGTTTTGTTTCCCACTTTAGTAGTAGGATTTTTGGTAGCTATATAATTTGGTTTTCCATCATAGACATTCATTATCCTTGGTCCTCGATTCAAAATGGATGTATATAAATCTAGAGGATAGATGGGTGTAGATAGTCCATAATGTTGGAATGTTTGAATTTCTTACAAGCTGAGAATTTTTTCTTGGCCATTCATATATTAAGGATAAAGAGTGGGTTGTTTAACATTATTTTCCCCATCTATCGTCACCCAAAAATGAAAAAGATTTTTTTTTGGGAGTGTTAGTCGCTAAGAACTAATGGAAGTATCATAGAGATATCCATAAGTTCTTTCAAATGAATTTATAGAATTTAAAATGGATTACTTGAACTTAGCAGTGACAACTTGTCCCTTGTTGGTGTAAAACACTTCTATCTTAGATATATTGCCTCTCTACATTTGATACTTGTGGCCTAGACACTCGTTGGACTCCTTTGTGGGTTTTCTATTTTCTTTTCTAATTTTAAGAATTTTACTAATGCCACTAGGTTCTATTTAATCTTAGTCAAGGGTCACCTTGTCTTAATGCATAAATTTTTTAATATTCATTATATTGTTAGTGAACCTACATTTATTTAGTTATACCAATGTTAATTGATATTGCATTTATGTTTACTTGCATTGAAGTGACATCAATTGGTTGCTTGTCATTTAGTTGTCAATATCAATTACCACTCTTCACATTTGATTTAGATGTTAACTTATGCTAATTTTACAAACTCTGATTCACTTCAATAGTTTGATGTGGGTTAATTTCTGACCCTTCCATGATTAGCTATCACTCATATAAATTTTATTTTATTTTCCATTTTTGGAGAATTCTCCTTACTAATCTACGTAATTGTGATTATTGTGTTGTTGCTAAACTAACCCTAATCCATATCTTCACAATGTCCTAAAATCAACAATGATCTTATTATTAATGTGACCTCCTTAATAACACCTAGGTTCATATATATATATATATATATATATATATATATATATGACTTAATTTTATTTTGTCAAGTAAGGGTAGACTAAGTGGTTGAGGTGGGTTATTAACTCCCTCACCCCTTGTTCGATTCTCTAAAATGACATGCTTACCCATTGATTAGGCTCAAGGAGTATTGTAAAAAAAAACTAACTCCTTAATAGAGCTATAAAACATAATATGTTTTGAGTTTGATCCCATTAACTAGTGTTTTCAATAAGGACCCGAGGAATATTTTTAACAAAATAACTTTTTTCAATTTGATTATACTTCATAAATAAATCTAACCATCATGATTACAAATTTCTAGATTTATGTTTAAATTAGATATCATATAACAAAATATTTTTTTTACTAGAAGAATTGACAACTGGGTTGGCAAAATTACTAGAGGAATTGACAACTGGGTCTCATACTTGCATGGCACGAGGTTGATTTTGACCACTACCGCTATAACCCATAAGCGAATCATGTCATCCCCAACACATGGCAATAGGTAAACTCAAGAGATTTGAACTTGGAATCTGGTGGTAGATAACATTTAATTTTCATGACTATAACTAATTAAGTTTCCCCTAAAGGGCTATTATTGTATAAATGGCCTAGGTCCATCCATCTTAACTATGGATCTACCAAGCTCTGAGAGGGATCAAATCTCTGTCTCTTTAAGTAAAGATATTTGATCCCTCATGAGTTAAGATGGATCTAGGTTGGTCTAATTATTAGCCATTAAATATGCCACACTAGAGAAGAATACCATGGGTAAAAACCATGAACATAAATGTTTTATGTTTGTGTTTATTTTAGTTTCTTTTTTAAATTTTATTTTATTTTTACTAATTACAACATCTCTACCATATTAGGTTGAAAAACGTCTCAACACAATAAAATTATATCAAAAAATTATCATTTTTCTTAAATATAAATTATATTTAATTTTAAAAATATTTATATTTTTTTATAATAATGCGTTATTTCCCACCTAAATTTCCATCGCATTCTAAAATATAGATGACAATTATATAATCATTGTTTCTCAAAATGTAATACTTTGTTTTTCATGATTTATTTTCCATTTTTTTTAAATTATTTTATTTTAAAAATGTGTTTGTGTTTTTTTCAGAAGAAAAAAACATTGCTTCTATTATAAATAAAAATAGTACATATACGTGGTTCATAGCTTCATCCATCTAGTCAAATATGTGTTGGATAAGTAAGTTCCAGAGTATTATAAAAAATTAAACCAGACTATCCAATCAGATAATAAAAACTTAGATATTGTCCGAAATTAAGCACAAAGTCAAAGCATAATTTGAGTACTATGGAAAAACAAAATTTGCAACATATTGTAAAAAAGATAGAAAGCATCAGAAAAAACTATGGCGATATAGAGACCCGCATGTGGGGAGACATGGTGCTCAAGGCAGGCAAAGCCAACCCTCCTCCAGGATCATGTTTTCAACCAGATATCTGTACTATATTTTACCAGAATCATAGCTCAGGCCAACCTTGGAGAGGCTATCAGCCTTTGTGTTACCTTCCCTATATATATGTGTGATGGTGTATGTGAGAAGCAAGCTTAGGATGTGCTTGATCCTCCTGAGCCACCCCAGGAGGAGGGGTGGGCAGAAATCAGAAGTCCCCGTGATGTCATCGATCAATGCCTTTGAATCCCCATATATATTTAGAGAGTTAATGTTTTTTGTGTAGTGAACCAAAGTAACCCCCATAAATCCATAGCCTCCGCCTTGGTGTTGGATCCAGAGCCTCCATGCCACCACAAGTGATATTCAGTAGTCCAGTCAATATGGAGCACTACACCACACTCGCAAATTCCTAATTGGACAACACCATAAAAGAAGTCGGCAGGGGGAGTACATTCCACGGGCTTCATCCTGTAGGATCGGTCGTAAGACTTTACAGTATCTGTGGAGGTGGCCTTCATCCAAGTTAGAACCTTGTGTATTAACTAGGAGTATTCAACTTTATGTCCCTCAAATATGAACCTGTTTCGAGCTCTCCATATTTCCCAGATGATGAATAGTGGGAGGGTCCATTATTCTTGTTGACCCTTCATCCATTCAATCATGAACTCTTCAAAGTTTCCAATCCTCTAGAAAGTGAACTTAAAAACATCAGCAAAAATCTTCCAGATGTAGATAGTGAAAGAACACCGGAAGAAAAAATGAATGGTTGTCTCGGAGTCTGCCATGAAAATTATACATATACCCGGCCCCATATGTCCCCTTTTTTGCAGATTATCCCAAGTGAGAATCTTGTTTCTCCAAACCAGCCAGGAAAATAGGATAATCTTTGTGGGGATGTTCCATTTCCAAATCCTAGCAAACCACAATCTTTCCAAAGGGCTTTCAGATAGAGTCATTAACAACCGGTATGTATCAGCCACAATAGGAGCCCCTTTTGACAGCATCCTGAACCATCTTAAGCTATCACCCCCGCGGTCAAAAAAAGGCCCTATGTTGTTCAACAAATTGATATATGTACTCCATTCCATGGCGCAACTACCCACTAGATGTAAATCCACAATATTTTTCCAAACCTGGCATCCCGACTCCCACTTGTGTATAATTTGTGAAAGGTAGAAATAACCTCCACGATGAATCATAGATAGAGTATGCTCTCCCAAAGTATTTCTAGTGGTAACTCCCATCACCGGATTTGAGCCTATCATGATTTTGTGGTCATTCCCAAAACTCCAGACCATCCCATTGCGCCAACATTCCCAGATTTTTTGGAACGATCTCCAGATCAACAATCCTCTGGATAAACAAATGTTGATGTCTCTGTAAACGTGTTCTAGTTCACGACCTCTCAAGTATTTATGTTTAAATATCTCCTATCAGATCCCACATCCCAAAATAGCACACCACATAGATTTGATAAGTAGTTCCCTCCCAAATATGCGCTGGTCCAGTAAGCCCCATCCCCCCCAGTGCTTTGGAGTCATCAGAGCATCCCACTTGGAAAGGTGGTATTTAAATCGTAAGTTATTCCCAGCCCAGAGGAACTGTGCAGAAATAGAACGGATCTAGTTTTGTATGGAAACCAAGATTTGATACAAATGTGCCCAATAGACAGCCAGTTGTTGTAAGACAATGAGAGTGAGGATATATCTGCCTCCCAATGAGAGGAAGCGATTTGTCCAGGAGCACAATTTCTTTTTATATTTGTCCACCAGCCACATCCAATCCTTTAGGTAATAATAATTGGGCTTGAGTTTGGAATCCACGGTAAGTGAAGCTCATCCGAATTGGAGCCTTTTGTACATAAAATAGTGCCGCAATATATTCAATGTCCTGCATGTCCCCATTAGAAAAATATAAAGTGGACTTACTTCCATTTGTAATCAATCCTGAAGCATCACCAAATCTTCCTAGAATCCGACGAAGGGCACACCACTAGGATCTGGAAATGATGCGAAATGTCAAGATGTCATCAACAAAAAACAGATGAGTAATGCATACCTGCCCAGTGATCTTGATAACCAGGAACAAACCAAGTTCTTTTGCCTCCTTGATATTTAAACAGAGTCTATCCAAAGCCAGAACGAAAATGAGAGGTCAAAGCGAGCATCCTTTCCTGAGGCCCCTTTTTGCACGAAAAAGGTAGAGGGAAATCCATTGATTAGGACAGCCCAATTTGCTGAAGTGATACATGCCATTATCCATGCAACATTGTAAGTTTATAACCCAATCGTATGTAACAAAAGGTGAACATAGGAATACTCCACTCAGTCATATGCCTTGTGGAGATCAATCTTCATGACCAAGGCCTCTTTTTTTTGTGTATGGATGGTATGTATAGCTTTCCGAGTCGAAGCGATAGCATTGTGTATAAGCCTTCACTCAAAAAGCCAATTTTTTCTCCAGAAATGTGTAAGGACACATTTTTTTTTTAATTCGACCCACTATCAACTTAGAGATCGTCTTATATAGGATATTACATAGATATATGGGTCGAAAATCACCAAAATTTTTGGGATTAGACGATTTGGGAATAAGTGCCAAAAAGGTAGAGTTTATGGCTCCCGAGATCATACTCGAAGTCCTGGATTCCTCCACAATATCCAGTATGTGTTGTCCCATGATATCAAATAAATGTAGGAAGAACTCGACCATCCATCCATCAGGTCTCCGACACTTGTCTCTGGCGAAAGATTTGAGGACCTCCAAGACCTCCTCCAAGCTGGCAGGACAAAAGAGATCCTCATTTTCCTCTGCATCAAACATTAGAGGGTATCGCTCCAATACCCACATCTGGTCTTCAAAACACACCCCATCCCGATGTTTATATAAGTTCATAAAGTATGGGACAACCTCAACACATATTCCATCCGAAGTGTATATCAACTCCCCATTCATATCCTTAATATTCAAAATAGAATTTGTCTGCTTTCTGTGATTTGCAAATTTATGGAAATATTTGGTGTTGTGATCTCCCTCCTGCAACCAGATTTCCCTGCTCTTCAATTTCCATGTAACCTCCTGCATGTGGAGGATCTTGTTCCTTCTGTCCTTTAAGAGGATGAGATATTCCCAATCTCCTTGCGACGGGTGTCGCTTCTCCATCACTTTTCCAAATCTATCAATCTCCTTAGTGATCTGTTCCAGATCCCTGTACATCTATTTCTTCCTGTTTTGTTCCCAAACCTTGGTCTTCTCTTTGATAAGTTTAATTTTTTCCATCATATATCCCATCGTGGAATCCACTTGTGGGGATTGTACATCATTCTAATGAGCCTATTGTATTCCTCATCCTCCAACCAAATACAATTGAACTTAAAGGGAATGTCATTTCACCGATCCTTCATTCTCCATTATAGAATAATAGGCATGTGATCTGAGAGATAGGTCCTATGAATCCAAGATCTGAGATTCCCCAACTGATCAGCTAGTTGCTCCTTAATGACAAATCTGTCAAGCCGCTTACCAATGTATTCATCCCCCACTCTGCGGTTACTCCAGGTCGGAGAAATCGGAACCAAGCATATATCCCTCATATGATGACCATTAAAAATACCAAACAGTCTGTCAGCAAGAAGGTCGGGCCAAGAATGGACACCCCATCTCTCCCCCTCCAGCAAGGTGGCATTAAAATCCCCTGCCATTATAAGCCCACCAATGTTGAGAATGTTGCATCTTTGTATACGATCCCAAAAAACAGAGCAGTTCTTATATGGGGCATACAAATTGAGTAGATGGAAATGAAAAATATAGCCACGAATATGACCCGACAGTAAAATACCAGCAAAGAGACTATGAGCATGAAAGACTGCCTTCCACGGGTCCTACATGGCTAATAAATCACCAGAATGGTCGGAGGCATCCACCCCAGCGAAATTCCATGTAGGGAAAATCTCCTGGAAGTAATGTTTCTTGTATCAATATGATAGAAGGACTAAGAAAGCAAATCATCTGGCGGAGATCCAATTTCTTGGAGTGATCCCCAACCCCCTAATATTATAAGAGAGTATCTTCATCATGGGGCACCCAGAATGGGCAACGAAGCTCTAAGTGCCCTAGGATCAAAAGAGGAAATAATAGGAACATCATGAAGGTAAGAAGAATCTAAGAAAAGGGGTGGTCTGGAGGAAGGTCCACCCTGAAAATGGCGACTACCCCTCTTATCTGTCTTTCTGACCGTGATGTTTTTGGTAGAGGCAGGGCTAATGTGGGGGTGTGTGTTAGGTGCCTTTCCTTTGTGAATCATTAGAGATTTTTAAGTGATGTTTTTGGTAGAGGCAGCGCTAATGTGGGGGTTTTTGTCAGGTGCCTTTCCTTTGTGAATCATTAGAGATTTTTAAGATTCACATCCGAGTTATGCAAGAGAAATTCAATATCACTGTCGACAAAATTGTGCAGAGAGGAGGCCATCTCCGGTCTGTCGAGAGGAGTGGGAGAGGCTGACTCAAGGGGTGGCATGGAAGGAGAGATCACTAGTGGCACCGGAGTGGAGAGGATGGGGGGTGTTCGGGAGTCTCAAGGGGGTGCCTACAATATGTTCAAGATAGGGAGGGGGCTAGTGAGGGGGACATTAGCCATCTCTTGGGAGTGCGCACGACATGGGGATGAGGCATGGATGATAGGATCAGAGGAAACAAGGGGGAAAACCTTAGACAAAGGAGGAGACGAGAGAGAAACATTAAAAGTAGAAGAAGGGATAGGAGGGGATGTAGCTGAGGGGGGAAACCCCGCTGAACCAAAGTCATGTCAATTCGATACATGAGGAAACTTCATCTAGTGACCCCGTCCCGAGTGTCATTTCCTTCATCGTCCTAGGCACCAGTTTGTAAGATGTCCAATGCAGTGTTGAAGAGGCATCGGAAAGGGATCCCCCAATAGTCAATCCATTGGCAGAATCTAGTCGACCCCCATTCAAGATCAATGTCCTCCGGAAGTCCACCCGCAAAATCAACCTCAACCAGAATCCAAGCCACCCTCTTATCCCGAGCACCCACAATACCAGGCTCCAGATATATGAACCGACCAATCGAGTCCCCAATGGCCATCAAGGCATTCTTAGTCCAGAATTCTAGGGGAAGACCTGAGAGCTTCACCCAAACAATGTCATTCTGTGGCGTGTGTAAAAGGGGATTGAAGCCAATGTACCATCGGTGTAATTGAAGGAAACATCACCCACAAACCCAGGGGATTTTAAGAATTTTCTCTGAGTCATCATTATGGAGGAAATGGAAACTGAACCAAGCATTCATCAGTAAACTCACCTTAGGCAAATATCCCAACATGGTTGTCCAAGTTTTGTTCACCCAGTCCTAGATATTCTATTCAGTTGAGTCAGCGAATATCCACCTCCCCACCAGAGTACACTTCTAAAGACTCATGACACGATCCCACAAAACGTCATAGCCAAAACTCAACAACTTAGTCTTTGCACATGGCCGAATGGGCCGAGAGAAATGTCGCCTGGACTTTGGGAGGGACATCGTCATCGATAGAGGAGTGGATAATGGAGGTTTAGGGAGCGTCCCATCATGTATGTCTACATGTACCAAGGGCTCGCCATGCAACACGTCACCCGCCCCCCGTAGGCGACCCTCCGAGACATCATTTACCCATCAAGCATGTGGTTCCCCACCCCGTGCATGCTCAGCATCGATCATGGCCAGAATAAATCTTCCTGTGCTGCCACGTCTGATTCCAGGCAGGCAAGAACCCCATCCAGTTGAAGGTACTCACCCATCCCAGCCACCACCCCTGACAAGCATTCAAACCCCAACCAGAACAGAACAGGATAATGTGCACCTACCAAATCTCGTCAAGGGAAAAGAGAATATCTCAGGGGATTGAAAAACAAGATTTTATATGGGCAAGCAACGTCAGGACATCAGCCCAACAACATAGCCACCAAATTCCACGTATCAACAATGGCGTCAGTCACCCCTCAGGATCCCGCGAACCTGCTACCACTCTAGTGAGAAGGCCAAGAAACATGTACACCCACCTGCAAATGGAATGTGTTGCAATCAATGATGACACCCAAATCGACAAGAGTCAATAAATGGCATGATCACAACAAATATGGGAAGTACAAAGATCGAGGCCTATGCAGGATCCGAAAATGGAATTGTTAGAATTCGATAGGACGATATTAAATGGACCTCGAGAGAGTAAGTCGGGAGTCTCCCATAAAGACCAATGGTTGGAAAAGAGAGCATACAAACATGCATCAATACCGAAAAACCAGCAAGTCTGTCAGAAATAATGGATGCCACCACCATTGTCCACACCACCCTAATCACAGAGAGAATCCTTGAAACAGTCACAAATTAGTCATCACCCAAACCCAGGCATCACCATCTGTGTGAGGGGAAGCGTTAGCCCAACAACAGAAATACCACTCAAAAAACAACATTTATAGATACGACTCCCTATTATATACACTGAAAGAATGAGTATATGACAAAGCTAAGTGCACATCATGCAGAAACAGCATATACGAAACCACTCCAAACTTCATTGCCACCAGCAGCATCTGTAGGGCCACCCTATACTGCCATGACCACTACACCAAGGCCCACATACACACCCAAGATTGTAACACTTCTCACAAAGTGACCATCAACGTAAAAGAGGACCGGATTCCACAGGGGGGGTCAATTCATGTCCAGAAGGCAGGAAAGATTGTTCAGGAGGAAAATTTGTAACGGTCAATGCAAGTGGGGATGAAGAAGACCAGCATGAGAAAAGACACATATCCACCCCCTGAATAGCATATGGTAGTCCAGTCAGTCAAAGGACATCCAGATCATCTGAATAATCAGAAACGACGCAACAAGGAATATAACGACAATCTGAATAATGATCCAAAGTTCCCCTGAGGATGTCAAACCCCGATAGTACAAAGTATCCATGTTGTGTAAACCCTCACCGAAAAACAATCACAGAGGAGTCAAAACCATGATAGCATCGCATGCCATACCTATAAGCACTCAAACCTTAAAGTTACAAGCTTCACTCTCTCCTACCGACGCTCTAGACATTTTACTTATTCTTCGTTGCTCCACTAAACATTTTGATGCCAATAGGGCTTTGTTAATCAAGCTTGCCTGGTGGCATGTGCTGCATCCAACACTATTTCTGTATATTTTAGAGGTGGTAGCTCCCACATTTCCACCGTAAAGCATTTTGGCCAAAAATGTGTTTGTGTTGTCCATATTCATATGTATTAGTTGTAATAAAATGTAATATTAAAGAACTTCTTACGATGTGATTGATTGGTTCAAACATTACCATATTTAAAAAGGCATTTAATATTTTTAATATATATATATATATATATATATATATATATATATATATATATATATATATTGTTTTAATTGGTCGATGGCTCTGTTAGTGACGACAAAAAATTTCTTCACCTTCCACTTGACATACAGATTATATATAATTTTAAACTAGCATTTGCACCAAAAAGGTATAAAGACATGTTGATAGAAGTGTAGATGAATGATGAATGTAGAGTGACGAAGAGGCAACGTTGCAGAAACAAGGATGTGGACGCAAAAAACATAAAGAATAAGAGGGGAAGGGTGGAGGAATGGGAAGGAATTGGTAAGGTTGAGTGTTGTGTGTAAGACATGATTGTGTTATTAAAATATGAAGAGTTGTCCCACAAAGAGATAGAGTTATTGAATAATGATTATTAAGTGAAATAAATTTTTTTTAATAACTTGGGGCCATAATATTTTAACAATTTATTGAGGTTGAATTACATTGTTAAATAATTTTCTCTTTTTAAAAGCGAAATATGTAATGATTTCACGATACTTTTTTAAATATTAAAAAAAAATTAAGATTATTAAATATTTGTTAATTTATACTTATTAATTAAAATATAATTATTTTTGTATGTTTATTTAAAAAGATAAATATTAATTTTTAAAAAGTAATTATTTAAAGTTTTTATATTTTTGATGATGATAATGACAATTAACGTCCACTAAAACTAATATAGTTTATTTGAAGTTAAAAAAAGTAAGAGAGTAATTGAGGCTCTTTACTATTTTATTTCTATGATCAAAAGGAAAAGAGAGAAATAATCACTATAATTTTGTAAGATAATCTTCGGCAAAATCACATAGCGAATCTTTTGTCGACGCGTTTCGAACCAACCAGTGTGGTTCATCGTCAGGACAAGTTGAAGAACCAATCTAGCTTAGCGTGAATAAATAGAGTGTGCAGAGATCCCAACGGCTAGAGTGTGCAGAGATCCCAACGGCTACATTTCTAACGGCTAATTTTGACCAAGAGACCTTGGTCAAACTACTAAAATTTTTTATTATATTTTATTCTATTTTATTTTCTTAAAAAATTATTAAAAAATTCTTTATTAATTTAATATTTCTCTAAAAAGCTAAATATAGGTAAATATTTGGTAAAATTTGGTAAAATTTAAAAAATTAGGTAAATAATTAGGTGTATTATTCTTATTATGTACATATTTAATTAAGATGGTTATTATATCCCCTAATATAAATCATATTTAATTGTTATTCCAATGTCAAGGGACCAAACCCTATTTTTCTACTAGATCAATCAGTTATATAAGTAATTAATAATCTAAATATTCTTGGAGAATTAGCTATATTAGGTGAAATTATAACTACTATTATGGTAAATCATAATTACCTAGTAATAATTATTCCAAGGTAAACTATTATTACTAATAATTTGAGGTCGATAGTTTATTATTAAAACTAATGTAATGGTACCTAAAGGTTAAAACGGTATTTATTGAAAAGATATTTAAATTTATTAAGGTTAATAATGTCATTATTATCTATTATAAGTTAGGTCTATATCATATTTATTATTTAAATAGATTGGTCCAATAGATTAAAAGTTTATTACCTAATCTAAACCATCTTGATAGATCTAAACAATTTGTTCACCTATTATTCCTCGAGTTTTATTATATTAGGTAAATATTAGGTAAATCATAATCCAAAATCTATTCTTACTTATAATCCAAGGTTTTATTAATATTAAGGTATCTTTAAACCTATAGGTTAAATCACAAATTTATTCCAAAATCTTTATCAAGGATAACCATATCAATATTATTAATTATTGATATTTATAGGAATTCGTTTAAGGGAAACTTAATTTTAAGGTTAACCTAGAGATACTTAAATAGTAATATACTAATATGCCCCATAGATACAATAGTAGAAAAAAATTTGGAAATGAGAAGAAATATGAGTAAAAGAGTACTTTTCATTTTCACCTCTCTTACTCTTGCAAAAATGATAAATTCTTTCATCACAAAATATTAAAAATATAAAATATTAAAAAAATACTTAGATTCTTTCCTCATAAAATATTAAAAATATAAAATATTTTTATAAAATATTTAAAAAATTCTTAAAAATTAATATGAACAATATATAAAATTTTGATAAAATTTTAACATTGTTATCCAAAATTCCTAAATCTAATTACGTAAGTGTCCACACTCCACTTAATTAAGACATTCATTTTTAAATATAATTTAAAATTAAAATTAATTAAATATTAAAAATATAATAATTTAATTTATATTTTTTTTTAAATATTTTAAATATCAATTAACATTACTCATAATATCGACATTGTAAATTTATTCTATAAAATTAACATATATGAATAGGAATGGGACGCAACCATTTTAAAAATGAAAAACTAAAATTAATTAAATGCTCAAAATATAATAATTTGATTTATTTTTTTAAGAAGAAAAAGCAATATATTTATATTGAAGCAATATAAGCAAAAACTTTGTTAGGTACATATAGTGGAACCCTGTGGTTCCCTGAGTCTGAGACAAGAGCATGCGATAGAAAACTATAGATGGACAAATTTTACAGATTTTGAAAGGTGCAATTAAAAAGCACAAACACATTGGACCACCCATTTAGAACAGAATGCACAAAATAGATAGTGTGTTGTAATATTGTTTGAAGAGGCCAGACAACAGAATAGTCATTAGAGACAAAACAGAAATATAATACCCAGACCATGCGGACACCCGGAACTTAATTCGGTAACCTCCTTGGGATCGAATCATAGAGAGCAGAGATGTTGAGCAGAACAGACATGTAAGGGAGCTTTGAGTCTTCAAAGATCTTGAGGTTCCTCCATTTCCAAGCACACCATAACATAATGGGAAGGATGACTCGCTTAGATTCTTCTTGCCTTCCCCACCACTCGAACGCTGCATGGATAGAAATAAAACCAAGGTGAGGAAAATGAAAAGAGATAGCCAAGTCATACCAGATTTGTTGGGAGGCCTTGCACTGGAAGAACATGTGAAAATTTGTCTCCTCGTCAGCATCGCACATCACGCATCTACTTGGGCCGTGCCAGCACCTCTTCCTCAAATTTTCCCATGATAAGTTTTTGTTGTTGAAAACTAACCATGAGAAGATAGTCAATTTGAGAGGACAACCCAATTTCCAAAACACCATCGGGAATTTATGTCTTGTAGGCGAAAACTTTTCAGATGCGAGGTCATAGTAGATGTCTTTAACTTTCGCTGTCGGATGAGAGTGTGACAGGGACCAAACTAATTGATCTTTTAGCCCAGCACGTTTGATCCCGCCTTCTGCTAGGGCAGCTTTGACATTGCCCCAGGATGACAACAAGGCGACTAGCAAGCCAATATCAGCAGCATCCTTCCATATAGGCAAAAGACCCCTCCATTCCGCAATGAGCTTATCCCATGTAAAATAACCCTTTCTGTGAAAGACAAAGAGAAGAGAGTCTGGAATTGAAATGTTTCCCCTGAAGCCTGCAATAGAGTCCACACCAATAAGGATATTTCTACCAGAGAACATCCTCCATTTTAAGTTTTTCAAGAAGTATTTTTCAATTTTTCTGAAGCTGTGCCATATGGCGGATCCCTGTCTTATTCCAATAGTCCCGGTTCTGTACCAATATTCCACACTTCTACCTTTTAGGTACTTTTGCTGGATGATAGCGCTCCAAGGACCATCCCCAAGGATACCCCTCCACATTGATTTACAAACCAAAGCTCTACCAAACAACCTTTGATCCATAAGACCCCATCCCCCGAGCTTTTTTGGCATCGAGATGCTATCCATTTTGGATAGATGAAATTTTCCCTGTTCAGCCCTTGGAAATAATAATTTTTGAGAACATGGGTGAATAATTTCAGTGGGCCTCATTAAATTCGTCGATACTTTTAACCATGGTTAAATTAGTGAAGACCAGAAATTTTTAAAAGAATAGTGTAGGTGTTATGCACTTTTTTCATAGACATCTTCCGTTTTTTTAATGTCCATAAAATTTCCCTCGTTTTTTAATGTTCATAATATATATATATATATATATATATATATATATATTCGTGTGTCTGGTTATGTCATTAATACAATGAAAACAACCCGTGGCTCATTGGTGGAGTCATTGGCTTGTTCCATGTAGGTTACGCATTTAAATCTTCCGAGTGCAACCATTCCAACAAAGCAATTTTTGGTGTTTGGTGGTGTCACGTGGCACTCTTTGGTTGGGCCACGGGTCACCACTGAATTGGTCCAATTCATGCATTTTCAGTGAGCTAATCAAATACAACGTGTCATGAGAAGATATTGCCATGTGTTACTCTTCAATCGATGTTATGTCACCTTCATCTACAAAGTGTCATCTGTAGGGTCTACCACTTGTCACCTTGAGAGGTTGCCACATGTCACTTTTTCCTCTCTTTTTTGCCACATGTCACTTAAAATGGAGGATGTTCTCTGGTAACATTCTCATACATACTCTATTTGACGTGATTCAAGTTGTGTTGGAATTTTCTTGTTGAACTCTTCGATTTGGTTCTATGTCCATCAAAATTTGGCAACTTTGAAGTTTAGGTCATTCTAGATCCTCTTAGATCAATCCTCTCCAGTGGAAAGCTTTTGGACCACCAAAATGTAAACTACTCCGCAAATAGGTGAGGGTATTACTCCCTCGCTTTCCTTATCTCAATCCATAATGCCTTTCTTGGATTCACTCCCTCAAGACCCACTCAAATATATTCCAAATCATCTCGACAGGCAACCCTCATGTTCCTATCTAGAATGACATCTTGCAAATTATCGAGATACTTAGGAGAAAAATCGTCTATTGTAGGAGCTTGAACACTCTCATTTTGATCTATGATCATTGGTGGCTCATACAATTTCAAATTCTCCACATTCACAACTGAATAAATCTACATATATGGTGGTAGATCTAACCAGAAAGCATTAGTGCCAATCTTTTCCAAAATAGTAAATGGGCCATACTAGATTGGCTTGAGCTTCTTGTTTTCCCTTGTTAACCTTATCCTTGTTGATGTGTAACCAAAATCGATCGCCAACTTGGAAATTATGATCCATGGTGTGTTTATCATGCCTAACCTTATACTCGACTTGACTCTTCTCTGAGTTTTCATGCATTGCTTGATGCACCATCTCTATCTTTTATATGAATTTTTGGGTCTTATCTTCATCTCTCTATTAATAAGAATTAACATCCTTCCCAAAAACCAAATCCAATGGAGACTTTGGCACACTGTTGCGGTACTGATCTTTTCTTTCAATGTATCAAAGGATTTTTGTTGCTTGCTTCCCCACTGAATGTAGATTTTCCTGTAGATTCACAGCTCATGTAATGTACTAAACACAAGATAAGAATCTACTCTACTCTTTAAACAACAAAAACTAATAGATCGATGAAAGCAATAATCGACAAGAGGAAGATAATCAAAGACATACAACACAATTTCTTCTATGGGGAAAGCCGCTGCACAAACCCCTGACTATCTATTGCATTAATCAAAAATCTGAGTGAATACAAATTTTGTTCTCACAAGAACAATTCCGCACAAGTATGATCAACTCTCTGCCTCACAAGCCCACACTGACCAACGCTTAGCCAATTTCTACTGCTTGTTGTGCCCCTATTTCCTTGCACAATTCCTGTGAGGAATAACCCATATTTAATTGGGAATTCCTTCTTTCGTAACTGTGCCTTAGTGAGTAAGGAAAAGAAAGGGAAAGGAAAGGCATCCCATTCCAAATCGCATTCTTTCCATGGAGTTAAGAAGAAAGAAATGACAAGATTTAAGTGATTTCATTGTCACGAGCTAGGCCATTTTGCTACAAATTGTCCACTCAAGAAGTCCAAGAAGAAGTATCAATTCGAATTGGACTTTACTCTCATTGCATGCATGTTGTCATCAATGATGGAGTGTATGGTACCTTGATAGTGGAGCTTCATTCCACATGACTGGTGACAAGGAGTTGTTCAGTGACCTGGAGGAGAAAGATATCCATACGCATATTGAGATGGATGACGACGGGAGGTATAGTGCTACTAGATTGGGCATAGTTACTTTTCAAAGGGATCAGGGTGCTCGTCTCATCTTGAGGGATGTTATGTATGTGATCGGGTTGAAGAAGAACTTAGTATTGGTCGTCATGCTTGAGGATAGAGGCTATGATGTGATCTTCTCAAAAGGAAAGGTTTTCCTTAGACACATAACCACAGGTCAAGTAAAGAAGATAGGGATTCGAGTTATGAATCTCTATATGTTGGAGGTAGAGGATTGTGCTACTTTTAGCACGAAAGCAGGAAGGTGTAGAGCTAATATGTTGGCAAGTTGTGGCACATGCAATTGGGCCACTTGCTTCATGGGGCTTTGAAAATCATGTAGCAGATCTCTATTGGTCTTCCCAAAGGTATGTTAGAGAAAGTTGATACATGAAAGGGGTGTACTTTGGGAAAATACACAAAGGCTTCCTTTCACGACAAAAATAGTCGAGTAGAGGTGATTCTAGAACGAGTCCATTCATATGTGTGTGGACCATTCTCGACAACATCCACAACCAAACACAGGTATTATGTTATATTTGTTGACGAATTTTCTCGTAAATGTTGGATATTTTTCATGCAGAAGAAGGATCAAACTTTCAAAAAGTTTTGTGAATTTAAAGCATTGGTTGAGAAAGAGTTTGGAAAGAAGGTTAAATCTCTGAGGAGTGATAATGGTGGTGAGTATGTCTCAAATGAGTTTAAGAACTTATGTGCAGCAGAAGGGATTAAATGGGAGTTGACAGCACCCCATAACCCACAACAGAATGGGGTGGCCGAGAGGAAGAACATAAGCATTGTAGGGGTAGCACAGGCAATGTTGCATGATTAGGGCCTACCACTACACTTGTGGGTTGACGCATGCAACAAAATTGTTTATTTGCACAAATGTAGCCCGCATCAAATTCTTGGGATGAAGACACCAATGGAGGCTTATTCTGGCAAGAGACTAGATGTTGGTCACTTCAGAATTTTTGGGTCATCAGTGTATTTACATGTGACCAAAGATGCATGGAAGAAGATTGAGCTGATAGGAGATTTGGGGATATTTGTGGGGTACACTGATACACCTCACAACTATTAGGTGTACTTATTGACTAGCAGGATGACAGTGGTTTGCAGGGATGCCAGATTCGATGAGGAGAAGGCCATGCGAGTTTCCCTTGAGAGGGAGCTTGAGCTACATGTGGTTGAAGAGATTTTAGCTCCTAAGGTTGAGGAACCTTAGATTGATGTGGAGTAGCCACATGCAGAGGATCTGGGAGTGGAGACATCCACTCAAGTAGAGTCTTCCAGAGATGGGAGAAAGTGCACCAGAGAGGCAGATAGGTTATTGCATGATGCACGGGAGAATGTGGGAGCACCCACATCTCAGCACAGAGAGAGGAGGTCACCTGAGAGGTACACTGGATACATGACTCTTATGAGTAGATTTGTTGAGACAGAGCCATCTTCCTTTGAGGAAGCAGTGCAAAAACCGTTTTGGGTTGATGTCATGGTGGAGAAGTATGACTCCATAATTCATAACAATGTTTGGGATGTAGTCCCTTTATTGGAAGACAAGTCAATAGTGAGCTCTCGATGGATTTAAAAGGTAAAGCAAGCTGAAAATGGTAGTGTGGAGAAGCATAAGGCCAGGTTTGTGGCCCGTGGCTTTTCACAAGTATAGGGGATTGAATATGATGAGACCTTTGCTCCTGTTGCAAGGTACTCATTGATCAGATCTATATTGGCACTATCAACACAGATGGGTTGGAAGATACATTAGATGGATGTAAAGATAACCTTCCTTAATGGCACGATTGAGGAACAAGTGTACATAGAGAAGCCTGATGGTTTTGATACCTTCGACCATGAGTCGCATGTGTGCCAACTCAAGAGGACATTATATGGGCTGAAGCAAGCACCCCGTGCTTGGTACACCAGGATCGATAGCTACTTCTCCAGGTTGGGATTCACCAAGAGTGAAGCAGATGAGAACCTGTACCACATAGTGGTGGAAGGTAAATTGTTGATCATTGTGTTTTATGTCAACGATTTGATTTTGACAGGTGATGATCAATTGATCAAATCTTGCTATGAGGACTTTGCAAGAGAGTTTGAGATGAAGGAAATGGGGCTCATGCATTAATTTTTGTGCATGGAAGTATGGCAGGGTGATGGGGAATTATTTTTGTCTCAGGAAAAGTATGCCAATGAGATACTCAAGAGGTTTCACATGGAGAGCAACAAACCCATCGAGACTCCTCTAGCACGTAACTGGAGGAAGGAGGTTGCTACTTCAGGGGAAGTAGTGGAAGCTACTATTTATAGGCAGCTTGTGGGTTCACTCATGTACTTGGTGAACACACAACCAAATATGTGTTATGCAGTTAACCAAATTATTCAAGCGATGGTTAGGCCTACCAAGCTGTATTGGAAGGCGACAAGGCATGTGTTGAGATACCTCAAGGGCACTACTCAGTATGGATTGTGCTACAGACAGATAGAGGGAGTGAAGCTTCAAGGCTTCACCGATGCAGATTGGGTAGGGATTCCATCTGACAGGAGGAGCACATCAGGAGGGATCTTTAGTATTGGGTCAGTGATAGTTTCTTGGTACATCAGGAAATAAAGATCGGTTGCACTCAGTTCGACAGAAACATAGTACATGGCTGCAAATTAGGCAACATGTGAGGTCATATGGATGAGGAATATTCTGGTTGGTTTGTTTAGTTAGCAGATGGATCCAACTATGATTTACTACGATAATTAGAGTTGTATCAAACTCTCTGAAAATCCAATTTTTCATAATCATTCCAAGCATATTGACATATGATATCATCATCTCAGAGATTGTGTATTGACGCAGATTATGTTGTTGGAGTACATTCCCATGGAGGAACAAAATGCTGACATTTTGACAAAGGCATTGTCAAGATGTAAATTCGAGTTTCATAGAGATGGGATCGGGGTAGCTGATAATCCCTTTCTTGTTGAGAGGGAGTGTTGAGAAATGACAACAAGAAATTCCAGTTTAATTTGTCCTTGAATTAAACTATGAATTAAAATCGAATTCTATTCTCATAGCAACTTGTAAATAGTTAATTAAGTTTATTTGTCTCAATTATCTTAGGAATTTCGAGTTGGAAACCTTTTTTTATTCATGTATATGTTCTCCCTAAATTTTAGGGGTCAAGGATAAGTTTATGAGTTGTAATTAGATAACTCAATTTGACTAAGTTATAGATAGTTAAACTAGTTCTAATTGTTTGTGGAACTAGTAGAGGTCTAGTAGTGAGTTGGTGCACTGGTGCATCTTCACTACTACTCCAACTAACTGAAGATTCCATCATGAGAAACTCATGCATGTCGATTTAGAGAAAATCCCAATTGAGAGTAGAGTGCAGGGACAATGTATTATCGGTTGTAGAGTGATCGAGTTGTACAGATCATGCATGTAATTAGAAGTGGACCTAGATTTGGATTGCACATGCACAATACAATTATGTGTCTCAGATTTAGTATTGCTAAATGTATCAGGGGAAGCTATGGCGAAGGCTTTGTGTGACAAGTTAGGGACTTTGTACCAATCAAAGTCTCTCGTGAATAAACTGTTCCTGCGGAAAAAGTTGTATAACCTGAGGATGAAAGATGGAGACATGGTGACAGAGAATCTGAATGCATTTAATACTGTGGTAAGTCAGTTAGGTTCTGTTGATATTAAAATTTCAAATGAAGATAAGTGCATCAGTTTGTTGTGTTCTCTACCAGATTCGTGGGATAGTATGGTTATTGCAATAGGTAGAAATGCAATTGCCTTGCAGTTTGATGAAATAGTCTCATCCTTGCTGATGGAGGAGATGAGACGGAAAAATATGGAAAGCCAGAATGGTGATGTGTTGTCTGTAGGAGGACGGTCCCTAGAACAGAAACAAAAATAAGTCATCGAGTGGGAGATCTAAATCTAGAGGGAGATCTAAATCTCCAGGAAAACCTATAAAGGTCGTGTGCTAGAAATGCGGAAAGGAAGGGCATTACAAAAGGGATTGTAAATCTAAAGCTCCTGATAAAGGAAAGGGATCTGATGATGCTCCTTCTGCAGAGGAGAAAACCACCTTAGATGAAGGTGGGGATGTGTACTTCGCTTCTTGAGGTACACATGTAGATCATGAGGCATGGTTGATTAACTCAGGTGCATCCTTTCACTTCACTCCCCATAGAGAGTGGTTCTGTGAGTATAAGAAATATGATGGTGGTGATGTCTTCTTAGGGGATGATAGGAAGGCTAGAATCATTGGTCACGAAAAAGTAAAATTTTCCTTATCATCAGTCTTTGATAAGGAAACATCTGTAGTGTTCCTTCTGATCTCATCCTGCATCAAATCTTACCACAGTCATTCCTAATCTGGAAGTGTCTCCTTCCCATTGGCAGAGTCTTGATAGCTATTCCAACTCTTGGGAAGGCCTAGGAGAGCTAGGCTCACCATACCATCCTCGACAAAGGTTATTCCAACACTTCCAAGCTCATCACGACAGTGAGTGAACCTGGTCAAGTATTTTGGAATGGTCTCGCTTTTCTCCATCTTGATTTTTTGAAGTTTGTCTTTCAGTTCCAACTTCCTATGGTGACTTATTTTCCGGGATAGGTCCGTCAATGATTTCCACATAGCATACAAGGTTTCCTTCACATGGAGACTCGAGACAATGTGGTCTCGAACTCCCTCAAGGATTATCCACCTCACCTTCACCACACACTTCTTCCATTCGGCCAAATTCTGTGCATCTGATGTTGTTGGCTTAGGAATGTTTTGATTAACGAATTCCTTCAAGTCATTATCCTCCAACACAACTTTCATTCTGTCCTTCCAGGCTATATAATTTGAGTTTCCTTCCAATGCATACTCGAGCCGCAAACCATAGAACGCCATCTTCCCACTGTAGATCAACAGATTATGCAATATACTTCCCATTGGCAGAGTCCTTCTAATCTCTTCAACTTTGATACCATGTATATTTTCATGTAGATTCACAGCTCATGTAATGTACTAAAACGCAAGACAAGAATTTACTCTACTCTTTAAACAAAGGAAACTAATAGATTGATGAAAACAATCATCGACAAGAGGAAGATAATCAAAGACATGTAACACATTTTTTTCTCTAGGGAAAGCCACTACTCAAAACCATGACTATCTATTGCATTAATCAGAAATCTGAGTGATAATACAAAGCTTGTTCTCACAAGAACAATTCCACACAAGTATGATCAACTCTCTGCCTCACAAGCCCGCATTGGCCAACACTTAGCCAATTTTTGCGGCCTGTTGAGCCCCTATTTCCTTATGCAATTCCTATGATGAATAAACCATATTTAATTGGAAATTCCTTCTTCCATAACTGTGCAATCCAGATCTAGGTTCTCTTCTGATTTCATGCATGATCTGTACAACTCGAATCACACTACAACTGATAGTACATTGTCCTTGCACTCTAGTCTCAACTGGGTCTTTCTCTGAATCAACATGCATGAGTTTCTCATGAGGGAATCTTCAGCTAGCTGGAGTAGTAGTGAGGATGCACCAGTGCACCAACTCACTACTAGACCTCTACTAGTTCCGCAAACATTTAGAACTAGTTTAATTGTCTATAACTCAGTCAAACTGAGTTATTTAATTATAACTCAAATAAACTCATCTTGGACCCCTAAAATTTAGGGAGAACATATACATGACTATAGAAAGACTTCCAACTCAAACTTCTATGAGCGGACTTGCGGAGTTGCCATGGGCTCCCCCTTGTCCCCTGTCGTCGCTAATCTCTTCATGGAGGAGTTTGAGTCTAAGGCTTTGGCCTCCTCTCGTCTCTTACCAAAGCTTTGGAAAAGATTCGTTGATGACACTGGTGTTGTCTGGTCTCATGGTCCTGACGAGCTGGATCGTTTCTTTAGTCACCTCAATAACCAATCCGCCGCCATCAAATTCACGATGGAAAAAGAAGATAATGGTTGTCTTTCGTTCTTGGATGTTCTCATCTCTAAGAAGGTGGATGGTTCCTTTTCTCATCGGGTGTTTAGAAAGAAGACGCATACTGAGCAATCCTTGCATGCTTCTTCGCATCATTTCCCCGCTCAGAAGTTAGGGGTTCTTAGCACGCTTGCCACCCGTGCTGTAAGAATTTCAGATGAGGAGAGCCTGGAAACAGAGAAGGCTCATCTCCTAGATGTCTTTGAGAAGAATGGTTACAATAGGCACCTCGGTCGAAAAGCCTTCCTCAGGGCCAAGAAGGAGCCTTCAATCCGAAGGGTTCCTAAGGATCATATCTTGGGTGTGAACCTTCCTTACATCCAAGGGACCACGGACAGGATTGCGAGAATTTTGAGGAGGTACGATGTGCCCGCTACTTTTAGACCTCTCAACACTATCCGTGGCTCCCTCAGGTCTGTGAAAGACCCGATTGACCCTAAGGACATGAAGGGCGTCTATGTCATTCCCTGTTCCTGTGGGACCCCTTATATTGGTGAGACTGGTCGCTCTATCAATCAGCGGATTAGCGAGCATTCGACTGACTTGAGGCATGGTAGGACCAAGTCCTCAGCCCTGGCTGAACATGCGGAGAAGACTATGCATCATGTATGTATAGAGGAGGCTCAAGTCATTGCCAAAGTTGCGAAGTTTCACCATCGCAAATTTAGAGAGGCCCTGGAGATTGAGAAAAGGTCGAACAATCTTAATAGGGATGATGGCTGGAAGATTAGCAGCTGCTGGGTCCCAGCCTTGCCTTCCTAGCCTCCTCATTCCCCTTGTGTTTGGTCTTAGGGTTTCTGTCTTCCCCCTCCTTAAGTCTCGGTTTTGGCGGATTAGTCCTAGTATTATGGAGTGGTGATTTATTAATAAGTTATTTCAGGGTATTACCTTATCCCGTATATGATTCTATTGGATATTTTATAGTTAGATTAGATTTTTTGGTTCCTTAAATCTAATTAGTTATGCTTTTATTTAATTTCTACTATAACTTTAGAATTGGAATTCCCTTTAACTATTAAAAACCCTTTTAAACCTTATAAGGAATAGTATATTTACCTAATGACATAATTAACTTTAATAATTATTGAATATGTAGTGATTATTCAATGAATATAAATCATTAATTTAAATATAAGAGGAGACCTTATTTACCAAATGACCATTAAGTTTAAAATATATTCAAGAAAATATTAAAAATAAATATATATATGATGTAATAATAATATTGGTTATACTAGTATTAATAAACTTGAACATTACTATAGTCTAAGAATAATAATAATTTAATAAGAATTCTATTTGTTTTTGTTTTTTTTTTTTTTTTTTTTTTTTTTAATAATATTGGAATTATGAATTATTAAGTAAACATAGATTTATTAATAAACATATATTATTCGGATGGACCATTATATTTGAATAATAAATATAGAATAGTACATTTTAAAGCACAATTACCTAATGTAACTATTTTCTAAGAGTAACATAATTTAATACCATTCATTTATATTTAAATATTATTAGAATAATAATAATTATAGATTATTTAATAAATATATGACCATTATAATAAATATGGATATTATATTTTAAAGAACAATTACCTAATGTAACTATATTCTAAAAGTAACATAACTTAATACCATTCAAATAATATTAGAATAATAATAATTATTGATTATTATTAAAGAATAGTACATTTTAAAGAACAATTACCTAATGTAACTATATTCTAAAAGTAACATAACTTAATACCATTCAAATAATATTAGAATAATAATAATTATTGATTATTATTAAAGAATAGTACATTTTAAAGAACAATTACCTAATGTAACTATATTCTAAGAGTAACATAACTTAATACCATTCATTTATATTTAAATAATATTAGAATAATAATAATTATAGATTATTTAATAAATATATGACCATTATAATAAATATGGATATTATATTATATACTCAAATTATCAAATGGATTTTAATTTTAGATATAAATTAACAAATTTACCTGTTGTAGCTATTTATAGGATTGTTAGTGGTTTGACTAGGATCATTAGGTCAAAATTAGCCGTTGGCAATATAGCCGTTGGAGTCTCTGCACACTCTATTTAATCAGCTAAGCCGGATTCGTTCTTCAACTTGTCCTGACGATGAACCACACTGGTTGGTTCGAAACTCGTCGACAAAAGAATGGTTATGTGATTTTGCCGAAGATTATCTAAACAATGTTATGGATCACAGAAGTCTAAATTCCTTAAAATTAAGTCAATTAAACTTAATTAACTTTTTACAAGTTTCTATGAGAATAGAAATCAATTATAATTCACGGTTTAATTCAAAGACAAATTAAACTGGAATTTATTGCTGCCATTTCTCAACACTGAAAGACCTGTTTCACACTTATTAATGCATGCAAAGGAGATAAAATGAACGAAAAAATAGCAATAAATTTCCTCCAATACTAGACTTCTCTTAAAAAGCTTCTAACCTCTATTGCTATTGTAAGCTTGAGCCAGCTCACAATCATTTCGTCCTCAAAGGGATCTATTTTCAATTCACCACCCCCTATGTTATAGCCCAAGTACAATAATGATGTCTTGCCAAATTCACACTTCAACAATTTCATATACAACTTCTCCTTCCAAAGTATTGAATACTTGTTTGACATGCTTAACATAATCATCCCAAGTTTTGTTAAACACTAGAATATCATCTAGATAGACAATCACAAAGTCATTAATGAATGGATGAAAAGCGTCATTCATCACATGCATAAAAGTTGTCACGGCATTGCAAAGCCCAAAAGGCATCACTAACCATTCAAACAAACCCTGCTTTGTTTTGAAAGCGATTTTCCAAACATCGCCTTTTTAAATTTGGATCTGATGCTAACCACTTCACAAGTTTATCTTAGTAAAGTAAGTTACACCTTTCAATTTATCTAACAAATCATCAATACAAAGACAAGGGTATCGATTCTTTACCATGACTCTTATTTAGTGTATGAAGTCAACACACATTCTTCATGTACCATCCTTCTTTGGTACCATCACAATAGACGATCCACATAGATAGGAATTAGGTTTGATGTATAATAGCCCCAAGTTAAAAGTTCATGTAATAAAGTTAATAAAGGAAAATAAGACCAAGGTCATGGGACATGTGTTCCAAGCTGAATGTTGGGAAAAACATCCTAGTGGGTGTTCATTTCATTTATTATGGCTAAGGAAATTGGCAAAGGCAATGACAAATACTTTGAAAAGGCTAAGAGACATTAATTGACATTTTAATTATGAAAATAAAGGAAAATAGGAGAAAAGGAAGGTGAAAGGTCACCAATTGTATGTGAGGAGGAAACTGAAGGAAAATTGAAGAAAACATAGACCTCAATAATAAAAAGGCTTCTAGGGATCAGTTCACAGATTTTGTCAGTTTAGTTTTGGAGCTCTCTCTCTATTTTCTCCCCCTCATACTCTTGCACACTTAGATCATTCTTGGAGCACTCTAGCATTGGAGAAAGGAAGGCAAAGGAAGGAAAAGGAAGAAAATGGAAGCAAGGATCAAGCAAGGAAGAGTTGGATCAAGTGGCTACAATGTGATTACTTTGCAGGTATCAAGTTGCATGTATGATTTACTTGCTAGTTTTGGCATGCATGGTACATGCATGTGTGTATTTGGTTCTTTTGTTGACATTGAAATGGGTTTTTCTAGGTGTGATAGTGGTTTCAACCTTGCCTTGCCATTTCCGGATAGTCATGGTGTGATGGGGTTCTTTAATTTGGTTTAGCCTTGGATTGCTAGATGGTTTTTGAACCGAGTGAGGTGGTCTCAGGAAAATTCCCAAGGGCTTGGAAACCCCTTGACTGGTAATGGCGAGATACGCAGTAAAGCCTGAGGGTGGAGATGGGAAAATTCCTCAAGGTATTGGTGAAGAAATCCAGAGGCATTCAAGCTTGTTTAGGGCATAGTGATCCCTTGACCAGTAATGGCGGGATTGTTGTAAAGCCTAGTAGTGTATGTTTTTTGTTTGGGCCTAGGAATCCCTTGACTAGTAATGGCGAGATTGAAGTTAAACTCCATTGTATAGATGAGGGCTTTGGGCCTAGAAATCCCTTGACTGGTAATGGCAGGATATGCAGTAAAGGCTAAGGAAGTCCTGGTTGTTGTTGTAGCGAGCCCCACATTCATGCTTGGTATATGGCACGAGGGTGATTGGCTAAAATAAATATTTGGTTTAGCCCAATATATGGTCGGGTGGTACATGGAAGTCCCTGACTTGGTTGGCTTTTGCATATGTTAATAAGAGATTTTTTCCCCTTGTATTTCATGAGTATTTATACTTTTTATTATGTGGCTTTGATTGTTATTCTATCCTTCTTATTAGTCTAGTTATATGTTGGTTATAAGCATGGTTTTATGACATAATTTAGTTATGGATCTCATCATGTTTCGATTAGTAAATGAATGGTCAATGAATGTATGACCTAATAGATGATAATGCAACTATTTAGAGAAGACAACATATCTTCCTGATGAATCTCAGATAAGTATGAAACCCCTATGTTCATATTTGCATTTATAACTTGTAGATTACTTGTTCGCCATGTGTTTGACAGAATGTATGTCATGGTTAGGCTTTGGTTAGGTCAAGTGATCGAGTGCTCAAAGTTAGGCTTAAAACTCAAAATCTTAGAATCTCTATAAACTTAGTTTTAGATTGAAGAGCTTGTCATTATGATTCCAACGGTGTGAACAACACTCGAATCCAAGCTCATACGAAGAAGTTAGAGTAAGTCAAAGTTTAGGTTTGACTTGGACAGATGGCAGAAAAATATGACGTGGCAAGGCCCTTCAGCAAATGGGTAAGTGCCAAGTGGAAGGCTGCCATTGGCCCCTGCATTTCGCAAAAAGCATGTTGCAGGTGGGTCGACGTTAAAAATCGGCCCCGTAACAATCCAGGGTGCGATGCTATAAATCACAATCATTGATCACAAAAGATAGAGATCCGCAGATAAGGAATCGACCCTGACAGATGTGATGCGATGAATCGGCTCTGGCAGTTGCGATGCAACAATCGACCCTTGATCAGGGAAGGGTTGTGATGTGATTATCGCAATCGTAGATCACAATTGCACACCACAGAAAGCAGAGTCCTACATATATAAGACCATCAGTACTTCGCCGATTGAAAATTGCGAAAGGATCCCGAATGCAATAAGTTTATAAGTTCTGGTTAATAGTTCAGTCGGGTCCGCCATATTGCAATCGCACATCTCCCTGTCATGTTCACGAACAATAACCTCGTTGGTTCTCGCTGATTGTGATTTTTGGATGGGACAGTCAGTGTCGACAGATTATGGATCGCCGCGCAGCGAAATTTTCACTCAATTAGCACTTTTTGGAGTAATTTGTAGGATCATGCCGGATTTGGAGCAATTTGTGAAGCGAATAGTGGGAAAACTAGGATAGGTCATAACTTCTTCAATTTTCCACCAAATTGGATGCAAAAATAGGCTAGATAGCCATTTTTGGACATTCTGGACTTATTGGAGCAGGTTCTAGAAACATTTGAGCATTGTGAACACATAATTTTACATTTTTGAGCATAATAGAGAGGCTCAAGCCATTAGAAGTTGGACCAAGAAGACATAGCCCAGGAGGGTTGAACTCCTTTATCATGTTCCTATTGTAATGTGTTTTTGATGTTGTTATGTACATGTTTATGTTGTTGTTTAGTCTCTTATTTATGTTAAATTTCTCATACTATTAACATAAAAACTCATCATTTCACTTGCAAAAATTCATGAATCTGTAAGCACAATGAAAGCATTTTGTTTCTAATCTAAGGAGGATCTTAACACAGCAATCTAATATTCTAAATCAGATCAATTTGGTATTAGAGCTCTAAGTTTTCTTTGTGAAATAAGGATTTAATTGTTTGCAATTATGTCATGCTTACAAGGTTAAAACTCAAAAGAGGAGAAGGGAAGTTGGTTGGAAGACCTGAAGTTGGGTCAAGGGGAAGGAGAGGAAGGTTGCCACAATATCCAACACCAGTTCATCCTCTAGTTGCAGTTGAGACTCCATAGATCATGTCTCATGAAGGAGAACCTACAAACATGACAAAAGATTAGAAGACCTTCAGAAATGATTTCTTTGATGTGACAGAGATGGTGAAGGTCCTCTATGGAGAGAGGAATACCAGGTTGCAAGGGGAAAGTTCCAAATGTCCCAAAGGAGAAGGTTCTTCAGGAGGAGGTAATGGAAAAGGAGGTAATGGAAATGGAGACAAAACTCCACCCTCTCCACCATCTTCTTCTTCTTCACAAGCATCTTCACCCTGTTCCACTAACACAACCCTTACTCATACTCATCATCATACTTCAAAAGGAACTGGTAAATCACCTTTTTTAAAACTTGATGTTAAATTTGAGTTGCCCATGTATAATGGTGAAGTGAATGCAAATAAGATTGATAATTGGATTCGTCAGTTGGAGGTCTATTACAGGATTCAAAACCTTCAAGAGGATGACATAAATATTCAGTTAGCTCCCTTGAGAATGGAGGGCGCAACATTAGTATGGTGGGAATCAAAGACCCAAGAGGAGATTAAAAAACATGGTAAGATCTCAATTTCTTGGAATGATTTCATTGTTTCAATCAAAAGACAAATCTACCCTCTAGCTTATATGAATAAAGCCATCATGAATTGGCAGAACTTTAGACAACTTAAAGGTCAAAATGTGCAAGATTGCACCCAATAATTCAGAAAAAGGTCTTTGATGTTAGGTGTAGATTTGCAATCACGGGATGTTAGGATATTCCGATACATAGGAAATAGTTAAGTATAACTTGGTCTAGTATAGAGTTAGGTACAGTGTGTTTCTTTACTATGTACCTTTTGTAACTTACAATCCGACGGTTACGATATGTAGTGATCCGATGGTTCATTCTCTCCTCAGTATTATCGACACTTGATCCATGGCTTAACACCCGATTGGTCCATGATCTCTATTTAAAGAGCATGGAGGGTCATTTGTAGGTTAACCCGTTCATGAGAGAAGCTTATGTAAATTTTCATTCTTTTATTAATAAATTTCCTGAAGTGGCTGCGTTGTCTCAGGCCGTGGACTGTTTCCCTCTTTGAGGGTTTTAACCACATCAAAAGTATTGGTGTATTGATCTACGATCTGTTTGTGAGTGGTGTCCTTTGGTGTTCTGTTTGAGGAACTTACCCTGTAAATTCCTACATGGTATCAGAGCTATTTGAGGGCCGCGTCCATTGGTGATCCAAATCTGAAGCCGGTAGAACTACATTCGACTACCGTTTCCTAGATCTACTATTTATGACTGCTTTCGGGCCGAGAGTACTGCTCTGTTGTGTTGGGAGCATCTGTTCCAGTGAGGAACCCCTTTCGTTTCACACGAAAAGGTTTCTGGTAGCCCTAGCTGCGTCATTTTTAAGATCTGGAGGTATACAGTGTTTATTTGCAGTTTACAGTTATTTTCTCTCTGTTTATTTCGGTTTCGGTTTATTTAGCATTTTTTATTACCGGATCTATACCTTTCATTTCTGCGTATGCTCTTTGCCCCGCAACTTTGTGCGATCTGGGAAAATCAGAAACAGAAAGGAAGGATTTTTCTCATGCGTATGCTCTTTTCCGCTGCGCCTTAGTGTGATCTCGGAAAATCAGAAACATTGAGGAAAATATTTAGTTTCCGGCTAAAGCTAACTTCGAGCCGTAAGTTTCATTTGTATGTCCATGTTGGGTTTTGTGTTTTTTGTTTTGTAGGGAAAAAGAGCTTTCTCAAAGCAAGCACGCAACCCATTTTCAGAACCGTTTTTTTTTAAACAGCCTAATTTTTCGAGATCTTTCCATTGGAACACTTAGTTTCAGCATCTATAGCTTCAGTTTCTATTAAAATGGAAATTCCATGCCAAGTTATTCTTGACAGCACAAACTACTTCCAATGGTGGTCCTACATTGTGGATCTACTTAGAAGTAAAGGTCTCTACAGAATAGCCACAGTCCAAGAAACCCAACCGAAATATGAAGATAAGGCAGCTAAATGGGAAAATAGGCAAGATCAAGCACGTGGGTTGATAGGGATGTCTATTTCTCCAGATCTTAGATTCCATATTGCAGAACTTGATACTCCTGATGAAGCATTGAAACAGATTACTAAAGTTTTTGGAATAAAAATGAACTTAGAGCCCATCAACTTGAAAATGAGTTGCTTACATTGGACCCCAATAATTTTTCTTGCATTGAAGATTTTTTGTCCAAGTTCAAGACCCTTAGACTTATCTTGGAAGGTGTTAAGGTTAAGAAAGAAGATAGTAACCTTATCTATTCCATTCTTACTAAGTTGGGACCAGCCTACACTGTGTTTGTTTCCACCTTCCATTCTACAAGAGAAGCCTTCATTTCTCAAGGACAAGACTACAAGTCCCCTTCCTTTGATTCTTTTTGTGATTCTTTAATAAGAGAACAAGAAAAACTCTTACACATTGGTCTTCTTAATCTTGGAAACTCTTCTAAGAAAGCGTTAGCTGCCCAGCAACAACCAAATCCAAAGAATCCTAAGAAGTTGTATCCTAAAAGGAATGGTCCTAAACCAAACAAGGGTCCTAAGCAATTTCAGCCTCAAAATGAAAAATCATTTCAACAAAATGATAAGACAAATAAAAACAAAGGGAAGAAGACTGATAGACATTGCAACTTTTGTAATCGAGATGGCCACTTAGAATCCAAATGATTTAAGAAGATGGAAGCCTTAGAAGCAGCAATGAAGAAGCATAACATCCATTTGGAGCACTCTTCAACTTCAACTTCATCTTCAGGAATGGCACTTTCTGCATGTGGTTGTCAAGCATCTCGGTCTGGCTATGCACTAAATGTATCTTCTTCTTCTCATTCATGAGTGGCTCATTGATTATGGAGCTTCTTATCACATGGCCAAAAACAAAGCCATTTTTTCTTCTTTAAATGATTGTAACACCAAAAATATATATGTTGGTGATGATAGATCTCTTAGTGTTGTAGGGACTGGAACTGTTCATCTAGACAATGGTCAGTTTAATGATGTATTATGTGTTCCAACCTTATCCTGCAACCTTCTATCTGTATATCAGATAACTCATTCAGGTGAAGGTAAAATCGTTGAATTTTCACCTCACGATGTTGTAATTAAGGACCTAAGAGATCCTAGACAGATTTTAGCTACTGGCATTGCTGATGATTCTACAAGGTTGTATAAGTTTCACAATTTTGGGTCATCAAATCTTCCCTCAGTATTTGTTGCTCATAATGATGAAGTGAGCAAACTTTGGCATGAGCAATTTGGTCACTTAAATTATCGCTCTCTTCAGAATCTATGTAAAGAAAATATGGTGACAGGTCTTCCAATGGTATCTTGCAGAGATGGTGTTTGTTCTGGATCTGTACTCGGAAAACATCATTGGGACAGTTTTGAAAAACGTGCCTCTTGGCATGCCTCAGCCCCTTTACAGCTCGTGCATAGTGATTTATGTGGTCCACTTCCAGTTGTTTCATTCTCTGGCTACAAGTATTTCTTAACTTTCATTGATGATTTCTCCAGACGCACTTGGGTATACTTATTAAAACTCAAGAGTGAAGTATTTAACATGTTCTTGGCTTTTGTTGAAAAACAATCTGGACATCAAATTCTTAAGCTAAGATCTGATAATGGCGGAGAATATGTTAACAACAAATTCATCAACTTTTGCACTGAGAATGGAATTCAAATGAAACATATCGTTCCATATACTCCACAACAAAATGGTGTAGCTGAAAGGAAGAATCGCACCTTAAAGGAAATGGCTAATTGTATGCTTCAATCTAAAGGACTTAGTCTTAATTATTGGGCAGAAGCAATTAACTGTGAAAATTACATAATAAATCGCACTCCTACTAAGGTTTTAAGAATATCACTCTAGAAGAAGCATGGAGCTCAATTAAACCAGATGTAAGTCACTTTCGTGTTTTTGGAAGTGAAGCATGGGCACATATTCTAGATGAGAAACATAAAGCTTTAGAACCTAAGAGTGAAAAATGCATTTTTGTTGGATATTTTGAAGATGTCAAAGGATATAGACTTATTCCACTTAAGTCCAAAAATGTTATCATTAGAAGAGATGTAAAGTTTGCTGAAAATATATCGGCCTATGAGCCTAGTTCGGTAGATGTGCCACCTCTCCCTATCTCTTCTACTTTTGAAACTATTTCTTCTTCAGATGATGAAAGCGAGGATGAAAATCCTCCCCCACCTTCTCAGGATCCTCCTTTAGCTCCTCAGCTTCCAAAATGGGTTTGTGCTACTCGGGATGCAGCAGGTGATGTTGCCAGTGATCCTACAGATCAGTGATGTACACGTTCTCAGTTTGATAGAGCCTCTTCTTTACTGGCTCAAGCTTCAGTGAATTATGATCCTGACACCTTTGCAGAAGCTTCAGGCCATCCAGATTGGGATGCAACTATGAATGAAGAATATCATTCATTATTGGCAAATGATACATGGGATCTTATTCCTCTACCAAAGGGATGAAAACTTGTTAGATGCAAATGGGTTTACAGAACCAAGTATGGACCAGATGGGAAAGTTGATAAACATAAAGCTCGTCTTGTTGCTAAGGGTTTTTCACAAGTTGAAGGCATTGACTACACTGAAACCTTCTCCCCTGTTGCCAAAATGAACTCTATCCGCCTTGTTCTTTCCCTTGCTACCTCTTTCAAATGGGAAGTCCATCAGATGGATGTTAAATTCGCCTTCTTGCATGGGGACTTGCACGAAGAAATCTATATGGAACAACCTATTGGCTTTATACAAACAGACTCCAGCCTTGTATGTCGGCTTAAGAAATCCCTTTATGGTCTCAAGAAAGCTCCTTAAGCTTGGTATGCCAAAATGGATAACTTTCTTTTAGAAAATGGCTTTTCTAGGTGTCATTTTGACAATACTGTCTACACCAAGAAAGTGGGCAAGTCTCTTATCATTCTTGTTCTTTATGTTGATGATCTTATCCTGACTGGTAGTGATCCCAACCTTATAAACCATGTGAAGACTAGCCTTAAAAGGAAGTTTGAAATGAAAGACTTAGGACACTTACATTATTTTCTTGGTCTTCAAGTCTTGCAATCCAAGGAAGGTATTTCCCTTTCCCAGTCCAAGTATGCCTGTGATATTCTACGCCATTTTCACATGGAATACTGTAAGCCAGCCCCTTCTCCCTTTCATTCCGGAGTCAAACTTTCAGTCACTTGTACTTATCCTGAAGTTGATGTTACCTTATACCGTCAAATTGTAGGAAAACTTTTGTATCTAACCCATACTCGTCCTGACCTTTCCTTTGTTGTTGGCCTTGTTGCTCATTTTATGCAAAACCCACGTGAATGTCATTGGAAAGAAGCTAAAAGAATACTTCGTTATGTTCGAGGTATAGTTCAGTTTTGGATTCATTACAGTGCCGAAGCATCTCCTCTATTGGTTGGTTTCACTCATTCTGATTGGGCTGGTGACCCTGATGATCAGAAGTCTACTGCAGGTTATGTGTTCACTCTTGGTTCAGGACCTATTACATGGGCTTGCAAGAAACAAGGTGCCATTTCTCTTTCTTCAGCAGAAGCAGAGTATCGTGGTGTTGTAGAAGCTAGTAAGGAAGCCTTGTGGCTTCGTCAAATCCTGTCAGAGTTTGGCTTTCAGCAGCAGCATCCGACTACACTTTGGTATGATAGTCAAAGTGCCATTCAAATATGCAAAGATCCAGTCCAACATCAGCGCAACAAACACATTGAACTGCACATGCACTTCATCAGAAAGCTCATCCACGACCATGTTCTTGAAGTGCAATATTGTTCAACATATGATCAAGTTGCAGACATCTTTCTCACAGAGGCGAAGTTCACTAAACTTCGATTTATGGTTGGAGTTCAGGAAGTTGTCACTAAGGGGGGATAGGCTCTAGTGCCTCCTTCCTTCTCCTATTGTGTCATATTTGTAAATGCTTCAATCCTATCCCAAGTTGTTCTTAAGGGGGGATGTTAGGATATTCCTACACATAGGAAATAGTTAAGTATAACTTGGTCTAGTATAGAGTTAGGTAAAGTGTGTTTCTTTACTATGTACATTTTGTAACTTACAATCCAACTGTCACGATATGTAGTGATCCGAAGGTTCATTCTCTCCTCGGTATTATCGACACTTGATCCGTGGCTTAACACCCGATTGGTCCATGATCTCTATTTAAAGAGCATGGAGAGTCATTTGTAGGTTAACCCGTTCATGAGAGAAGCTTATGTAAATTTTCATTCTTTTATTAATAAATTGCCTGAAGTGGCCACGTTGGCTCAAGCCATGGACTATTTCCCTCTTTGAGGGTTTTAACCACGTCAAAAGTATTGGTGTATTGATCTGCGATCTGTTTGTGAGCGGTGTCCTTTGGTGTTCTATCTGAGGAACTTACCCTGTAAATTCCTACACATGACACATTGCTGAAGTACATAGGGGGTTTACACAATTATCTTAGCCATACTATCTTAATGTTTAATCCCAATAATCTATATGATGTGTGTGTGCAAGAAACTCATCTTGAGGCAAGAGGGAAAAACACCCCAGAAGAAGGTAGTAAAAATCTGTTTAAGGGTAAAGAGAAAGAAAAGCCTTTCAAGGGAAAGAAAAATTCATCCATTAAAAAGGAATGAGAGAAAACAATATGTAAACATTTTTCCAGAGAAGGTCACAATGAAGCTCATTGTTGGAAGCTTCATCCCTAAATGAAACCAAATAAATTCAACAACAAAGGAAAAGAAAAGACAGTTGTCGTCATTCAAGAGGATTTCGGATCCGATTCAAGTGATGAAACTAAAATCGCAGCCATGGGGTCAAAAGGAAAAGAATCCAATGCTAGCACTAGTTCTTCAAACTCACAAAATGAAACTCCAAACGAAAATAGGAGAATGGAAATTTTTCACATAAGGGTGATTTCAAAACACAACAAGATTGATATGCTTTTCGATAGTGGCTCTCAAGCCAATTTTATCTCTGAAAACATTGTCAAAAGTTTAAACTTGGAAACCATTCCACATCATAAACCATATCCACTTGGATAGGTGTGTGACAATGAGCAATTGCAGGTTACTAGAAAGTGTAAACTGAGATTCGCTATTACTGCAAATTTCATAGATGAAGTGGAGCTTGATGTTGTGTCGTTAGATATCTGTGGCATAGTTTTAGGCAGTCCATACCTTTAGGAAATAAAAGCTATCTTCCATATACATGAAAACAAATATCATTGATTCAAAAATGGAGTAGAATATATTGTGAGAGCTCATAGCAAGAAAATAAATCTTTCGCTTGTTAATGCAGGGCAGAGGAAAAGACTAGTGAATTCGAGCATGAATTTAGTGCTTCTCATGACCAAAACCAAGAATGATATTGATTGTGAAGCGTTTGATGGTTGTAATTCTAATTTGAAATCTGAAATGGTTGATGTAGTTAACCATGATGATGAGGTGTTTTAGGAACCAAAAGGATTACTTCCCAAGAGAGGAATCCAACATGAGTTATAGTTGCAGCAAAAGTGCCTTCTTCCTAACATTGGCATGTACAGGATGTCAGTGATGGAAAGCGCAGAAATTAAGAAGCAAATCTAGGGATTGTTGAATAAAAGGATCATTTGACCTACTCCTTTACCATGTGGTGCACCTCTTGTGTGGGTGCCCAAGAAGAATGGTAAGCATTTCATTGAATGTGATTCAAGAAGTGGTTTTCTTGAAAGTAGAGTTGTTGAAGGAGACATATGGAAGACGACATTCAAAACCACGCAAGGTTTGTTTGAATGGATTGTTATGCTTTTGGGTCTTTGTCATGCTCCTACTACTTTCATGCATATGAAGCAAGACGTATTGAAGCCATTTCTAGACATGATAGTCTACTTGGATGACATTTTCATTTTCAGAAAATTTCATTATGAACATTTCATGTATGAGAAAAAAATACTTGATGTCATATGTCAAGAACGTTTGTTTCTGAAGATGTCAAAGTATATGTTAGATAAAACTTCTTTGATGAACTTGAGTTGTGAAATTGGTTCTTCCAAGCATGTTCAGGTTGCCAAGGCTTTCTAGCGGTCTGCGTGGGACATGGAGAAGGTGAGTTGAAGTTAGACCTCTCCAAGATTGATGCCATTTTGGATTGGTCAACCGAAATTGAATTTGTGCTAAGCGATACCATAATTACAGCGAGTGGGATCTGTGGAAGATAAAAATCTCTCACTCTGGGCTCCTTTCTAGTAGTCTATTCGGTCATAACAGTCAGTGGTGGTATTGACTCCATTCGTGTAGACACAGGTGAAAGAATTACAAATCCCTCTAAAGTCGTAGAAACCTTTTCTCTGCTCGCAATTTACGCATGCATGCTCAAGATAGTCATTTGGATAAGAGGTTTTTGGAAGCAACCCAATATTGGAGGAGATATTTTGTTAGTTTTTCTTCTATTATAGCTCATTTGCATTCGTTGGCAGTTGTGAAAAAGGTCTTCCAGTGGGGAGGCAAATAACAAGAGGCATTTGATGCTTTAAGACAAAAGATCAATTCAGCCTTTATACTTTCTCTTCTAAACTTGAAAAAGTCTTAAGTTTCAGGTTGATGTATGTGACTATGACATGGGCACAATCTTTATGCAATGTGGTAAGCCCATTTCTTTTCATTCAGAAATTTTCAATGGTGAAGTGTTTAAGCTGCAGAGACAAAGGCACTTCCATTGGATGGGGTTTCTTCTACTATTCTACTCGATCAAAAGGTATAAGGAAGGTATAAGCGAAAAGTTTGTTGATTTACTTTCTAGGACTATAGTTTGTATAACTACTTTCCTCAAGCATAATTTTGTTTTACATGAAAGTTATGTTCAAAAGAATACATACTTTCAAGATGTACATTCAAGCTTCAGTCAAAGGAATCAAGGGGAGGAATTTTTTTACCATTTGCATCATAATGTATTGTATCATCTTGGTAAGAAGGATGTTGCTACTGATAGTAACATGGTAAAAGCTGAAGATTTCATTGAACGACTCTAAATGGTACATTAAACAGTGCAAGAATAGCTTGAAAAGGGCAAAGGCAAGTACACAACAAGGCGCGATAGGCATCGTGTAGATCACAAGTTCCAACTCGGTGATAAATGGATCGAGATTAGAAAGGTGAGGGAACTATACCCTCACCTGCTGAACAATTGAAAGTGATCCTTTTGGGGTCCAAAAGGCTTCCAGTGGGGAGGAGTGATCAGGTGCTCAAAATTAGGCTCAAAACTCAAAATGTTATAATCTCTATAAAATTAGCTTCATATCAAAGAGCTTGTCATTTGGATTCCAATAGTGTGAATGACACTCAAATCCGAGCTCGTATGAAGAAGTTAGAGCAAGTCAAAGTTTAGGTTTGACTTGGACAGATGGCAAGAAAAGATGGTGTGGCAAGGCTCTTCAGTGAATGGGGAAGCGCTAAGTGGCAAGGCTCCATTGGCCCCTGCATTTCACAAATCACATGTCATAGGTGGGTTGGCATTAAAAATCGGCCCCAGAACAACCTAGACTGCAATGCGATAAATCACAATCGCTCATAGCAAAAGATAGAGACCTACAGATAAGGAATCGTCCCTGGTAGATGCGATGCAATGAATCGACCCCGACAGTTGCGATGCAAAGATTGGCCCTTGAGCAGGGAAGGGTTGCGATGCAATAATCGCAATCACACATTACAAAAAGTAGAGTCACGCATATATAAGACCACTGATACTTCGTCGATTGTGACTTGCGAAAGGATCCTGAATGTGATAAGTTTATGAGTTCCGGTTAATAGTTCCGTCGGGTCCTCCATATCGCATCGCACATCGCCCCGCTACGTTCACAAACCATAAGCCCGCCAGGTCTCGCTAATTGTGATTTGTGATGGGACAGTCTGTGTTGATAGATTATGGACCACCATGCAGGGAAATTTTCGCTCAGTTAGTGCTTTTTGGAGCTAATTTGTAGGATCATGCCGGATTTGGAGCAATTTGTGGAGCGAATAGTGGGAAAACTATGAGAGGTCATAACTTCTTCAGCTTTCCACCAAAGTGGATGCAAAAAAAGCCTAGATAGCCATTTTTGGACATTCTGGACTCATTGGAGTAGGTTGCAGAACCACTTGAGCATTGCAAACACATCTTTTAGCATAATAGAGAGGCCCAAGCCATTAGAAGCTAGACTAAGGAGACGTAGCCCGGAAGGAGTGAAATCCTTTATCATGTTCCTGTTGTAATGTGTTTTTGATGTTGTTCTATACATGTTTATGTTGTTGTTCAGTCTCTTATTTATGTTAAATTTCTCATAAAAGTAACATAAAAGCTCATCATTTCACTTGTAAAAATTCATGAATCCTTAAGCACAATGAAAACATTTTGTTTCTAATCTAAGGAGGATATTAGCACAATAATCTAATATTCTAAATTAGATCAGTCAAGTCCCTGATCAATTTTTGTGTTAAAATCTTTGTCTTGGTTGCATTTATTGTTTTGAAAAGTTTTATCAAGTATTAGGCAGAGGTATGGATCCTAGCCCTCAAAAAGTGGCTTAGATCTTAGGGTCGCATGCATAAAACTAAGTAAATTAGTCTGCAGTCACTGGGAGGAAGGGCCATCCATGCGACTGGAGGATTAAATTCGACTTTAGGCAGTGTTATGCCTGTGTCTGGGAACATGGAGTGGTTGTTTAGCTTCTAGGGGTCTTGTAGTCCCTAAGGGAGGTCAGTAAAGTTTTAGTTGGACGATTCCACTTCCTTAATTGTACCTGAGAGGTTGAGTCATATCATAGTAACTCCTTGTCACATATTTACCCTCGTGGACCAATAAGCTTGGGTAAGTGTGGGAGGGGGGTGTTACATGATGACTCCTTTCTCAAGAAACACGTGAACTTTCTTCTTAATCTCTACACTTTCAATCACTGAAATCTTGTATATTCCAATATAGGAAGAGGGGCACCTTCTTGTAGCCGAATTTCATGTTGAATCTCCCTCTTATGAGGTAATCCTTCAGGTTCCTAGAAAATATCATCATAGTTAGAAATAAGTTTAACTAATTCATCCTTATGAGATGGATCACAACCCTTAAAAACATCAAATTGTTCAATATTATTTGCTTTCACAATCAAAAGTACAAATTCTTGCTAGTGTCAATAAGCCCCTTCGTTTACCCTACACTGACAAGTGATAAATTAGTCTTCATGTTATGCACTCTTACAATATATTCAACTCCATCTTCAGTGAGGTGATATTTTTTCTTCTTTGTGAAGAATATGACTTTCTTCTCATACAAATAATGGCTTCCCAAAAAAAATTTCAAATATCAAGAGGAACCACATCTAACTCAACCTCGTCAATAAATTTTGAATTGATAGCAAATTTAAGTTTACACTGCTTCGTCACTTGTAACTTCACATTATCACAAACCCAACCAAGAAGATAAGGTTTCTTATGAGGTGTTGTTTTTAATCCCAAATTCTTGACAAATGCCTCCAAGGAAAATTTCAAGGATGGAAATTTATCTTAAAGTTTAGAAACCTTGGCGAATCTTACTAGTCCCCAATATGCAAATTGTAAAATGTTTAGTGATATTTTTGTAAAAAAATTCAATTTTCCAATGATTCTTTATATATTCTCTATAAAAAATATTGCGATTTACAAGGTAAAATATTTTATTACAAAAAAAAATTCGGCAAATCATTTTTAAGAAAAAATGGAATTTGGCGAATTTTTATTTTTGAAAAAACATTGGAAATTATCCCATCTGCGAATATTAGCCCCTAAAATTTTCCATGATTGCCTCAGATATCAAATTAACTTGGGAATTGGTATAAAAAAAAGTATATGCTTTCATATGCTTAATAATCACCCTTACATGAAAAAGAACACTTCTTCTGCTTCCAACACTAGGAGATGGAATAAAGGTATTAGAATTAGCATGAGCAGATGCTTTACCTTGCACTCCAACAATTGTGACCTGAGTTTCATCCCCTGAATCAGATCCCAAATCTTGTTTCATTGTCGCAATAGTCTTTTTCTTTCCTTTACCTCCAAACCTCGTAGGCCTTTGTTCATGATGTAACTTCCAACAATGAGCATCATCATACCCTTCCCTCTTGCAATGAGAACACATCAACTTTACCTCTTCTTTCTTCATTGTCACAACCTTCTTGCTTTTCCTCTTTCCTTTAGATTTTCCTTCAGTGAACTTGGATGGTTGCTTATTGATGAAATCATTCTGCACTCTTTCCCCTATACTCAAGATGAGTAGCTTAGACATATACTTCATCTAAATTAGTGGGATTAAATAAAATAAGAGCATGGCAAAGATAACTATGCAATGGGCCAACATATTTCAAAACTGTCTCTGGAGAATCTAATGGAATATTCATATATAATGCTTTCTTCCTAAATTGTTTAGTAAAACTTTTCATGCTTTGTCCTTTCCCGTCTCAATTTTTTCCATTCCATAATTGCTTTTTTAGTATAAGCTAACAAATAAAACTTCTTTTTTAATGCACTAGTGAATTCCAACCATGAAGAAAGGAGCTTAGCATTCTTTTTGTTGCCTTCTCGAAGTTTATTTTCCCACCAAACCAGTGTTGTACCTTCAAGATGAAGAGATGCCAATTGTATCTTTACCTCTTCTTCATCAATTTGTTGAATACGACAATAAAATTCTCTATGACGAATCTAATTATCCAATCCTCCTGTATTAAGCTTTCCATTATAAAGTGGTAAGTCGAACTTAATATCTAACTTCAATAATGTCTTCTTCGAAGAAATCTTCTCATGAGGAGATGATGGTGGAGACAGAGAAGAAGGGGGTGAAGAATGAGGAAGAGACTGAGGTCTCGAAGGAGGAGGAGAAAGCAGAGGAAGAGGGAGTTGATCACCTTTATTCTTTACTTGAATGGTTCCTTCTCCTTTCTGAAGTTATTTTTCTTTATAGAGCTCTTCCACCTTTGACTGCAACATAGCGAATACCTCGAGAAAATACGACTTATATTTAAAAGGATTCTCTTGTCTTGGTGAAGCCATCTCTCCTCTTTAAGTGAAACTCCTTGAACCAATTTTAGGATTAGAAGCTTCAAGTTCACCCTCTCCCTTCTTAAGATTAGACTCGGTAATCATTCACACTCAAAAACAAAAATCAAACTAGCTCAACATGCTCTGATACAAAACTTAGTCAGAATCTTTGATCATGATCCTATGATTTATTTGGTTTAAATAGAATGTGAAATACCAAGCTTGACAAAAAGATATTAAAAATACAGTAATATAAATAAACAACTATAGATAACATAAAATAACACAAATGAGATTGATAATGGAGTTCCCCCAATGTGGGTTACATCTTCGGGTCCGCTTCCAATGGAGTGGCCTCCTCAATTATGATGGACAATAACTCCAACTACATTAATTCCCCAACCTCTAAAGCTTCTCTTTACTCTACAGCTTCACAAAAAAACTCTAAGAAACTCTTCTTTTACAATTCTCCAAAAAAGCATAAACTTTATGATTTATCACAAGAATAATGATAATCATGCCACAAATTTAAACGAGCTCGACCTTCATTTGACACTATAACCCTTGCAAACTTATCTCTCCCTTTTCTACACTTCAAAAGGGTCAACTTCTATGTATTACACAACACAAAATAGGCCTTTAGATAAGAAGAGTTCAACCTTATTACATAAGCCACACTTGTGGTGCAATGGCATAAACATTTTACGTCTATGATGTTATGGGTCTGCAGCCCCGGGGTTGAACCTGTGGAGGTTGTAGCCCACTGTTGTAACAACACATATATAAATAACATATTTGAACCATACATTAAACCTATATATATATATATATATATATATATATATATATATATATATATATATATATATATATATATATATATATATATATATATATGTCGACCGTTGTAACATATATATTATTTATGACATATGGTTAACCATATTAAAACTTTGGCAGATAACCATATTGAGCGGCAGTTGAATCATACGCTGGCCCACATGATGTTTAACATTGTGGTTGACCAACACATTACTATATATAAACTAGTGCATAACTATATATACCATAATATATAACCAATGTTTAAACACCCACATCATCATCAAATCCCGTGGCTAAGAGTGGACAAAGTTGTTGGCCAATCACATGCTCTTGTCGTTGTTAGGTTATCGGTTATACAAAGGTCGTGGCCTCCAACCTCACCATTTTTTACTACAATTATATATATATATATATATATATATATATATATATATATATATATATATATATATATATATATATATATATATATATATATATATATATATCTATATATATATGTATATATATATATATATATATATATACAATGAAATCAACTTGTGACTCATTTATGGAGCCATTAGTTTGTTCTACGTAGGTCGACCATTCAAATCCCGCAAGTACAACCTTTACAACAAATCAAATATATATCTATATATATATATATATATAATGAAACCAACTCGTGGCTCATTTGTGGAGCCATTAGTTTGTTCTAAGTAGGTTGCTTATTCAAATCCCACAAGTACATCCTTTACAACAAATCAAATTTTGTTGTTCGATGGTGCCACATGATGCCTTCCAGTTAGGCCATATGTCACCATTGATTGTTTTTACCTCATGCATTGTCAGACACTTAATAAAATTCCACGTGTCATGATCAAATACTGCCACATATCGCTCTTCAATCACTGTCACGTCACCTTCATATGCCAAGTGTCATCCATTAGATCTGCCACTTGTCACCCTGAGAGGTTGCCATGTGTCACTTTGTCCTCTCCTTTTTTTGCATGTCGTCGCAAAACTTCAAAGTGCGATAACTTTCTCATACATACTATGTTTGATGCGATTCATGTTGCGTTGGAATTGTCTCATCAAGCTCTTCACCTTAGCACTATTTCCATCAAACTTTGAGGAATTTTACAAAAAATATCATATTTTTGTCATAGTTATTATATCTTATATTATAATTTTTTTAATTGGTATTTTTCTTTAATGTAGTATTTGATAGTTTGAATTCTATATAAAAAAGTTTAAATCAAATCTTTTCAATTTATGATCTTTGTCGTACCATCCACAAAATAATATAAATTAATTAGTTTATTTTCAATTATTATTTTTTTTCAAAAAATAGTATATATAATTTTAACTTGATTTATATAATAAATTTTAAAAACTAATATATATATATATATATATATATATATATATATATATATATTACTTTGTTCTAGTTCAATATAGTAGAGATGTTGCAATGTAATGTTAGGTAAACATTTTGATTTGGTGAAAAAAAAACTTATCTTAAAATAAAAGTAATTTCTTTTTTTGCTAAAGCAAGAGTTTTACCTTCATAATCATTAAATCAGAAAATTATTTACATAGAATGCAACCATCCACATGGAAACATGGATCCGAAAACCAGGAGTCACGAGTTAAGTGTTAAAACTCCGACCCTAACCCACAAAACTACACCACCCAAAACGGAAAAAAGTAACAAGGCCACATAATCAGCCTGACAAATCCAGAAAGGGGGAGAAAGCCTTTAATTTCTGCCTTCAATACTCCAAGCTCCCACCAACTGCAGAGGAGGACCTTGCTGAGCCAAGGCTCTCGCCAATTAACCGTTTGGACCCACCAGTCTGCGCATCGATTCCTAATTGTCGATCCTCCCAAATTGATCCAACGGTAGAGGTGAATATCGCTCTGCCTAGAAGTCTGCCCTTTAACCTTATGGCCCCACTGACAAGCTCGATAAATCACAACCGTAGATCCGCCGGACTTGATCCCACGGTGGAGGATCATATTGCACCGAGCAAAAGAGCTGTTGGTTAATGTGTGATAAGGGTGGAAAACAAAACCGCCCCTCGGCCACATGTAGCCCAAGGAGTGTGATCGCTCCCAAATTTTGAAAACCACTTCCCACCCGAGAGACCCCCGATATACCGGAAACCACTTAGCTGGCGGATTTGCGACCTTTGACAATGTAGTAGGAATATTCAGGTCGCCATTAGATCCCGGATTCCAGCAGCTACCACTTTCACCTTTACTGTTGTATGTGAGCCTGAGTGACATACTACCCCTTCCCTCCAAACAACTACTCTGGTAGCAGACTCCTCCTAGCAACATAAGAAAAACGAGAAAAGGAAAAACTTGCACCTCATAAATCAACCAAATTATTGGACAGAGCTTCCATAGTTTTGGTGTGGTACACCATCATATCCTCGACTGCTTGGGTGTCGCACTGATCCATGAAACTATTCTGAGGCCCGCCCAACTCAACCCTATACATGGTACACTTCACTCCTTGATTAGCCAGTAAATCAGCTAGTTTATTGGCCTGCCTTCGCACATGGTTAAAACTAACCATGTGTAGGCCTCTGAGGTGGAGCTGGATCCTTTGGAAGACCTGGATCAGTCTCCAGTGTTTTGAAACCTTCTCCGGTTCTGAGCCCCAACTAATTTTTTTGACTGTGTTGATAATTATCTCAGAGTCAGCTTTGATAATTACATTCTGCCGATTCCCCTTCACCAGGAGATCTAAGCACTGCTCCATAGCCATGGCTTCTGCCATATTATTTGTAGCTCTACCTAAATGTCCATGGAAGATGGAAAGGATATTACCAGTATCATCCCTTAACACCCCTCCAAGCCCTACATTGCTCGGGTTGCCTTTAGAAGCCCCATCTATGTTATATTTCAGAAAACCCAAAGGGGGAGGATGCCAGAATTCCTGCTTAGAAACCATAGCCAAAACCCTTTTGTTCAGGCCCTACGACATAAGCCCCTGCATTCCCAACAGTCCCAGAATCCTCAAGTCAGCATCTGAGGGTGGATTTTTAGGGGTGTTTCGCACTATGGTACCCACCGTCTCTTTAAGTTGAGTCAAAGTCTGCTTCAAAAGACATTGAAGGGATCTTTTTTCATTTTTGAAAATTCTCTTATTCCTTTCTTTCCAGACATTCCAAATAATGAAGCTAGGTGTAAGAGCCCAAGCAGAACCAAGAATTTCATTATCTGAGTAATTACTTCTCCACCTAGTTAGGGTGTTGAAGATACACCCTCTGTCCCTGTCACTCTTTTGGAAGATGTTAGCAAAAGAATCCCACAAACTAGAGGTGAAGATATAATTATTGAGGAGGTGTTCCATAGTTTCCTCTTGGGCTTCACAGATCTGGCATCTGGAAGGCCCCAGCACACCCCTTTTCCTTATGTTATCCCAAGTCAGTATTCTCTTATGATAAACAAGCCACATGAAGAGTTTAATCTTCATCCAGCCTTGATGCCTCCATGGATTTTGCCTTATTCTATCTAAAGCTAGAGAGTCCATCTCGAGGAGTTTGTGTTTTGCCTCCTTAAGATTAAATGTACCCTCATTATTGTTGCCCCACCTCAATTGGTCATGCCCCCTGTCACGAAGATCTTCCTTTGTTCCAGTATCCGCATGAGAGCCTCAGCTTTGGTTTTCAAGGGGTTATCTTCCCTGTAAATCATATTCCTCCACTTTCTCCATTTACTTGCATTATTATTTTGGTCCCAAAAATCTTTTACCTGCGATAACCCTATGATGTTTGTCTCTCTTTTGAGGTCCAGAAATTGTTCATTTAACAGTATTGGTTCTTGTTGCCATTTATCTTCCTAAAAAAGTGCCAAATCCCCCTCTTTGATTTCCCAGAAGCTATTCTTTTGAACTAAGCCTCTGTTCTCCCAGGCCTTATTCCAGATGTATGAGCCCTTTATATTTCTAGACATCCTTATATGATCGTTATTGTCCCAAGTGCTGGCATATTTTTCTGTCCAGATACTAGCCCACTGGGCCTTTGGTTCTTTGACCCATCTCCACCATAACTTAGCTCCTAAAGCCCTGCTTAGAACCTCTGGATCATCCAAACCCAGACCTCCTTGATTTTTGGGTTTGCAAATCTTTTCCCAAGCAACTAAGGCCCATTTCCTTTTTTTCTCCCCTTTACCCCAGAGAAAGTCTCTTTGAATGGTTCTGAATTGTTGTAAGACTCCTTTTGGTACAGGGAGTGCTGAAAGCATAAAAACTGGGATAGATTGTAGAACAACCTTTGTAAGCACCAACCTGCTAGCCAAGTTTAAAGATCTGATGGTCCAATTCCTGATTTTATCCTGCATCTTATTAATCACCGGTTCCCAGATACTCTTATGAAGAGGTTTAGCAGTAAGGGGGACTCCCAAATATTTCGAGGGAAGAGAATCTCTTTGAAAGCCTAGAATTCTGGAGATATTCCTTTGTATAGCAATATCAGTGTTAAAGAAAAAGATTTTAGATTTAAAAAGATTAACCTCCATACCTGTGGCCAAACCAAAGTCAATTAGAAATTGTTTGTATGCTAAAGCTTCTTTGACTATAGGAACTCCCTGCAACATGGTATCATCCATAAATTGTTGATGAGTCAAAGACTATCCATTGTCAGAAAGTTGAAGACCCTTGATTTTGCCTTCTACTTTTGCTTGCTTAATCAATCTACCAAGTCCTTCCATCATGAGTATAAAGAGAAATGGAGAGAGTGGATATCCCTGCCTAAGGCCTCTTGAGGGAATAAAAGTCTCGGAGGGAAAGCCATTTACCAAAATTGAAAAGCTAGAAGAAGTTACCAAAGCCATGACCCATCTAACCCAATTATGATCAAACCCAAAAGCGATAAGAACCCTCCTTATATAGGTCTAGTTCAACTTATCATAGGCTTTAGCTAGGTCCAGTTGCATGATCATTCCAGCCTTCCTGTTGCTAGTCAATGAGTGCACCACCTCCTGTGCTTGAATGATGTTATTGAGAATTTGTCTACCTTCCACATAACCAGATTGCTCCCCAGAAACTAGAGTGGGGAGAAGAGGTTTGAGTCTATTAGCTACAACCTTGGATATAATCTTGTAAACCACATTGCACAATGCTATGGGTCGAAACTTATCAGGAGTTAGGGCATTATCTTGTTTAGGGATCAGTGAAATGAAGGAGGTGTTGAGTGCCTTCAGAATAGTTCTATTCCCCCTGGAATCTTCTACTACATTCAGAATATCTTGTTTAACAATATTCCAACAGGCTTTAAAGAAGTCCACATTAAAACCATCCAGACTCGGTGCTTTACCATTCTGCATTTCCTTGAGGACTTCACTGATTTCCTCTTCCGTTACTGGCCTGTTGAGGTTGAGATTATCCTCTCTGGACACTAGTCTTGGTATATGTCTTATTATATCCTTAATGAAAGGCTCTCTATTTGGAATGCTTTCCTGTGCAATCCCCCGAAAGTGTTGAACTAAAACAGCTTCAATATCTTCATGGGTACTGAGTAGTTTCCCTTCCTCATCCTTAATCGAGGAGATTCTATTATGAGCCCGGTTTGCCAAGGTTGACCTGTGGAAAAATCTGGTGTTTCGTTCCCCTTCCTTTAACCATTGCACTCTAGATTTTTGTCTCCAGAATATTTCCTCTTGTTTGCATAAGTTCTCCCACTCGTGCTGAAGATTGGTGGCTCTATCATTGCTGACTTTATCAAAGCCAACCTTGATAAGGGATTGGTTGAGTATCTGCAGTTTGTTTTCAACAGCTTTTTTTCCTTCAAAAATATTGCCAAATTCTTTCTTGTTCCACTCTTTAAGCCCAAGCTTGATATGTTTTAGTCTTTTGTGAATAAGGAACATGCTTGTACCCTGAATATGCAGATCTTCTGACCACCAACTTGAAATTTTGTTGATAAAATCTGGATGGGTGAGCCAGATATTCTCAAATCTGAAAGGTCTATTCCTGGGAGTACCAATGCCCCTGATCTCTAGTTGAATTGGCCAGTGATTAGAACCTCCAAAGGGCAAAATCCTTACTTCCATTCCATTATCATTGAGTATGAGGTCTTCTGATATGATAAATCTATCTAACTTTGAGGCCACCAAAGACCCTCCTCCTCTCCTATTGTTCCAAGTAAAGAGACCATTACTTGTATCAATGTCAACCAGTTTCATAGTGTCCATAAAAGATTGAAAAGCTAAGGCATCTTTGGTTAGAGCTCTGGTGCCCCCTTTTTCTCTGATAGCGATTTGATCATGTTGAAGTCCCCACACAAAATCCATGGAATCCCAGCATATCTCTCTCTGAGATCCATAAGAGAATCTAGAAATATCAATTTGTCATCCATTCTCTGAGGGCCATAAACATTCGTTGCCAGATATATCTTCCTGTCCCCCACAGGTTGAATGACCACTGATAGATAATTTCTGGAAGCTTCAACATCTATTATACCAATCTTTAGGGTATTCCAAAGAGTAAGAATGCCCCTGCTATATTTTTTGCCTTGACTTCTAGAAACTCAAAACAACTGAGCCATTTACTATGAAGTTCTTTAATTTTTTTAATAGAACATTTAGTTTCCTGGATAAATATAATATCCGGAGCTTCTTGTTTCATTATGTTACTAAGTAACCTTTGCTTCCTTTTACTACCTAGACCCTTGATGTTCTAAGAAGTAAACTTCACCATTAAAGATTAGTGAAAGAGTAACTGGTTAGGTCTTTCATCTTACTCGAATCTATCATTAGCTTTCCACACTCCATGAGCAACTCATTCTGCTTTTTTCTGCTTCTTTTCTTTCCTGGGCCTCGAGGTGCTAATCCTGGTGTGTTTTTTATAGATTTCACACCTTCTTTTCCATGTTTTGTCGTGTTATCTTGCCTTTCCACCCCACTAGCCTGGGTTTTCCATAAGTATAGTTGTTGTACTCTAGAGAAATCTTCTTGAGGTAATGAATCTAACCCTCCCATGGTTCCCTGTTTCAAGAATCCTTCCAAATCTAGGAGCTCTCTGTCTAAAATCTCTTGCAGTTCTTGATCCTCCATTTCCAACTTACTTTGGGTAACTTCCTGTTCCATATCTAGTTCTACATTGCTCATCATAGCCTCTTTCTGTATGTTATCGTTCTTTGGTTGGTCTTTGTCCTCCTCTGTCTCCTTGTCCTCTAGACTTTCCTCTATTCCCTGATCTACTTTTATTGCCTCTTCTTCCTCCTCAAGAACCTAGAACCTATTATGCATAACTTGATGCCCTTCGGCTTGGTGTTGCTTAAGACCCCTTTTGCCGCCTTTTCCTCTGTGGCTCACTTTTTGAAAGCTTCCTGTATCTTTCATTATGGAAGTTCTGCTCTTATTCTTGATTTTACTGAGAGGGCAATCTCTGAACAGGTGTCCATGCTCATGACATCTGCGACATCTAAAAGGAATATGTTCATAATCTAATGTTTGCACCCATTCTTCATCAAAAACTTCTAGGATCAACTCACCCGGTAGAGCTCTGGAGAGATCCATTTCCACACAGATTCGTGCAAAGGAAGTATATTTTCCTCTTCTAGTGGCTTCTAAGGCCTTGACAAAACATCCTAATTTATTTCCTATGTCTATTAATGATTCTGTTTGCCAGTAATCAAGAGGAAGGGAGTAAAGTCTTAGCCAAATCGGAACTGATGTGAAATTCTCCCGCTCCAGGACAAAGTTCATCATCCACGGCCTCATATAGAGGCCAACAGTTGCATAGAAGTAGGGCCCTCCTTCAAACACTCTGTCTTTATCCTCAATATTAGTGAAGACCACTGTAAGGAATCCTTTTGACCCTAGATGTAGGTCAATGCTCCCTTTTGGTTTCCAATGGTATTTAATCCATGTTTGTAAAGCTTTTTTAGTGGGCCATACTCCCATGAATTTACAAATGATAGCATAAGTTTGCATGTGGTCCCCATGTGCCTGCAGCACAGGATCATTTAGGACCACTCTGGGTGTAACCTCAGATTTGGGCTTACAAGGTCCTTTCTGTGCCTTGGTTTTTGCTCCCTTTTCCTTGTAATTTTCTTCCTTGTCTTTTGTGCTTTTATTCTCACCATGTTTGTCTTCATCCTTCTCTTCTTCCTTGCTCTCATTCCCCTCGTCGTCACTTCTGACTTCTTCCATTGGCTTCTTACCACGGTTGGTAACCGCTTGCTTGTAGGAGGGAGTAGAGCTCCCTCCTCCTCGCCCTACCATGGAGATCAATGCTTGCAAACATTCAACCCTAGCTGTTTGTCACTCCTACTCCCCTGCACATCGTAGATCTCCTTAGAAGTCGAGGTTTCAAAATTACTCACCAATAGGCAACATTAAAATAAAAGTAATTTCAAACTAAAATAATAAAAGTAAAAATTCTACGTTATTATTATTATTAATTCATGTATTCATGTGGAATATAAATTATTTAAATGGGCAAATTAAACCAACTTAGAAGCATCAAGAGAGATCAAATCTATTAAGATGAAAACTTATTTTACAATGAAAAGAGATTTGATCCTTTAGTAGATTCAAACTGTTAAAATGAATATATATATTTTACAATTGTCAGCCGTTCACAAACAAATCCCCCAAGTCTCATCTTTTGATTCCTGGTTATAAATGGAGCACAACTCTCTAGTGTTTTCTAGGAAAGCGAAAATTTCAAGAGCAGGAAGCCCCATTTAATCAACAAGAGCAGAAGAAGCTTCACTCAAGCGATTAATTGGCGAGCCAGGAAGTTGAATCTGGCAATTGGGCTTTTTATCAGTCTGCTATTTTTCCTTGATCATACCCACCAGGGGGCATCAGGTTTCAGGGTCACATGGCCGAACTCCCATTACAGAGAAACGGAAAGGGAGCAGAGTCAGGGCACTACCGTTGGGGAGGTGCCCCTTCCTGTGAATCTCTGGAATGCCCAGCTTACGAAAGCATCCACAATGGCAAAGACTACGAAATTCGTCGCTATAACCACACAGTCTGGATGTCCACAGTTCCTCCCATCAAAAACATTTCCTTCGTAGAAGCCACCAGGACTGGATTCTTCAGGTAAAGTATCAATTATAACTGTGTCTCTGATCAAATAAATTCGTTGATATAGATTAGTGAGTTAGTATTCATTTAGTGTCTCAGGGATTCATTGTTTAATCATGTCCTATTCTAATTCTTTTATGTTTTTGCTAAAAAAAAATTGGGCGTATTTCTGGTCACTTTTGCTTAAAACAAATTTAGAGTTATGCAAATTTATCGTCAATTTTGCTTTAAAAGAACTTTAGAACTATGCAAAAAGAAAAAGTTGGGTCAATTTTGCTGAAGGGTTGTGTAACCTCTCCATAATTCAAAGTGTTGAGATGTCTTTAGGTTGAGATGTCTAAAGAGCGGTGAAACCTCCATAATTCATAATTCAAGTGTTGAGATGTCTAACGAGTTGTAAGGTTGAGATGTCTAAAGAGTGGTGAAATCTCCATAATTCAACTCTTGAGATGTCTAAAGAGTTGTGAAACCTTCACAATTCAAGTGTTTTTTTAGTTATGTTAAGTTTGCTGGAAATAAGTTGTTAAGTTGTCTATTTGAATTTTATAATTTCCACCATTCAAGATTTTTTGTTTTATTTGAGTTATGTAATCTCTTGTTTCATAATCTTCCAAAACAAATCAAAAAACATTGTTTCATAATCTTCCAAAACAAATCAAAAAACATTGTTTCATACTCTTCCAAAACGAATCATAAAACATAGAAGAGTTAGACAACCCTTAGGCATATTTTTGTCAATTTTGATTAAAACAACAAGCTTAGAGTGGTCTCAAAGTATAATCTTCACATTTTAAGTGGTTTCATTAAGTGGTTTCAGTTACTTCGGTAACAAAAACCAAAATATAAGTTGTCCCAGGGTGTAATCTTCACATCTTCACATTTTAAGTGGTTTAAGTTACTTCTATAACAAAAACCAAAATATAAAAGAGCTAGACAACCCTTGGTGTAATCTTCACATTTTAAGTGGTTTCAATTACTTTTGTAACACAAACCAAAATATAAAAGAGCAAGATGTAACACAAACCAAAATATAAAAGAGCAAGACAATATAAAAGAGCTAGACAACCCTTGGGTATATTTTGTTTCAATTTTGCTTGAAATAAGTTTATAGTTGAATTCAGAATTTTGTAAACATCATAAGTTTGAATTTGAAACAAGTTTATAGTTGAATTCAGAATTTTGTAAACATCATAAGTTTGAATTGTTTAATCTGCACAATTCAGTTACTTCTACACATTGCTCTATTATAAGTTTGAATTGTTTAATCTGCACAATTCAATTACTTTTGTTTCAATTTTGCTTGAAATAAGTTTATAGTTGAATTCAGAATTTTGTAAACATCATAAGTTTGAATTTCAATTACTTTTGTTTCAATTTTGCTTGAAATAAGTTTATAGTTGAATTCAGAATTTTGTAAACATCATAAGTTTGAATTTGAAACAAGTTTATAGTTGAATTCAGAATTTTGTAAACATCATAAGTTTGAATTGTTTAATCTGCACAATTCAGTTACTTCTACACATTGCTCTATTATAAGTTTGAATTGTTTAATCTGCACAATTCAATTACTTCTACACATTCAGAGCCATAGAACTTCCATGACAACAAAAACCAAAATAGAACTTCTATGACAACAAAAACCAAAATATAAAACAGCTAGACAACCTTTGGGTATATTTTGGTCAATTTTATTTGGAACACGTTTAGGTTGAAATCAAAATTTTGTAAAAATTACAAGTTTGAGTTGTTTAATCTGCACAATTCAATTACTTCTGCACATTTAAAACTTCTATGACAAAAAACACTTCCATAAATATAAAACAGCTAGACAACCTTTGGGTATATTTTGGTCAATTTTATTTGAAACACGTTTAGGTTGAAATCAAAATTTTGTAACCAAAATTTTGTAAAAATTACAAGTTTGAGTTGTTTAATCTGCACAATTCAATTACTTCTGCACATTCAAAACTTCTATGACAAAAAACACTTCCATGACAAAAATTCAATCACTGCTCCAAAACTTCTAGAACTTCCATCACAAAAAAGCACTTCCATAACAAAAATGAAAACATAGAAACCATGACAAAAATGAAAACATAGAAGCTTCTATCACAAAAACCAAAAACCAAAGCATAGAATTGCACCATTTAGAAAAACCTTTTAATTAGGATCAAACTACCAAAATATACAGAAAACCAAAAACCAAAGCATAGAATTGCACCATTTAGAAAAACCTTTTAATTAGGATCAAACTACCAAAATATACAGAAAACCAAAAACCAAAGCATAGAATTGCACCATTTAGAAAAACCTTTTAATTAGGATCAAACCACCAAAATATACAGAAAACCAAAGATCAAAACATAAAAGGATTTTAGAAAAACCAAAAACCAAAACATAGAGTTACACCATTTAGAAAACCCCTTTAATTCCTTTTAGAAAACCAAAAACCAAAACATAGAGTTACACCATTTAGAAAACCCTTTTATTAGAACTCAAACTAGGATTCAAAACTACCAAAATATACATAAAACCAAAGATCAAAACATAAAAGGATTTAGACCATACAAGAAACCAAAACATAACAGAAAACCAAAGATCAAAACATAAAAGGATTTAGACCATACAAGAAACCAAAACATAAAATGATTTAGAATTTAAACCATATAGAAAACCAAAATTTGTAAAAATTACATTGAGTTGTCTGATCTGCACAATTCAACTACTTCTGAATAACCAAAATTTGTAAAAATTACAAGTTTGCATTATTTAATTTGCACAATTCAATTATTCAATTACTTCTGCACATTCAGAACTTTTATGACAAAAAACATTTCCATGACAAAAATTCAATCACTGCTCCAAAACTTCTAGAACTTCCATGACAAAATAACACTTCCATAACAAGAATGAAAACATAAAAGCTTCCATCACAAAAACTAAAAACCAAAACATACAGAAAATCAAAAGCCATAACAAAAAATGTTTAAAGCTTCCATCACAAAAACTAAAAACCAATAAAAACATAAAAGCTTCCATCACAAAAACTATGACAAAAAACATGACAAAAATGAAAACACAGAAGCTTCTATCACAAAAACAAAAATGAAAACACAGAAGCTTCTATCACAAAAACCAAAACATAAAATTTCACCATATAGAAAAACCTTTTAATTAAGATTCAAACTACCAAAATATACCAGAAAAAAAAAACCAAAGATCAAAACATAAAAAGATTTTAGAAAACCAAAAACCAAAACATAGAGTTACACCATTTAGAAAACAGAAAACCCCTTTAATTAGGATTCAAACTATCAAAATATACCCCAAAAAAAAACCAAAGATCAAAACATAAAAGGATTTAGAATTTAAACCATACAGAAAACCAAAAATATTCAGGAAATCGGAAGATTTTAATATATATATACAAAAAACCACCAAAAACATAGAAGAGTTACAGCATTTAGATAACCTTTTTATTAGGATTTAAACAAATTAAAACAAATTAAAATTTAATGCATTGAACTACATCCAAAACTTAAAAATATACCGAAAATATAAAACCATAACACATAACATAAAAGCGTTACACCATTTAGGTAACCCTTTTTAAACCCTTTTAATTAGGATTTATACTCATTAGAATTTAAACTAACCTTTTGTAAGCAATGAACTACATCCAAAACATAAAAATATACAGAAAACCAAAAACTAAAAAACAACATAAAAATATACCCAAAAAAATAAAAAAACAAGTACTTCCGCATGTTAATTTTCTTGGCCTTAGTTTAAGAAGATTTTAATTTACTAAAAAACAACATAAAAATATACCGAAAATAAAGAAACAAGTACTTCCAAATATTGAAAATAAAAAAAATACTTCTAAATGTTAATTTTATTTTCTTTGTCTTAGTTTAATTTTCTTTGTCTTAGTTTTAGAAGATTTTAATTTCTTTGTCTTTATCTAATAAGATTGTTTTTGCCCTAAAAGTCGGTCATATTTTTTTCTCGGTCATATTTTAAAAAAATTTAGAAGATATTTTTGTAAATCTAAGCTAAAGTTGTTAAATTTAAAAATTTTAAGTGTCCCAAATGTTTTTGATGGTGTGGAAGCCATTTCCACCATCAAAAACATGATTCAAACATTGTCTCTACAAGATTTTTTGAAACTATTTTGCTCAGATTCTGGCCACTTTTAACTGTGCCGACAATTCCGACTTCTTTTTTATCCAAGCAATGAAACCAAATACCCACAAGTACACAAGTAAATGCTTAAAAGTTAAACAGTATATCACTGACATGAAACCAAATACCTAAGGCATAGGTTAGCCATTAGATTTTTAATTAATCAATTAGGATTTAAACTAACCATTGTAAACATGGAACTATATCCCTAACATCTGTTGGGGTGATATTTTTTTTTGGTGTTGACTACCAAGGTCACAAATTTGCTTAGAAACTTAATTAATTTTGGTAGGAATTCGACAATTCTTTTTTTCTTTTCCCAAAATATTGATCATAGGAGTGTTTGATTGATTTTTATTTATGGTGGAAATGGATTTAGCACCATCAAAAACCCCATGGCACCCAAAACTTTGAAGTTTGACAATTGTAACCCAAATTTCCCAATTTTTTTTGCTAGATTTTGACCAAAATCATGTCTATTTTCCAAGTGAATTTGTGGCCTCAGTAAACAACTCTTGTTTTTTTGTATCAAGCATTCAAACCAAGTACTTACAAGTACAAAATTAAATGTTTAATACTGTGTTGCACGGGTACCCGCACCCGGGGGTGGGGTTCTCGAACCCGTCCCGGGTTCCTACACCCAAGTACCGGATTCGGGTACGGGTTCTTCCCAGACAAACCCAGAAGAACCGGGTTCTTCCATGAAGAACCGGGTTCTTCAAAAAAAAAAATTGGGTTCTTTTCCTTTAATGGGTTCTTGGGTTCTTGGGTTCTTCGGGTGCTTGGGTTCTTCGAGTTCTTAGGGTTGGGTTCTTCAGGTTCTTTGAGTTCTTCATAAAAAAAACTATATTAAAAATTTAATTTTCAAATAATTTTTTTTTATTGAAATTTAAAAAATAACTTATAACAAAGGTAAAACTTATAACAAAACCTAAAAAACCCTAAATCAATTCATGTAAACCAATTTGGAATGAAACATTCTTCCACGGTCCTTACCATCAAAACCTGTGTTGCACGGGTACCCGCACCCGATTTTTTAAGTTTTTTAAAAGTCTTGTTTTTTAAGAATTCTTGTAAATCAATTTGGAATGAAACATTCATTCCCGAGCCAAATAACCATCAAATTATAAACTGTAAATGCACACATACATGTTCAGACATTTTCGGTCAAATAGAAAGTAGGATTGAGACCAGCCATAAGCTGTAATCAGCTGATGTTGTTAAATGGCGAAGGGCTATTTTGGACAATGGCTAAATTAAGTATCAAAATCTGCCAATTTCTCACAGCATTCTGATAACATCATGTTAAGATTAAAACTAGGAAAATATGCCTAAATCATATATGGCCTCTACAGACTTGTACACCAAGTAATCTCTAAAAACTGCGAAGATGTTTTATGTTTAGATAATTAATATTTAAGCAGAGATTCGCACTCAAAGACAAACTATCCCTCAAGCCATCAGATGGCTATTGTGCATTTTATTGGGAAACAAAGACTGATAAGCGTGTTTTGTGGAAGGGTAAGGCTGCCACTGTTTTTGGGATTGCTTTACCACATAGCACACCATGCATGGGGCAGGTGGATGATTAGACATCAAGAAAATTCTAGACCACTATTAGGTTGAGAAGAATCTCCTATGAAAAAATTGTGTTTTTATATGGGGGAGACTAAACATTCAAAGGAAAGTTACAAGCTCAAGCTCCAGCTAGAATGAGCAATTTCAATAAGGAGAGAAGTTGTCTTGAAATTAGAGCAGGAGGCAGAAATGCTAACACTCCTTAGTTGTGTAGGAGGAAGGGTCTGTATGACCACAACCTGATTCATTGATAGGCATCCTTGCAAATGAACCTAAGCTACATAGTTATTTTAAAGCATGTGTGTGACAAAATCTGTCCCAAGTTTCACCAAAATAGCTGAGTCTAGCATTTATCCTAGTATGTATTTTGAATTTTCAGTGTTAGTAGTAGCCTTGAGCTCTCTCACATAGTTGTCACAGTGTCATGGTTACACAGAAAAGATTCAAAAGAACAGTTTTTTGGTGGTAAATTTTGAAATTTCAATGTCAATGTTGAATGTTCAATGATGTGCATGTTTAAATGATTATCATTAAATTTTTCTTGTTTAGAGTTGAAAAAATATACAAATTCAAATTTCATATATATTATTAATTATTAATTTATAATTTATAAAATATAATTATTAAAGTTTAATATTATTATATTACCCGACGAACCCACGCACCCTGTTTCCAAAAATGTCGTCCCCGTCCCCGTCCCCGTCCTCGCACCCACGTTTCCTGGCAACATAGGTTTAATAGTATATGAAATGAAATGAAATGATATTTTAAGGTCCACCAGACTAAAAATAGTCTATGAGACCATTAGTTCCCTATTGTTTGTTTTTTGCAATTCAATCCTTTTTCGGTTCAAATTGATGATGAGCTAACCCAACCTTCCAACAATCCCCTCGCTAAAAAGACAATGCCAAGAAATTGATGCTAACATGCTCTCATAACTTTCTTTGATGTCTTTGAATGCATCACATTCCAAAATGAAATGTTTTTCCGATTCCACGACCCCAGACGTGCAAAATGTACACACATGTTCTTCCCAAGCTTCTTTAGGCCTTTTTCATCGTCCTGTTTCACACTGAAGTTGATGTGAGTTGGTCCTTAATTGAGCAATAAGAACCTTTGCCCTCCACGAAATGCTAGCTCCAATGAACTATTTTTGTTGTAGATCATGTGTAGGGTTGAATTCCTCAATGTAATATTTTTGCTTTCTATCTAACTTTTTTCCCCATACCTTTTTACGAAACTTCTCCATAACAAAATCCTTTAGCTCCTTGCTATTTGTGGGACAGGTATTGAGGTAGATATTCCATTTTTTCATCCATGTGTAGTTTTGTTTCATCCATGTTTTCTTTCTTTCACTCATGCCTTAATTGAAGATAACATTAGGCCATCTACCTAGTCTCATTTGTTCAATTATTTTTAGATCTTATGAGCCGCACCATAGCAATTGCTTCAATTGAAGTTGCTCCTATTTCACTCAACATTATCTCATAAGGTACTGAACTTTTTATTTTGAACTTGCGCTTGCATTTTTGGATTTTCTCAATTTGTTTCCATTTTGAGACGGGAGTTGCTAGCCCACAATTCACACCCATTACTAGGAGCCCAAAAAGCACTTTAATTGTTTTCCAATCCCATAACTCTGCCTCTCTACATCTGTTTTGAAGAGCATATAATGCTTTCCACCCTCCTAAAAATCTGTTCTTTTTGCAGTCCTCCCAATTGAGTTTGTTGTTGATATCAATCCCAAGGTACTTGTACTCATTTACTTCTTCAAGAATGTTGTCTTCAAAGAAGAAAGTATGTTTGATTTGCTTCTTTTTATTAGAAAAAATCATTATTTTGATCTTGCTAGTATTGACTTGCATCTCCACATCCACAATAATGTTAAGGGCATATAAGTGCATTTGCAATCCATGGGCCGATTTCGAAATCAATACAATATCATCAACATATAAAGGAAGCTTTATCACAAACTCTCCCAACCAAACACCATCTCCAGCTTGTAGATTTAGCCACTCTTCTAATTTATCAATATATAGACCAAAAAGAGTAGGGTATAGAGGGCAACCTTGCTTGACTCCAATGTCACTTCTAAAGCTTTCTGAAATACCTGTTGAGGTTCTAATTTTGACTTTCATTTCTTCATAAAGTCTATGGACAACAACTCAATAATGCACAGGAATTTCAAGTTCTTCCATTTTACGTCACAACTTATCCCAAGGGACTATGTCAAATGTTTTTTTGAAGTCAACAAAGTAGCAAAATACTTCTTCTTTGTCCTCCCAAACCTTTTCAACAATGTGTCTCAATGTGATGCCATGATCCACTGTAGAATGTTTCAGCCTAAAACCCGCTTGTTCTCTTGCCCTTTTTTCTTTTACTTCTTCCCACTTACAAATTATATCTTCTACCATGCTGCCTAAAAGCTTTGCAAATAAAGGATTGATCATAATTGTTCTATAGTTGGATGGATTATTAATGTCTCCACTTTTAAAAAGGGGTATTGCTAGGCTAGTTGTCCAGTGTCTTAAGAATTCATGTTGAATGATGTTGTTGAATATTTACATGATGTGCGGTGCAAGAGCGTTCATTCCCCATTTTAGATACTCTGCTTGAAGTTCAACCAAGTCCTTTGCCTTCCCTGTTTTCATCTTCTTAATTCCATTGTTCATTCCCCATTTTAGATACTCTGCTTGAAGTTCAACCAAGTCCTTTGCCTTCCCTGTTTTTAGCGTCTTAATTCCATTCTCCACCTCTTGTAATGTGAAGAGCTTTGAATCAATCCACCTACTTTCTGCACTTATTCGAGTCAATCTAGCTGTTGGAATTACAAGTTTGAGTTATAACTCTCTACAACCCTAACGCTCTAAAAATTTTAAACATAATTTAAATAAAATAAAATAAAAACAAATCAATCCACCTACTTTCTACACCTATTCGAGTCAATCCTTGATGGGTAATCATGTGCAATCAAAATGCCCTAGAGGTTTTCCAGGATGTTGAATCCATATATACAGTGAAAAAACTAGTTTAAATAACACAAATCAATATTTCACCTCAAATTTTTCCACTGAATTCAGCACCAAAAAATCTAAAAAATAACAGTAAAGACAACTCAGTTGGAATTACAAATTTGAGTTATAACTCTCCACAACCCTAGCGATCTAAAAATTTTAAACACAATTTAAATTAAAAAATAAAAACACCATTTAAATAACATAAATAAAAAATAAAATTCGAATACTCTTTATTTTTTCCTTGGATTTCAACCCAAATACCTAATAAACATTGAAGTAACCATCCGTAAGCATGGAATTACATGCCTAATAAACACCGTTAGGGATCATACCTAATAACATTGAAGTAACCATCTGTAAGCATGGAATTAAATCCCTAATAAGCACCATTAGGGATGCAAATGTTAATTTTTGTATGCAACCATTCAAACCAAGTATCTGGTATAGAAGTAAATGCTTTAACAGTATATGCCTGACAAGAAACCAAAAAGTAATTTATTATAAATTATTTGATATACTTTAATATCTTATTTTAACGAGTGTTAAGCTAGAAACTCATTCTCGTGATAGCATCTTAGTCGGTGGTAGATAGTTTTTTCATCTTGATTAAAAAACCTTTTCTGGTGTTCCTATTTGTGAATATATCTTAATTTTTATTTATTTATTCTGCATATGGTGAATGAGTGTATAATTGTGTTAGAAAAGTTAAAAGACGGGATATATTCCATGTAATATGTGTTTTTTTATTTTTTTGTGAATCAGTGTATATCTGTATTAAAAACTTATTAAAAATTCTGTGTTTTGGATTATCTAATCTAAGTTGATTATTTGATTATTTCATCGACTTTGATTAAAGTCTAAAGTTTCAGTGATTTAAATAAGTTTAATAAATAAGAAAATCTAAATGTTTTATCCAATGTTGATCTATTTGGTGTTTTGAGATTTGTTAACCATTATAATTATATTTTACACAAACTGAATCTATATTTTTTAAAATCTATATAAATTTTTAAAACCTATATAACCCAATTGAATGTTCTTGGATTTTTGAGTACTTTGAAAGTCGATTCCACTCTAACAATTTAACTTTATTTATTTATTTTTATTGAAGAAAAAAACTAAATTGGATTTTATTAAGAGAAAGTTATATTTGTCTTCCATTGATACTGTGTTGTTCTAGATCGACTAACAAGAACCATCATGTCTCTAAATACAGTGATCTTGGTACTAGTCCATATACATATACCAACATCATCTACCAAAAAGCAAAAAGAGAGAAAAAAACGTCTAAAAGGCTCAAAATGATATACAAACAAAGAAAATGTATATATGAGCTGAAAAGTAAGTGTCTAGTATTCCAGCTACGGCCAACCCTATGGAAGGGTCGTGTTGCCTTCCTCCCTGATAACACCATCTAAAACAAGAGTAAAAAATATATCTTTCTACATCATCCAATCCCCCTTTGGACAGGGAGTTGGTCGTCACATTCGATTTCCTATAGATGTGCTAGATGTGAAAATTCTGAAAAGTTTGTATGAGAGCATCAGTATGTTCTCACCATCCTCTGAGATCTCGAGGATCAAAAGTTGTCCCATCAATGATAGTCTTAGAATCTTCGTAGACATGAATGATCTGGATATGTTTTTCCTTTGCAAACCAGAGAAGGCCCCATAGAGCCACCATCTTCACCCTGGAATTTGTGCCTACCCCACAAACCAATGAAATTTATAGTAAGAGTTACCATTAATGCGGAGCCATTCTCCACAACCGCATCTCCCCAGTTGTGTTGCACCATCAAAAAATCATGTCAGTAAGTTAATCGGAGGGCACAAATATCTCCTCGAGAGGTCCTAAGAAGTCAACATTAGTGGTTCCATATATTCTATCCAAGCAAGAATTTTTGAGCAAGTCCTATATGTATTAATTTGAAGCCCCCGAAAAATGAGGTGATTTCGAGCCTTCTAGATTTCCCAAAGGGACGTACCTGTGTATATCATGCACGTCCAGTCCCCACCGCAAACATTGCTCCAATGAAGTGAAATGTTTGAATGTAATTTTGAAAAAGGAAAGAGTCATCGACCAAATCCGAAGGGCGACGCTACAAAAAAGAAAAAGATGCAAAATAATTTCAATATCACCACCGCATAAGGGGCACCATCTGAGACCTTGAAAACCATGTTTACAAAGATTGTCCCATGTTAAAATCTTGTCTTCCCACACCGACCAAATGAAAAGAGTGATTTTCAAAGGGACATGCAGCCTCCATATAGTATTAAACCACGACGCCAATATAGATTCATGTGTAAGGTGCATAAAGTGATTATAATTCTTCGCAACGACCACAATGAGCCTTTCATGAGAGGCCCATCCCATGAAATGGAATCACCTCTTTCGTTCTTGCATAGCCCAACTCTTTTAAGTATAGTGGCATAGTTGTTCCAATCCAAAGTTGTTTGCCTAGTCAGTCTAATATGTGCCACTTCTTTCCAAATCAGATGGGCACCATTCCAATTGTTGATTACTTGATCCAGTATAAAAATACCTCTTGGTGTAGTGCCACAATCGTGCCTTCAAAAAGTGTTGTGGAATCTGCAACAATAATCATCCTGTCTGGACCAATAATCAACATATTTCCTTTTCCAAAAGACCATTTCAACTACTTTAAGAACTATATCTTAATCTTTTGGAAACTCGACCAGATGTACGATCTCCTCCTAATCCCAATCTTGCTCATCTTAATCCAGTATATGATAGGCCTTTGCATATGGAATTTTTCTAAGATGATCTTCCCCCAAATGCCATCGTTGAATAGCGCCCGCTAGAGAGATTTCATTAACAGAGACCAATCGAATACTTGGGTGCTCAGAATCCCCCAACCACCAATTTCTTTAGGCCTAGAAATAATGCACCACAGTTAAATGGTATTTGCATCCCTTATCTGTGCCAAACCACAAGAAATGTGCCAATAGGGAATGAATTTTAGATATAGCATTGACAGGCATAGCGAAAAGGTGCATCCAGTAAGTAGTCAATTGTTGAAGTACAAATTGTATTAAGGTGAATCTCCCACCTAGTGAGAGCCAATGATGTGTCCAACCCTTGAGCTTCTTATCAAATTTCGAGAGTAACCATGACCAGTCCTTCAAACAGTTGTTTGTTGGTTTCAATCTAAATCCTAAGTAGGTAAAGCCATCCTTTAGATGCTTTGTTCCCACACCAAAATCTCAAGAATATGATTAATATCAACCTAGTTCCTGATGAGTATGTGAGAATAGACTTATGCCCATTAGTAATGAGTCTCAAAGCCTCTCCAAAATGGTGGAATATATAGTCTAGTGCCTTCCACTGTGATCGTGAAATCATCTCAAAAGTAAGGATGTCGTCAACAAAGAAAAGATGTGTTATACTAACCTTGGGATTCATATCTAAACCCCTGAATGTCCCCAAAGCCTTTTCCAAGTTTATCATTGTGTTGATGCCATCCATAACACGAATGAAGAGAAGTGGTGATAAGGAAAAACTTTGCCTTAGCCCTCTTCCTGTTCAAAAAAACAGTGGGGAATCCATTAATCAAAACAACAAGCCAAAATTTTGTCACATGTGCAATAATACATTCAACAATATGCATCTCGAGCCCAATATTCAGAAGAATAATCCTGAGAAAAGCACAGTCCACGCAATCATATGCTCTTTGTAAGTCAATCTTCATTACCACCACTTCTAGTTTTTTAGTTTGGATGGAATGGATGCACTCTTGAGCAATATCAATTGCATCATGTATAGACCTATTGTGAAGAAATCCAAACTAGTACCTAGATATATGAGCAGAGAGCGTTCCTTTGATCTGTTCTGCTATGACCTTCTAAATAAGCTTGTTTATAATATTGCACAAGGAGACTGGCCTGAAATCTAAAAAAGTGGTCGGTGAGGTCACTTTCAGTATAAGGGATATGAAGGTAGAATTTATAGTACTGGGAATGAACCTCCTATTCTGGGATTCCTCGACCATATCCAACAATTCTTGTCCCATAAGCTCAAAAAAGTGCAAAAATATTTCAACTGTCCAACCATCAGGGCGAGGGCACTTGTTCCTAGCAAAGGATTTCAATACCAAGTGTATTTCTTCAATGGAAATCGGTCTAGAGAGTGCAACATTTGCTTCTTGATCAAACATCCTCAGGTATTCCTCAACACCCTAGAGTTGATTTTCAATGAGGATCTCACCCTTGGCCGAAAAGAGATTATGGAAATATTGTACTGCTTCTCTCTGAATCTCGACATCAGAATATATATAGTTACCATCTGCCCCCCTTATGCTCCAAATTGCATGGATATTCTTTCTATGGTAGGAAAAACGATGGAAGAATTTTTTGTTGTGATCCCCCTCATGGATCGAAATGGCCCTGCTTTTTAGTCTCCAAGTGTTTTCCTGTATCAACAGATTGCTTTTTTTCTTTCTTCTAGGAACTTCAACCATTCTAAAGTATGCGAAGAGGGTGACACAACATACAGATTCTTGCCAACCATTCAAATTTCATCAACCAAAGCTTTCAATTCCTTATATAGCCTAGCCTTCTTCTTTCGTTCCCAAATGCAAACTTGGCTCTTAAGGGCATTTAATTTCTTAGTGATAAAATCCATGGTCGATCGTCCCGACTGTGCTTCAAAGGATTTCCAAGCGCCAAAAACAAGTTTGTTAAAGTCTTCGTCTTCCAGCCAAATTCTATTGAATTTGAAGGGGATGCCCCTCCTGACCGACTCTACTCGCCATTGCAAGACTATAGGATAGTGATCAAAGATATATATCTTCTTGACCCTTGATCTTAAATTACCAAGAACTTCAAACAAATTTTGATGTACCATGAAATGATCAAGTCGCTTCCTAATATAATCACCACCAATTCGACCATTGTGCCAAGTGGGCTCGATGGGAACAGGGCTAATGTCCACTAGATGGTTATCATCAAAGAGTGAGTTGAGTTGATTTGAGAGAGGGTCACCACGACACTTCAATCCCCAACACTCACCCCTGGATAAAACTACATTGTAATCACTTGCAATGATCAAATGATTCGATCTTAAGAAGATTTGAAGACTCCACCCTCTCCCAAAATTTGTGTTTGTCTTCGTATGGAGCATATATGTTCCAAATGTGGGTCTTCTCTACCAAACCTCGAATATGTGCAGATAAAAAAATTCCTGCAAAAACTTGTGTGCCTTCAGAGTTTCCCAATATGGATCCTAGAGTGCCATAGAGCCCCCTGACAAACCACATGAGTCAATTGCAACCATGCACTAATGAGGATAGACTGATCGAAAATATGCTAAGGATCTTGTAGAATCAACCATTAACAACTTAAATCTATGCAGATTTGATGTCTTTGGGTTTTCAATATAGATTGAGAGATTAGATTTCACTCTAACAACTTAAATTTATACAACTACAACTGTTCTTGGGCTTTTGAACATTCAGAATTTTGATTCCACTAGAACAACTTAAATTGGGTATTCTTGGGAGTTTGAAATCTATAAAATTTTGTTCTCCTTAATAAATTTGAGTAAATATGTTTATATATAATACTTGTATAGTATTTTAAACTTAAGTTTAAAATATATTTATGCCCATTTGCTTTTTTTAGGATAGTATCATACATAAATTATATTATATAAATATGTTTGTATATAATAGTTGTATATAATCAGGTTATCTTTAGTCAGAGTTTTTGGAAGCCTTTCCGGTCTAATTTCTCTAAAACCCAGCAAGAATTTATTGAAATCGCAAGCTTGATGGGTAACCCCTGCACCATTGAAGTGCCCTATGGGTTTTCTAGGTGTTGAATCCATATATACAGTAAAAGAACCAGTGTAAATAAGACAAATCAAGATTTCACCTCAAATTTTTTGACTGAATTCCTGTACAGGAAAGTCTAAAAAGTCACACTAAAGGCAACTCTATATATAATAGGTGCATCGTACTTTGTTATTATTGATGTCATAAACTAGGGTTTAATCTTTTTAAATTTTGTTATTATTGATTCCAATGGTGTGAACGACACTCGAATTCGAGATCGTATGAAGGAGTTAGAGAAAGTCAAAGTTCAGGTTTGAATTGGATAAATGGCAGGAAAATATGATGTGGCAAGGCCCTTCAGCGAATGGGGAAGTGCTAAGTGGCAGGCTGCCATTGGCCCCCGCATTTTGCAAATCGGCCTCGGAATAAGCCAGGGTGCGATGCACTAAATCACAATTTCTAATCGCAAAAGGCAGAGATCGTGAATAAGGAATTGTACCCAATAGATGCAATGCGATGAATCAACCCAGACAATTGTGATGCAACGATTGGCCCCCGAGAACGGAAGGGTTGCGATGCGATAATAGTTCTGCCGGGTATGCCATATCGCCCTGCCACGTTCACAAAACATAAGCCCGCCGGGTCTTGCCGATTGCGATTTGCGATGGGGCAGTCGGTGCTGACATATTATGGACCGTCATGTGGTGAAATTTTCACTCAGTTATCACTTTTTAGAGTTAATTTGTAGAATCATGCCATATTTGGAGCAAATTGTGGAGCGAATAGTGGGAAAAATAGGAGAGGTCATAACTTCTTCATTTTTCCACCAAATTAGATGCAAAAAGAGGTTAGATAGCCATTTTTGGACATTCTGGACTCATTGGAGTAGGTTGCAGAAGCCTTTGAGCATTGTAAAGACATCTTTTTACATTTTTGAACATAATAAAGAGGCCCAAGCCATTATAAGCTGGACCAAGGAGATGTAGCCCAAGAGGGGTGAACTCCTTTATCATGTTCCTATTGTAATGTGTTTTTGATGTTGTTATATACATGTTTATGTTGTTGTTCAGTCTCTTATTTATGTTAAATTTCTCATAAAATTAACATAAAAACTCATCATTTCACTTGTAAAAAATCATGAATCCTTAAGCACAATGAAAGCATTTTGTTTCTAATTTGAGGAGGATCTTAGCACAACAATCTAATATTCTAAATCAGATCAATTTGGTATCAAAGCACTAGTTTTTCTTTGTGAAAGAAGGATTTAATTGTTTGCAAGTTTATGTCATGCTTACAAGGTTAAAACTCAAAAGAGAAGAAGGGAAGTTGGTTGGAAGCCCTGAAGTTGGGTCAAGGGGAAGGAGAGCAAGGTTGCCACAATCTCCAACACCAGTTCAACCTCGAGTTGTAGTTGAAACTCCAGAGATCATGTCTCATGAAGGAGAACCTACAAACATGACAGAAGATGAGAATACCTTCAGAAAGGATTTCTTTGATATGACAGAGATGGTGAAGGTCCTCTATGAAGAGAGGAATACCAAGTTGCAAGGGGGAAGTTCCAAACCTCCCAAAGGAGAAGGTTCTTTAGGAGGAGGTAATGGAAATAGAGACAAACTTGCACCCTCTCCACCATATTCTTCATCTTCTTCTTTACAAGCATATTCACCCTCTTCCACTAACACAACCCTTACTCATACTCATCATCATACTTCAAAAGGAACTGGTAATCACCTTTTTTAGAACTTGATGTTAAATTTGAGTTGCCCATGTATAATGGTGAAGTGAAGGTAAAGAAGCTTGATAATTAGATTCGTCAGTTGGAGGTTTATTGCAGGATTCAAAACCTTCAAGAGGATGATATAAAGATTCAATTAGCTTCCTTGAGAATGGAGGGTGCAACACTTGTATGGTGGGAATCAAAGACCCAAGAGGAGATTAAGAAACATGGTAAGATCTCAATTTCTTGGAATTATTTCATTGTCGCAATCAAAAGACAATTCTACTCTCTAACTTATGCTAGAAAGCCATCATGAATTGGTAGAACATTAGACATTTTAACGGTAAAAATGTGCAATATTACACCCAAGAATTCAGAAAATGTCTTTGATGTTAGCTGTAGATTTGCAATCACAAGACACATTGTTGAAGTACATAGGGGGTTTACACAGTTATCTTAGGCATACTATCTTAATTTTTAATCCCAATAATCTAGATGATGTGTGTGTGCAAGCCACTCATCTTGAGGCAAGAGGGAAGAAAGTAGTAAAAAGCCATTTAAGGGTAAAGAGAAAGAAAAGCCTTTCAAGGGAAAGAAAAATTTATCCATTAAAAAGGAAGGAGACAAAACAATATGTAAACATTGTTCCAGAGAGGGTCACAATGAAGCTCATTGTTGGAAGCTTCATCCCTAAATGAAACCAAAGAAATTCAACAACAAAGGAAAAGAAAAGACAATTGTCATCATTCAAGAGCATTTGGGATCCGATTTTGGCGATGAAACTAAAATCATAGCTATGGGGTTAAAAGGAAAAGAATCCATTGCCAACACTAGTTATTCAAGCTCACAAAATGAAACTCCAAATTAAAATAGGAAAATAGAACTTTTTCACATAAGGGTGATCTCAAAACACAACAAGATTGATACACTTTTCAATAGTGGCTCTCAAGCCAATCTTATCTCTGAAATCATTGTCAAAAGTTTAAACTTAGAAACCATTCCACATCATAAACCATATTCACTTGGATGGGTGTGTGAAAATGCACAATTGCAAGTTACTAGAAAGTGTAAACTGAGATTCTTTATTACTACAAATTTCATAGATGAAATGGAGCTTGACATTGTGTCGTTAGATATATGTGGCATAGTTTTGGGCAGTCTGTACATTTATGACAAAAAATCTATCTTCCATAGACATGAAAACAAATATCATTTATTCAAAAAAGGAGTAGAATATATTGTGAGAGCTCATAACAGGAAAATAAATATTTCTCTTGTTAATGCAGTTCAGAGGAAAAGACTAGTGCATTCGAGCATGAATTTAGTGCTTCTCATGATCAAACCCGAGAATGATATTGATTGTGAAGCGTTTGATGGTTGTAATAGGTTTGTCGGGAAATATACGTACCCATATTTTTCCGCCACGATGGGCATAACGATTAATCGTTCTTCGTCCGGCTTCTATCTGCCCAGATGTGATCCAAGCGGGTTCAAGTGCTTGAAGAGCGAATCTACCGAAACAAATGTGATTGCCGTGGTAAGATACTCCTTTCATTCTTCCCCTATGTTGTTTACGAAATTTTGTTCTTTTTGGGTTATAGTCGATGGTTAATAGTATTTTGATCCCATCTCTAATCCAGAACTGGACATGAAAGTTTCTTCTCATCCGGCTCCTCGTGAATAATCAATCTAATTTGAAATCTGAAATGGTTGATGTAGTTAACCATGATGATGAGGTGTTTTAGGAACCAAAAGGATTACTTCCCAAGAGAGGAATCCAACATGAGTTGCAGTTGCAGCAAAAGTGCCTTCTTCCTAACATTAGCATGTACAGGATGTCAGTGATGGAAAGCACATAAATTAAGAAGGACATCCAGGGATTGTTGAATAAAAGGATCATTCGGCCTACTCCTTTACCATGTGGTGCACCTCTTGTGTGGGTGCCCAAGAAGAATGGTAAGAATTTCATTGAATGGGATTTAAGAGTTGGTTTTCATCAAAGTAGAGTTATTGAAGAAGACATATGGAAGACGACATTAAAAACCATGCAAGGTTTGTTTGAATGGCTTGTTATGATTTTTGGTCTTTGTCATGCTCCTACTACTTTCATGCATATGAAGCAAGACGTATTGAAGCCATTTCTAGAGATGATAGTCTGCTTGGATGACATTTTCATTTTCAGAAAATTTCATTATGAACATGTCATGTATGAGAATAAAATACTTGATATCATATGTCAAGAACATTTTATGAAGATGTCAAAGTACATGTTGGATAAAACTTCTTTGATGAACTTGAGCTGTGAAATTGGTTTTTCCAAACGTCTTCAGGTTTCCAAGGGATTTCTGGCGATCTGCGTGGGACATGGAGAAGGTGAGTTGAAGTTAGAGCTCTCCAAGATTGATGTCATTATGGATTGGAGCCAACATTGAAGTTGTGCTTGAGAGTGATGCCATAGTTCCAGCGAGTGGGATCTGTGGAAGCTACATATCTGTCACTCTAGGATCAGTTCCAGTAGTTCGTTCAGTCGTAACAATCTGTGGTGGTATTGACTCCATTCCTGCAGATGAAGTTGAAATAATTATACATCCCCGTAAGGTCGTAGATGCCTTTTCTCTGCTCGTAATTTATGCAAGCATGCTCAAGATAGTCATTTGGATAAGAGCTTTTTTGGGAGTAGCCCAATATTGGAGGAGAGATTTTGTTAATTTTTATTCTATTATAGCTAATTTGAATTCGTTGGTAGTTGTGCAAAAGATCTTCCAATGGGGAGGCAAACAACAAGAGGCATTTGATGCTTTAAGACAAAAGATCAGTTCAACCTTTATACTTGCTCTTCTAAACTTGAAAAATTCATTTAAGTTTTATGTTGATGTATGCGACTATGCGATGGGCATAGTCTTTATGCACTGTGGTAAGCCCATTTCTTTTCATTAAAAAATTTTCAATGGTGAAGTGTTTAAGTTGCAGAGACAAAGGCACTTCCATTGGATGAGTTTTCTTCTACTATTTCACTCAGCCAAAAGGTATAAGAAAGGTATAAGAGACAAGTTTGTTGATGTACTTTCTAGGCCTATAGTTTTTATAACTACTTTCCTCAAGCATCATTTTGTTTTACATGAAAGTTATGTTTAGAAGAATACATACTTTCAAGATGTACATTCAAGCTTGAGTCAAAGGAATCAGGTGGAGGAATTTGTTTACCATTTGCATCATAATGTATTGTATCATCTTGTTAAGAAGGATGTTTCTATTGATATTAACATGGACAAAGCCAAAGAATTCATTGAACGACTCCAAATGGTACATCAAACAATGCAAGAACAACTTGAAAAGGGCGAAGGAAAGTACATAGCAAGGCATGATAAGCATCTTGTAGATCACAAGTTCCAACTCAGTGATAGATGGATCAAGATTGGAAAGTTGAGTGAACTTTACCCTCACCCGTTGGACAATTGAAAGTGATCCTTTTGGGGTCCAAACAGCTTCTAGTGGGGAGGAGTGAACAGGTGCTCAAAATTAGGCTCAAAACTCAGAATGTCAGAATCTCTATAAACTTAGCTTCAGATCGAAGAGATCATCATTCTAATTCCAATGGGGCAAACGACACTCGAATCTGAGCTTGTATGAAGAAGTTAGAGCAAGTCAAAGTTCAGGTTTGACTTGGATAGATGATAGGAAAAGATGACGTGGAAAGGCCCTTCAGTGAATGGGGAAGCGTCAAGTGGCAGGCCACCATTAGCCCCCACATTTAGCAAATCGCATGTTGCAGGTGGGTTGGTGTTAAAAATCGGCCCCGAAACAAGCCAGGGTGCGATGCGATAAATCACAAGTGCTAAGAGCAAAATACAGAGATCCACGGATAAGGAATCAGCCCAGGAAGATGTGATGCGATGAATTGGCCCTGACAGTTGTGATGCAATGATCGGCCCCTGAGCAAGGAAGGGTTGTGATGCGCAGATCACAATCCCACACCGCAGAAAGTAGAGTCCTGCATATATAAGATTGTTGGTACTCCACTGGTTGCGAATTGCGAAAGGATCCCGAATGTGATAAGTTTATGAGTTCCGGTTAATAGTTTCGCCAGGTCCACCATATCGCACTCATACATTGCCCCACTGCGTTCACAAACCATAAGCCCATCGAGTCTCGCCGATTACGATTTGCGATGGGATAGTCAGTGCCGACAAATTATGGACTGTTGTGCAATGAAATTTTCGCTCAGTTAGTAGTTTTTGGAGCTAATTTGTTGGATCGTGCCGGATTTAGAGCAATTTGTAGAGCGAATAGTGGGAAAACGAGGAGATTCATAACTTCTTCAATTTTCCACCAAATTGAATGCAAAAAGAGGCTATATAGCCATTTTTGGACATTTTGGACTCATTAGAGTAGGTTGCAGAAGCATTTGAGCATTGTAAACACATATTTTTTATCTTTTTGAGCATAATAGAGAGGCCCAAGCCATTAGAAGCTGGACCAAGGAGACGTAGCCCAGGAGGAGTGAACTCCTTTATCATGTTCCTGTTGTAATGTGTTTTTGATGTTGTTTTTTACATGTTTATGTTGTTATGCAATCTCTTATTTATTTTAAATCTCTCATAAAATTAACATAAAAACTCATCATTTCACTTGTAAAAAATCATGAATCCTTAAGCACAATGAAAGAATTTTGTTTCTAATATGAGGAGGATCTTAGCACAACAATCTAATATTATAAATCAAATCATTCAAGTCCCTGATCATTTTTTGTGTTAAAATATTTGCCTTGGTGTCATTTATTGTTTTTGAAAGTTTGATCAAGTTTTGGGCAGAGGTATGGATCCTAGCCCTGAAAAAGTGGCTCAGATATCAAGGTTGCATGCACACAACTAAGTAAATTAGTCTTCAATCACTGGGAGGAAGGGCCATCCATGCGACTAGAGGATTACAGTCGAATTTAGGCAATGCTATTCCTACGACTAGGAACATGGAGTGGTTGTTTAGCTTCTAGGGGTCTTGTAGTCCCTGAGGGAGGTTAGTAAAGTTTTAGTTGGACTATTCCACTTCCTCAACTGCACCTAAGAGGTTGAGTCATATCATAGTAACTCCTTCTCACATAGTTACCTTGGTGGACCAATGAGCTTGGGTAAGTCTGGGAGGAGGGTGTTACATGATGACTCCCTTATCAAGAAACTCTTGAACTTTCTTCTTAATCTCTACACTTTCAATCACTAAAATCCTATATATTCCAATATAGGAATAGGGCCACCTTCTTGTAGTTGAATTTCATGTTGAATCTCTCTCTCTTATGAGGTAATCCTCCAGGTTCCTGCAAAATATCATCATAGTTAGAAATAAGTTTAACTAATTCATCCTTATGAGATGAATCACAACCCTTAAAAACATCAAATTGTTCAATATTCTTTGCTTTCACAATCAAAAGTACAAATTCTTGCTAGCATTGATAAGCCTCTTCATTTTCCCTACACTAACAAGTGATAAATTAGTCTTCATGTTGTGCACTCTTACAATATATTCAACTCCATCTTCAGTGAGGTGATATTTTTTCTTCTTTGTGAAGAATACGACTTCCCTATCATCCAAATAAGGGCTTTCCAAAAAAAAATTCAAGTATCAAGAGGAACCACATCTAACCCAACCTCGTCAATAAATTTCAAAGTGATAGCAAATCTAAGTTTACACTACTTCGTCACTTGCAACTTCACATTATCACAAACCCAACTGAGAGGATAAGGTTTCTTATGAGGTGTCGTTTTTAATCCCAACTTCTTGACAATTGCCTCAGATATCAAATTAACTTTGGAACTGGTATAAAAAAAGTATCTACTTTCGTATGCTTAATAATTACTCTTACATGAAAAAGAACACTTCTTTTGCTTCCAACACTAGGAGATGGAATAAAAGTGCTAGAACTAGCATGATAAGGTTCTTTACCTTGCACTCCAACAACTGCGACCTGAGTTTCGTCCCCTGAATCAGATCCCAAATCTTGTTCCATTGTCGCAATAGTCTTTTGCTTTCCTTTACCTCTGAACCTCATAGGACTTTGTTCATTATGTAACTTCCAATAATGAGCATCATCATACCCTTCCCTCTTACAATGAGAACACATCAGGTTTACCTCTTCTTTCTTCACTATCGCAACCTTCTTACTTTTCCTATTTCCTTTAGATTTTCCTTTTGTGAACTTGGATGGTTGTTTCTTCATGAAATCATTTTGCACTCTTTCCCCTATACTCAAGATGAGCAGCTTAAACATATACTTCATCCAAATTAGTGGGATTAAATAAAAGAAGAGCATAGAAAAGATAACTATGCAATGGACCAACACATTTCAAAAGTGTCTCTGGAGAATTTAATGGAATATTCATATATAATGATTTCTTCCTAAATTATTTAGTAAAACTTTGCATGCTTTGTCCTTTCCTTGTCTCAATTTTTTCCATTACATAATTTCTTTTTTAGTATAAGCTAACAAATAAAACTATTTTTTTAATGCACTAGTGAATTCCAACCATGAAGAAAGGAGCTTAGCATTCTTTTTGTTGCCTTCTCGAAGTTTAGTTTCCCACCAAACTAGCGTTGTACTTTCAAGCCGAAGAGATGCCAATTGTATCTTTACCTCTTCTTCATCAATTCACTGAATACGACAATAAACTTCTCTATGACGAATCCAATTATCCAATCCTCCTGTATTAAGTTTGCCATTATACAGTGGTAAGTCGAAATTAATATCCAACTTCAATAATGGCTTCTTTGAAGAAATCTTCTTATGAGGAGATGACAGTGGAGACGGAGAAGAAGGGGGTGAAGAATGAGGAAGAGACTGAGGTCTCGGAGGAGAAGGAGAAAGAAGAGGAAGAGGGAGGTGACCACCTTTATTCTTTACTTGAATGGTGCCTTCTCCTTTTCGAAGTTCTTTTCTTTATAGAGCTCTTCCACCTTTCACTGCAACATAGGGAATACCTTGAGACAATACGACTTAGATTTAAAAGATTCTCTTATCTTGGTGAATCCATCTCTCCTCTTTAAGTGAAACTCCTTGAACCAACTTCGGGATTAGAAGCTTCAAGTTCACCCTCTCCCTTCTTAAGCTTAGACTTGGTAATCATTCACACTCAACAACAAAAATCAAACTACCTCAACATGCTCTGATACCAAACTTGGTCAAAATCTTTAATCGTGAGCCTATGATTTATTTGGTTTAAATAGAATGTGAAATACCAAGCTTGACAAAAAGCTATTAAAAATACAGTAATATAAATAAACAAGTACATATAACATAAAATAACACAAATGAGATTGATAATGGAGTTCATCCAATGTGCTTTACATCTAGGGGTCCGCTTCCAATGGAGTGGCCTCCTCAATTATATGGAAAATAACTCATACTACATTAATTCCCCAATCTCTAAAGCTTGCTCTTTACCCTACAACTTCACAAAAAACATCTAAGAAACTCTTCTTTTACAATTCTCCAAAAAATCATAAACTCTATGATTTATCACAAGAATAATGATAATCATGCCACAAATTTAAACAAGCTCGACCTTCATTTGAAACTATAACCCTTGCAAACTTATCTCTCCCTTTTGTACACTTCAAAAGGGTCAACTTCTATGTATTACACAATACAAAACATGCCTTTAAATAAGAAGAGTTCAACCTTATTACATAAGCCACACTTGTGGTGCAATGGCATAATTTTTTTACATATATGATGTTATGGGTCTGTAGCTCCAGGGTTGAACTTATGGAGGTTTTAGCCCACTGTTGTAACAACACATATATAAATAACATATTCGAGCCATACATTAAACCTAACTAACTATATATATATATATATATATATATATGTCAATCGTTGTAACATATATATTATTTATGACATATGGTTATAACAATGCAACCATATTATAACTTCGGCACATAACAATATTGAGCCACAGTTGAATCATATGCTAGCCCAAATGATGTTTAACATTGTGGTTGACCAACACATTAATATATATAAACTAGTGCATAACTATATATACCATAGTATATAACCAACGTTTAAACACTCACATCATCATCCAATCCTGTGGCTAAGAGTGGGAAAATTTGTTGGCCAATCACACGCTCTTGTCGTTGTCAAGTTGTTGGTTATACAGAGGTCGTGGCCTACAGCCTCACCATTTTTTACTACAATTATATATATATATATATATATATATATATATATATATATATATATATATATATATATACAATGAAACCAACTTGTGGCTCATTTGTGGAGCCATTGGTTTGTTCTGCGTAGGTCACCCATTCAAATATTGCAAGTACAACCTTTACAACAAATCAATTTTTGTTGTTCGTTGGTGCCACATGATGCCTTCTGGTTAGGCCACGTGTCACCACTGATTGGTTGACCTCATGCATTGTCCACCACTTAATAAAATGCCATGTGTCATGATCAAATACTGCCACATGTCACTCTTGAATCACTACCATGCCACCTTCATATGCCAAGTTAAGATCTGCCACTTGTCACCCTGAGAGGTTGTCATGTGTCACTCTCTCCTCTCTTTTTTTGCATGTTGTCCCAAAACTTCAAAGTGCGATAACTTTCTCATACATACTCTGTTTGATGTGATTCATGTTGCGTTGGAATTGTCTCATCGAGCTCTTCACCTTAGGGTTATTTCCATCAAACTTTGAGGACTTTTATAAAAAATATCATATTTTTGTCATAATTATTACATCTATATATATATATATATATATATATATATATATATATATATATATATATATATATATATATATATTTCTTTAATGTAGTATTTGATAGTTTGAATTTTATTTAAAAAGTTTAAATCAATCTTTTAGATTTATTGTCTTTGTCGCACCATACAAAAAAATATAAATTAACTAATTTTTTTTCTTTTTTTTTCAAAAAATAGTAATATTTAATTTTAACTTAATATATATAATAAATTTTAAATAACTAATATTTATTTTATATATAATTTTTTCTAAAAATTTATTATATTTTTCGAGTTCAATATAGTAGAGATATTGCAATGTAATGTTCGGTAAACATTTTGATTTGGTGAAAAAAAACTATCTTAAATAAAAGTAATTTCAAACTAAAATAATAAAGGGATAAATTCTACGTTATTATTATTTTTTTTATTAATTCATGTGGCATATAACCTATTTAAATGAGCAAATTAAACCAACTTACAAGGGTCAAGAGACATCAAATCTATTGAGATGAAAACCTATTTTACAATGAAAAGACATTTGATCCCTCTTAACCTCTAGTAGATTTCAAGTTAAAATGAATCTAAACTGATACACACACACACACACACACACATATATATATATATATATGTTGCACATAAACCCATCTCCAAACCAAAGAGATGTTGTAAGGTTAGGTGATATTATGTGATGTGATATTATGCTATCTAAACATTTTGACTAGATCAAATTACATAAAATGAATAATTATAATAATCAATTATTAATAATTAAATGAGCTTAGATCTAGTAAGGATGGAGAGGGATCAAATTTCTTGAGGTGCAAATTTATTTTAGAGAAAAAAGATATTTGATACCTTTGGCAACTTGGTGGAACCTGAATTAAGATAGATCTAACCTGGTGTGTAAAAATGTTTAGTTTTAATATAAACATTGTACTATGTAAAAAATGAATTTTCCTAAAACGTTCTTTCCATCATTCTTTTCGAACACTAGAAAATAAACCACATATCCTAATTGAATCCATTTATCAAAGATTTGACATTAAGATTTTCTAAGAAAGGCTAACTGAACACTCACTCTACTTAGTTCAGTTTGTATGTAATTTTTCTAAAATTTATGATCTTCGTGAATTAAATGTTTACGGTGTAATTTTAGTTTAAATTATGATGTTTATGGGAAAAATTTTTATGATATGTTTACATAAAATGTTCATTAAATTTAACTTGCTATCCTCCCATCTAAGAATATCAAAAAATTTCTAAATTTCTCATTGCAAAAAATATGCTTGGTAGTATGGTCATTGCACATTCTCATAAAATGACGTTGGAAATTCCTGGATCCTTTGCATGTGGCTGCTCTACATCAATCTGAGGCTCCTCAACCTTAGGAGCTAAAATATCCTCAACCGCATGTAGCTCAAGCTCCCTCTCAAGGGAAACTCGCATGGCCTTCTCCTCATCGAATCTTACATCCCTGCGAACCATTGTCATCATGTTGGTCTGTAAGTACACCTAATAGTTGTGAGGTGTATCAATGTACCCCACAAATATCCCCAACTCTTCTATCGGCTCAAGCTTCCTCCGTGCATCTTTGGTCACATGGAAATATACCGATGACCCAAAAATCCTGAAGTGACCAACATCTGGTCTCTTGTCGAATAAGCCTCCTATAGTGTCTTCATCCCAAGAATTCGATGTGGGCTGCGTTTATGCAAATAAACCATTGTATTGCATGCGTCAGCCCACAAGTGTAGTGGTAGGCCTTGATCATGAAACATCACTCGTGCTGCCCCTACAATGCTTCTGTTCTTCCTCTCATCCACCCCATTTTGTTGTAGGTTATGGGGTGTTGTCAACTCCCATTTAATCCCTTATGCTGCACAAAAGTTCTTAGAATTATTTGAGACATACTCACTGTTAGCTCTGCTACATTTTTGGACACTTTTGAGGGTCAAATGCAGGCTGAGCCGGGTTGTTGTGGCTAAAAAGGGACTTGTATCAGTTATCTTTCTCATTCCCTTTCACCCCGCTCACACTCTCATTACCCCCGCCACCTCTGTTTTTCCTCCAAAACTCTGTATAAACCCTGTTTCTCCAAGCCCTGAGTGCAAAGCTTAAGTCCCCGCACAACCATATTCATGTGATCCCGCGCTCCCATAGTCCATCACCACCTTTTGATCCCAGCCGTTGATCGCTGCACCTTGATCTAACAGCCCCCGCTGCATTCAATGAATGATCTGCCCGTTATTTCCTCCACCGTCCAATCGTCTTCACCGCGATCAGAAGGCAGTCGCACCCCTCGCACATTCAAACCGCTCGGACGATAACTCGCGATCAAAGCGGTTTCGACACGTCCCGTCCACCACGCGGCATGCGTTGACTGGCATCACTCCACTGCGTACGATTACCGCCTAACCCCTGATAGCGATGCGAGAAATACCGCTTACCTCCAAAACCATAGTCCCCGCTCGTTAACCTCCGCGCATCTCTTCTGCCCGATAACCATTGGATCTGTCCGCCCGAGATCCAACGGCTCGCGATCACTTTGCTCCCGTATCCTCCCGATACTTCCCTCCAAGCGCTGTCCACCGTCCATCTGCGCGATCCAACGGCCGATGTCTCTCCTCCGCCCTGCTCGTACATCCGTCATGCAGTCCACTCACCCTTATCATGCCATGCACCCGAAGGACGAAGGCGACCATCTACCTGTACCTGGTGTATTTCCTCCGCAACCACCGCATTCAACAAATAGGATGGCCGAGAAGAAAAAGGACATGCCTCGAGCAGATCAACGCATTCAGTAGTTATGGAACTTCATCCATACGACACTTCACCTGCTCGAGAAGTACAACAGAAGCATCCAAGAAGATCAATTTTGTTCACTACAACAAGCAATTGCACTCAGAAGTTCTGCCAAGCAGTTAAAGCGGTTGGTGGTCCATTATGACCCCTCCATGCATAGAATAGCAGAACATTTTTGTAATCAAACTCTATATATACCCAGAAAATAGATGTAATCAGGGTTGATGGTTGTTGTTTTGATGTAAGGTTCAACTTCTGGAGACTGTAACTGCTTTGATACTTGCAGCGTCTCGTCGGCATTTTCAGCTAATACAAGCTTATTTTGTTGTTAATTGCTCACTTTCCACCTCTTTACTGTTCTAGGCTGTGCTTGATTTGCATTTCTCCTGAACTCTTGATGTGTAGCATTAGAGGAGTTGTCATCCTACCTCTGTGTTATAATTTCACATGCATCAGTGAATCTGTTAATCAGGTTTCTTTTCACTTAGTGACAGAGAGTTGTCATCCTATCTGTGCACTAGGGAATTAGATTTGCAGACCTTTTACTGGTTGTAGCCAGCCATCACAGGGTCATGTGCATCTGCTGGTGTGGTCAGTATTCTCCATATTCACCCAATCCTTAAAATTGTGAGTAATTGGTGGTCTAAAACCTTGTAGTCTGGGGGTGTTCACGCATGTCTGGAGTCAAGCAAAGTAGGAGTGGTTATCTGGCTTATATATGCATCATTCCTTCCATTCATCCATTTCCAACATTAAGTTGAGTTTGTGATGTCCCGAGCATCTCCGAGATACAACATAGGAGAGTTTCTTGGGGTGATAACACTCACCATTGTTATCACTCCTCGGAGCTTTAACCTTATTTCTAGACTCTTTCTTAACCAATTCTTTAAATTCACAAAACTTTGTGAAAGTTTGATCCTTCTTCTACATGAAAATTATCAAGCATTTACTAGAAAAGTTGTCAACAAATATAACATAATACTTGTGTTTGTCCATGGGTGTTGTCGAGAATGGTCCACACACATATGAATGGACTCACTCTAGAATCGCCTCTGCTCGACTGTCTCTATCGTGAAAGGAATCCTTGGCGTATTTTCACAGGGTACACCCCTTACATGTATCAACTTGCTCTAACGTACCTTTGGGAAGACCAATAGAGATCTGCTGCATGAGTTTCAAAGCCACATGAAGCAAGTGGCCTAATCGCCTGTGCCGCAAATCACCAACGTCTCAGCTCTGCACCTTGAATCTTTATTTTCGTGCTAAAAGCAACACAATACTCTACCTCCAACTTATAGAGATTCTTAACTCGAATCCATATCTTCTTTACTTGACTCGTGGCTATGTGTTGAAGGAACACCTTTCCTTTCGAGAAGATCACATCATAACCTCTATCCTCAAGCATGACGACTGATACTAAGTTCTTCTTCAACCCGGGAACATACATAAAATACCTCAAGGTGAGAGTAGCACCTTGATCCCTCTGAAAAGTAATTGTGCCAAATCCAGTATCACTAAACCTCACGTCATCACCCATCTCGATATTCATTTGGAGATCTTTCTCCTCCAGGTCACTGAACAACTCCTTGTAACCAATTATGTGGAATGAAGCTCCACTGTCAAGGTACCATACACTACCCATCATTGATGACAACATGCATTCAATGGGAGTAGATTCCAATTTGATTTGAGAGGCTAAAGCCTCACCCACTGCTCATTATGAGGACTTCTTCTTGGACTTCTTGAGCAGACAATTTGTAGCAAAATGGCCAAGCTTGTGACAATGAAAGCACTTAACTTTTGTCATGTCTTTCTTCTTACCTCCATGGAAAGAATCTGATTTGGAATGGGACACCTTCCCTTTCCCTTTCCTTGCCTGACTCGCTAAGGCACAATTTTCCTCATCATCAGTGTTTGATGAGGAACCATCTATAGTCTTCCTTCTGATTTCCTCTGGCATCAAATCCAGCCATAGTCATTCCAAATCTGGAAGTGTCTCCTATTGAAAATGGCAACAAGAAATGCTAAAAATAGCACTGCTAAAAATAGCAGTTTGAGTACCAGTGTTGGATTGGGCATCAGGGAATGAAAAATGGAAGTGCTAAAAATAACATTCTATTTTTAACAGTTCAGGATGGATTCCTATTTTAGTCAATGCCTGGACTAAAAATAGGAAGTAAAATTCGAATGTGATATTAACAATCGTTTGTAAATTAATTAAATAATTCATCTTGAGTTAATTAGTTAAGGAAAATCAAACTTGAAGTCTATGTGAGGACATGCAACAATTTATCTATTAATTGAGGAATTTATCCATCAGTTAAAGAGATAAGGATGAGTTGTAATTAGTTGGCTCAGTTAACTGAGTCAATTCCAGTTAGATTAATTTAACAGTTTGTTAAATTAATGGGAGTTCAATTAGTTAATGCTTGCATGCATGTAACTACTATATTTCAGATAACTGAGTATTCACTCATGGATAACTCATGCATGTCCGTTCAGACAGAGACCTAGTTGAGATTAGAGAAGGGACAGTGTACTATCAGTTGGATGAATATTTTTCCTATAAAGGAAGCTCATCCATGATGAGGATTTATCTCCTTCAGGACTACATAGTTGGATCAAAGGTTGGTGAGTGTGTGAAGAGGCCAATTCACACAAGTGGTTGCACTAGACCCCAATCAAAATTGTGCAAATAAATAGGAGGCTTGGAGGGTAGACCAGAGGTTAGATAGAGACCTTTGACTGTCTATGAGCAACAGAGGTATTGTAGAGAGAGCGGGATAGATTTTGAGATGATTCTTTTTGTAATACTGGCTATATTTCCACTTGTATGATAATACAAAGTTGGGGTTTTAGGCTGAGGCTTTCCCCAGGTAAATTCTTCTATTTTATGTGTGATTGATTTCTCCATATCAGTTATATGTGTTCTTATTGATGTTGCTCATGTTCGATTAAGCTTCCGCATAAGTGTTGTAGAAGTAGATCTTGTATTGTGTTTTAGTATATTGCATAATCTTTTGATCTACAGTGGGAATTTCTACATGGTATCAGAGCACAAGTGATCAAGGAAGCACAATATACAAGAAGGGAGAAGTTGAAGTTTGTGGTTTCTGAATATTGAATTGAGTTCTTATCACATCTATTTCACTGATGGCATTCAGTGGTTTGAAACTCGAATATGCCCTTAATGGCAGTTCGAATTATATAGCCTGGAAGGATCGCATGGAAGTAGTATTAGATGATAACGGTCTAAAGGACTTCATTGATCAAGAAGTCCAGAAGCCGACTGATGCTACTCAACTAGCGGAATGGAAAAAGTGTGTGGCTAAAGCAAGGAGAATCCTCTTGGAGGGAGTCCGAGATCACATTGTCTCGAGCCTCCATGAGAAGGAGACTCCATTTTCGATGTGGAAAACATTGAAAGATCTTTATCAGAATATCAGTGATCAGAGGAAGCTGGCACTGAAGGGAAAACTTTGAAAGATCAAGTGTGAAAAGGGCGACACGATCTTTATGTATTTGAACAACCTCACCACATGTAGGGATGAGCTTGGAAGTGTAGGGATTGTGACAGCTGATGATGACATGGTGAGTCTTGCACTCCTTGGTCTTCCTAAGAGCTGGCATAGCTTCCAGGACTCGGTTAATGGAAGAGAGAAACTACCAGATTGCGAACTACTTTGGTCAGATTTGATGCAGGAGGAGATAAGAAGAAGCATCAGAGATGGTTCTTCATCCATGGAGGATGAAGAAAATTGTGCCTTAGCGAGTAAGGTGAAGAGGGGGAAGGAGAAGTTTTCTCTTTCCGAATCTAGTTCTTCCCATGGTGGGAAGAAGTTTGACAAATCGAAAGTGCGATGCTTTCGTTGTCATGAGTTGGGCCACTTTGCTAAAATTGTCCACAGAGGAAATCCAAGAAGGGATCTGGGGAAGGATCTGAAGGTGAGGCACTTGCTTCACAGTTCGAGCTGGATTTCACACTCTTCGCATGTATGGTTTCATCCATGGTAGGAAGTGGTTGGTTTCTTGACAGTGGAACTTCTTTCCACATGATCGGAGACAAGAGGTTGTTCAGTACTTTAAAGGAGAAAGATCTCCAGATACTCATAGCGATGGTTAATGATGAAAAGTATAGTGTCTTAGGTGTAGGCACGGTTATTTTTTAGAGGGAGCATGGAGCTCGCCTTACCTTGACTGATGTTAGGTATGTACTAGTACTGAAGAGAAACTTGGTGTCGATCGTGATGCTGGAAGACAAAGGCTATGATGTAGTCTTCAGTAAGGGAAAGGTTTTCCTTAGACACATCATCACTAGACATGTGAAGCAAATCGGTTCACAGGTCAAGAACCTGTATGTTCTTGAGGTTCAAGATGCATGCAAAGCCTTGAGCAGCAAGGCAACTGATGGACACTTGGTAGTTGAGAGGGAGAGTATATTACCTTTCAACATGTAGCGCCAGAAGAAGTCTCAGATGATTGTGGAGAAGCCACAATTGGTGCAACAACTTGAGGAGGTTGTGGAGCAGCCACAATAGGGGAAGATAAGAGGAGATCGAGTAGAGACATCTACTCATGTAGAGACCTCCAGTAGGGGGAAACTTCGAGCCAGGTAGGCTGAGGGATCACATGCAGCCATACCTCCAGGTAGGAGGTGGGGCGATGTGGAATGGTTGTCCCAAGGAGGAGGGGCAAGATCCTTGAGGTACCCAACCTCTTTGATTTGACTTTGCTACAAGAGCCCCGATGAGGAGTAGTAGGACTGACTGGTTGGGTAGAGACAGATGCGGATGGAGCGGTAGAGAGAGCTACAGTGCAGGAATCCCAAGACAGTGCAGATCTAGTAGGCTGCAACAATGCGAGAGGCACAAGTGTGTTGCATCAGTGCAGGATGGCACAGAGAGGTGTGCAACGGTGCGAGATGCATGGAGATGTTGCAGTAGCGTAGAGGTCATATAGGGAGCACTTGTCAGCAGTAGGTAGGGCTTCAACATCAGAGTATGTTTCTCGCCCAACAGAGAGGTCAATTGGGAGTTTTTTTGTTTTGAGAGTTGCTGGAGCAACCACACTTGGTAGAATTGTTGCATGCAAAACATTCCCAAGGTACAGGATCAGGTTCAAGAGGAAGCCTTTCTTGTTGAGAGGGAATGTTGAAAATGGCAACAAGAAATGCTAAAAATAGAAGTGCTAAAAATAGTAGTTTGAGTACCAGTGCTGGATTAAAAATAGCAGTTTGAGTACCAGTGCTGGATTGGGCAACAAGGAACAAAAAATGGAAGTGCTATCTTTAGCAGTTCAGGATGGATTCCTATTTTAGTCAGTCCTTGGACTAAAAATAGGAAGTAAAATTCAAATTTGATATTAACAATAGTTTGTAAATTAATTAATTAATTCATCTTGAGTTAATTAGTTAAGGAAAATCGAACTTGAAGTCTATGTGAGGACATGCAATAGTTTATCTATTAATTGAAGAATTTATCCATCAGTTAAAGAGATAAGGATGAGTTGTAATATTGAGTTGTAATTAGTTGGCTCAGTTAACTGAGTCAAGTCTAGTTAGATTAATTTAACAGTTTGTTAAATTAATGAGAGTTCAGTTAGTTACTGCTTGCATGCATGTAACTACTGTATTCCCAATAACTGAGTATTCACTCATGGATAACTCATGCATTCCAGTTCAGACAGAGACCCAGTTGAGATTAGAGAAGGTAAAATGTATTATCAGTTGGATGAGTATTTTTCCTATAAAGGAAGCTCATCCATGATGAGGATTTATCTCCTTCAGGACTGCATAGTTGGATCAGAGGTTGGTGAGTGTGTGAAGAGGCCAATTCACACAAGTGGTTGCACTGGACCCCAATCAAAATTGCGCAAAGAAATAGGAGGTTTGGAGGGCAGACCAGAGGATAGATAGATGCCTTTGACTATCTATGAGCAGCAGAGGTATTGCAGAGAGAGCAGGATAGCTTTTGAGCTGATTCTTTTTGTAATACTGGCTATATTTCCACTTGTATGATAATACAGAGTTGGGGTTTTAGACTGAGGCTTTCCTCGAGTAAATTCTTTTGCGTTATGTGTGATTCATTTCTCCATATCAGTTATATGTGTTCTTATTGATGTTTCTCATGTTTGATTAAGCTTCCGCATAAGTGTTGTAGAAGTACATCTTGTATTGTGTTTTAGTATATTACATAATTTGTTGATCTATAGTGGGAATTTCTACATCTCCCTCCCATTGGCAGAGTGTTGATAGCTATTCCAATTCTTGAGAAGGCCTAGGAGAGTTATGCTCACCATATCATCCTCGACAATGGCTATTCAAACACTTCCAATCTCATCATGACTATGAGTGAACTTGGTCAAGTATTTTGGAATGGTCTCACCTTTCTCCATCTTGATTTTTCGAAGTTTGTCTTTCAGTGCCAACTTCCTATGGTCGCTGCTTTTCTGGAATAGTTCTGTCAATGATTTCCACATAGCATATAGGGTTTCCTTCACATGGAGACTCGAGACAATGTGGTCTCAAACTCCCTCAAGGATTATTTGCCTCGCCTTCACCACACACTTCTTCCATTCGGCCAAATTCTGTGCATCTGATGTTGTTGGCTTAGGAATGTTTTGATCAATGAATTCCTTCAAGTCATTATCCTCCAACACAACTTTTATTCTGTCCTTACAAGCTATATAATTTGAGTTTCCTTCCAATGCATACTTGAGCCGCAAACCATAGAACGCCATCTTCCAATCCTGAAGTATGTATTACAAATTCGAGTTTTACGTGTAACCCAAAAATCAAAACTTCGAAATCTCCTTTAGTATACTGTCTTCAGCTTTGATACCATGTATATTTTCATGTAGATTCACATCTCATGTAATGTACTAAAACACAAGACATGAATTTACTCTACTCTTTAAACAATTGAAACCAATAGATCAATGAAAACAATCATCGACAAGAGGAAGATAATCAAAGTCACATAACACAATTTTTTTTTTGGGGAAAGCCACTTCTCAAAACCCCAACTATCTATTGCATTAATCAGAAATATGAGTGATAATAAAAAGCTTGTTCTCACAAGAACAATACCACACAAGTATGATCAACTCTTTGCCTCACAAGCCCACACCGACCAACACTTAGCTAATTTTTGCTGCCTCCTGAGCCCCTATTTCCTTATGCAATTCATATGAGGAATAACCCATATTTAATTGGGAATTCCTTATTCCATAAATATGCAATCCAAATCTAGGTCCTCTTCTGATTGCATGCATGATCTGTACAGCTGTGATCACTCTACAACTGATAGTATATTGTCCCTGCACTCTATTCTCAACTGGGTATTTCTTTGAATTGGCATGCATGAGTTTCTCATGAGGGAATCTTCAGTTATTTGTAGTAGTAAGGATGCACCAGTGCACCAACTCACTACTACACCTCTACTAGTTCCACAAACAGTTAGAATTGGTTTAACTATCTATAACTCAGTCAAATTGAGTTATCTAATTACAACTCAGTCAAACTGAGTTATCTAATTACAACTCAAATAAACTCATCCTGGACCCCTAAAATTTAGGGAGAACATATACATGACTATAGAAAGGCTTCCAACTCCAAATTCCTAAGAAAATTAATTCAATTAAACTTAGTTAACTATTTACAAGTTGCTATGAGAATAGAATTCGATTTTAATTCACAATTTAATTCAAGGACAAATTAAACTGGAATTTCTTGCTGCCATTTCTCAACACTGAAAGACTTGTTTCACGCTTATCAATGCAAGCAAAGGAGTTGCAATGAACGAAAATTTAGCAATAAATTTCCTCCAATACTAGACTACTCCTAAAAATATTCTAACCTCTATTGCTATTGTAAGCCTGGGCCAATTCACAATCATTTCGTCCTCAAAGGGATCTATTTTCAATTCACCACCACCTATGATAGAGCCCAAGAACATTAATGATGTCTTGCTAAATTCACACTTCAACAATTTCACATACAACTTCTCCTTTTCAAAGTATTGAATACATGTTTGACATGCTTAACATACTCATCCCAAGTTTTGCTAAACACTAGAATATCATCTAGATAGACAATCAAAAAGTCATTAATGAATGGATGAAAAGTGTCGTTCATCACATGCATAAAATGTTAGGTCCTTATACTACTAGTGTAACCTCTTATTGTTATTAGTGCAACCCCCTTATTATATTGTTGTGCCCATGTAGTCCCCATATTGTTATTATTGTGCCCCATAGAAGCCCACTATTGTTATTATTGTGCCCTTACATTTTTATTGTTATGTGGGCTCTGATTATATTATGACCCCTTAGACTCCTATATATAGAAAGGAGGTCTTGTCATTTGAATCATCTAAGAATTTTTCATTTGTGTAATGTAAAGAGGTTTCCCCCTCGAAGAGGCTTATTTCTGAGGCGTTGATCCATCTTTTCTATCTTTTTGTGAGTTGGTTTCATAACATTTGATATTAGAGCTTTGGATTCTAGGGTTTTGCTGCTCCAAACAAGTCATCGTGGAATTTTCGCTATAAATTTTTTTCTGCGATGTTTCAGAAGCGAAAAAAAAAACCATTTGGGAATAAATAGTTCTGAACCTTGAGTCTGAATTTCGTATCTTGTCTCGATATATTTTTGGAGATATGATCTGAGGAAGTTAGGGTTTTTGCAAGCTCCAGAATTTCATCTAAAACATGTCATCGTGGAATGTTTGCTATAACACTTTCTCTACGAAGTTTCAGAAGCTAAAAAAAAAATCCCATTTGAGAAGAAATTGCTCTAAACCTTGACTCCGAATTTTAGATCCTGTCTCGCTATATTTGAGGAGATATAATTTGAGGAAGTTAGGGTTTTTGCAGACCCCCGAATTACATCCTAAACCAATGACCTTAGGAAAATCGTCATAACTTTCTCTCTAAGCATCAAATTGAAATTTCGTAAGAAGGTACAGAAAGAGGACAGCCTGTATGTTCCTTTATATCAGTTTCAGGTACCAAGGTCGAAATAGTGACACGTGACACTTCGTACAAGCTCGCTCTACTGAACTAGTCTATAATCTGGTAACTGTGGGAGATTTGGCATAACTCTTCCTTGGAGAATCCAATTGCGATCAGACTTGCAGAGTTAGAAAGAGGACTCAGAGGGCTATTACAGGTGAAATTGCAAAACCTAAAGATCTGAAATTACAAAGTTACAGTCGTTTCAAGATCGAGCTCCTAAAATCAAGAAAAAGCGAGATGAGGAAGTTTGGGTAAATTGGATACTACAGATGGAGAAATATTTTGATCTACATGTTGTACCATTGTTACAAAAGGTAGGTATTTCATCTTCATATTTAGAACTGGATCAATTTTATGGTACAAAGGGCTTTGTTCTCGTAAACCACTTATTATGTGGTCAATTTTCACGGAGGAAATGATAGCACATTAAGAGGATACAAAGAGAAACACCTTATTTAGCCAATTGATAAATCTAAAGAAAAAGTGTTCAATGGTAGAGCACATTGAGGTCTTTCAAAAATTGAATATAAGGGAAAATGATATTCCAGAGAAGCAGAGGATTGATGTCTCCATAGGGACTTTAAAGGATAACATTCACTATGAGGTTCATCTTTGGGAAACTGATTCATTAGAGAGGGCTTTCAGGTTGGAAAGAAAAGTGGAAAGCAAAATTATGGCAACAAGGAAGTCTACCCCTATCAACTATAAATATGGAAGTGTTGTTTTTCCTAGCCTTCCACAACCTACAAGGTTGACTCCACAATAATTGGAAGAAAAAAGAGTAAAAGGGCTTTGTTACAATTGTGATAACAAATACACTAAAGGTCATAAGTGTGGTGAAAATACATTATTGTACATAGATTGAAGAGGAGGAAGAAAAGGACCAAGAAACATCAAAAGAAGAGGATATACACCAGGAACCAACCCCAGAGAAAGAAGAAATGAATCCGACCATATCTTGTAAAGAATTGGAAATAATTACCACTCCTCAAACTCTCGAGATAAGAAGACATATCAGGAAGAAAAAGGTTCAAGAAGTGAAAGATCACATCGAGAAAGAAGAAATGAATCCCAAAATATATTGTAATGCATTGAATGAAATTACCACTCCTCAAACTATCAAGATAGAAGGACATATCAAGAAGAAAAATGTTCAAGAAGTGAAAGATCACATCGAGCATCAAGAAATGAATCCGACCATATCTTGTAATGCATTGGAAGAAATTACCACTCAAACTCTCAAGATAGAAGGACATATCAAGAAGAAAAAGTTTCAAGTAATGAAAGATCAAATCAAGCATCAACAACAAGTTCTCCAACTTTTAAAGGATAATGCCACTTTGGTGCAAAATCAAATGAAACAAGAGGCAGATCAACATCGCAGTGAAAGAAGTTTTGATGTAGGTGATTTGGTATTTTTACAGATACATCTCAAGCATGATATTGATGAGAAGGAAACATTGGAAATACTATACGCACTTAAGAAATGGCGACCTTACCTAATGGGAAGACACTTCAAGGTAAAACTGGATCATGATAGTCTGAAATACTTTTTAGAACAAAGATTATCTTTAGAAGAAAAGAAAAAATGGGTCACAAATTTGTTAGGTTATGATTTTGAAATCATCTACAAAAAAGGGAAGCAAAATGTTGTTACAAATGCACTCTCAAGAAAGGATGAGGATGTGGAAGTATTGTTTTGTTCTATTTCTATTATCCAACTAGATTGGAAAAATGAATAAATGGATGAATGGAAGAAGGATGAAGAAGTGTTGCCACTCATTCAAAAATTGCAGAAGATCCCAGTTCAAACAATATTGCCAAAACTTGACGAGGAAGGAAAAAACATACTATAACCTGGAGCAGTCACAAAAACAAGAACCCAACAGCTACGAAATCGATCAATTTCAGAGTATCTCATCAAGTGGAAGAGCTTACTTGCTGAATATTATACATGGGAGGACAAGAATTTTATATAGAAGCATCAAGAACTACTCAAGCGTTGAGGACAACACTTTTTGAAGGAGAGGGGCATGTTAGGTCCCTATACTACTAGTGTAACCCCTTATTGTTATTAGTACAACTCCCTTATTATATTGTTGTGCCCATGTAGTCCCCATATTGTTATTATTGTTCCCCATAGAAGCCCACTATTGTTATTATTGTGCCCTTACATTATTATTGTTATGTCGGCTCTGATTATATTATGACCCCTTAGACTCCTATATATAGAAAGGAGATCTTGTCATTTGAATCATCTAAGAATTTTTCATTTGTGTAATGTAAAGGAGTTTTCCCCCTCGAAGAGGCTTATTTCTAAGGCGTTGATCTATATTTTCTATCTTTTTGTGAGTTGGTTTCATAAGATAAAAGTTGTCGGGGTGTTGCAAAGCCCAGAAGGCATCACTAACCATTCAAACAAACCCTACTTTGTTTTGAAAGTGATTTTCCAAACATCACCTTTTTCAATTTGAATCTTATGCTAACCAATTCACAAGTCTATCTTAGTAAAGTAAACTACACCTTTCAATTTATCTAACAAATCAAGGATACAAGGACAAGGATATCGATTCTTTACCGTGACTCTTATTTATTGCATGAAGTCAATGCAAATTGTTCATGTACCATCCTTATATGGCACCATCACAATAGACGATCCACATGGATAGGAATTAGGTTTGATGTGTAACAACTCCAGGTTAAAAGTTCATGTAATAAAGTTAATAAAGGAAAAATAAGACCAAGGTCATGGGACATGTGTTCCAAGGTGAATGTTGGGCAAAACATCCTAGTGGGTGTTCATTTGGTTTATTATGGCTAAGGAAATTGGCAAAGGCAATGACAAAAGCTTTGAAAAGGCTAAGAGACATTAATTGACATTTTAATTATGAAAATAATGGAAAATAGGAGACAAGGAAGGTGAAAGGTCACAGGTTGCATGTGAGGAGGAAAATTGAGGAAAATTGAATAAATAGAGACCTCAATAATAAAAGGCTTCTAAGGATAAATTCACAGCTTTTGTCAGTTTAGTTTTGGAGCTCTCTCTCTATTTTTTCTCTCTCATACTCTTGTAGACTTATAGAATTCTTGGAGCACTCTAGCATTGGAGAAAGGAAGACAAAGGAAGGAAAAGGAAGCAAATGGAAGCAAGGATCAAGCAAGGAAGATTTGGATCAAGCGGCTACAATGAGATTACTTTGAAGGTATCGAGTTGCATGTATGATTTACTTTCTATTTCTGGCATGCATGGTACATGCATATGTGTATTTGGTTCTTTTGTTCAGATTGGCATGGGTTTTTTCAGGTGTGATACTGGTTTCAAACTTTCCTTGCCATTTTTGGATATTCATGGTGTGATTGGGTTCTTTAATTTGGTTTAGATTTGGATTACTGGATGGTTTTGGAACCGGGTGAGGTGGTCTCAGGAAAATTCCCAAGGGCTTAGAAATCCCTTGAACGGTAATAACGAGATACGAGGTAAAGCCTGAGGGTGGAGATGGGAAAATTCCTCAAGGTATTGGTGAAGAAATCCGGAGGCATCCAAGCTTGTTTAGGGCCTAGTGATCTCTTGACCAATAATGACAGGATTGGGGTAAAGCCTAGTAGTGTATGTTTTTTGTTTGGGCCTAGGAATCCCTTGACTCGTAATGGCGAGATTGCAGCTAAGCTTGGTTGTATATATGAAGGCTTTGGGTCTAGAAATCCCTTGATTGGTAATGACAGGATATGCAGTAAAGGCTAAGGAAGTCCTGATTGTTTTTGTTACAAGTCCCACATTCATGCTTGGTATATGGCACGGGGGTGATTGACTGAAATAAATATTTGGTTTAGCCCAATCTATGGTCGGGTGGTACGTGGAAGTCCTAGATTTGGTTTGCTTTTGCATATGTTAATAAGAGATCTTTTCCCTTTGTATTTCATGATTATTTATACTTTTTGTTATGTGGGTTTGATGGCTATTCTATCATTCTTATTATTCTAGTTATATGTTGGTTATAAGTGTAGAAATTTTGAATAATATGACACATATTCACAGAGATTATCCTGATTATACACTTATAAGCGGAACATGCATAATACATAACCTCCTCTACGTTGATCATCAATTTACAGAAGCAGAAACATTCACAGGCGCACATAGAAGCATCAATCAAACTCATTAACACAGTATGTATCCTGGGGAAAGCATCTCACTAAAAACCCCAACTATCTGTATATTATATTGATTGAATCATGTAACATTACAAAGTACAATGCTTATCACAAGCAATCCAGTACCAGCTCCACCTGTTACACACAATACAGCTCAGATCTGATCTCCAAATCTATTCCACCGCTTGCCTGCCTCTCCAGCTCAATACCTGCTCAAGAACTGATGAGAATGGCTTACCAAACTCGTATTTGACCTGCAAATAATCACTCACACTCTGTTGGACGTGAGCACAGGCTACAATTCTTGATATTGGCCAATTCATTGGCATACTCAATCCCTCTGATTGTGCAAATCATCATGCACAGATATAGTCACAACTGATAGCAATCTAATCCTCTAACACCTGTCCCTGCTGAACTGAACATGCACCGACATGCAACTGAGTTAACTGATGTATTATATAGTTGCATTATGAGTTAATAACTTGTGAATTAACTAATAACTAATTCACCCAACTCATCTCTAATCTATTGATCAGTTAGACTAAATACAACTAGTTTAACAAAGCTAAACTGAACACAACTCCATCAACTGCACCTCCAGTCCACTAAACTCAACTCACTTGAGTTCTAACTGAAGTCCTGCATGCAAATATTAGTCATCCCATAGGTAACCACGTATTTCCCTCTGGGATCTGCATGTACCACATCCATAGCTCATCCTGAAGTGCTCCAAGAGAATAAGATCAAGTTTATAGTCCAAATATTCTTATGAGACAATAATATTTGACTTTTCTATTTTTGACAGCCAGTCTAAAAGTAGACTTTGATCACTCACACTGTGGTCACTCACACTGTGGTCATCCACACTGTGATCACTCATACTGTGGTCACCCACACTATGATCACCCACACTGTGATCATCCACACTGTGATAAAAAATAGAACTTTCGCCATAATTTGCCTGCGGGCCCACTTAGTGAAGGCGACTCTTTTCACTAAGATCCATCATCTTGTTGCATTCTCAACAAGAATTTCTTGTTGCACACTTTTCAACACTCCCTCACAACAAGAAAGGCTTCCTCATAAACCCGATCTTGTAACTCTGGAATGTTCTCCATGCAACACATCTGGCAGGTCCACTTGCTCTGTCATCAAAGTCTCTGACTGCTATTGCCTCTGTCGACTGAAAACTCTGCATCTCTGTGCTCTTCAGTATCTGATTGCTCTAGCCTCTATCACTTTGATCTCTGACTACATACGTGCTACTGCTGGTTCTATCTCCCAGCATTGCATCCGCACTGCACCTCCCAACTGACCTCCCTGTTGGGCTAGAAACATCCTCAGATGCTGAAGCTCTACCTGCTACTGACAAGTGCTCCCTCTCTGACATCTGCTCTACTGCAACATCTCCATGCATCTCGCACCATTGCACACCTCTCTGTGCCACCTAGCACTGTGCAAAACACTTGTGCCTCTCGCATTGCTGCAGCCTGCTAGTTATGCGTTGTCCTGGGATTCCTTGCACTGTCGCTCTCTCTGCCACTCCATCCGCATCTGTCTCTACCCAATCAGTCAGTTCCTGCTACTACACATCTAGGGCTCCCGTAGCAAGGTCTCATCCAAGAGGTTGGGTACCTCAAGGATCCTGCCCCTCCTCCTTGGGACAATCAATCCACATCACCCCACCTCCTACCTGGAGGTATGGCTGCATGCGATCCCTTAGCCCACCTGGCTCGAATTTTCCCGCTACTAGAGGTCTCTGGATGAGTAGATGTCTCTACTCGATCTCCTCTCAGCTTCCCTTGTTGTGGCTGCTCCACAACCTCTTGAAGTTGCTGCACCAATCGTGGCTCCTCCACAATCGTCTGAGACTTCTTCTGGCTCTGCATGTTGAGAGGTAATATACGCTCCCTCTCAACCACCAAGTCTCCATCAATTGCCTCACTACTCAAGGCTTTGCATGCATCTTGAACCTCAAGAGCATACAGGTTCTTGACCCGTGAACCCTCCTCATGACAACGAAAGCATCGCACTTTCGATTTGTCAACCTTCTTCCCACCACTGGAAGAACTGGATTCGGAAAGAGAACCCTTCTCCTTCCCCTTCTTCAACTTAATCGATAAGGCACAGTTCTCCTCATCCTACATGGATGAAGAACCATCTCTGGTGCTCCGTCTAATCTCCTCCTGTACAAGATCTGACCAAAGTCTCTCCCATCCTGGCAGTTTCTCCCTTCCATTCACCGAGTCCTGGTAGCTATGCCAACTCTTAGGAAGGTCAAGGAGTGCTAGACTCACCATCCTCATCCGACAGTCACCCCCACACTTCCCAGCTCATCTCGACATTGGGTGAACTTCGTGAGATACTGGGGCATACTGTCTCCATTCTCACACTGAATGTTTCTGAGTTTTATCTCTTGCTTTGGAATTAAATTCGAATTCCACCAGCTCAAAACTCAACCGCTTCCGATCTAAAATTCGTGAGAACAAAGTATTTCTTGTACAGAGATCGACTATATGGGCATTCACTGGATATCTCACCTTCCAAAAGAAGGATGAATCCAGAGGCTACCTGGCCCGATTACAGACTCTGCCTGAAGAAATAAAATGTAAACACTTTCTGAATAATAGATCTGATGATCAATACAACACTGATATCATGTAGAACTTCTTCTACAAATCATCTAGCTCTGATACCATGTAGAAATTTTGAATAATATGACACATATTCACAGAGATTATCCTGATTATACACTTATAAGCGGAACATGCATAATACATAACCTCCTCTACGTTGATCATCAATTTACAGAAGCAGAAACATTCACAGGTGCACATAGAAGCATCAATCAAACTCATTAACACAATATGTATCCCGGGGAAAGAATCTCGCTAAAAACCCCAACTATCTGTATATTATATTGATTGAATCATGTAACATTACAAAGTACAATTCTTATCACAAGCAATCCAGTACCAGCCCCACCTGTTACACACAATACAGCTCAGATCTGATCTCCAAATCTATTCCACTGCTTGCCTGCCTCTCCAGCTCAGTACCTACTCAAGAACTGATGAGAATGGCTTACCAAACTCGTATTTGACCTGAAAATAATCACTCACACTCTATTGGATGTGAGCAAAGGCTACAATTCTTGATATTGGCCAATTCATTGGCATACTCAATCCCTCTGATTGTGCAAATCATCATGCACAGCTATAGTCACAACTGATAGCAATCTGATCCTCTAACATCTATTCCTGCTGAACTGAACATGCACTGACATGCAACTGAGTTAACTGATGTATTCTATAGTTGCATTATGATTTAATAACTTGTGAATTAATTAATAACTAATTCACCCAACTCATCTCTAGTCTATTGATCAATTAGACTAAATATAACTAGTTTAACAAAGCTAAACTGAACACAACTCCATCAACTGCACCTCCAGTCCACTAAACTCAACTCACTTGAGTTCTAACTGAAGTTCTGCATGCAAATATTAGTCATCCCATAGGTAACCACGTATTTCCCTCTGGGATCTGCATGTACCACATCCGTAGCTCATCCTGAAGTGCTCCAAGAGAATAAGATCAAGTTTATAGTCCAAATATTATTATGAGACAATAATATTTGACTTTTATATTTTTGAGAGCCAATCTAAAAATAGACTTTGATCACTCACACTGTGATCACTCACACTGTGGTCATCCACACTGTGATCACCCACACTGTGATCATCCACACTGTGATCAAAAATAGAACTTGCGCCATAATTTTCCTGCGACCCACTTAGTGAAGGTGACTCTTTTCACTAAGCTCCATCATCTTGTTGCATTCTCAACAAGCATTTATTGTTGCACAATTTTCAACAATAAGCATGGTTTTATGACATAATTTAGTTATGGATCTCATCATATTTCGATCAGTAAATGATGGTTAATGAATGTATGACCTAATAGATGATACTGCAACTATTGAGAGAAGACAACAGATCTTCTTGATGAATCTCAAATACGTATGAAACCCCTATGTTTAGATTTGCATTTATAACCTATAGATTACTTGTCCGCCATGTGTTTGACGGAATGAATGTCATGGTTAAGCTTGGTTAAGTCAAGTCCCCGATTAGTTTTTATGTTAAAATATTTGTCTTGGTGTAATTTATTGTTTTGGAATGTTTTATCAAGTTTTGGCCAGAGGTATGCATCCTAGCCCTAAAAAAGTGGCTAAGATCTCAAGGGCGTATGCACAGAACTAAGTAAATTAGTCTGCAGTCACTAGGAGGAAGGGTTATCCATGCGACTGGAGGATTACAATCGAATTTAGGCAGTGTTATGCTTTCGTTTGGGAACATGGAGTGGTTTTTTAGATTCTAGGGGTCCTGTAGTCCCTGAGGGAGGTCAGTAAAATTTTAGTTGGACGATTCCACTTCCTTAACTGTACCTAAGAGGTTGAGTCATATCATAGTAACTCCTTGTCACATCTTTACCCCAGTGGGCCAATGAGCTTGGGTAAGTGTCAGAGGAGGGTGTTACATGATGACTCCCTTCTCAAGCAACTTTTGAACTTTCTTCTTAATCTCTACACTTTCAATCACTAAAATCCTATATATTCCAATATAGGAAGAGGGGTACCTTCTTGTAGCCAAATTTCATGTTGAATCTCCCTCTTATGAGGTAATCCTTCAGGTTCCTAGAAAATCTCATCATAGTTAGAAATAAGTTTAACTAATTTATCCTTATGAGATGGATCACAGCCCTTAAAAACATGAAATTGTTCAATATCCTTTTCTTTCACAATCAAAAGTACAAATTCTTGCTAGCATTGATAAGCCTCTTCATTTTCCCTACATTAACAAGTGATAAATTAGCCTTCATGTTATGCACTCTTACAATATATTCAACTCCATCTTCAGTGAGGTGATATTTTTTCTTCTTTGTGACGAATACGGCTTTCCTGTCATACAAATAAGGGCTTCCCAAAAAATTATGCAAATATCAAGAGGAACCACATCTAACTCAACCTCGTCAATAAATTTTGAAGTGATAGCAAATCTAAGTTTACACTACTTCGTCACTTGCAACTTCACATTATCACAAACCCAACCGAGAGAATAAGGTTTCTTATGAGGTGTCGTTTTTAATCCCAACTTCTTGACAATTGCCTTAGATATCAAATTAACTTGGGAACTAGTATAAAAAAAAAGTATCTACTTTCGTATGCTTAATAATCACCCTTACATGAAAAATAATGCTTCTTCTTCTTCCAACACTAGGAGATGGAATAAAAGTACTATAACTAGCATGATCAGATGCTTTACCTTACACTCCAACAACTATGACCTGAGTTTTGCCCCCTGAATCAGATCCCAAATCTTGTTTCATTGTCGCAATAGTCTTTTTCTTTCCTTTACCTCAAACCTCGTAGGCCTTTGTTCATGATGTAACTTCCAACAATCAACATCATCATACCCTTCCCTCTTACAATGAGAGCACATCAACTTTACCTCTTCTTTCTTCATTGTGGCAACCTTCTTGCTTTTCCTCTTGCCCTTAGACTTTCCTTCAATGAACTTGGATGATTTCTTCTTCATGAAATCATTCTACATTCTTTCGCCTAAACTCAAGATGAGTATCTTAGACATATAATTCATCCAAATTAGTGGGATTAAATAAAAGAAGAGCATGGAAAAGATAACTATGCAATGGACTAACATATTTCAAAAGTGTCTTTGGAGAATCTAATGTAATATTCATATATAATGCTTTCTTCATAAATTCTTTAGTAAAACTTTGCAAGCTTTGTCCTTTCCTTGTCTCAATTTTTTCCATTCCATAATTGCATTCTTAGTATAAGCTAACAAATAAAACTGTTTTTTTAATGCACTAGTGAATTCCAACCATGAAGAAAGGAGCTCAAAATTCTTTTTGTTGCCTTCTCGAAGTTTACTTTCCCACCAAACCAGCGTTGTACCTTCCAACTGAAGAGATGCCAATTGTATCTTTACCTCTTCTTCATCAATTTGTTGAATATGACAATAAACTTCTCTATGACAAATCCAATTATCCAATCCTCTCATATTAAGCTCGCCATTATACAGTGGTAAGTCGAACTTAATATCGAACTTCAGTAATGGCTTCTTCAAAGAAATCTTCTTATGAGGAGATAGAGAAGAATGGGTGAAGCATGAGGAAGAGACTGAGGTCTCGAAGGAGGAGGAGAAAGCAGAGGAAGAGGGAGTTGATCACCTTTATTCTTTACTTGAATGGTGCCTTCTCCTTTTCGAAGTTCTTTCTCTTTATAGAGCTCTTCCACCTTTGACTTCATCATAGTGAATACCTCGAGAAAATACGACTTAGATTTAAAAGGATTCTCTTGTCTTGGTGAAGCCATCTCCCCTCTTTAAGTGAGACTCCTTGAACCAACTTCAGGATTAGAAGCTACAAGTTCACCCTCTTCCTTCTTAAGCTTAGACCCGGTAATCATTCACACTCAAAAACAAAAATCAAACTAGCTCAACATGCTTTGATACCAAACTTGGTCAGAATCTTTGATCGTGAGCCTATGATTTATTTGGTTTAAATAGAATGTGAAACACCAAGCTTGACAAAAATATATTAAAAATGCAGTAATATAAATAACCAACTACAGATAACATAAAAGAACACAAATGAGATTGATAATGGAGTTCACCCAATGTGGGTTACATCTCCGAGTCCACTTCCAATGGAGTGGCCTCCTCAATTATGATGGAAAATAACTCCAACTACATTAATTCCCCAATATATAAAGCTTTCTCTTTATTATGCAGCTTCACAAAAACCGTCTAAGAAACTCTTCTTTTACAATTCTCCAAAAAAGCATAAACTCTATGATTTATCACAAGAATAATGATAATCACGCCACAAATTTAAACGAGCTCGACCTTCATTTGACTGCAAACTTATCTCTCCCTTTTCTACGCTTCAAATGGGTCAACTTCTATGTATTACACAATACAAAATAGGCCTTTAGATAAGAAGAGTTCAACCTTATTACATAAGCCACACTTGTGGTGCAATGGCATAAACATTTTACATATATGATGATATGGGTCTGCAACCCCGGGGTTGAACTTGTGGAGGTTGTAGCCCACTATTGTAACAACACATATATAAATAACATATTTGAACCATATATATATATATATATATATATATATATATATATATATATATATATATGTCGACCATTGTAATATATATATTATTTATGACATATCTTTATAACGATGCAACCATATTATAACTTTGGAAGATAACCATATTGAGCGACAGTTGAATCATATGCTAGCCCACATGATGTTTAACATTGTGGTTGACCAACACATTAATATATATAAACTAGCATATAACTATATATACCATAGTGTATAACCAATGTTTAAACACCCACTTCATTATCCAATCCCGTGGCTAAGAGTGGGCAAAGTTGCTGGCCAATCACATGCTCTTCTCGTTGTCAGGTTATCAATTATACAGAGGTCGTGGCTTGCAGCGTCACCATTTTTTATTATATTTATATATATATATTATATATATATATATATATATACACACACACACAATGAAACCAACTCATGGGTCATTTGTGGAGCCATTGGTTTGTTCTGCGTAGGTCGCCCATTCAAATCCCACAAGTATAACCTTTACAACAAATCAAATTTTGTTGTTCGGTGGTGCCACATGATGCCTTTCGGTTGGGCCACATGTCACCACCGATTGGTTTTACCTCATGCATTGTCATCCAGTTAATAAAATGCCACGTGTCATGATCAAATACTACCACATGTGACATGTCACTCTTCAATCATTGCCACGTCACATTCATATGCCAAGTGTCATCCATAAGATTTTCCACTTGTCACCCTGAGAGGTTGCCATGTGTCACTTTGTCCTCTTTTTTTTGCATGTTGTCGCAAAACTTCAATGTGCAATGACTTTTTCATACATACTCTGTTTGACGTGATTCATGTTGTGTTGGAATTTTCTCATCGAGCTCTTCATTTTAGCGCTATTTCCATCAAACTGTGAGGACTTTTTATAAAAACTATCATATTTTTTTCATATCTTATATCATATATATATTATTTTAATTGGTATTTTTCTTTAATGTAGTATTTGATAGTTTGAATTTTATATAAAAAAATAAATTAAATCCTTTGGATTTATTGTCTTTGCCGCACCATCCACAAAATAATATAAATTAATTAGTTTATTTTCAATTTTTTTTTTCTTTTAAATAGTAATATATAATTTAACTTAATTTATATATATACATTTAAATAACTAGTATATATATATATATATATATATATAATTTATTACATTAGTGTCAAAAGAGATCAAATCTATTGAGATGAAAACCTATCTTACAATAAAAAGATATTTAATCCATTTCGATCTTTAGTAGATTTGAAATTAAAATGAATCTACACTGATATGTGTGTGTGTGTGTGTTCCAGAGACCCTTGACTAGACCAATATGGAAGAGATGTTGTAAGGTTAGGTTATGTTATGTGATGTGATGTTATCTAAACATTTTGACTACTAAAAATAAAAATTAAAAATTATAATTATTAATTAAAACATTTTAACTAGATCAAATTACATACAATTAATAATTATAATAATCAATTGTTAATAATTAAACGAGCTTAGATCTACTAAGGATGAAGAGAGATCAAATTTCTTGAGGTACAAATTTCTTTTAGAATGAATATGGTCATTCCACGTTCATTCCAGTATGGTCATTCCACGTTCTCATAAAATGACGTTGGAAATATCGAGACATTGTGGCATTAAAAATATCTCAACCTTAGGCAGATAGATATTCAGTCATTCTTCTGTACACGGAAAGAATTTTGATGGCCACATCTTTGCACTACGTGTCTGTTTTTAACACCGTAAGTTTGGGCAATTGTCAGCCATTCACAAACAAATCCCCTAAGTCTCATCTTTTGATTCCTGGTTATAAATGGTGCACAACTCTCTAGTGTTTTCTAGAAAAGCGAAAATTTCAAGAGCAGGAAGCCCCATTTAATCAACAAGAGCAGAAGTAGCTTCACTCAAGCGATTAATTGGCAAGCCATGAAGTTGAATTTGGCAATTGGGCTTTTTATCAGTCTGCTATTTTTCCTTGATCATGCCCACCAGGGGGCATCAGGTTTCAGGGTCACATGGCCGAACTCCCATTACAGAGAAATGGGAAGGGAGCAGAATCAGGGCACTACTGTTGGGGAGGTGCCCCCTACCTGTGAATCTCTGGAATGCCCAGCTTACGAAAGCATCCACAATGGCAAAGACTACGAAATTCGTCGCTATAACCACACAGTCTGGATGTCCACAGTTCCTCCCATCAAAAACATTTCCTTCTTAGAAGCTACCAGAACTGGATTCTTGAGGTAAAGTATCAATTATAATCGTGTCTCTGATCAAATAAATTCGTTGATATAGATTAGTGCGTCAGTATTCATTTAGTGTCTCAGGGATTCATTGTTTAATCATGTCCTATTCTATTTCTTTTGTGTTTTTGCTAATTTTTTTTGGGCGTATTTCTGGTCAATTTTGCATAAAACAAATTTAAAGTTATGCAAAAGGAAAAAGTCGGTTCAAATTGTGTATGCTTAAAACAAATTTAGAGTTACGCAAAAGGAAAAAGTTGGTTCAAATTGTGTATTTTGAGTTGTAGAGTTTGAGTGTTGACTGTGTATTTTGAGTTGTAGAGTTTTAAGTGTTGATTGTGTATTTTGAGTTGTGTAATCTGTAGAGTTTAAAACAAATTTAGAGTTATGCAAAAAGAAAAAGTTGGTTCAAATTGTGTATTTTGAGTTGTGTAATCTGTAGAGTTTAAGTGTTTTCAATTTGTTTTTACGAAACCAAAACACCCATCTACATATTTTGGGTCAATTTTGCTGGAAATAAGTTTTGAAATGTCTAAAAGGTTGTGTAACCTCTATAATTCAAGTGTGGAGATGTCTAAGTTTTGAAATGTCTAAAAGGTTGTGTAACCTCCATAATTCAAGTCTTGAGATGTCTAAAGAGTTGTGAAACCTCCATAGTTCAAGTCTTGAGATGTCTAAAGAGTTGTGAAACCTCCATAATTCAAGTCTTGAGGTGTCTAAAAACTTGTGAAACCTAAGTCTTAGAGATGTCGAAAGAGTTGTGAAACCTCCATACTTCAAGTCTTAGAGGTGTCTAAAAACTTGTGAAACCTCAAGTCTTGAGATGTCGAAAGAGTTGTGAAACCTCCATAATTCAAGTCTTGAGGTGTCGAAAGAGTTGTGAAACCTCCATAATTCAAATCTTGAGATGTCTAAAGAGTTGTGAAACCTCCATAAAGAGTTGAGGTGTCGAAAGAGTTGTGAAACCTCCATAATTCAAATCTTGAGATGTCTAAAGAGTTGTGAAACCTCCATAAAGAGTTGTGAAACCTCCATAATTCAAGTCTTGAGATGTCTAAAGAGTTGTGTAACCTCCATAATTCAAGTCTTGAGATGTCTAAAGAGTTATGAAACCTCCATAATTCAAGCCTTGAGATGTCTAAAGAGTTGTGAAACCTCCATAATTCAAGCCTTGAGATGTCCAAAAAGTTGTGTAACCTCCATAATTCAAGTCTTGAGATGTCCAAAAAGTTGTGTAACCTCCATAATTCAAGTCTTGAGATGTCCAAAAAGTTGTGAAACATCCATAATTCAAGCCTTGAGATGTCTAAAGTCTTGAAATGTCTAAAAAGTTGTGAAACCTCCATAATTCAAGTCTTGAGATGTCTCAAAAGTTGTGAAACCTCCACAATTCAAGTTTTAACTACTTGCATGATTCAAGTGTTTTTTTTTTAAATTTGACAATTTTTTTCTTTTCCTAAAAAATTGATCATAGGAGTGTTTGAGTTGATTTTTATTTATGGCTGAAATGGATTCAGCACCATCAAAAACCCTCGGGCACCCAAAACGTTGAAGTTTGACAATTGTAACCAAAATTTCCCAATTTTTTTTTGCTAGATTTTGACAAAAATTGACAATTGTAACCCAAATTTCCCATTTTTTTTTAAACTTTGAAGTTTGACAATTGTAACCCAAATTTCCCAATTTTTTTTTGCTAGATTTTGACAAAAATTGACAATTGTAACCCAAATTTCCCAATTTTTTTTTGCCAGATTTCGACAAAAATTATACCTAATAACATTGAAGTAACCATCTGTAAGCATGGAATTAAATCCCTAATAAACACCATTAGCGATCATTAGGGATTGAATGTTAATTTTTGTATCCAACCATTCAAACCAAGTATCTGCCTGACATGAAACTGAAAAGTAAATACCTAATGACATTGGCAGCAGCAACAGCTGAAGCTTCAGCTTTAATTTGTGTATATGCAGTCTGTTTGATTACATTCAAGGGCAGAATGCGGAACAAGCCAAGGTGCCGATGACGGCCCCGGTGTTCACAGAAATCTTTCCGTCAAGAGGCCCCTTCTGCGAGTCTTCCTTCGTCGTCAGTTTCTACGTGCCGGAAAAATTCCAGGAAAAGCCACCGGAAGCAGCAAAAGGCTTGGCATTGCAGGTCAGGAAATGGGATGCTGTGTATGCTGCGGTGAGAAGGTTCGGAGGATTTGTGACTGATAAAAACATCGTAAAGGAGGCGGCGAAGCTGCAAGCGAGCCTCATGGGGACCACCTGGGAGGACGCCATTTCCAGATCCCAAGAGAGAATCGCAGAACGGGAAGGGAAGGAGCTGTCCCTGTTCAGCGTGGCACAGTACAATTCTCCATTCGAAGTCAAGAACAGAGTAAATGAAATCTGGATGCTCTTCCACATGGAAAATTTCACGCACCCATCTCGCCCCTCAGTTTCTCAATTTTAATCCTACGGTTTTTAATTCGAGTTTTAGGGATTTCTGTCTCCTCCAAATTCCTGTAGTGTAGTCCAAATCTATGTTGTTGCCATCTGAAATTATTTGTTACATAGTATAGGCCACAATATATATTATTCAAAATGGAAATATTTTTTTCACATCACATGTGAAAATGTTTGTTCCATGTAATATGAAAATGATTACAAAAATGCTTACCCATCATGTTCTGAATTTTTATGTTGTTCCATGTAATATGAAAATGATTACAAAAATGCTTACCCATCATGTTCTGAATTTTTATGTGATTTGATAATGCTGTTTGTTATAAATTATTTGATATACTTTAATACCTTAATCTAGAAACTCATTCTAGTGATAGCATCTTACTTAGATAGTTTTTTCAACAATTATAGTTATAGCATCTTACTTGGTGGTGGATAGTTTTTTCATCTTGACCAAAGGTACTTCTGTTTTTTGGTTGTCCTATTTATGAATATATCTTATTATTCTGCATTCGGTGAATGAGGTATAACTGTGTTAGAAAGTTAAAAGACTGGATATATTCAATGTAATATCTGTTTTTATTTTTGTTTTTTGGTGATATATTCAATGTAATATCTGTTTTTTTATTTTTTTGTGAATAACTGTATATCTGTATTGAAAAATTAAAAATTTTGTGTTTTGGATTATCTAATTTAAGTTGATTATTTGATTATTTCATCGATTTTGATTAAAGTCTTAATAAATAAGAAAATATAAATGTTTTATGCAATGTTAGATCTATTTAAATAAGAAAATCTAAATGTTTTATGCAATGTTAGATCTATTTGGTGATTTGAGATTTTTGGGATTGGTTAATAATTATAATTATATTTTATAGATATGGAATCTATATTTTTAAAGAGTTGTTTTTTGGATGGGTTTTTTTGTCTAATTTTTCTAAAATCCAGTAAGAATTTATTGAAATCACACATTTGATGGGTAACTCCTGCACAATCCAAGTGCCATAGGGGTTTCTCAGGGTGTTGAATCAATATATACAGTGAAATAACTAGTTTAAATAACACAAATCAATATTTTATCTCAAATTTTCCCGCTGGATTTTGCACTGGAAAATCCAAAAAGTTGCACTAAAGACAACTCCTATTTTTAAAATCTATATAAACCAATTGAATGTTCTTGGATTTTTGAGGACTTTGAAAGTTGATTCCACTTTAACAACTTAATTTTTTTTCAGAAGAAAAAAACCAAGTTGGATTTTATTAAGGGAACTAAAAATCAGTTACATTTGTGTCTTTCATTGATACTGTGTTGTTCCAAATCGACTAACAAGAGTCTTCATGTCTCTAAATACAATGATCTCGGTACTAGTCCATGTACATATAGAAACATCATCTACCAAAAAGTAAAACAGAGAAAAAACATCTGAAAGGTTCAAAATGATATACAAACGAAGAAAATGTACATATGAGCTAAAAAGTAAGTGTCTAGTATTCTAGCTACGGCCAACCCCATCTAAAACAAGAGTAAAAAAAATGTATCCTTCTACATCATGCGATCCCCTTTTGGACAAGGAGTTGATAGTTGCATTCGATTCCCTATAGATGTGTTAGATGTTTAAATTCTGAAAAGTTTGTATGAGACCATCAATACATTCTCGACATCCTTTGAGATCTGGAGGATCAAAAGCTATGTTGCCTAGTATGCCATCAATGATAGACTTAGAATCTCCATAGACATGGATGTTCTGGATATGATTTTTCTTTGCAAACCAGAGAAGGCCCCATAGAGACACCATCTTCGCCCTGGAATTTCTACCTATCCCCCAAACCAATGTAGTTTATAGTAAGAGTTACCACTAATGCAAAGCCATGCTTCACAAACGCATCTCCCCAGTTGTGTTGCACCATCAAAAAATCATGTCGGTAAGTTAATCAGAGGGCACAAATATCTCCCCGACAGGTCCTGGGAAGTCATCATCTATGGTTCCATATATTCTATCCAAGCAAGAATTTTTGAGCAAGTCCTATATGTATTAATTTGAAGCCCTTGAAAAATGAGGTGATTTCGGGCCTTCCAGATTTCCTAGATTACAAATAGTGGGATGTACCTGTGTATACCACACACGTCCAGTCCCCATTGCAAGCATTGCTCCAATGAAGTGAAATGTCTGAATGTAATTTTGAAAAAGGATAGAGTCATTGACCAAATCCGGAGGGCGCCACTGCAAAAAAAGAAAAAGATGCAAAACAATTTCAATATCACCACTGCATAAGGAGCACCATCCAAGACCTTGAAAACCACGTTTACAAAGATTGTCCCATGTGAAAATCTTGTTTTTCCACACCAACCAAATGAAAAGAGTGATTTTCAAAGGGAAATGTAGTCTCCATATAGTCTCAAACCACAACGCCAATATAGATTCTTGTGTAAGGTGCATAAAGTGATTATAATTCTCTGCAACGATCACAACAAGCCTTTCCATGAGAGGCCCATCCCATGAAAGGGAATCAACTCTTTCGTTCCTGCATAGCCCAACTCTTTCAAGTACAACGACATAGTTGTTCCAATCCAAAGCCATTTTCCTAGTCAATGCAACATGTGTCGCTTCTTTCCAAATCAGATGGGCACCATTCCAGTTGTTGATTACTTGATCCAGTAGAGAATACCTCTTGGTGTAGTGCCACAATCGTGCCTTCAGAAAGTGTTGTGGAATCTGGAATAATGATCATCCGTCCAGACCAATAATCAACATATTTCCTTTTCCAAAAGACCATTTCAACTACTACAAGAACCATATCTTAATCTTTTCGAAACTCGACCAAATGTACGATCCCTTCCTAATCCCAATCTTGTTCATCTTAATCCAATATATGACAGGCCTTCGCATATGGTATTTTGTTGAGATGATCTACCCCCAAATGCCATCACCGAATAGCACCCGCCAGAGAGATTTCATTAACAACGACCAATTGAATACTTGTGTGCTTAGAATCCCCTAACCAACAAGTTCTTTAGGCCTAGAAATAGTGCACCACCCTATTTAAATGGTATATGCGTTCCTTATCAGCGCCAAACCATAAGAAATGTGCCAATAGGGAACAAATTTTAGATATAATATGGACAAACATAGAAAAATGGTGTATCTAGTAAGTAGCCAGTTGTTGAAGTACAAATTGTATTAAGGTGAATCTCCCACCCAATGAGAGCCAACGACGCGTCCAACCCTTGAGCTTCTTATCAAATTTTGAGAGTAACCATGACCATTCCTTTAAATGGTAGTTTGTCGGTTTCAATCTAAATCTAAATCATAAGTAGGTAAAGCCATATTGTAGATGCTTTGTGCCCACACCAAAATCTCAGCATTATGATTAATATCAACCTGGTTTCCAGATGAGTATATGAGAATAGACTTATGCCCATTAGTAATGAGTCTCAAAGCCTCTCCAAAACGATGGAACATATAGTGTAGTGCCTCCCATTGTGCCCATGAAATCATCTCAAAAGTAAGAATATCGTCAACAAAGAGAAGATGTGTTATACTAACCGTGGGAGCCATATGAAAACCCCTGAATGTCCCCAAAGCATTTTCCAAGTTGATCTTCCTGTTGATGCCATCCATAACAAGAATGAAGAGAAGTGATGATAAGGAACAACCCTACCTTAGCCCTCTGCTTGTTCGAAAAAATTCAATGGGGAATCCATTAATCAAAACAAGAAGCCAAACTTTTATCACACATGCTATAATCCATTCAACAATATGTATCGCAAGCCTAATCTTCACAAGAATAATCCCGAAAAAAGCCCAGTCCATGTAATCGTATGCTCTTTGTAAGTCAATCTTCATTACCACCGCTTCCAGTTTTTTAGTCTAGATGGAATGGATGCACTCTTGATCAATATCAATTGCATCATGGATAGACTTATTATGAAGAAATCCAAACTGGTCCCTGGATATATGAGCAGAGAGGGTTCCTGTGATCCATTCTGCTATGACCTTCAAAATAAGCTTGTTTATAATATTGCATAAGGAGATTGGCCTGAAATCTGAGAAAGTGGTTGGTGAGATCACTTTCGATATAAGGGATATGAATGTAGAATTTATAGTATTGGAAATGAACATCCTATTTTGGGATTCCTTGACCATATCCAACAATTCCTGTCCCATAAGCTCAAAAAAGTACACAAATATTCCAACCGTCCAGCTATCAAGGTGAGGGCACTTGTTCCTGTTAAAGGATTTCAAGACTGAGTGTATTTCTTCAATGGAAATCGGTCTAGAGAGTGAAACATTTGCTTCTTGATCAAACATCCTCCGGTATTCCTCTATTGGGTTGCATTATATTCTTTCCACGACTAGCCCACGTAGTTAACCAGGGGGTTAGGAGGGGGGCAGAGACCCCCTTCGTTGCACCGATTGCGTAGCAGGGGGAGTCACAGGGGGTCTGAGGGGTGCAGGTAACCTCACTCTATGGGGTCGGTTTTGGATCCTATGTTAGGTTGGGCGGACCTACCTACGGTTTTGTGCATGATTTCCGCACATGGTTTTGAACGCGATGGTTTTCGGTTCATGGTATTGGATGCTTCGACATGTATAAATATGTATTGTAACATTGAAAGGAATATAATGAAAAATCAAGCTAGTAGTCCCGGTTTAGGGATCCAGGCGAAAATCTCTATGTATATGTTTTTTATGTGTTATGCTATTACATTGTTTATTTTCTGTCTTTTAGAATTCGTATGTAGGTAATCTCTATACGGGGTTAAAACCTACATCCTCCGGTATTCCTCAGCACCCTAGAGTTGATTTTCAATGAGGATCTCACCCCTGACTGAAAAGAGATTCTGGAAATATTGTATTGCTTCTCTCTTAATCTCGACATCAGAATATATATAGTTACCATCCGCCCCCCTTATGCTCCAAATTGCATTGATATTCTTGCCGTGGCAAGAAAAACGATGGAAGAATTTTGTGTTGTGATCCCCCTCACGGATCCAAATGGCACTACTGTTTAGTCTCCAAGTGTTTTCCTGTATCAACAGAATGCATTTTTTTCTTTCTTCTATGAACTTCAACCTTTCTAAAGTATGCAGAGATGGTGGTACAATAGACGGACTCTTGCTAATCATTCGAATTTCATCAACCAAAGCTTTCAATTCCTTATATAGCCTAGCCTTATTTCACTCCAAAATGCGAACTTGGCTCTTAAGGGCATTTAATTTCTTAGTGACAAAATCCATGGCCAATCGTCCTGGCTATGCTTCAAAGGATTTCCAGATGCTAGAAACTAGTTTGTTAACGTATTTGTCTTCCAGCCAAATTCTATTGAATTTGAAGGGGATTCCCCTCCTAACTGACTCCGCTCACCATTGCAAGACTATAGGACAATGATCAAAGATATATATCTTCTTAACCCTTGATCTTAAATTACCAAGAACTTCAAACAAATTTTGATGTACCATGAAACGATCAAGTCACTTCCCAATATAATCATCGCCACTTCTACCATTGTGCCAAGTGGGCTCGATGGGAATGGGGCTAATGTCCACTAGATGGTTATAATCAAAGAGTGAGTTGAGTCAATCTAAGAGAGTGTCACCATGACACTTCAACCCCCAACACTCACCCCTGGATAAAACTGCATTGTAATCACCTCCAATGATTAATGATCCGATCTTAAGAAGATCTGAAGACTCCACCCTATCCAAGAAACCTTGTTTGTCTTCGTATGGAGCATATATGTTCCAAATGTGGATCTTCTCTACCAAACCCCGAATATGTCCAAATAAAAAAATTCCCGCAAAAAACTTGTGTGCCTTCATATTTGCCCAATATGGATCCCAGAGTGCCACAGAGCCCCTTGACAAATTATAGGAGTCAATTGCAACCATGCACCAGTGAGGACAGACCGATCGAAAATATGCTAAGGATCTCGTAGAATCAACCATTAACAACTTAAATCTATACAGATTTGATGTATTTGGGTTTTCAATTTTCGAATATATACAGATTGAGAGATTTAATTTCACTCTAACAACTTAAATTTATACAACTACAACTGTTCTTGGGCTTTTGAGCACTCAAAATTTTCATTCCACTGGAACAACTTAAATTGGGTATTCTTGGGATTTCGAAATCTATAAAAATTGGTTCTCCTTAATAAGTTTGAGTAAATATGTTTATATATAATACTTGTATAGTATTTTAAACTTAAGTTTAAAATATATTTATGTCGATTTACTTTTTTATGATAGTATCATACATAAATTATATTATATAAATATGTTTATATATAATAGTTGTATATAATCGAGTTGTCTTTAGTGAGAATTTTTGGAAGCTTTTCGGCCTAATTTCTCTAGAATTCAGCAAGAATTTATTGAAATCGCAAGCTTGATAGGTAACTCCTGCACAAATGAAGTGCCCTATGGATTTTTCAGGGTGCTGAATCCATATATACAAATAAAAAAAACCAGTTTAAATAACACAATTCAAGGTTTCACCTCAAATTTTTCCGCCAAATTCTAACACCGAAAAGTCCAAAAAATCGCACCAAAAACAACTCTTTATATAATAATTGCATCATACTTTGTTATTATTAATCTAATAAACTAGAGTTCAATCTTTTTATATTTTTATTAATTAATTAATTATTTTTAATTTTTTTTATTAATAATTTATAAATATAAATAAGTCTTTATTATTATAAATTAATTAACTATTTTTTTAATTGAATAAGATTTAGTCTATCCTTATTGATTAATAAAAAATAAAAAAATCTAATTTTATTATATATATATATTAATTTTATAATTATATTTTGCAAATTCTAAAACACATTTAGAATTTGCAGCCTTATGATTTAGAATTCGCAGCCTTATGATTTAAAATTTGCAGCCTTAGGACTTAGGAATAAGAAAAAAATAAAAAATAGAGAAAATAAAGAAAAAGATTAACTGATATAAAAATAATTTATTATTTTTGTTTTCTTTTTATTTTGGAATCTCACTTTCTTTTTTCTTTTTTTTTTCTTTTTATGACCTTTTTGTCAACTCCTTGCAGGATGGTCAACAAGAACCACCGCCAAATCATTCTCGTTCATCTCTAGTGGATGTTCTTCTTCAAATTTTGAGCTTTCTGAAACATCTATCTCATCTTCTTTTCTAAATGACGCTTCATGATGTTCTTCTGCATCGATTGGTTCTATATTTGAGTTCTTTTGCATATGAGATGCATGTTCATCATGAACTTGGGTATTCTTATCTTCTTGTTCTTAAAAAACCTCCTTGATTTCTCCTCCTCCTTTTTCCAGGTAAATAGGGTCAAATGTTTGCCATCCTTTTTTGTTAGCTTCCTGCCCCTTCTCTTTTTTCAATGGTTTTTTCGCTAGAGGGAAAGAGTTCTAAAGATGTCTTGTTTGAAAACATGTGTAGTATCTGAATGTTGTGTTTTCATAGTCTATAATTTGAATCCATTGGAAATATTTATGTTTCAGCAAGATGTGATTAGGTAGACCCTTGCTTAGATCTATTTCTACACATATATGGGCAAAGGTGAATAAATCTTTCTTCATTCTTTCAGTACCATCTTTTTAAAGGAACCCAAAGTGTTCCCAACAAACTATAGAGCCTTATGATTCAAAAAGGGAAGAGTGAGGTTTGGAAACCTCACCCAAACTGGTATCTTTGTCACCACCATTGTTGTAGAATCAAATTTTTGGAACTAATGGGTGATGAAAAGCCCTTCTTTTCTCTAGAACCAAGGCCCTGCATTCGAAACTTTCTTTGGTTCTTCTTGGTAATCAAACTAAACAATGAAAAACCTTTTGAACATTGGTAAATATCACAATTTATGGACTGTTCCATAAAAACCCATTGATGTAAAGCTTCAAATATTGGCAAAAAAACATTAAATCTTCAAATCACAACGTTTGATTGAAGAACTTTAAAGAGTTTATTTGCCTCTTTTAAATTTAATTCCAAATTCAGCATTTGTTCTAATTGTTCAACAATGTAACGTCTTGGACTCATTCATGGTTTTTCCATTGTAGCATGCCTTCCCCCCAAGCCGTATCCTTGTAAGAAACTGACATCGCTGGGTTCCTAGAGCCCGAAGCACCTCTATGCAACCTCAAAAGCAATACAATAGTCAGATTCCTAGTTATGTTGTAATCACACATTTGTGGAAAAACCTGCAGCTACTTCCCTTCACATATAAGTCCTTGCATGGCCACAGGGATCCCTAGTCATTTCTCTAATATTTTCATTGGATCTACAACATACTCCTGTTTCGATACCCAAAGCGGAATCGAGGTCTTGTTCAGAGCCTTTATGAAAATCTGAAAAACTTTCACCTTGTTGTGATCAACCTCGACTAGCTCCGTTTCATCTATCTTCCTCGCCAACCCCAACATAGGAGAATAAGGGATTTTTTCAATTAAATATGCTATGATCTAAGGATAACATAGGGATAAAGCTTGAAAACTTATGATACAAAGAACAAATTCCAACTCATAAACTCACCACATAAAAAAGAAAAATCTAGTAATCAATGTTGGATAGTTATCTACAAAAACCTGCGACAAATTTTCCAACCCTGAAGGGACAACGAGTTCATCTTCGTTGATTGTTGCCGCAAAGCAAACTGTTGAGGGTTCAATGTGTTGATGCCTCAATGGAAAAGTCGACCCCTTTAATACAATCAATAATTTTCTAGAAAAAACCTCCTACTCAAGATCCATGGCATGCATAAGGGTTGGTCGAGTTTCCAACTTTGATCTTCTTAGAAATCCTAGCTTTGGCAAAGAATAAGGAACCCCCACTCTTGAAGGCACAACGAAGGCCATAAAAAATCATGCAAAATCAAGCTTCGTGTTTAGGGGCCATCGAAATTTTGTTGCACATAAGGAATACGAAGCAAAGACATTATCATTGCAGATCCATCCATGCTCCTATTCTGGTGTTGTACATGATCGCTTATCTTTATTATTATTATTATTATTTGACAATAATGAGTATATTTGTTATTAAATTTTTGCTCGGACACAATGAAATACCTAGGAGATGTTATATTGTGATCCAAGATGCAACTTCTTTAGAGGAGAACAAAAGAGAAAAACCAAAATTTTCATCTATCAAGCAACTATTCACATGCATTTTACTAAGCAACAATTATGTACTTTACAAAATTGTCCAAATAAAAACACAATTTTACTAGATAATATTATGAGTCAAGGGGAGATCAATCGATGCATGATCACACTGGCCTCTAAAAGAGTTGCTTGCAACATTGCGTTGTTCAACATCATTCTTCTTAATTTGAAGCTCGACTAGTTGACGATGTAAGGCTTTAATCCCATCTTCTTGATGATTAACTTGAGCTTGGAGCTTTTTCATTTCTTAAACTAGGAACATGATAGTGTTGGACTACAGGAGAATCTTCTAATGAAGCTCTTTGCTATCCGCTTGGTAATCAACATAGGGGTGTAGGTAAAGGCTGTATGTGCTGATGTTATTTGAAAACCACAGGATTACAACCACTGTGCTCCGTAATAGTTAGGAAAATGGATAGAGAGAGAATTTTGGAGAATCTGGGTGACAATAGGGCCAAAGGGATGATCCAAAGGAGTTATAAGGGGGAAGGTGCCCTAAGAAATTGAAGGAACAACATGAGAGGGATGGGTAGGCAATGAAGGGACAACCATAGCTAGGGGGGACTAGGATGATTGAGAAAAAAGAGATGCCTCAGATAGGTGAAAGCACAGGTGTAGACCCACCAGAATGTCAAAAGCATGGCAAGACAAAGAGAATTATTGAAAGTAACTTCGAAACTGAAAGTAGGGCACCTTCTTAAAACCAGTGAGCCCAAATTGGTATGAAGTCTTTCACGTGGCAACTTCCACCTAAAATAAACATCTCTATCCAGAGAAAGGAAGGTTGGGAGCACACAGAGTGGATGAGGGGCCCTAAATTCAACATATACAATACAAAGCAATTGTGAAGGTCCTTGTAATATTCCAAACATAAAAATTTTCCAATTTTCGGAACCACAATTCTTCATATAAAAATTTCACCCATTTAAGATAAAAATCACCATAAAATTACAATAGCACAGGAAACAATGAATAATGATGCAACAAGGAACTCAAATTAATTTTATTATAATATGGGAGAATAGTTACACGCCGAAACAATAATTGAGATAACAACTAAGACGACCAAATATTTTGTTGCAATACTAATCCTAATAGTTGTAAACTGAAACTAAAGCTCTGTGAAATTCCTGGATGGAATCTCCTCAAGGGTGCTAGAATTTCATCCAACACACAAAATAGTGAACCCAAGGGTTTTCGTCCCGGGGCTATAAAATCTGGGTACTAGGTTCTCCGGATCTCACCAAAGGCAACATGTACAAATCCAAGATGTCCTCAAATAATTCTCCACCTCCTCTTTTATAGATCTGATGGGTCCCTATAGAAGCCTTTATTTTATTATTATTTTAATAACTTAGCACCTTTTCCCTCATTTTATTTTAATTAAAATACCTTTTCAATTTGCGAAAATGGTAAATCATCCACCATTCCTCCTCAAGCCACTGAAAGGTACTTCCCACCATATCATCATGTATATCTTCTCATCTGGTTCCAACAATCTATTACACTAAGGTGTTCTATCAAATATTCCTTTCAGAATGCCACCCCGAGTGTAATTAATTATGCCCAATAATAACCCTGTTTTATGAAAGTTGTCAGAATGCAATGAAACGAAAGGAAAATTGTGCAGATGATAGAATATATCAATCGAATGCTATCGAATCCCATAAAACTCCTCAAAACTCCTTCGAGACCCCTGATAACATAAACCTGCTCTCATGACCTGGCCATCCTGTGCCCTGGAAATCCACCCTAACTATACTATAAAGGGAAATACAAATGGGGACATGACAATCCCCAGGATTAACCACAAGAACCACCTGAGATACCATCGTCGAACCAAAGAAGAACAATTCCCAACTCCATGCCAAGAAATATAAAAAATTAATGACGATAACATGTAGGAGAAGCTATAGAAATACAAATTTGAAATTACTAAACCAACTCCTTTCACAACACCAAACATGAGTCTCTTGTTGTTGTCGAAATTCTCAGAACCTTTGAAGAGTTTGCAAATTTGAAGAATTTCTGGCTTCCAAAAAGGCAAATTAGGCTCCCATAAAAACATTGGATGCCAGAATCCTGCATACTGATCACCATACCACCCTCCATGAATATAATCTCAAAGCCAAAAAATTCACACACCATAAAAATATCATCAACCATGAAGTCAATTAACATGCACCACCCTAGAGCCTTCAAGGAGACCAATACAAGAGCCAAAAAATTAATGAGGTATTGTCCTTTTGATCAGTTCTCTACATGCAAAGATTGAAGGGGAGGGACTTATGAAAGAAAACCTTAAAGTCATCCAAAAAATGAATTCCTAATTGCACATTTCCATGAGCATTATTGATCAAATAGTGAATAAGGACCTGATTGGGGTTCCTCATGGAATAGTTTTCTAGCCAGACTTACCATTGATGACAATCTTTCTAGCTTCTAAGAGGCAAGCTTGATTTGCCTACTCATCAGTTTCCTTGTTTTGAGTTCTTAAGATGTGACAGAAGTCTTTGTTGGGAAATGATTTCAAGATATTAAGAATTCTATTCTATGTGACCTCTAGGTAAAATTTTTAATTAAATTTATCAAAAATTTTAAATGCAATGATAGAGAAAAATTTCATAAAATTAGATTTGAGAAACAAATACATTTTTTTTACCACAATTATTATATAATATTATATAAGTTATTAAATAAATATAATAGTAGATAAATTTTCTTTATTTATATTTATAAACTTTGGTCAATTTTGTTCCAATCCCCATTCATAAGTGACCTTTTCTTTCCCATCAGGATCGAGGATTATTTCCCCTACCCCTGCCTTTCCTGGATTATGCTTTGAAGCTCCATCGAAATATAGACAACATCTATTTTGATTTCTCCTCCAGTTTGTCAATTCCTCTTCACTCATTCTTATTTTCCATATAATGCCTGAGTTTGTCTTCCTTTGTCCTTTTTGCCCATTATTATTTATTATGGCTTTGCTAAGCCAATCTTTCTCTTCCTGTTGAAGAGTGTTATAGTATGTTGGAGCTGTTCCTTTGACATTGAGTATTTCAGGAGTTAGGCCCCACGTTTTTGAGAGGGTCTTCCCTATCCTTGGGATTTGATTTTTGAAAATGCACTTGTTTCGTGTCAACCAAATTTTCCAACATAGAACCACTGCTATGAATTTCCATATTCTCTGAATTGTGGCATTTTTCTTTTTTGTGTATGGGTAGGCCTTTTCAAAGGTTTGAAGAAAATCCAGCAAGGGCTTTTCGAAATTTGTTCTTATTTCCAAAGGACTTATCAGTTGTTGCCAACATTCTTTAGCAAAGTTACATTCTTGGAAAAGATGCTGTATATTTTCTTCAGCCTGCATGCATAATGGGCATCGTGTTGGACCTTGAAAGCCTTTTTCTTTTAAGTTTTCACTGGTAAATATTCTCCCTTTTAAAAGAGTCCAGATGAACATTTTGATTTTAGGCAAACTTTCTGATTTCCATTCTATTTTCCAAGAATCCCAATCATGTTGATTTGGTTGTTCTTGAAGGATTTTATATCCAATCCTAACTATATAATGTCCACCGCTTGGGTCCCAGAGATATTCATCTTCTTCATCATGGTGGATTGGCCCTGCCCCTTTTAAGAGATGCTTGATTTTGCTCCATTTCCCTTCCAGATCTGCCAGAATTGCTAAGATTTTCCAGTCTTGCCACTCCTTTTGGTTCCATAGAGAGATTGAGTGTAAAGTATTGAAACCTTTACCTTTCATCCACTCTTGTATGTCTTCAATTTATGAATGGGTCTGTAGTGGTTCTTTTCCCATGATTCTGTCCTCCAAAATTGAAATTGTTTTTCCATTGCCTGGGATTTTAGAAATGTATCTACTCATTAATGGAATTGTTTTTTTAACTAGCTTCCAAACTTGGGTACATTGTCTTATTGGGATATTTCCATTAAGCAATCTTTCCCTGGTGCCATCCATATATTTTGATAAAAGAGTCTTTTTCCACCAGCTCTCTTTTCCTATAAGTATTCTCCATACTATTTTCATTCCCAGTGCTGCATTCATGAGCCTAGGTATTAGTATTAATAGTCCTCCTTGTTCATAAGGTAGTACTACTTGCTCCCACCTGACCAAGCTAAACTTTTTGTTTTCTTGCTTCCCCCCCTGCCACAAAAAGCTTCTTAAGATTAACTCCATTTGTTTGTGGGCACTTGTTGGGGTCATGATTATTGCATATTGGTAGATAGGTAGTGCTGCAAGAAGTGCTTTGATTAGTATTACTCTTCCTGTCATGTTCAGCCACATCATACCCCAGCGTTGTATTTTGTTTTTCTTTTTTTCAATTTGTTTAGTCCATATTTCTGTCTTCATGTTCTCTTTTGAGATTGGAAGTCCTAGGTAGAAGAAGTGGGTCCATTTTTCCTGTACAGGGATGTCTAAGATTTGTGAGATCCTTTGCATAGTTCTAGGGGGGTATTCCATCCATATATCCTGCAATTTGTATTTTTTAATAGCCCACCTGAAACTTGTAAAAAATCATCCAGAACTTTTTTGAACCTCCTTGCTATTATTGTTGAGGCCCCTCCCAGCAGCAATGTGTCATCAGCAAAGAGTGATGGTTTATTGTTTTACTCCTTTTTCTATTCTGATCCCTATGATGTTTCTTTCCTTTATTTGATTTTCCAAAGCCCTGCTTAAAGTTTCCGCCATTATAATATATAGGAAGGAAGAGAGAGGACAACCTTGCCTAAGGCCTCTTTTGCTTTGAAAGAAGTCACTAGGCCTTCCATTTATGAGGGGGGTAATCCAAGGAGTGGAGATGCATGCCTGTATGACTTCCATTATATCTCTTGAGAAACCAAGTTTCTAGAGGATAGCCATTACATATGAATGGTTGACCCTGTCAAAAGCATTATCCATATCTAGCTTGATTATGAGGCCTTTCTCTTGCCTTAGCATACTAGAGTGTATGACTTCCTGTACAATAATTACATTATCTATGATTTGTATGTTGGGCACGAATCCTCCTTGGTTTTCAGATATGATTATTGGAAGTACTTCCTTGATTCTATTTGCAATTATTTTTGTTATTATCTTATAATATGAATTGCAAAGAGAGATAGGGCGAAACCTATTGAAAGTTGAGGGGTTTTCTTCCTTTGGGATTAGAGCAAGGTAGGAAGATTTTGTGTTGTCTCCTGTTTTTTTTTTTGAAGACATTCTTCACCATTCTTAAGAAATCCTCTCTGATGGTATACCAATGAGATCTGTAGAATGCTATTGTGAAACCATTTGGCCCTGGGGCTTTGTCTGGATGCGGGCTCCATATGGCCGCCACTACCTCTTCTTCTGTGGGATCTTTGCACATTGCTGCATTTTGTTCTTTTTTTATTTTTATTTTTTTGTGCTTTAAGAAATCTTCACCCTCAACCATTTCTTCGTTGGCTGAGAGTAAGTTTTTAAAGTGCTAATAGGCTGCTTTTTTTAGTTCCTCCGCACCTTTGACCTCTTGGCTTTCAACTTGAATTTTTTCTATTTGATTTCTTGCTCTTCTTATTTTCATTGTGTTGTGGAAAAATGATGTGTTTTTGTCCCCTACCTTGAGCCACAAACTTCTGGATTTCAATCTTGCCTCTTCTTCTTCTTTCCTATTTTCCCTATATATTTCCCAAAATATTTCCTTCTCTCTTAGATAATCTTGCTTGCCTTCTTCTCTGTTTTCTTTTTCAATTTGCATGCTTTCCATTTTCTGCTGTAACTCTTTTTTTTTTTCTTTTTTTCTTTTTTTTTTTTAATTTCATTTGCTCTTGCCCATTCCTTTAATTTGGTTCTTGCAGTTTTTAATTTTGTTTCCAAAATATACTGAGGTGATCCTGTTACTCTTGGCTCCCATGCTTCCTTGACTAGTTCGCTAATTTCTGTGTTGCTGTCCCAAATTGAGCTGTATCTAAACGGGAGCGGTCCCTGGTTTTCCATTTTTCCCATGACTATTGTCACTGGTTTATGGTCAGATGTTGTGGTGTGTAAAATTTTTGATTTTATGGAGCTGTTCACTGCTACTATGTTTTCTCGTATCAGAATTCTATCCAACCTTTCTTTTATGTTGCTTTTTCCCACTCTTTTATTGCTCCAAGTGTATTTCTCGTTGATTGGCAGGATGTCTATTAAATTGTGTTGTTCCATTATTTCTTCTAGAATATCCCTGGATGGATCTGTGTGGTATGTTCCTCCAAAATTTTCTTCTATACTTCTTACCAAATTTAAATCTCCTCCTAGTATTATTTTCCGAGCTTGTATTTCTTTTAGTGCTTCTTTTATGGTGGCCTAGCATTGCTCTTTTTCCTTGTAGTGATTTGGGGCATATATATTTATAGCATTGTATCTCTCTTTTGTACTGATTTTCATTAGATCCGTTTGGATCCAATCCAGTCTTTTTTGTATTTTATTAATTCCCAGGTTCCTTTTTTCCATATTGTGCAAATACCTCCAGACGCTCCTGTTGCCTGTATTACTTCCCCTTCATAATTTCTGATTTTTTTTTATATTTTTAGTTTTTTGGCTATTTGTTTTTGCCTCCTGAATCATAAGGATGTCTGGGTTTTCTTTTGCCAGAATGTCTCTTGTGGCATTTTCTTTGACTGATGATCTCATTCCTCTACAATTCCAGGAGACCACTATCATTATTTACTTGTTGGATGGTGCATGGCTCCTTTCCCTCTTTGCTAGCTTTTTTCGTTGTTTCCTGTACTCCTTCCTAAGAAGGTTTCCACAGGTTGTTGCGTTCCTAATGCCATTTCCTTAGCTGCTGCTTCATCCCTGAGTTCTTTTTTTGTCTTTCTTCCTACTTTTTTTTTATATTCTACATTTGGGGGTGCTTCCTTTGACTGTTTTCTGGTTAGAATTCTGTCTACTAAGGGGGGGAGGGGCGTGAGAGTTTGATACCAGAGGGGATGAAGGGGGGTTGGGGGTATGTTGGGGGATCTGGATCTAGATCTTGGTCCAGGGGAAGGGGGAGCTGAAGAATTCAGAGGCTCAAAAGGATTAACGCTAGCCAGAGGATTATTATCTTCTTTGGGTGATGGGGGATGGAGATCAGAGGATGTGGAGGGTTGTGAGGAAGATAGATTTGGTTTTTGGTGGATTGTCTTCTTTCTTTTAACCTGTTCCCATTTGTTTTCCGGATCTTCACCCTTTTCATTTTCATTTTCTTTTCTTTTTGTACATCTATTTGCAAAAAGACCATATTTGTGACATACCTTGCATTTGAAGGGGATTTGTTCATAATCCAGCTGTTGTATGTGCGTCCACTAGTCCACTTTGATTTTGATAGCTTCAGGTAGCCCTTTCCCAAGATCCACTTCTACACAGATTCTAGCGCATGCATGCATATTTTCCTTTGGCTCGCACCTATCTATATATTGCCCAACTACATTTCCTATGGCTTTGACTGAATCATTCCCCTAACAGTGAAGGGGAAGGTGTGGCAATCTAACCCAGATGAGGACGACATTGGGAACATCCATTTCTGGGTCAAAATCCGGCGTCCATCTATTTAGATACAAACCCCTTGTATCCATAAAATAAAGTCCATTCCTGAAAATCAGATCTCGATCCTCCATGGTTTCAAAGTGAAAGGTGTAGTAACCTTTTCCACAAAACCTAATTGATATTTTTCCATCGATTGACACAGTCCAATTCCTTTCTACCCATTTTTGCACAGTTTTTGGCGATGGCCATAACCCAGTAAACTTCCCCACTAATCCACGCTCTGCCAGAGAAAGTGCTTCTCTACGGGGAAGGGCAAGGGGGAGAGAGATTTCAGGGATATCTCCCAATCTTTTAACAAACTTGGTGACTGATGGTCTGTTCTTTGTCGGGCCCATTGCAGAAATGAGAGAAGCAAAATCTTTTGTTGTTCCTTCATTTTCATGCTATTGATCTGAGAGAGGCTCTCCGTCCTCTAATGTGTCCATGGTGCTCAGTCCCCAGCAGAAGGAGGCCGCTGAGGGGCAGCTGCGAGCAGCTACGAACTTCTTGCTACATTCACTAGCTAGGGTTGCGTAACTCCTTGAGCAGGAAACATGAACTTGTGCCCTTATTTTGTTACTATTATTATTAATGTTATATTAAAACAATTTTCATTGTAATTTTTATTTTTTTCCAATCTAATTTATTATTATTATTTTTATAAAATATTAAAATTAATATATTTATTATTTTCTTAATAAATTAATTTTAAATTTTAATAATACTAATAATTTTTTTTTAAAGTTATAATTTAGTTAAACACCATATATATATATAAATTATTATTATTATTATTATTATTAATTATTAATTATTAATATTAATTGTTTATTATTTATTATTTATTAATATTAGATATTATTATTAATAGTAGTATCATTAACTAGTTGTCTTTAGTGAGAGTCTTTAAAAGCTTTTCTAGTGAGTTTTTTAGGTCTATTTTCTCTAAAATCTGGGAGGAATTTATTAAAATCACAAGTTTGATTGGTAAGCGGTGCATAATCGAAGTGTCCTAGGGGTTTTTAAAGGTGCTGAATATATATATATATATATATATATATATAACAGTTTAAATAACACACATCAAGATTTCACCTCAAATTTTTCCCCGAAATCACCGGAAAGTCAAAAAGTTGAACTAAAGACAACTTTGTAATATTAATTTATAGTGTATATCAACCACATTTACTAATGTAAATGTGATTTTGCTAATAATTAAGTTAGACACCAAATTAATATATATGATATCTCCAAATATTATGATAAAATATTATTGTTAATATATTTAAGTAAATAATCCCCTTTATAGGGAGTGATTATTTATATATATAATAATCCCTTTTATTGGGAGTGAAATTATATATATATATTATATTTCAAAATTTTGTATTTAAATTAAATAAATAAACGTATAAAAATTCAATAATTATAATTTTTTCTTTTCAAATTATATATTTATTTTGTATGTCTATATCATCGATGCTATATATATTAAAAAAAAAATTGTAAAACATATCCAAGAAAAAATACTATGTAATTTATGTATTTTATATATATATATATATATATATATATATATATATATATATTAATTTGAATTTATTAAATAATCAAATTTGCGAAGGTGTAAATTATTCTTCAAAATTTATTTTAAAAATAAATTTACATTTTATTTTTTTAAGGACTAAATAATTCAAAATTAAGACGAATCTATTTGTTAATTATTTTGAATTATGGTTTGCTTAGGCTTGTGGTCCAATGGGCGCTTGGTTTCATTGCTAGTGCTGACTTAATTCCCCATAAGTCAAACTCTATGTACACAAGCTAAACTCTATGTACACGGGTTGAAACCATAATTACCAAATTCAGATTTGAATTATAATTCAATTCAATATGGAAAATATTAGACAACATAAATTTCAATACGGTAAAAATACCAAAATATACATCTTATATACACAACAAAAAATAATTTGTTTTTTAAATTATAAACTTTTCTTTATATTTTCTAATTTAACATGTATATAAGCACACAAAAATAGAAACACACAAATTGTATGCTTTTTGAGACATATCAAAATAGAAAAACAGAAATTCTTTTCAGGCATATGCTTAACCTTTGAGATCAAATTACATATTTTGTCTTCTCTGATATCCATATCATATACATCTTATATCATTTATGGGCAAGCATACCACTTTCCATCCAGTGTTCCAGACTAATACTATATACATCATCTAATCTTATAATGGCCTGTTATCCAAATGTTAGCCATATAATACAAGGGTCATATATAGTCAATTTGTACAAAAAAAGGAAGATCACCATCCAGTGCATCATGTGGATATATTCATATAATCCATAGATCCCCATATAATTTTATCACCTGTTCACAACATGGGAAAATAAACTAGACAACTTTTCAAAAAAAAACACAAAGTATACAAAAAAAATGCAACTATAGTTACCCAAGAAAAGGAAACATCTTAGCATCCAATATAGTGTCTCCGAGTTTGATTTCATTGTTCATACCATCTAACTCTCCCTGTAGCCCCTGCTTTGATAGTTGATCTGCTTGTTGATTGTATTCCCTTCCGATGAGCATGATCGAGGAATTTCTGAAAAATGACCAAAGATTGTCGATTTTCCAGAGCCATCCGAGGAGCATTTGTTGTTTTATTTTTGCGCATCCTTTGACATGTTCAATAATAATCTTTGAGTCCCCAAATATGTGGATGTCAGGGATGTTGAGGAAGTGTGTAAACCATAAAAGGCCCTAGAGGGCCATCGCTTCAGCCCTTGTATTCGTGCCGCTACCCGCATTCCAGTGTACCCAAAATTCCTGTTCTTTTGTAATATCTATCCAGAAACTGCATCCACATTTGTTTCTCTAAGCTGCCCCATCAAAGAAACCCATTGGATACTCCATCCGAGGGACTAGCAGCTTGTGAAGTACTTTTTTAGGCCCAGTATCGAGGGAAAAAACAATAGAGTAACAAGATATAATGCGCTCAAAAACCAGCATAAAGCTATCATTAGAGTTTTCAAAAATATTCTTGTTTCACCATTTCCATATCGTCCAAAAAAGGATTGGGGGGATAATCCTCCATGAGGATTTCTGTGTACTCCACCATTGCATACAAACTATGATGTTGTCAAAACAAATACAAGGAAATCCAATAGAACTAGCCAATTTATTCCATACCTGAACCGTGTTGGGACATTTAAGAAACATATGTTCATTGTTCTCCTCCGCGTTCCTGCATATCACACAGATACTCGGTCCATGCCACTGTCTCTTTTGAATATTTTCCCATGTGAGGTTTTTGTTTTTGCATACCAGCGAGAAAAAAATGATGATTTTGATGGGAATTTTTGTTTTCCAAAATTTATAAAAGTCACATTTCCCCCCAAGTTGGACCTCCCTTCCGCAGAGAGTGTTATATGTGTCAGCTACCATGATGTTCCCAGCCTTCATTTTGTCCATCCAGACAATCTGATCACTATTTCCTTCTCGACAGATTCCTAATAATTTCATCTCAGCACAGATCCATTCCCAGTCCCTCGCCATTTGTCCAACCAAACCTAGCTCCTCTGCGCATTTCCAAGTAGGACATGGACCCTGCCAAGAAGACATAACTTGGCTCCAAAAAATATACCCCAACCATTTATGCATCATATAAAATCCTCATGAATGTAGCATTCCAACCCAGTACCCAAAATGTGATCAACACCAATGAGAATCTTGTGCCCCGACCCCATAGACCATGCAAGATTCTGTAAGAAAAGTTTATCTATTTTTTTGAAGCTAAGCCAGATGGTCGAGCCTGATGAGATCCCAATACATCCTTTGTGAAACCAAAACAGAAAATATTGATCCTTCTGGTACTTATTTCTAATGATCTTACCCCAGGTTCCATCACCAAAAATCCCCCTCCATAAAGATTTCAGCAATAACGCCCATCCAAAGCATCGAAGGTTCATAATCCCCTAGCCCCCCATACCCTTTGGAAGTGTGATTTGGGACATCTTGGCCAAATGATATTTGTTTTTCTCTCTGCTACCCACCCAGATGTATTTTACCATAATTCTATTAAGACTCTTAATAATAGAAAGTGGGATATGAAACATATGAGCCCAATATACACCCAACTGCATGAGCACAACTTGTGTCAGTATGATGCGACCCTGTTATCACTCAGGTTGTCCTTCTGGTCGGCTCAAAAGGATACTGCTGAGGTAACCATAGACCAATCTTTGGACTGCAGGTTCTAGCCCACCTGCAATTAGAGAGGGCTCTCTCTTTCTGATTTAGCTTTGTTGATAAGGTTTTTAGGCTAGTTATTGAGTTCAAGGGGTTTTGTTTTGTTTTTTGGTGGGAAGGATGATGCTTTCAAGTAAGGAGGCAGAGATAGCATGAAAGTTTTAGAACCATTGGGCGTGGAGTCAAGGAGTAGGACTGTTGGTGCATTTTCTTGGTCACAAGAAGGAATATGGAGCAAGCTAGCTGCATATGAAACAATCATTCAAGGTAAAAGAGATGGATTAAAGGCTAAGGAATGAGGGGCAATTAAGAATCTCTCATTCAGGTTAGCAGAAAGAAGATAAATGAGCCCTATCTAGGAGCAGTTAAGAATTCCTAGATAACAGTCATCCATATGTGAAATAGGTCAAACATAAGCCATAACAGAATTCATATTTATGCTTAAATCAAGAATAAAACATTAAGAAGCCACAGAAACTGAGCATAGAGTGAAGCTAAGCAAATTCTAAACCAATCCTTCGTTCTGCAACTTGAGCATAAATGAAATTGAAATAACAGAGGTGAAGAACACTTATTGATTCATATTGCAGCACAAGAATTTCACATTCAATTCTTCAAACCATTAGACACAGAGCAGACAGTCGTTTCCCCAAAGCTTTTCAGCAATCTTTGATTAAGTAAAACATCTCAGATATCCAGTGCGAGTCTCTAATGAATATTATCAACCAACCAACCCTTTAAACAATATAGAGGGTCGATATAAATAGGGAGAATTATCCAAAAAATAATCTATTACAACAGACCTAAACAGGTCTGAAAGAAAATGATTACTTTAACCTAATCTTATCCAGAAATAAATGCATGAAAATATCTTTGAGCTGCGCTGAGGGCAGCTGTATCAAAACTGAGTTAATGTCTGTCCTGGATGGCTTCGTGTAGTCCTCCTGTAATAACTGTGATTTGTCCTTTATCTCCACACCTAACTTGGTTTTGCTACTATTTGCTGGCATTAATGTGCACTAATCCCGACCAGATAGGCTTTTAAATGGCCTTAACTGCTTTGCTGACTTTGATGAAGGTTTTTAATTTTCACCTACTTTGATGTTGCTGAACTGATACTCTTTGCCGCTTCATCTTCCCTCTGATACTTTTTGGCGCTAAACCTGGCCTCTTTAATGTCTTATGAGTGGTTTAGACTGTCCCATCGATCTTTCATGGTAGCTGTTCGGCCCTCTGTTGCTTTGAAAACTTTGTTTGCCCCTTTCTGAATGCTTCGCGAAGAAAATCTGGTCATTCTGCGCCTTTCGGGCTTGCTAGGGGCCATGCGGTGAGGGGCTTTCCATTTTGGCCTATTTCCCGTAGACATGCGCGATTAGCGCTAGGCACTAATCGCGCATGAAAAACTGCCTTAGATTCTGATTCCAGGCTTCCTAGGCTGCGATTTGCACCTTTCGCACCTTTTGACGATGATGTTAGCATGACGTCAGTAGTGGATCCCAGTACGACGGTGACGTGGCGGGATGATGTCAGCAGTACGGCCCGGTGACGTGGCGGTACGGCGGAGGAGGTGACTTGGCGGTATGGAGGCAACTACGTGGCAAGGACACAGTGGCAGGAGGCCGGCGCGGGATGGTGATGCGGCAGGGTCATGTCATGCTGACGTAGGAAGGGGGAGAGAGCGGTATTTGGTTTTGGGCGCACCGCCTATCCGTATAGGTGGTTTCGGCAGAGGGGGCTCCGCCATAGCCGGGAGGGTGACGCGTGGCGGGATTACGACGGAAAAATCGCCGATCTCCCGGGCATTAACCCTCGGTGGCTTCGCTGGGGAAAGGACCCGCCCACCGTTGATCTGCGGTGCACCAGATCTAACGGTTGGCGGCAAAGATGAGGCGGCGGAGGATTAGGGATGGGGCCCGCGGTGCGATCTGAATGATTTATTAAACGGAGGGCGGGTTTTAAACATTAGAAATGTGTGTTTATGGGTTATAACAGATTTTTAAAGGCATCGGGAGGGGTCCGAAAGCCTAGAAAGATGGATTTATGTAGTTTGAGAAGGGTTTTAAGGAAAAACAAGGGGTTTATGCCTTAGGAGGGTGAAAATAAGTCAAATAAGATGGTTTTTATACACATGAAAGAATTTTATGTTGTGTGATGGAGTAATATGCATGAAAAGGTAGTTTGAGGGTGAAGATGAGGGTTCTTGCTGAGTTTCAGATAAACTTAGCAATTCCCAATGAACTTATGGTTATGTTTTAACCAAGGGGAGGGGATAAGTATATAGGGGAGCTATTAACAAAATTTTAGTAGGGGAAGGGGAACACAGATAGGGATTTACATAATAGAGTCAGTAGTTAATATGGAAATGACAGGAAAGCGCTAAGTATGTGGATCTTAGGCTATCAAAGGGGGAAAAGTGACTCATAGAGGAAGAATGGAAATCTTTGAGTGAAGCAGATCTTCACCAGGCAAATGATATGGAAAATGATGAAACTAAGAGGAATGAAGCAGATCTTGACCTCTTCAGGGAAATTAGTGAGTGATTTGGGGGAAGAGGAAGAAGGGGACGTTAGAGATGTCCAGTTTGAGCTCCTCCAAATGAAAACTGCCTTGTACCTGTGATCTGAAGTACAATATCACTTTAAAACATAAAATTGATCACATATCAACATTCTGCAACCTCAAAAACTACCTACCTAGCCTACTTACCTAGCATTTTTTCTTCTTTTTGGTTTGGGTGCACTTAGACTTGCAGACCCTGCTTTACAATTTTTCTTTTGACTGCTCTCCTATCTAAATCTACACTTATTTCTATCAAGGGCCCATATTAAGCAGTTGGGCTTCTTAGATTCTCTACCTATCTACAAATCTGCCAAGATTAAGCTGTTTGGACATATATCAATTCTCTATATTCTAAAACAGAAAATTGAAAACCTAGGGAAGCCAAGATTAAGCTATTTGGACTTCCCTTAACAGAACATTCTTCAAAAATGGTTAACTCATCAAAATTGGCATACAGCAGTGGCATTTAGACTGGCACATTTTCATGGTCCCTTCTTTGGCCTCTTTCTGGAAATATGGAGCATTGCAGGATGCAAAGTATGACATATTTAGCATGTAAAACTGTCAATCATGAAAGATGAACACCTGTTGCAACAGGAAGCTAATAGACCCACAATGATAAACATCTGAATTCCCATCCGGAAATCCTCTTATAGAACCGATCCACAAGCCACGCCCAATCCACAACCTTATAGCTACATCGCTTGATATGGTAACCAAGATATTTCATGCCACTCATCATCAGATCCGCATCCACCCCAAAAAGACTTCTAATATATGCAACGACCTCCATATCACAAATGTCGTGATATACAATGGACTTCTGAAGATTCATATGTAATCCAGTAGTATTAGCAACTTTAGAAAATACATGAAATAGAATCAACAAAGCAAAGCGGTTAAGCATCCCCATTATAGGAACATCATCAATGAAAAAGCTATGCAAAATTTTAATGTCATTTCTGTTGGGTGTGGAGCCTAATTATCTTCTATATTCAAAGGTATCGCCACATTGGACCCCAGTTGCCGCCCGTAAAATATTCGCTGCAGGGGGGTCCGTAATTTCTAGTCAATCTGGGCCGCTCATTAGGCGGATGATCTGACGGTAGAACTTTTATTTAGTTTAGGGTTTTTTGCCCTAGAAGGCAACCCCTCTCTTTGTATGAGGGCATTGTATTTGAGGTTGTGTAACAGATGTGTATTGCGTGAGTGGGAAATAGAGAGGTGAGACTGTGAGAGAAAACAGAGGATATTACAACGGATCTGTTGTAGGTTGTGTCTCTTCATTTTGCTGGATAATAGAAAGGAAGGATTGGCTGTTCAGGGTGGACGTAGCCCAAACTGGGTGAACCACGTATATCTGTGTCTCTCGTATTTTATGCGTTTTTTGTGTTTATATTTCTGCAATATTTTATGTGTTCCATTGCTCCATAATATATAATTTCTAGCAACTGGTATCAGAGCCGAAGGTCTATTTGGCTGATAAACTCGCAGGAAAGAAGGGTTCCTGGTTCGAGTGGGAGCAATGGTGGAAGATGGTAAGTTTAGGTTCGAGAAATTTAACGGCCAAAACTTCTCGCTGTGGAAGATGCAGATGGAAGATTATCTGTATCAGAAAGATCTATACCTACCATTGGGTGGAAAATCAAAGATGCCGACGGGTATGACAGATGAAGAATGGAACCTTCTCGATAGAAAGGCACTCGGAACAATACGGTTGTGCCTTATTGTGTCAGTCGCCTTCAACATTTCGAAGGAAACCACGACAGAGAGTTTGATTCAGGCGTTGTCGAAACTATATGAAAAACCCTCGGCCTCAAACAAGGTATTTCTTATGAAACGGTTATTTAATATGAAGATGTCGGAAGGTGGATCTGTTGCAGACCATTTAAACTATTTTAATATAGTTACAAGTCAGTTAAGTTCTGTAGGGGTAAACTTTGATGATGAAGTTAGAGCTCTGTTATTCTTGTGCTCATTACCAGAAAGTTGGAATGGTTTGGTAATGGCCATTAGTAACTCCGTTTCTGGATCTAGTACTTTAAAGTTTGATGATGTTGTTGGTGCTATCCTTAGCGAGGAAATGCGATGGAAAAGCTTCGGTGAGACATCGAGAAATGCTTTGAGTGCAGAGTCTAGAGGAAGAAAAATGGAAAGAGGAAAGAGCTCATAATATCGCAGTAAATCAAGGAAAGGCAGATCCAAGTCCAGATCGGGGATAGTGTGCTGGAAATGTGGAAAGAAAGGACACCTAAAGAAAGACTGTAGATCTCGGAAGGGAAAAGAAGGAGATGCGCAGCAAGAAAACAATCATGAAGCAAATGTGACAGGTGAGGTGTTACAAGATGCTTTGATTCTTTCTTTCAAAAATATTACTGATTCCTGGGTGGTAGATTCAGGGGCTTCATTCCATGCCACATCTGATAAAAAATACTTTCATGACTATGTTCAAGGAGATTTTGGACAAGTTCGTCTGGGTGATGATAAACCCTCTAAAATCGTTGGAATGGGTAAGGTTCTTGTAAAACATCAGAATGGAAACCAATGGCTATTAAAGGAGGTAAGGCATGTTCCAGATCTAAAGAAAAATCTGATTTCAATAGGGCAGTTAGGCGGTGAAGGTTGTGTGACAACTTTCACAGATAAAGCTTGGAAGGTCACCAAAGGAGCCCTGGTAATAGCAAAAGGCTAAAAGGTTGGTACATTGTATTTATGCAATGGTATTTCTAACTCTGTTAATGCTTTAACTTCCAAAGGAGTAGATGCAGCATTATGGCATCATAGGCTCGGACACGAGTGAAAAGGGGATGAAGATTCTTCACTCAAGGAATTTGTTGCTGGGTTTGAAGAATGTTGATTTGGACTTCTGTGAGAATTGCATTTATGGAAAACAGAAGAGAGTCAGATTTCTCAGAGTTGGGAAAGATAAGAAGAGCGAAAAACTAGAGCTTGTGCATACAGATGTATGGGGATCTGCTCAGGTATCATCTCTTGGTGGCTCTCGTTATTATGTTACTTTTATTGATGATGCTACTAAAAAACTTGGATTTATTGTATTAAGAATAAATTTGATGTATTTGATACTTTCAAGAAATGGAAAGCTTTGGTTGAGATTGAGACATGAAAGAAATTGAAGTGTCTTAGATCAGACAATGGAGGTGAATATTGCAGCAAAGAGTTTGATAGGTACTGTTCAGAGCATGGAATTCGCAGAGAGAAGACAGTTCCAAGAACACCACAAGAAAATGGTGTGTCAGAAAGGATGAACAGAACAATCATGGAGCATGCAAGGTGCATGAGATTTCATGCAGGATTGCCTTTATAGTTTTGAGCAGATGCTGTAAATACTATTGTTTATCTAATAAATAGAGGGCCTTCAAGTTCCTTGGATGGTGGTGTTCCAGAGGAAGCATGGACAGGTAAAAATGTAAACTACTCTATTTTAAAGCCTTTTGGTTGTGAGGCCTTTGTCCATATTGATAAAGAAAATAGAACAAAGCTTGAGGCAAAGTCAAAGAAATGTACCTTTATTGGATATGGTGTTAGTGATTTTGGTTATCGCTTATATGATTATGAAAATCACAAAATCATTAGGAGCAGAGATGTAATATTCAATGAAAAGGTCTTGTATAAGAATCAGTTGCAGGAAAAGAAACAAGAAAAGGAAAACAAGGAATACGCAGTTCTTGATGAAATCACTGAAAAAGTAAAAGTGCCTGAAAATAATAATAATCAACAACCACAACAACAACAGCCATCACAACAACAACAGGCACCCCAAACACCTGAAAGTGGTGTTAGAAGATCTACCGGGATAAGTAGACCCCCTGAACGATACTCTCCTTCATTATATTATTTATTGTTGACTGATTCCGGTGAACCCGAATGTTATGAAGAAGCAATGCAGGTTGAAAGCAAGAAGAAGTGGGAGGTAGCCATGGAAGAAGAGATGGACTCCTTAATGCATAACCAGACTTGGGATTTAGTCAGGTTGCCTGCAGAAAAAACTACATTGAAGAATAAATGGGTTTACAGGCTGAAGGAAGAAGATGGAGGAAAACAAAGGTACAAAGTGTTTGGTCAATTTAGTGTGTCCTAAATTGCTATTTAAAATGTCAATCCGGGAGTCGTAAACTGCTGAAGTGAAGTGCACTGTATATGCAAGATAACCGATTTCTTAGTCTTTTGTCGTTTTTGAGTTTTTTTTAGTTTGTTTTTTAGTTTATCTTATGTGGATTCCGTAGTGTGAGATGGCGAAATTGAAAGTCAAGTATGGATGGTAATGGTGATTTCTACAATGATTCAAGTATGGATGGTAATGATGATTTCTACTATGATTTTCCAAACTTTAAAGTTCTCAAAAATAAGGTTTCAAACTGACTGTGATGAAATCAATTCTCAAAAGGAAATAAATATACCAAAACAGTGAACTAGTGACAATGGCCCAGTATCCTTACTGCTGTATGAAAAGAAAATAAAAACTGAACTCAAAGCAACTCAAAGACTGAAAGCAAAGCAAACTAAATCACACTACTTCAACCCACATTCTGACCCTTCACCTTTTGACTCGCTCCGGCTATAGGAAGTAATCATAAACAAGCTGAGTAATATGATATTTAAATTGCAGGAAATCAAATTGCATAAAAGGAAACTAAGATTTAACTACTCATTCATATTTCAATTCTTGAAAATGACATAAGTAATTTAATCTCTAACTTGCAGGAAAGCAAACTAAATCATACTACATCAAATAATAATCTGATTCCTCACTAATTGAGTCGCTTGGATATAGGAAGGAAATCATAAACAAATGAGTAATATGATATCTAAGTGGCAGAAAAGTAAATAAGCAAAGCAAAACTGAAAGAAATGACAATGCTGGAATTAAAACTTAGTAAATGAATCAGCGAGAAGGACAAGATGATCTCATGTCAGTAGTCATTAAAACTATGTAATTTGCCCGGGCTACCTACAAAGACTTGTAAGAAAAGCACTGATCAGCTAATAGTCATGAGAAAACATAAAAGAAAATATGGACAGCAGTTAACATGATTATCAGAACAGCGTAATATATACAAGCTAATGATTATAAAAGCAGTAAATGAAAGCAAGTAAGAAACTATACAATAGATACAGAGCCTTGGTGTACAGGGGCCCTCTGCAACCTCAGCCAGTCAATACTCAGTCACAAATCGAATTCAAGAATGTTGTCTTCTCATATATTAAAGTGCAGTAATAAGACAAAAGTAAAGCACGGTACAGTGGGCTTATAACAACAGTCAAAATTACATCTGAAAAGCTAACTATCCAGCGTATACCAACGCGTTATTTATAAGTGAAAATGCTGCAACTAATTCCTAGATTCTACGCTGCCAAACAGACACGTAAATCTCCACGGCTTGAGATCTAGCGGTATGGTAATTGTGATAGTTAAATCCATGGAGTGGTGGCTGCTCGATTCAGTTCACGCGTTGATCCACAGGTATGCCAACACCTCCGGAAATTGAGGATTGTGCCACACAAACCTTCACGTGGGCAAAACAGAGTCGTGCCACCACAAAACTCTTGGTTTGACCCCTCCTTTGACCGTATTTGACCATGGCTTTTTGTGAGTGATTCAGCTGAACTGAGGGGACACACTCCATGTACATGTCACTTGCAGCTTGCCCATGTGGCCAGATTCTCCAATGGAAACCTGTAACATATTCTTTAACAAAATGGCTACGGAAACTTGAGCTGGCTGCGGAAAGTGACAAGTTTCCGCAGCTGCTTGAACACAAATCTAAATCAAACAGCAGTCATAAACATAGTTAAGAAACCATTTCATAAGCTCCTTTTAGACTAATATGCAATGATTTGACAGCTTGGTGGATCAAGTAAATGGAAAAGAAGGTTGAAAAGGTATATAGGGAAGATGCAGGTTTGGGACTCAACACAAAGCTAGAGTTGTGGTGAAGGGGTTTGCACAGAAGAAAGGTATTGATTTTGATGAAATATTTTCTCCTATTGTTAAAATGAATTCAATCAAAACTATTTTAAGTCTTGTAGCAGCTGAAGATTTGCATCTTGAGCAGTTAGATGTAAAGACAACCTTTCTCCATGGGGATTTGGAGAAAGAGATATATATGTAGCAGCCACAAGGATATGAGGTGAGAGGGAAGGAGAAACTAGTGTGCAAGTTGAAGAAGAGCTTGTATGGCTTAAAACAGGCTCCAAGGTAGTGGTATCTAAAATTTGACAAGTTTATGTCTGAACAAGGTTATACTAGATGTCACTCTGATCATTGTGTTTATTTGAAAAAGCAAAATGATGGTAGCTATATTATATTGTTATTGTATGTAGATGACATGCTTGTTGCAAGATCTAATATGCAAGAAATAAATGTGCTCAAAAGAAAATTGGCAAATTCATTTGCAATGAAGGATTTGGGAGCTGCAAGACAAATCCTTGGTATGAGAATAACTAGAGACAAGAAAAATCGTAAATTAACATTGTCTCAGAATGAGTACATACAAAAGGTGTTGAAAAGATTTAACATGTACAATGCAAAACCAGTTAGTACACCTTTTGTTAGCCATTTCAAACTTAGCAAGGAAATGTGCCCAAAGACCCAAGAAGACATGGATTATATGTCTAAAGTTCCATATGCATCAGCAGTTGGAAGCTTAATGTATGCAGTGGTCTGCACAAGGCCTGATATTGCACATGCAGTGGGAGTTGTAAGCAGGTACATGAACAATCCAAGAAAGGAACATTGGATGGTAGTGAAATGGATTCTCAGATATTTGAAAGGTACCACAAATCAAGCATTATGCTTTGGTGGTTCAAACATTTCCCTACAAGGATATGTTGATGCAGATATGGCAGATGACAGAGATAATAGGAGGAGCACTACAGGATATGTATTTACTGTTGGAGGAACAGTTGTCAGTTGGGTTTCAAAAATCCAAAGTGTTGTTGCACTTTCAACAATAGAAGCAGAGTATGTTGCTGCTACAGAGGCTAGTAAAGAAATGATTTGGTTACAAAGGTTTATGGGTGAATTGGGTAAGGAGCATGATAAGGGCACGTTATACAGTGATAGCCAAAGTGCCATTCATCTCGCAAAGAACTCAACATTTCATTCCAGGACTAAACACATACAGCTCAAGTACCATTTAATACGATTAGTGTCGGAAGATGGAGAGTTGAAGATGGAAAAGATACACACTAGCCAGAATCCTGTAGATATGCTAACAAAAGTTGTAACCAGGGAGAAACTGAGAATATGCTCAGTTTCAATTGGTCTTCAAGGATGACGATGAAGACGAGGAACAGCCAAGTCCAAAGAGGAGTCATTTTCTAGCATATGGAGCAGCGATGGAGTTGCTACAATCAGTCTCCAAGTGGGAGATTGTTAGGTGTGGAGCCTGATTATCTTCTATATTCAAAGGTATCGCCACATTGGACCCCAGTTCGAAATGGGCGCGGCAACGCCGCCCGTAAAATATTTGTTGAAGGGGGGGTCCAGGGGGGGGCGGCTGGGACCTTTGGGAGCCCCCCCCTGGCGGGGGTTTCGGGGGCAGTGCCCCCGAAGCTAAAAACAGTTGTAAAATTGCCTTGTAAAAGTATAGTAATTTCTAGTCAATCTGGGTCGTTCATTAGGTGGATGATCTGACGGTAGAACTTGTGTTTAGTTTAGGGTTTTTTGTCCTAGAAGGCAACCCCTCTCTTTGTATGAGGGCATTGTATTTGAGGCTATGTAACAGACGTGTATTGTGTGAGCGGGAAATAGAGAGGTGAGACTGTGAGAGAAAACAGAGGATATTACAACGGATCTACTGTAGGTTGTGTCTCTTCATTTTGCTAGATAATAGAAAGGAAGGACTGGCTGTTCGGGGTGGACGTAGCCCAAACTGGGTGAACCACGTATATCTGTGTCTCTCTTGTTTTATGCATTTTTTGTGTTTATATTTCTACAATATTTTATGTGTTCCATTGCTCCATAATATATAATTTCTAACAATTTCCCATATGCAGAGCTTGAAACTATCCTTTCGCCACCGCTTTTTTTTATATGCAAACTCAACCCATCCATTGCCAAGATAAATAAAAGTGGGGAAGTGAGAATTCCTGTCGGAGGCCCCTTTTGGCCGTAAAGAGATTCGAAGGATAACCATTAATGATAACAACATAATTTACATTTGTAATGCATGCCATTATCCACTCCGCACATCTGGACTGTATTCCAATCTTTTGAAGAACCAGTTTAAGGTATCCCCAGTCAAGGAAGTCATATGCCTTTTGTAAATCCACCTTCATGATGGCATCATTTAATTTTTTTGTGTGGATCAAATGTAAGCACTCCTTGGAAATTGCAACAGTATCATGGATTTGCCTGTTTTGTAGAAAACCGAACTATTCAGGTGTAATGAATTGTGACAAGGTACTCTTCATCCTATTTTCAATTGTTTGAGATATAACCTTATAAATAAGGTTATAGAGCTATATGGGCCAAAAGTCAGAGAAAGTGTCTGATAGGCTCCACTTTGGAATGAGAACAATATATGTGGAATTTATATGCGGGTGGATAAATCCCTTGGCCCTCGACTCCTCCACCATGCCAAGGAGGTCGTGTTTAAAGAGATCAAAGAAGTGTGTAAATAGTTTCACCGTCCACCCATTCGAGCTTGGACTCTTGACGCCCTTAAAAGATTTTAACACCTCTAGGAGCTTAGCCTCACAGAGAACTTTATAAAGTTTCGAGTTTGCATCAGCATCAAATATTGTAGGATATAGTTCGACACCCATATAAGATCCTTCGCCCCTATCTCCTCATTTTGACTGTAGACCTTCTAGAAATGTGAAACTGCAGTATTGCAAACATCCCTCTGCGACTGAAACCGATTCCCATCTACATCTTTAATCTCCCATATCAAATTAATTTTTCTCCTGTGATTTGCAAATCTATGGAAAAATTTTGTGTTTCGATCCCCCTCCCTAATCCAAATGGCCCTACTCTTAAGGCGCCAGGTGGATTCATTAATAGAGAGAATATGCTTCTTTTTTAGTTCTAGTTCATGAATACGGTTTCGAGTAGCATCCGGGAGACAGTGTGTACTCATCTAGGGACGAAGAGCATCTAGTTCTCGTAAAATATCATGAAGATCCTTATTCAATTGATATTTCTTCTTCTTCTACCAAGATTTTACCTCCCCGTGAAGGACCCCAAGCTTATCCAAGATATGCACCATGGGAGATGAGTCTTGAACCCCATTACGAGTCCAGACTTCTTGCACAAGTTCATTAAAATCTGGGTCGTCCAACCACACCCGGTTGAATTTAAAAGGCAACCCATTTCTAAACTCCTCCCTCCTCCATTGTAAAATAATGGGTCGATGGTCAGAAATGTAATTGTTTATCACCTCAACTTGAACATTTCCAAGTCGCTCCACCACCTTCTCATGCAATATAAAATGATCCAGCCTCTTCGCAACATATGCCATCCCCACTCTACCGTTGTCCCATGTAGGAACCACCTTTTTAGGGCATATATCAACATAATTGTGATCCATAATAGCATCTCTGATCACCTCTGCCAAAGGGTCGATTTTCCTGGAATGACCCCAGACTTCATCCAAGCCAACCGTGCAGTTTAAATCCCCCGCAATGATGAGAGATACCAGCTCCAGAATCCCTGATGTAATCAGCTTGTCCCAGAAAACAACTCTATTCTTGTATGGGGCGTACACATTGAGAATATGGATGTGCCCCATAAGTCCTCTAATATGTCCTTCGAGAAGTATACCAGCAAAACATGAAAAGGCCCTGACCTTGACCCATCGAGGGTCCCAAAGAGCCACTAGTCCACCTGATAGACTAACAGCAGTTGTGGTAGCCATATGCCACTCCGGAAACATCTTCCTGAAATATTTAATCACATGTGGAACTGAGTGCATGGTTTCCTGCAAGAGAATGATATATGGACGAACAGAAAGAAAAAGTTGTTTGAGGGCCAGATATTTCGAGGTAGCCCTCAGACCCCAAATGTTGAGAGATAGAATGGAAGTCATGAAAAGCCTTGTGTGGGCATCCGTGCTTCAACGGCCCGAGAAGGAGTATTAGCAATAGGAACCTCAACAAGGAAACAATCGTTTGGGGAATTGAAAGGTAGAGGTCTGACTCACCCACGGAAATGTTTACTGTCACGATTTTGTTTTCGACGGACGGTGATATTTCCCACGGAAGTGGCACTGATGTGGGGAGATGAGAAACCAGGTGATTTGTGAATAGTAAGAGTGCGAAGATCCGAGGTCTTCCTATGAAGAAGAAAGTCCAAATCACTACCAACAAAGTTTGTAAGGGATGCAAGTGGCGAGTTAGGCGGTGTAAAGCTATTCCTAAACCCCTTCAACTTACACCAACATAGTAGGGTAATAGGAGGAGAGATTTTTTATCAAATATTTAGAAAATCTTTTGAAAATATTACTTACCAAATATAGTTTGAAATTCTTTCTGGTTATTTCCTTACGGTTCCATCAAATCTCCCGCATCATATTACTCGTCCTCTCCAGTGAGGAAGGGTCTTCGCTAAGTGTGACGTTAAGGGATCCGCATTTGGTGGAGGGGCTTGTCTGCGAGCTCGTACACTTCTTATTTCTAAAGCGCACTTACCTCTCTTGCCCTGTCGATATACCTTCTCTTACCTGAAACTAAAGCTTCTGGGGTTACCTTGCCTGAATGAATTAATGACTCTGCCCTGTACCCTTGCCTGGATTAGCTTTCGAAGGCATGACCCCAGGAGCTAATTAGACTATGCCGGCTGGGTTTCTTTGTATTTCCTGGGCATGAGACGAACGAATATTGATAGGATTTCTCCATTTCGTAGGTGATTATTGTTCTGCTACGTGTCAGTTTCTAATACCGAGCTATCGCTTGACATGCTGCAAAATTGATGACGTTGGAGATCAAGCAAGTGTTTTAACCAGATCGAAGGGAAATGCATGCCAATGTTATGACCGTATGGAATTCGAATTTGTCGTATTAATGGACGAACTGAACCGAATTGACGAATTTTCGAATTATTCAGCCCAATTCCGCCGAATTTGGTAACTATGGTTGAAACTACTCCAGGTGCGATTTCTACACCGGGCGCAATTTCCGGCTTTGAAAAAAAAAGGTGGCGGACAGATGAATGGCCCTGTCAAATCGACTTTCGTATGGCTTGGACGGGCATTCATTGCAAAGTACTATGTATCAAAATAGTCCTCTAATGCTACCTCAGCCTATCTAGGTTATGAATCAGGCTTGATTCATTAAATATATGTGCTCTGATCTCTTTGCTACCCAACCACATTTAATTGAAGTTATTTCTCATAGAGACATTTAGAATTAATGCAAGGGGATGAAGTAGAAGAGTATCCAGGGACCAATACAATGCATTTGCATTAATGAATATCTGCATTGAATTGCTGCTCATGCTCATATGCGGGCAGAAACGGGTGGGTAGAAAAAAAGTTATATATGTCAAAAATTTCAATTCATATATTTGAGTGTTGCAATTAAGGAAAAACTTAAATTTTAATAGCTCAGTTGAAGATGATTAGATCTTACTATCTTAAGTGGGAAACAGAAACAGGTAGATGGATAACAGAAACAGTAGATGGATAACTCTAGGAAGAACTTAGTATCTTTTGTTAAAAAAGAATAATTGAAATTAAATAACATTTCATAAAATTAGAAATTTCATGATCAAGATTCATAACAAAAAAAAATTGTTTTAGAAAAAAAACTTAATATTATAATTTTCTTTTATTTAAACTATAAATCCATAAAGTCTTAAACCACTAGATCTCGTGAACATCATTACAATTCAATCCAATCCAATCACAATCACAACAGACTGACTGCTCAGGACCCTGACAAAGCGTATAATATTCCTGGTCAGGAGCCTGACAAATTTCGCTTATTATGTAAGCGTGAATGCATCCCATGACACAGTTTTTTGCTGACTGGTGTTTTGAAGTAGAAATCAGCCTTCTGAATGCATCCCGTGACACACTTCTGCATATATTGTCCTGATCAAGCTGCAGTAGATGCACTGCAATGTTTGATAGCTAATTTCTACACAATAAAAGCGTCACAGGGATTTTTCAGGATGCTGAATCCAAATATGCAGTTAAAAACCATTTTAAATAATACAAATCAAAATTTAACCTCAATTTTTTCTGTCAAATTCCATGACTGGAATCTCTAAAAAATCACATTAAAGACAACTCCCTTTGATAAATACCTTAGCAGATGGCACAGTGCATATAATACAGTATATATAGTATATTGGTATTAATATTATACAGCTTGCTGTAGTAAATGTTCTTTGGCATGCATAATCTTTTTAATATACTTTGGATATACACCTTAGTGAGCAAGATAGTATGTAGGTGCATATAACATAATATATTGGTATTAATGTTACACAGCTTGCTGCAGTAAATATTCTTCAGCATGCATAAGCTTTTTAATATACTTTGGATATACACCTTGGTGAGCAAGATAGTGTATATACTATGATATACTATGATTATGGTTAATGTTATATAATCAGCTAATATAATATGTAATATTTTATAATTAAATTATATAAATAAGAATGTATGCATTATTGTGAAGCAGTTAGTTTAAATATTTTATTTCATTATTATATATTGATATTTGATTGAAAATATTAATATTCTCTATTCTAACTACATAACATTAATGTTTTATATGTTGGATTTTATATTACTAAATTTAATATTTAAATATTAAATTTAATATAATTAAGTAATTTGCAAAAGAACATTAATAAGTATTTAATTATATAGTATTGATGTTTTGCAAATTATATATTACAATTTATAAAAGAAAATATTTATAATCATTTTGATTATAGAGAATTAATGTTTTGTAAAAAAATATTTATAAATGTTTTTGCTATATAAACATTAATGAAATTATGGTCCTTACATTGTTCTATATTTAAGCCTTTGCCATGGTTTACCTTTTCAGTTGATCCTGATGATAAACCATATTTGTTGGTTGGAAACAGGTCGACCAAAAATTTAGTATACAAAACATAAAATCTAATAATATAAAACTTATATATCAAATATCAAATATTTTTATCCCCTTGAATACTTTATAACTCAACTCAAAATACTATTCCATGAATTCCATGAATTTCATGGGCTTCATTCTCAGCACTAGACCATAAATCTTTTATTTATTTTAAATTTGTGAAAATTTCAGCAAGCACTTAGCATTGAAGATTTGCTAAGGATGTGTAGACATGTGCAGATATAGTACTGATGCAGATGCTCCCCTTGGCTGGGAGGGAATAGTAGATTAAGTTATAAAAGTTATAAAAGTTTTTGCTAATATTTTCTAATCGAACTTATAAAGTTTTTGCTAAATCAAGTTGTTCACATAAATCTATGATTTTATTAGCAAGGTAATGAGTTTAAACTCAGATTTTATTTGGTAAGTAAAGGAGAAATTATTTTCTTCGAAGACGAGAGACTAGAGTCACTAGAACATTCATGTATGTCGATTTTGTTCCGTGCAGGAGGACTTACATTGCCAAATCAAACAGATTGGTAAATACTCATGTCATTCAAGTTTCTTCCTCAGAAGAAGACTTACACTGCCAAAATAAACAAATTGGTGAATTGCATTTTAGTGAAGAAAAGAGAAACACATTCTCAACTTTTAAAAGTAATTAACATTTTTAATCAATAAATTATTTACCATAAGTATAATTTTTATATATTTTTAATTCATTAATTTGATAAATATTTTAAAGATAATTTTATTTACAATTTTTTTTGTTATTAAACTATTAACAATTTAATTAATTAAGCTAAACAATTTCAACAGACTTATATATTTATATATATATATATATTTAAGTAATGTCAATAACTATTTTGTATTGTTTCTTAATGTAATAAATACATTAAATGTAGATTTGCTTATTGTTTGTTATAATGGGTATTTATATTTAGAGATTTTAAGTGATATTTTTAAATTCAATTTTTAAATATTTTAGAATAATGATTTGATTTTGAAGTTTGAAGTTAAAAGTGTAGTGGGAGAATGTATTGCAAGTAGTATGTAATTTGATTTTACATTAAAAAAAAATGTTTAAAATTATTTTTAAAATGTTTAAGGAAAAAGAAAAACATAATATTTAGGGAAGTTTGTGTTATATATTAGAGATTATAGAGTTTTTTTCAAAATTGTGTAACATTAAGACATTGATTTAAAACATGGTCATTTACAAGTAAAGCTTAGTTTTGAAACATTGTCATTAGAGCATTGACTTAAAACATAGGTAAACATTTAAATCTTAAGGAGAAGGAAAAGAGTTTCTTACTCTAGCTTTTGGGAGAGTGTTTCCTTCACTGAATAGGCTAAGAGATAGCAATAGTGCAAAACTGATATAAAAGAAATGTTAAGAAAATGGTAATGATATTGGATAATATTTAAGTGTTGACAAGGTAACAAAATAAACCAAAAATGTCTTTACAAGTGCATAGTAGTTATTCAACAAAGTGGAGATAATATTGGACATTGTTTTATGGAGTTTTTAATTAATCACATGTATTTGAATAATACTCAAAACAAAAGATATTGCACAAAGTAACGTTGAAGAAAATAAAGTATAATCAAGCATGGAAGAAAAAATTAAGCAAAAATAATAAACCAAACTTGCATTCCAAAGGAGCATCCATGCAAGATACAAGATGTTTTTGGCTACAACTATATGTCCTACAAAATTGAATAGCAAGCGTAAGGTTGTGAAATAATTGTAAATGTTCAATCTTCATAGTTGAAAGGAATCATACAAATCATGAAATGCTAATCATTGACTAAATACTAAGATAAGCTAAGATAATCTCACTTAAAAATTATGGCAAGGACTTAACAATGATTAATAAACCGAAAACATATAATCATATATCATAAAGATAATGAATAACACAAGATATAATTGAGTGCTTCAAGTATTCTTAAGAGATAATCAATATGATCAACATGTTTCATCACTTGTTATTTTGGTGACCACAAATGAAGTAAGACACCTTAATATATAGAAGTTAGGATAATTTAGATGTATCACTTAACCCTAGAGGGGGGACCAACAAGCCCTTTTCTAATACCCATGTGACAATAAGGTAACCACTGATGTGTATAAAATTAACCCACTAAGGCTAAAAGATGCACCTTAAAGGGTTATGTAACTATGACAAGATAATTCAACATAATGCTAACAATTCCACTTAACATTGAATTGGATAGACAAATAAGAAAAGTTGGCATGAAGGATAAATTTAAAGATTGTATGTTAATGACTAAGGTGTCAATACATCATCACTCATGTATTTGACTAAGCAAATATTTTATCCCAATATACCGCTTTAATATGCACTTGGAAAATATGTGGTCAAAATATGACCAAATAAAGTTATAATTAGGACAAATGATGTACAAAAACATGACCATGACATAGTACAAAAATATCTCTCATTGGAGAGTTCTTTTATAAGACTATACCCTCTAAATGTTTTCACAAAAACCTCTTTAGAGTTGGGGAAACAAACATGAGTTACAACAAAGGATTCTTAAATATTGTATCTACCAAAATACCTTCACATAAATGTCTATAGCACTAGGAAAGAAAAAACGTGTTTAAGTGAGAATGTGCATGGGAAATCAAAGAAGAGAATTAAATCTTATGAAGTTGTCAAAGAATAAATTCCAAATTAATGACATAACAAATGGAAAAAAAAGCATGCTAAAGCTAAAAGTGATACAACAATTCCCCAACAACACATAGAACAACTTTATAGGAATCACAAGGGGATAATTGGAAACCAGGGTTATGTTTTAATCCCTAAACTCATTAACTGCAATATTAAATTAATCAATCAATTGAGTTTTCAAAGTCTTCTCACATTATGGCCACTAAAACTCATTAGATTGCGAGCAAATCAATTTTAGGAATGACCTTAAGTTATTGATTTAGTTGAAATTGTAATTAAAGTGGATTTTTTATGTTTTAATGTAAATACAAATTGTTATTTGCAATCTAAACCTATTAACCAATGAACTCACAATTATAAATAAAGATAATTGTATGTAGAATGTAAAATAGCTAAATCATCTATGCAAGAGAAGAAGATGTGTCTGAGGTACAATATGATCTTTGCGGCGATCTGAATTTTGGACGATGGTGGTTTTATGTGTGTTGATGGTGTTGGACCCACCAACATGTCAAGGGGATCTCCCCTGTAAGAAGTCCCAATTAGACCTCAGTCCATTTGTTGTAGGAGTACCAACAGTGAGTCATAAGGTAATGCCTTGACCATGGTGTCGCACAGAGGCAAGTAGAATAACTCTGTTAGTGGCAAGGATGTGATTGATGCAGTGAGTCAAGGAAGGTGTATGAGAGGTTCCAATGCTTCAAAAGGGGAAGGAGGTGAAGGTGGTTCTAGGTTGAAAGGGATCTGTCCCAACTCGGCTAGGAACACACAACAAAAAGGACATGCAAAACTTCCAGCGGAGCAATCCACTTAGATGTTGCAGTCACATCATACAAGGTAAGATAACACGTACAACACTCATGGATCATTCTGAAACGAGTGTGACAGTTGTTATAGCAAGGTTCAAGTGAAAGGTCTATCTGATGTCCGGCAGAACCGTCGACACAGACGGTGACAATATTAACAACATATGTAACACATTAACAACAAGATTCATATAATTGCATGTGAATCAGTTCATACACAAGTATGTAAGTTAAACAACACATATCATTAAAGCAACTGGAGCAGTCCAACTACAATAACAACATATGCATGAAAATGTGTTGGCTCTTCTTACATAAAGAAGTGTAAGTCACAATCATACAATGCATCCATGTAAACCTGCTAACCCCAACAGTGGAACGTTACAGCCACATCCGCCTGCTCCTCCAAAGAGATGTACTAGCTCTGTGCAGTGGAGAAGCCAAGGCACGTTACAATATTTTCCAAGCCTTCTTCAAAATAGTCTTAGTAGAAGCTTGGTTGACCAAAAGCCTATATAATGAGTTATGAGGGAATATTTATAGCAAAGGGTGGGGTGACCCTTGACATTCCCCTTTGTGACCATTCAAATACCCTCATGACTCTTCACCTACTCTATGACTGTTACATCCACTCTTGACACTTGACTTACACTTGACATGACTTAACATTACAATGCACATGTACCCATGTGAACAATGGCTTGGACAAGCCAAACTAGACATCATTCAGACTTAGATAGCCATAAAATTCCAACTGCTCGACATCCTCATGTTGATCAATAGTGACATATTGATGCCAAGACTGGTAGTCCTTGAGAGTGTGCATGCGTTCTGTTGTGAAATCCATCTAAAACCTGAACCTTGCCTCCATAGCATCTGGGTACACTGCTCGAGCTCCTCTCTCTAACTCATTTGTGGGCATGCACATCATTGTCTTTATTGTGGTTGGACCAACAATGTACTTGTGCATGATGTCTGCACTGATAAGCAAGTCTGGGCTGGTGGCGGTGTGCATCAACTCGTCGAAGTACGAGTCAAGCTCCTATTGGACCTGCTTCTTGGTCCTTTCCTGGGTGAGGGTCCCAAGTGATGGAATCGCATGTGTGCACCCTATAACCTCCATGCTTCTGAATACTCGTGCATGGGAAACCTGTATGCTAGGGATTAGTTGCGGTAGGTCTTCATGGTTCCAAATCTGACTCTGGATACGCACTTGCAGCTCGACCACATTGGCCTTCATCATCTTTGGAAAGTGAAGCAGGACTCCCTTGCACTTCATCATCCATGCTCGTATGTTATCAAAAACAATATGTATGTTCTTCAAGATGCATACTCTTCTTGCACATCGCTGCTGTCATCCGTGCAGATGAACGATTGCTTGATGCACGGTACCAAACTTGGAGTACAATTCTTGCATAACTGTGTCCAAGGACAATACTTCATCTAGTATTTCCTTCTTTAATTCAACTCGGGCAGACATTGTCACCAAGTCTCCTCCCTGCTTGGCCACCCGTAGTTCCTTCGCCATTCACTCATTCTCTTATGAGAAAGTGAACACTTGAGCTAGCGGCTTCGGCATACACTCTAGTTGCATTGGCCAACGCAACTAGATTCTTGTGCACATCAGTCACGATCACTTTCTCTTCAAATTGCACAAGGGATGTTTTCTCCTCCAGAGTTGGTACTCTCTGAGACTGCACAACTCTGTGATGAGATTCGTCAAATTAGATGTTGTGCATATTTGCTTCCGGTTGACCACCAAGAATCTCAGTGCCTCCTTGTTCATCCGAGAGTTTCTCATCATCTGGATGCATTGAAGCAGGTGAGTTGACCTCTCTTTAGTGAGGAATGAGGTTAGTATCCTGTTCCAACTCCTGCTGCTCCATGCCTGCATCCAACTTTTCAAGAGCTTATTCTATCTCATGCGTAAAGTCTAGCCCCTGCAAGGGTTCACCTTGATCGCCTGATGCCAGATGTTCATAAGAATTAACTACTTGTACGGGCGCTGCTTCGTCTGTCTACATGTGATGTGCCCCCTGTTGAATCTATCGTTGTTGTGCTTCCTTCTCCTGTTGGCGCAACTCTTGTTCTTGCTGGAGTTGCTCCCTTAGCTCATGCAACTCCTTCTCTACTTCTTCCATTCTCTTCTTATTTCTCTGCCTTTGTGTGATTCTTTGTCACGTTGTTACCTCTTCTATTGAATATTCATAGTTTTTTGTTCTACAAGTGGATCTTCTCGAAACTTGCAGCTTTTCTCCTCCTCCATGTGGTCGATAATCTTTCTCTTCCCTTTGTTGCACATAGGTATTCTTGGCTATGTTTCCTCTGTTGCTACTGCTACTACTTTTGGTGCTCTCCATAGTACTACTTCATGCTGCTTTGCTAACCACTCTACGATGAAGCCGACTTGTTCATTAGGTCTGGAGGAATTGTAACAGTATCTCCATGAGTCCTTTTCAGCCCAATGAAATGCCCCATGGATCCAATTGAACTGAACACTCATGCAGTGATCCTTCATAATGCAATGTGGGGCATATGAGTTGAAGCTTTGGAGGTCGAATGGGTACTTCTTCATTTGTTCAGCTTCGACATCTGCTTGCTTGATGTTCTGGATCTCGTATAACCCAATCCACAACAGAAGAGTGGGCCAAGGTGCCTTCTTCTTCCACTGCAGCCTAGCTGCCAATCCTACTGAGATATGATATGCTACTTCCTGCATGATAAGCATGTCCAAAGCAAAAATTTTCACAACATGCAGAGGCTTCTCCGCACTGAACACTCGGATGAATGTGCTGGCCGGTGAGGCATACCAATCTGCAATGCCTAACAATGCCTTCATCGCTTCTTCTGACATGTAGTGTGGATCCTGTTCGAATATCAACCTATAGATTAGGGTAACAAGATGGTTGAACAACTGTATGATCACTCTTCTGAAGCTGAATTCAAACAATAACTTGAAATATGTGCTCACAACAGTCTCCGCTAGTGACCATGCCCACTCTAAGCCCGGGAACTCATGTCGGGCACAAACCGCATCTAGCTGATGAGCCAGTATGTCAGACCAGTTGAATGGTCTTCCTTCTCTAGCTAGTTGGTCCAACACGACCACCCAACTCTAAGGGAAGGTCTCAGTGATCGCTTGGCCACTCAGTCAACATGTGAATATGACCAAGTATTGGTATGCCTTCCTCAATATCTTCATCTTATAGATCTGATTGGAGGTCATCCTAAAATGAACTGGCTCCTTTACCCAATCCTTCAGAATGTCTCTGGAGTGGCCTCTGTTGTTAGGCAAGCTGAAAGGGGGAGTCATGACAGTCATGGGCTCGGTCATCTAATACATCCCATTGTAATCTCTTGCCCAGAAGGTTGCAAGCTTCATCCCACTGACACTACTCAACTTCGTCGTCTCGGGGTCAGTGTGAGAGATGATCCAGTGAATCATGTCTGCTCATGGGAACGCGGGGTATCTACATGCAATCTGTTACAAGCCAGACTTATGAATGTTCACGTACACCTGACGGTCTTCAAGGTCTTCCCCAAAAGTACCTGTGAATGTTTAATTCACCTCTTTCCACTTCAATTTGATGTCCTTGTCTAGATATAGCTTCGTATCTTCATAGATCGGCAAACTAGAGGACACCTGCTCAACTGCTGCTCCAACTTCCATACCATCAGTGTCCTGATATCTTGTTCTCTTGGAATCCATTGAGACAGATGAACACTTGAAATATCTAGAAACAAGCAGCATGCATGGTAAGAAATATGTCAGTGAAAACAAAGCAAATCCAGGGAAGGACACAACACATACCTGGGAAACTAATGAGCAAGATTGTGCAAATTTCACTGGGAGGTTGAGTGACTAGCTGCCAGAACTATGTAAAAGGGACTATGGACTATCTGGGAGGATGGACAGGATGCTGGATATGTGAAATACACAATCCAGTTGGGTAGCTAGCTGTTGCGCAATCCCAGTTGGGAAGCACTGTTGGCCTAGGGACATACTTGTGCAATTTCTCAAGCCAAGCACCCACTCTCCTCTAGGAATGTGCAAAACAGTCCAGGAGGCTAGTGTTGGGCCAAAATGCACAAATATAGAGAGGAAGGTGAGCCTTCCTTCCCCTTATTGTGCAATGCAACCTTAGTGAAGGCAGAGACCGGGCCACTATTGGCCCAACTCGCCGACGAGCAACTGAAAGAAAGCAAGTCGATGAAATTCCTGGTGACACTAAGTGTTAGAAGAAATGATAAACAGTGCATGTAAAACATGAATGGAAGATTCAACGAACAGATCAACATGCATGTGGGTGAGGTCTTTCGTCGGTCGAGCGAACATCTGTGATAAACAGTGAGATATCAACGGAAATTGAAACAGAGCTAGGAAAAGTAGAATATATGTAAACGATAGCAGGAATTCAAATAAATCAAGAAAATAGCACTCACATAAGTGAATACACAAAAAACGACAAAAATGTTGAAAAAGACGAGTTGATGCAACTTAGCTATGAATAGTTGAGACGGATGTGTCGAAGAGTCCTAGATGTGCTTTGGGATGTTAGAGATCCATGATTGATGTGAATGAATGAGCTCTGATGCGTCGAATAAATAAGTTTGGTCTCATGACATGCATGCCACAAATCTAGGAAAAAGTCACACTTGGAGGGAAACTTCTAAAACAACTTGCATGTAACGCCAGATGCTAAAAATAGCTCCCTAAATCATGGAATTACTTTTGCATGTTGTCTCTTGCTATTCTAGGAAGATCAAGTCATGCATACATGCAAGTCAAGTTTCCTTGGTCCCAGGTGGAACTCGTCAACCGGACTATTCATGCATGCGAGTGCTCAACTGCATGAGAAAAATGCGCATTCCTGGCTTGGAGCTAGGTTGACTGCCCAAGGGGATTACACAATTTCTGGGCAGAGCATCTAATTGCTTCCCAGATTTGTGCAAATCCTAGTTGAACAACTTACTGCTAGGAAAAATTGCGCAAAATCATGCTGGGAGGGTTGGCTAGCAGGTTTGTGCAATCCTGGAGGCCAGCAAGTTGTCAAAGAGGATTGTGAAATTCCTGGAGGGAAGGTTGGTTTCCCTGCAAGAATGCACAATTTTCAAGGGGAATCTGCTCAACTTGTAGCTAGACCAAGTCCAGGTAAGCAACCTACGAGGGGAACGGAACGACAGTGATCGACAAGTTGCCTTTGTGTGAGGAAAACACTAAAGCTTGAGTACTTGACGAAGCAAGACAAATTGTTGCATAAGGTTGGTAGGGAGGCTCCAAAACAGGTTAAGGAAAAATTTTGGAGGGTGGTTGTAGCCACTACAACACTTGGCAACACACTGGTAGAACTCCATCTCTCTGCATAGACCTTGTTTGTGAAAAGAAAGTCTAACACCTACGGAAGTATTGTCCAGTTCTTAAGTCATCTTGGTTTCACACTAACTTGATTATAAGATGTAGCATCTGCCAAGCCCTTGGTCGATTGACACACATTCCAAGCCAAGGAAACACAATTTTTTCGATTGGGGTTGAGGGGTATATAGGTGCACAAGCAGTATAGTCGTCAGAGTCTTAGTTTCATTTATGGTGTTGCTCCACTGCTAGCAAGCCTGGACAGTACCCCGGTTGAGTCACATAGGAACACAAGCATGGCTCCACTGCCAGCGAGCCTGGTCAGTACCCCAGTGGATCTAATCGCATCACCTCCCTACACAGGAAGCCTTTCTCTTCTTTCACCTTATTTATTTTTCATTTTGAATTTTTTGACTTTTCATTTTTCATTTTCACTGTGCATAGCACTTATTCATTTCAGAGGCGGAAGAGGGATCCCGACTTATTGAGAGTAGAGGAGGTTGTTCTAGCAGAGAAGTAGTTTATTATATCTTTGATGTTCCTGTTGAGGTTTTCCCCCTCACCTTACTCTACTTGACTGAGATGACAAGGGTTAACCCAAAAACAATTGACTAGAGAAGGTGACACTAGTTAGTGCGCAAGCGTTGTGTTTACACCAATTTTCACTTTGAAGAGTATGTATTTTCCTTCGACAAATCACAGACTAAGAGTAACAAGCTCATCATACAGAGGCAAGATGACAGATAACCAAGTAGTGATAGTTGTACAAGTCCTCTTGTATTTTACCCAGCTCGTGTAGGTTTTAACCCTGTATAGAAATTACCTGCATACGAATTCTAAAACACATAAAATAAATAATGTGAGAGCATAACACATAAAAGACATATACACAAATATTTTCCCCTGGATCCCAAAACTGGGACTACCAGCTTGATTTTTCATTATATTCCTTTCAATGTTAAAATACATATTTATACATGCTGAAGCATCCAATACCATGGACCGAAAACCATCACATCCAAAACCATGGACCGAAAACCATAGGTATGTCCACCCAACCTAATATAGGGTCCAAAAAAAAATTTCCCAGGGCGTTGCCCCAGACCCCGTAGAGGGGGGCTACCCACCCCTGTCAAACCCCCCTGTGCCCCCTGGCTATGCAATCAGCGCAATGAAGGGGGGGGGGCTCTGCCCCCCGGCTATGCAATCAGCGCAATGAAGGGGGGGGCTCTGCCCCCCGATTCACTACGTAGGTTAGTCGTGGAAAGAATATAACACAACCCAACATTCTCCCACTTGTTGTTTTATTTCCACAAGGGAGCTTAGTCATTTTTCCAGCCCTGAAACTCCCATTGTTTCTCTACACCAGGAGAACTTCTCAGAGCTCACAGATTTTTTCAATGCATCTGCTATATTCTTCAAAGTATCCACCTTTACCAACAACACCTTTTTTTCTTCTATCATATCCCTCACAAAGTGATACTGAACATCAATGTGCTTTGTCTTTGAATGATAAGCAGGGTTCTTTGGCAAGAAAATTTCACTTTGGCTGTCACAGTCTATCCTTATAGCTCCCTGTACTAACCCCATACTTGAACACAATCTCTGCAACCAAACTACTTCCTTGCTTGCATGAGTGGCTGCCATGTATTCTGCCTCTGTAATTGATAGTGCCACTACAGATTGTTTCTTACTCATCCAACTGACTCCAAATAGGTTAAACACATACCAACTTGTAGATCTTCTATGATCCAAATCTCCAGCCCAGTCTGCATCAACAAAGCCATGGATATCCAAAACTCTGTCCAATCCTGGTCTTCCTTGGTAGCACAAACCATAATCACTAGTGCCACGTAAATACCTGAAAAATCGCTTCACTACTGTCCAATGCTCCTTCCCTGGTTTTGTCATAAACCTGCTCAATACTCCCACTAAATGTGCAATGTCTGGTCTAGTACAGACCATTGCATACATCAGGCTACTAACTGCACTTACATATGGAACACGGGACATATCCACTTCCTCTTCTTGTGTCTTGGGACATTGTTCAACAGATAACTTTACACCTACAGGAATAGGAACCTTGACCGGTTTACTATCCTGCATATTAAACCTCTGCAGTATTTTCTCATCATACTTCCTTTCGCTTAACCAAAGCTTCCTCTTTGCTTGATCTCTTTTAATTTCCATTTCCAAAATGTAGTTTGCAGCACCAAGATCTTTCATGTCAAATTTGGAGGACAATTGGGTCTTCAAATCTTGGATAATTTCTTTTTCATTTCCAACTAGCAACATATCATCCACATATAAGACCAGATAAATAACATGGTCACCAATTAATTTAAAATATACACAGTGATCTGCTTTGCTTCTGGTGAAGCCAAGTCCCCATATAAATGTATCAAATTTCTGATACCACATCCTTGGTGACTGTTTTAACCCATACATAGAATTCTTTAACTTGTATACCAATTATTTCTTACCCTTCACCGCAAAGCCTTCAGGCTGCTTCATGTAAATCTCCTCTTTCAAATCCCCATGAAGAAATTTTGTCCTCACATCCATCTATTCTACCTCAAAATCAAAAGAAGAAGCAACAGATAAAAGTAATCTAATAGAAGTTACCTTGGTAATAGGAGAAAAAATATCACCAAAATCAATTCCTGACACCTGGGAATAACCTTTTGCTACCTACCAAGCTTTGTATTTCTCCACCTTTCCTTCTGCATTTGTCTTCTTCTTGAACACCCATTTGCTACCAATGGGTTTCCTTCCAGCCGGCAACTCCACCAGATCCCAAGCCTCATTTTTGTGCAAAGATGCCATTTCATCAACCATGGCATCTTTCTAGAGTGTTACATCCTTTGAATCCACTGCTTCCTTCATAGTTCTGGGATCATCATCAATAATAGATAAAGCAAAATTTGAACAGAAAGCAGATGGACTATACCTTTCTGGTTGCCTTCTTTCTCAAACTGATATTCTCATACCTAGAGTTTGTGGCTCTTCATCTTCTGATTCCTCCTCTACTATAGAGTCTGATTCTTCCTCCTTTAGCTCAAACTCTATCTTCTCAGGTTTCTTTGGTTGGACTTCATGTTTAATAACATATTTCACCTCTCTAAACACCACATCTCGGTTGTACACAACCTTCCTTGCTGCTGGGTTCCAAAGTTTATAACCCTTTAAACCATCCTTATACCCAATAAATATGCACTTTTCAGATTTATTATCCAACTTGGTTCATTTCTCCTTTGGAACATGTACATATGCATCACATCCAAATACCCTCAAATGTGAAATAGAGGGTTTCTTACCAATCCATACCTCTTGTGGAGTCTTATCCTCCAATGTTGATGTAGGTGATCTGCTGACCAGGTAACATGCTATCTCCACCGCCTCTGCCCAGAATTCCTATCCTAAGCCGGCATCACTGAGCATGCTTCTTGCCCTTTCCATCAATGTCTTGTTCATTCTTTCTGCAACTCCATTTTGATGAGGTGTATATGGAGTAGTCTTCTGCTGTGCTATACCACACTTCTTACAGAATTCTTCAAATTCCTTACTGCAAAACTCTCCACCGTTATCTATCCTCAACACCTTTATCTTCTTCTCTGTCTGGTTTTCCACCAGAGCCTTAAATTCTTTAAACCTGTCAAAGAATTCAAATTTCTTCTTAAGGAAATATAACCATGTATTCCTTGAGAATTCATCTATAAATGGCACATAGTACATAGACTTACCCAGTGATGGAACCTTCACAGGTCCAAACACATCACTGTGCACAAGCTCTAATATCTATTTCGCTCTCTTACCACCAGAAGAGAAACTCACCTGATTCTGCTTCCCATATACACAATTTTCACAGAAATCAAAATCCAGAGAGCTATTATTCATACCTTCTACCATACCTTTACCATGAAGTATTTGAAGGCCCTTCTCTCTAGTATGTCCAAGCCTTTGATGCCACAACATGGTCTTCTCTCCAAAGACCACTAGATTTTCTGCTCCACTTTCAGGAACCACAGAACTATTGCACCCATCAACAACAGTGCTACCTTGTAGCTTGTACAGAGTTCCAGTACGAACTTCCCGCATCAATACCAGTGCTCCCCAAACCATCTTGTAGGTATCCTTCTCGAACATTGTTTTTACACCTGCATCATCCAACTTGCTTACATAAATCAGATTTCTGGCTAATGCAGGAATATGCAAAACACCCAGAAGTGTTTTAACCCTTCCACCTTGCAAGTTCAACTTTACTTTTCCGCGACCAATGATTCTAGCCTTCCTATCATCCCCTAAGAAGACATCACCACCATCTTATTTATCATACTCGTAGAACCACTCCCTAAGGGGAGTGAAGTGAAAGGATGCACCTGAGTCAATCAACCATGCCTCATGATCTACATGTGTACTTGAAGAAGCCAAGTACACATCCCCACCTTCATCTGAGGTGGTTTTCGTCGCTATAGAAGAAGCATCATTAGATCCCTTTCCTCTGTCAGGAGATTTAGATTTACAGTCCCTTTTGTAGTGCCCTTCCCTTCCGGATTTCCAGCATACCACCTTTACAGGTTTTCCTAGAGATTTAGATCTCCCACTCGATGACTTATTTTTGTTTCTGTTCTAGGACTGTCCTCGTACAGAAAAGGCATCACCATTCTGGCTCTCCATATTTTTCCATCTCATCTCCTCCGTCAACAAGGATGAGACTATTTCATCAAACTGCAAGGTAGTTGCATTGCTACCTATTGCAATAACTAGACTATCCCATGAATCTAGTAGAGAACACAACAAACTAATGCACTTATCTTCATTTGAAATTTTGATATCAACAGACGATAACTGACTTACAACAGTATTAAATGCATTCAGATGCTCTATCATTGAGTCTCCATATTTCATCCTTAGGTTATACCGCTTTTTCCGTAGGAACAGTTTATTCACCAGAGACTTAGATTGGTACAAAATCCCTAGCTTGTCCCACAAAGCCTTCGTTGTAGATTCCCCTGATACATTCAACGATACTAAATCCAAGACATGCAATTGTATTGTGCTCTTTGCCTTCCAATCCAACTTCTTCCATTCTTCATCAAAAACTCCCGTTGGTTTAGTACCTGGATCTACCGCGATCCACTGATCTTTATCCACCAATAGATCCTCCATCTTGAGTTTCCACTACTCAAAACACTGACCATTAAATTTCTCAATCTCTATCTTTCCATTGCTCACCATCTTCTTTCACCACCAGAATTGATCCCACAGATCTCCCACTGAACAGGGTCTACCATAGGCTAGAGCAAAACCCCTCAGCAACAAAGGCGTCCCCTTGAAGCCAAAAAAGCTCTGATACCAAATGTAAGTTTTAACCCCGTACAGAAATTACCTGCATACGAATTCTAAAACACATAAAATAAACAATGTGAGATCATAACACATAAAACACATATACACAGAGATTTTCCCCTGGATCCCAAAACCGGGACTACCAACTTGATTTTTCATTATATTCCTTTCAATGTTACAATACATATTTATACATGTCGAAGCATCCAATACCATGGACTGAAAACCATTGCATCCAAAACCATGGACCGAAAAACCATAGGTAGGTCCACCCAACCTAATTAGTCTTGGAAAGAATATAACACAACCCAATAGCCTGCTTCAAGAGTCATACATAGTTTCATGCAAGACTAACCTACGAACGAAACAAAAAAACCAACAAACATCAAAAAAGGCAAAAGGAGAAGTGGAAGTGAAAGCAAAGAAAGTAAGAAAACAAGCAAGAAAACAAAGCATATGATCAAGCAAGCAAATGAAAGAAAACACTACCCCTACTCCTACACTAACGGTGCACAGACTTGATCACATGAATCGATACTTCCAATACAGCCACCAGCGCATTAGTAGACCCATGTTGGTGAAGGCTTGGTCCGTAAGCAACCCAGTGGTGCAAACCAGCAAACACGAAAGATATAACAATGAAGACAACCACACTTCATGTTTCAAAGTGCCCACGTGACATGAGTGAGTGTAAGTGCATGACAAATAGTCTGTGGACTTCTCATGGTGTTGTGTGACACTAAATGAAACTTTGAAGCAAAAGCACGCTCTTGAATGTGACATACAAGAAAACGAAAGAAACAATGACAACTTGCGTCATGAACGAGTGCTTGCAATGTAAGACTCCTCCAAAGCATGAGTAATGGGATCATGCAATTCGAGTGGAGCAAGTGTGATCTTTGTGTGAGAAGGATCTTCAATTCATACAGATGAGTGATGACGAGCCTTGGGTGATTGAATGATTTCATGATCGGTAGTGAGACTAACCTCAAGAAAGCGAGGGCCTGACATAACCATCAGCTCGGGATGAAGTGCCTCGACAGTCTTGGGTGTCTCAACTTCATCATCAGGTAGATCATCATACACCAGTGGCTTCAAAAGATCAACTAATCAAAATGGGAAGCAACTGGATCACGACCGCCACGATCAGAAAAATCAATGAATTCTTCAGCATCCTCATGATCAAATGAATCAAACAGAGGGGTAGATGAGAAGTGTACGAACTCATCCTTTATGTTTCTAGAAAATACAGATGAAGGATCAATTGGATCTTCAATGAATAACTTATCCTCTCCATTCTCGAATGATGGACTACATTCGATGATTCCTACGAGGGATCAACAATGGGTGCATCCGTGGATGAAGACAAACATGAAAAATCATGGATGGTAGGTTCACCAGAGAGGCTAGGAAAGAACGGAGGGGGCTCGGATGGAAGGGAGTCATCCTTCACCGAGTTTTGATGTTCAATCTCCCACTCATACTCTTCATGAATGACAATGCATGTTGGTTGTGCAACACAAAATCCATCAGTGGATTGTTCCTCGTTTACAACAAGTGAAGAGTCTGGAATGGACGAACACAAGATAACATCATCTGGAGGAACACCTGAGTGCGAAGACGAAGGCTGAAGAAAAGAATCCACATGGGAACTCAAAGGAATCAAAACCAAATCTATGTGAAAATGGAGTGGAGTGATGCTGGGAAAGTGTGAAGGATGAAAAGGTGTGAAAACATGATCCTCAGCATCATTGGGCGATGGTGGAACTATTGACTAAGAGGGATGCAGATGGTCCGTTGAGATAATGCCTGCTCCCACATGAGATTGTGCAGTTCCATCAACGAAGAAGGTTGAGTGAGGCTTGACATCAAGCTTTCTCTTGGTACAGGAAAATTTCTTAAGACAATACTTGAATCGGTCCCAGAGATAATCGAACTTCGTTCGGCTCCTCAGAGCTTGAAACTATAAGTCACAATAGCACTGCCAAAAATTAATAACAGATTCATGCGGAGCCCTCTGTTGCTTTAACAGTTTCCATTCAAGATGGCTTGGATCAAAATGATAGAACGTGTCTTCAATAAGATCATAGAGGTGCTCAAATGAGTGCATGATATCTGCCGGTAGGCTGTGCACCCAACAAAATCAAGATTCACGAAGCGTGAATGGAAGCAGCAAACTGACCTATTCGTCAGTAAACTCATCTTCTCCATGAATCATGGAGATAAAGCTATGTAAATGCTTAGGCCAGACCACTTTGCCTTCACCGATGGAGACATCTTCACGATTCAAAAAACACCTCGGAGGAAGAAGAATGCAAGACTCCATGAAAGATATGCAAAGGTTCAAAACTGGATAAGAGGACTCTGCTTGTCATCAGGCCCTCCTTCTAGCACTAGAAATGTTGATGGTGCTGGACCTGCCAACATGTCAAGGGAATCTCCCCGGTAAGAAGTCCCAATTAGACCTCATACAGTTTGGTGTAGGAGTCCTAGTAGTGGGTCGTAAGGTAATTCCTTGACCGCAGTGTCGCATAGAGGCAAGTAGAATAACTATGTCAGCAGCAAGGGTGTGACTGATGTAGTGAGTCAAGGAAGGTGTATGAGATGTTCCAACACTTTGAAAGGGGAAGGGGGTGAAGGTGAGTTCCAGGTTGAAAGGGATCAGTCCCAACTTGGCTAGGAACACACAACACAAAGGACATGCATAGCTTCTGGTGGAGCAATCCACTCCGATGCGGCAGTCAGATCATACAAGGTAAGATAACATGTACAACACTCATGGATCAGTCTGAGATGAGTGTGATGGTTATTATAGCAAGGTTTAAGTGAAAGGTCTGTCTGATGTCTAGTAGAGTAGTCAACAAGGACGGTGACAACACTAACAATATATGCAACACATTAACAACAAGATTCATATAATTGCATGTGAATCAGCTCATACACAAGTACGTAAGTTAAACAACACATATCATTAAAGCAACCAGAGCAGTCCAAATACAATAACAACATATGCATGAAAATGTGTTGGCTCTTATTACATAAAGAAGTGTAAGTCGCAATCATACAATACATCCATGTAAACCTGTTAGCCCCAACAATGGAATGTTACAACCACATCCACCTGCTCCTCCAAAGAGATGTACTAGCTCCGTGCAGTGGAGAAGCCAAGGCACGTTACAATACTGTCCAAGCCTTCTTGAAAATAGTCTTAGTAGAAGCTTGGCTAACCGAAAGCCTATACAATGAGTTATGATGGACTATTTATAGCAAAGGATGGGGTGTCCCTTGACATTCCCCTTTGTGAACATTCAACTACCCTCATGACTCTTCACCTACTCTATGACTATTACATCCACTCTTGACACTTGACTTACACTTGACATGACTCAACATTACAATGCACATGTACCCATGTGAACAATGGCTTAGACAAGCCAAACTAGACATCATTTGGACTGAGACAACCATAAAATTCCAACTGCTTGACATACTCATGTTGATCAACAGTGACATATTGATGCCAAGATTGGCAGTCCTTGAGAGTGTCTGTGTGTTCTGCTATGACATCCATCTAAAACCCGAACCTTTCCTCCATACCATCTGGGTACACTGCTCAGGCTCCTCTCTCCAACTTGTCTATGAGCATGCACATCATTGTCTTTAGTGTGTCCAAACCAGCAATGTACTTGTGCATGATGTTTGCACTGATAGGCAAGTCTGGACTGGTGGCGGTGCGCATCAACTCATCAAAGTACAAGTCAAGCTCTAGTTGGACCTGCTTCTTGCTCTTTGCCTGGGTGAGGGTCCCAAGTGATGGGATCACATGAATGTGCACTATAACCTCCATGCTTTTGAATACTTCTGCATGGGAAGCCTGTATGCTAGTGACGAGTTGCGGTAGGTCTTCATAGTTTTGGATCTGACTCCAGATACATGCTTGCAGCTCAACCGCATTGGACTTCATCATCTTTTGCAAGTGAAGTGGAGCTCCCTTGTACTTCATCATCCATGCTTGCATGTTATCAACAGTAGTATGTATGTTCTTAAAAATGCATACTCTTCAGTTCAGATCGGATGGACATTATCACCAAGTCTCCTCCCTACTTGGCCACCTGTAGTTCCTTCACCATTCGCTCATTCTTAGATATGAGAAAATGAACACTTGAGATAGTGGCTTCAGCACACACTCTAGTTGCATTGGCCAAAGCAGCTAGATTCTTGTGCAAATCAGTCACGATCACATGCTCTTCAAATTGCACAGGGGATGTTTGGTCCTGCAGAGTCGGTACTCTCTGAGACTGCACAACTCTGTGATGATATTCGTCAAAGGAGATGTTGTCCATCTCTGCTTCCGATTGATCACCAAGGATCTCAATCCCTCCTTGGTCATCCAAGATTTTTTCATCATCTAGATACCTTAAATCAAGTGATTCGACCTCTCTTTGGTGATGCATGAGGTCAATGTCCTGTTCCAATTCCTGTTGCTCCAAGTCTACATCCAACTATTCAAGAGCTTGTTCTATCTCATGAGCAAAGTCTTGCCCTTGCGAGGGTTCACCTTGTTCGTTTGATACCAACTGTTCAAAAGAGTCAAATACTTGTATGGGAATTTCTTCATCTGTCTACACGTGATGCACCCCCTGTTGAATCTGCTACTGCAGCTCCTTCTCTACTTCTTCCATTCTCTTCTTATCTCTCTGTCTTCGCTCGATTCACTTGTCGCATTGTTGCCTCTTCTGTTGAATGGCCATAGATGTTTGTTCTACAAGTGGATCTGCTCGAAACTTGTAGCTTTGATTCTCCTCCATGCAATTGAAAATCTTTCTCTTTCCTTTGTCGCGGATAGGTATGCTTGGCTCTGGTGCCTTTAACGCTACTGCTACTACTGCTGGTGCTCTCTGTGGTGCTGCTTCATGCTACTTTGCCAACCACTCTACGGTGAAGCTGACCTGCTCATTAGGTATGGAGGAATTGTAATAGTATCTCCATGAGTCCTCTTCAGCCCAATGAAATGCCCCATGGATCCAATTGAACTAAACTCTCATGCAGTGATCCTTCACAATGCAATGTGGGTCATATGGGTTGAAGCTTCGGAGGTCGAACGGGTACTTCTTCATCTATTTAGCTTCGACATCCACTTGCTTGATGCTCCAAATTTCGTATGACCCAATCCACAATGGAAGAGTGGGCCAAGGTGCCTTCTTCTTCTGCTCTAGCCTAGCTATCAATCCTATTGAGATATGATACCCTACTTCCTGCATGATAAGTACATCCAAAGAAAACTTTGGAAGAACATGCAAATGCTTGTATGAACTGAACACTTGGATGAACGTGCTGGCCAGTGAGACATACCAATATGCAATGCCTAACAATGCCTTCATCACTTCTTTTAACATGCAGGGTGGATCCTGTTTGAATATCAACCTGTACACTGGGGTGACAAGATGGTCGGACAATCGTATGATCACTCCTCTGAAGCTGCACTCGGACAATAACTTGAAATATGTGCTCACAACAGTCTCCGCCAGTGACCATGCCCACTCTAAGCCCGGGAACTCATGTCGGGCACAGACTGCATCTAGAATGTAGGCGGACATGTAAATATTTGCATGCATGCCTTCGGGTGACTGTCGAGCCTTCGTGACCTACTCCTTTAGCTGATGAGCTAGTATGCCAGCCTAGTTGCATGGTCTTGCTTATCTAGCCAATTAGTCCAGCGTGACCACCCAACTTTGAGGGAAGGTCTCATTGCTCATTTGGCCACTTAGTAAACATGCGAATATGACCAAGTATTGGTATGCCTTCCTCAATATCTTCATCTTATAGATCTAATTGGGGGTCATCCTGAAACGAGCTGGCTCCTTTACCCAATCCTTTAGAATGTCTCTGGAGTGGCCTCTGTTGTTGGGCAAGCTAAATGGGGGAGTCATGGTAGTCATAGGCTCAGTCATCTAATACATCTCATCATAATCTCATGCCCAGAAGGTTGCAAGCTTCGTCCCACTGACACTTCCCAAGGTCATCGTCTCGGGGTCAGTGTGAGAGACAATCTAGTGAAGCATGTCTGCACATGGGAATGCAGGGTATCTACATGTAATCAGGTACAAGACGAACTTATGAATGTTCATGTACACCTAACAGTTTTCAAGGTCTTCCCCAAAAGTACCTTCAAATGTTCCATTCACCTCTTGCCACTTCAGTTTGATGTCCTTGTCTACATACAACTTTGTATCTTCATATATCGACAAATCAGAGGACACCTGCTCAACTGCTGCTCCAGCTGTCATACCATCAGTGTCTTGATATCCTGTTCTCTTGGAAGCCATGGAGACATATGAACACCTGAAATATCTAGAAACAAGCAGCATGCATGGAAAGAAATATGTTAGTGAAAATAAAGCAAATCTGAGGAAGGACACAACACATACCTGGGAAACGGATGAGCAAGATTGTGCAAATTTTACTGGGAGGATAAGTGACAGGCTATGAGAACTAGCAAAAGGAAGTCTAACTGTCTTGGAGGCTGGACTAGCTACTGGATCTGTGAAATGTGCAATCTAGTTGGGAAACTGGCTGTTGGGATTGCGCAATGCGCAATCCCATCAGGGAAGGACTATTGGCCCAGTGAAAGATTTGTGCAATTTCCCAAGCCAAGCACCCACTGTCCTCCAGGAATGCGCAAAACAGTATAGGAGGCCAGTGCTGGGCCAGAATGCACAAATCTGGAGAGGAAGGTGAGCCTTCCTTCCCCTAATTGCGCAATGAAGCCTTAGTGAAGGCAGAGACCAGGCCACAGTTGGCCCGACTCGCCAACGGGCAACTGAAAGCAAGTAAGTCGATGAAATTCCTAGTGAAACTAAGTGATAGCGAAATGATAAACAGTGTATGAAAAACATGAATGGAAGATTCAGCAAACAGATCAACATGCATGTGCGTGAGGTCGTTCGTCGGTCGGGCGAACATCCATGAAAAATAGTTTCATGCATGCGACAACAACGAGATAGCAATGAAAATTTAAACAGAGTTAGGAAAAGCTAGAATATATGTAAATGACAACAAGAATTCAAAGAAATCAAGCAAACAACACTCACACAAGTGAATACACAAAAAGTGACTGAAATGTTGAAAAAAACAAGTTGAGGCAACTTACCCGTGAATAGTTGAGCCGGATGTGTCAAAGAGTCCTGTATATGCTTTGGGATGTTAGAGATGCATGATCAATGTGAATTAATGAGATCTAATGCATTGAATAAGTAAGTTTTGTCTCATGACATGCATGCCATAAATCTCGGAAAAAGCGACACTTGGAGGGAAACTTCTAAAATAGCTTGCATGTAACCCCGGATGCTAAAAATAGGTCCCTAAATCATGGGATGCCTTTTGCATGTTGTCTCTTGCTATTCTGGGAAGATCATGTCATTCATGCATGCAAGTAAAGTTTCCTTGGTCCTGGGTGGAACTTGTTAACTGGACTATTCATGCATGCGAGTGCTCAACTGCTTGGGAAAAATGCAAATTACTGGCTTGCAGCAGGGCTAACTACCCAAGGGTATTGCGCAATTTCTGGGTAGAGCAACTAATTGCTTCCCAAATTTATGCAAATCCTAGGCTAAATAGCCTACTGGTGGGAAAAATTGCGCAAATCCAGCTGGGAGGGTTGGCTGGTAGGATTGCACAATCCTAGAGCCCTGTAGGCTGTCAGAGAGGATTGCACAATTCCTAGAGGGAAGGTTGATTTCCCTCTAGGAATACACAATTTTCAAGGGGAATCTTCTCAGCCTACAGCTAGACCAAGTTTGGGTAAGTAGCCTGTGAGGGGAATGGATTGACTGTGATCGACAGGCTGCCTTTGTGTGAGGAAAACACTAAAGCTTGAGTACTTGATGAAGAAAGACAAAGTGTTTCATAAGGTTGGTAGGGAGGATCCAAAACAGGATAAGAAATTTTTTTGGAGGGTGTAGCCACTATAACACTTGGCGACACACTGGTAGAACTCCAGCTCTCTGCATAGATCTTGTTCGTGAAGAGCAAGTCTAACACATCCAAAAGTATTGGTTAGTTCTTAGCTCATATTGTTTTCACACTAACTTGATTGTAAGATGTAGCATTTTCCAAGCCCTTGGTCGATGGACACACATTCCAAGTCAAGGCAACAAAATTGTTTCGATTGGGGTTGAGGGGTATATAGGTGCACAAGCAATATAGTCATCAGAGTCTTAGTTTCATCTCTGGTGTTGCTCCACTACCAGCAGGCCTGGACAGTACCCCGGTGGAGTCACATAGAAACACAAGCATGGCTTTGCTGCTAGTGAGCCTGGTCAATACTCCAGTGGAGCTACTCACATCATCTCCCTACGTAGGAAGCGTTTCTCTTCTTTCGCCTTATTTATTTTTAATTTCGAATTTTTTGACTTTTCATTTTTCATTTTTCATTTTCACTTTGTATAGCACTTATTCAATTCAAAGGCGGAAGATGGATCCCGACTCATTGAGAGCAGAGGAGGTTGTTCCAGTAGATAAGTAGTTTATTATATCTCTGATGTTCCTATTGAGGTTTTCCCCCTCACCTTACTCTACTTGACTGAGCTGACAAGGGTTAACCCAAAAACAATCGACTAGAGAAGGTGACACTAGTTAGCATGCAAGTGTTGTGTTTACACCAAGGTTCACTTCGAAGAGTACGTATTTTCCTTCAACATATCACACACTAAGAGTAACACACTCATCATACAGAGGAAAGATGATAGATAACCAAGTAGTGATAGTTGTACAAGTCCTCTTGTACTTTACCTAGCTCGCTTCAAGAGTCATACATGGTTTCATGCAAGACTAACCTACGAACGAAACAAACAAACCAACAAATATCAAAGCAAGGAAAAATCATAAGTGAAAGTGAAAGAAAATCAAGTAAGAAAACAAGCAAGCAAAAAAATAATATGAGCAAGCAAGCATGCAAGCAAACACTACTCCTACTCCTACACTTAGAGTACAATGCTCGCATAACTGTGTCCAGGGACAATACTTCATCTAGTATTGTCTTCTTCAATTCAGCTCGGGCGGACATTGTCACCATGTATCCTCCCTAATTAGGAAATATTTGCACAATTTCCTGAGCCAAGCAACCACTATCCTCCAGGAATGTGCAAAACAGTCCAAGATTCCAGTGCTGGGATAGAATGTGCAAATCTGGAGAGGAAGGTGAGCCTTCCTTCCCTAGATTGCGCAATGCAACCTTAGTGAAGGCAGACACTGGGCCAAGGTTGGCCCGACTTGCCGATGGGAAACTAAAAGCAAGTAAGTCGATGAAATGCATGGTGACACTAAGTGATAGTAGAAATGATAAATAGTGCATGCAAAACATGGATGGAAGATTCAACAAACAGATCAACATGCATGTGGGTGAGGTCGTTCGTCGTTCGGGCGAACATCCATGCAAAACAGTTTCATGCATACGACAACATTGAGATAGCAATGAAAATTGAAACATATCTAGGAAAATTTATAATATATGTAAACGACAACAAGCGTTCAAAGAATTCATGCAAACAACACTCACACAAGCGAATACATAAAAGGCAACATAAATGATGAAAAATACATGATGAGGCCACTTACCCGTGAATAGCTAAGTCAGATGTGTCTAAGATTCCTGGATGTGCTTTGGGATGTCATAAATCCAAGATCAATGTGAATAAATGAGCTCTAATGTGTCGAATAAATAATTTTGGTCTCATGACGCGCATGCCACAAACCTAGGAAAATGCGACACTTGGAGGGAAACTTCTAAAACAACTTTGCATGTAACCCTCGGCTGGTAAAAATAGCTCCCTAAATCATGGGGTGCCTTTTTCATGTTATCTCTTGCTATTCTGGGAGTATCAAGTCATGCATGCATGCAAGTCAAGTTTCCTCAGTCCCGGGTGTTACTGGTCAACCAGACTATTCATGCATGTGAGTGCTCAATTTCTAGGGAAAAATGTGCATTCCTGGCTTGGAGATGGGCTGACTGCCCAATGGGATTACTCAATTTCTGGGCATAACAGCTGATTACTACCTAGATTTGCATAAATCCTAGGCTGAACAACCTGCTTCTGGGAAAAATTGTGCAAATCCTGTTGGGAGGGTTGGCTAGTAGGATTGCACAATCCTGGAGCCGAGTAGGTTGTCAGAGAGGATTGCACAATTCCTGGAGGGAAGGTTGGTTGCCCTTCAGGAATGCGCAATTTTCAAGGGGAAGATACTCAGCCTGCAACTAGACCAAGTCTGGGTAAGCAGCCTGTGAGGGGAATGGATCGACTGTGATTGATTGGTTGCCTTTGTGCGAGGAAAACACTGAAGCTTGAATACTTGACGAAGCAAGAAAAAGTGTTGTGTAAGGTTGGTATGGAGGCTCCAAAATAGGCTAAGGAAAACGTTTGGAGGGTGGTTGTATCCGCTACAACATCATGCTAGGGGGATTTTTTTCTCATTTATTTTATTTTCCAGTGACTAATTCTTTGTTACCAACAAGTGTCTAGTGCAATTATTTGGTATGGAGATAGAGCAAGTGGATTATGGGGAAAACACATGCCAATGTCAGGAATTTCAACCACATGATGATTTTGATTGTGTATCCTTTCTATGTGTGCCTCAAGATGGCCTAAATCCATTGTTGAGATCTTTTGGAACTTTTGTCAAGGTGCTTGTTGATCCCACGATCTTGGGTTTTGAAAAGGTGGTAGCCACGGAGGAAGGTGTAGTCTCCCATTATGATTTTTTTACTAATTCTTTTATTATCCCTTCTACTATTCCTACTCCTCGAACTTCTATTTTTGGCTCACTAGTTACACTCCCAACATGTGTCAAGGGAAAAGTAGAAGAGATCATAAGCATAAGTTTTAGTCAACAAACTAGAATATATGCATGTTTTTCATGTCATGATGTGTGACTGCTTGTATTTTGTTAAGCCCTAGGCAAGCCTCATTTTAACCATAAGACTTCCTATTAAGTCTTAGATATTGAGACATTACATTTCTATTGTTATATTGGTTGGAACCTTTCATTGTACCATTTTATTATAGTTGTACTCTTTGTCTCCTACATATATTTCAAGGAGACCTAGTCTTAGGATCATGAAATCTCGTCTTATATATTGTATTCATTGTATCAAAAGATTTTTTTCCTCAAAATGGACCACAATTATTGATTTTTTTTTATCATTTTTAAGATGCTCAGTTCATAACCATCGGTATCAAAGCTGCAATCTTATGATTTTTGTTGCTTCAAATGAGCCATCATGGAATTTTCACTATAATTTTTTTTAGAATCTTTAGACTACAAAATTTTGAGAAATTTGAGTAGAGATCAAGAAATACATATTATAAAAAAATTAGACTCTAGTTCAAAATAATTTCAAAGATATGCTATATGGAAGTTAGGTTTGTGATTGGTCCTAAAATACGTTGCAAAAAAGTTCTCTTGGAATTTTCATTACTATTCTTTTCTTGAAAGATTCAAACTATGAAATTTTGTGTTGATTGAGGAAAAACCTAGACATACATCTTATCAAAATGTTCAAATGAGGGATTTTAGCATTTTTTCTATAATTCTTTTCTAGGATACTTCATACAATGAAATTTTTAAGAGACTAAGGAGAGATCTCTATGTATAGGTTATAAAATTCTAAACATTCGTTCTCTATAATTTTGAAGATATAAATTATGGAATTTAACGTTTGTGAATAATTTTAAAATCGATTTTAAAGGAGTGATCTATGAATTTTTTCTATAACTTTCTAACAAGAAGTTTTAGACTATGAAATTTTTAAGGATCTAAGGGGACATAGTGTGGTGGTATATGTAAAGAAAATTAGAATCATATTTAAAAAATGGACATACGACACACAATACAAGTTTGTTATTGGGATGAAGCCAAAAATTAACAAGGCTTGGGAAAATTTCATAACATTCACTTAGCACATCAATTTTTTTATTAAACTTGTGGAATTCCAAAAAGAAGACATATCAGAATACTTTAAGCCAAAATTACATATTTAGAAGGGATCAAATTTTAGATATATATTAGGGCAAAGTTCAACCATCCAAATAATCTACAATTTAGGGTTTTTAAAGGCATGCAAATTACAATTGTTATAACTTTTGACTAGAAGATCTATTTTTAGTGATTCAAAATTTGTGATAAAGAGGCAAAAGAGGAGAATTATTATTTACTCACATGAATTTTAAAAGTGCTTCAAAAGTTAATTCACATTTTAAACCTCTAATAATCTCATCCAAGGTTCATGAAGAAATAGAATATGTCTAGTAGAAGACTACCAAGTTGGAAAGTAATTTGTCATAGGTGCAAGGATTAGTTTAAAAATGTGGAACAAAATACAAAGGAAAATAAGGAAGAAATACAATTCTCCAAGGAAGAGGTACAAAAATAGATAAATTCCATGGTATATGTGCATGAGAGAGAGAGAGAAGGAGAGAGAGAGAAAATTTGTGAAGCCCCAAGGGTTAGCTCAAGTGATCTAGAGTTGGATGTGAAGTTCTTTTATAATTTTTCTAGTTATTACTAATCACAGGTTTGATGCTCTTCGATTCCCTTTGGGAAAGGCCCCATAATCATGGTTGACGTTTTACCTGGTTTTCCATCCATGAAATTTGGGGAAGTATGATGGGGTTTCCCATGCTTTCAGTCCAAGTAAAAAGAAAATATAACAATTGTGTTTGAACTCAATAATATATTGGGACACATTTATTAAAAATGTAGAAAAAAAATATTAAATCATAGAACCATTGTCATGAATTTTCACTCTAAGATCCACATTATCAAGGCTTCAAGTCAACTCCAAGGAACTACTTCATTTTGAAGTTCAATATGAGGAAGCTTCATTGTAACAATCCTATAATAAAGATATTCCAAATGGAGCAATACTTTGATATACACTAAGTGATAGCCTTACAAATATTGAATCATAGAACCATAGTCATGATTTTTCAATCTAAGGCACACATTATCAAGGCTTCAATTCAACACCAAGGAACTATTTAATTTTGAAGATAAATATGAGGAAGTTTGATGACAACAATCCTATAACATGGATATTAATACTTTGATATACGACAAGCGATAGTCTTACAAAAGGTAAACATTGCATCCATGTTGTTATAGCAAGATCAGTTTATATGCTATCAATGAATTTGTGAAAGGAAAAAGGATTCCATTGCATCTTGGTCAAATTTTATAAAGGAATTTATAGAACATTCTAGGGATATTAAGATCAGTACATGTCTTTAGTCAATTAGTAAATTTTTGACAAAAAGGTCCAGTTAAAGAGTACATTCAACAATTCCAAAAGTTGAGACTCAAGCTAAAGAACATTTATTAGACCTCCTTATGGGAACTTTAAAGGAAAAAATCCAACATGAGGTATGTCTCTTTGATCCTAAATCCCTAGAGCATGATTTATTTTGGCAAAGAAAGTTGAAAATAAAAATATGGCTACTAGAGGATAAATCACTAGAAGCTATAAAGAATAGCATGTTCCCTCTCCTAATCTTACTCAACTAACAAGGTTGATACCCTAGAAAAAGGATGAAAGAAGAGAAAAGGTATTATGTATCAATTGTCACAGAAAGTACAATAAGGGGCATAAATGTGATGAGAATAAATTATTCTACACAAACTGATAAGAGGAAGAAGATCAAGAATTGGAACTATTGCAAGAACTAGATCTAGAAGAGACTATACCAACAACATATTATCATGCATTGGATGAAATAAATATTCCACAAACCCTTAATATAGAAGGATATATCAAAAATAAAAAGGCAACATTGTTGATTGATTCAAATAGTACCCATAAATTCATCAATTACAAATTATAAAAACTTCTCAACTACTTTGTATATCCAACATCAGTATTGCAAGCAATGATTGTAGATAGAGGTACCATATAAATTGCTAAAGGAAGCTCCATACTATTAAGATACATATGGGGGATTATTTATTGGATATCCCCTCGAATGAATTCCAAATGTATGGTGTTGATGTTGTATTAGGGGGCTAATGGTCACAATAATTGGGAATAGTGGCCCTTAATTTTCAAGAACGTTTCATGAGATTTTCCTTATAAGGAAAGGAATTAAGCTTAGAAGTATCCGAGGGAAACCCTATAAAGTGATAATCTCTAATATCATACTAAATATGTATAACATGGTGTGAATTGCACAATTGTGCTCATTATATATTAAAAAAACAATATCCTTTGCTCTAGTGGATCTCAAAAAAGTTATCAACAATCATTCCAAGGTATTTGGAGTGATATCTAATGGTATTATACCTCCTCAATATCATGATCATGTTATTCATTTGAAACTTGGAAGTGTACCACATAACATTAGTCCTTATAGATATCCATATGCGTAGAAGAGTGAGATTAAGTGTATGGTTCAAGAAATGTTAGATGTTGGCATCACTCAACCTAGATAGAGTGTTTTATCTTCACCACTAGTGATGGTTATAAAAAATGATGGTTCATGGCCTATGTGTCTAGATTGTAGACAGCGCAACAAAATTACAATCATAGATTAAAAAAAAAAATATGCATGTCCTTGATGAAATATTAGGTGAATTAGATGGAGCAATTTTCTTTACCAATTTATCACTTTCTTCTGGATATCATCAAATTAGAATGAGGCAATATGACACTCCCAAATCATCCCTTAGAACACTTGAAGGTCATTATGAGTTTTTGATCATGCCATTTGGACTTATTAATTCACCTTTAACATTTCAAAGCTTGATGAATTCTATTTTTAGAAAAAATCTATTAGTACCTTTTTTTTTTGCTAAAGCAAGTGTCGATCCTTCTATTTCATCAAGCCAATAAATAGTTTACAATATATATAAACGTCCATCCGATGCTGAGGAATCAGAAAAAGTAAAATACTAGCCGCCTAAGGTAAAACTCCTATCCTCACAAAGAGAACCTCCGAACCCGAGGAATACAAACCATATCTGTACCCTGAGTTTAGAAGAAAACAGGAAACGCGTGGAATCTCCCACACCCCAACCCCTGAAAAGCCCCTAAATATGAGCTGTCCATCTCCACACATAATCCAATGACCGAGGAGTAAAATGCCCAGCAAAGACAAACGATGTTCAATGGTCCCACCCCACCAAGCAGCACAATCAATCTTGACCATTGATCCGTGCTGCACAAACCTACGGATGAGATTAAAATCACACCGAACAAGTTAACCAGACGTTAGTGTGCGATGGAGGGTAGTTTTTGAATCCACCTCCCTGCCACATGTAAGAAGCTGAATGGAATCACTAAAAAATCGCTAGAACCATTTTTCGCATGAGAGCAGTGCGATCAACCGAAAATCGCCAAGGAAGCAATATTTTTTCCCGGAACTCAAAATTCTGAAAAAAATTTCTGACGAAAAAGACTAGATTCATCCTTCGCATTCTTTTTTTCCTTGCCTGAACCTAGAACCAAGAAAAGATGAGAGTCTCCCCACTGATCAACTACCTGATGAACTGTGATATCCGTTTCTCTAACCTTAGGGTTTTCAACGGCCAACAGTGGTTTCCCCCCACCAAAGAACAGTTTGCAAGATACTGATGATGCATACCGCAGACAAATCATTTCAAGCTTGCCTCCATGGCTTTGTATCTAAACACTTCCCTATCCTCTTCCGCTTGTTCAAAACAAAGAGCTCTCAGTCTACTCTGACGCAACTCCTGCCACTCCATCGAAACCCTATCTTCTGTACAGCTAACACCTTGGTTGGCAAGAAGATCCACCAATTTATTGGCCATTCTGCGAACATGGTTGAAACTAACAGTGCGAAGGCCTTGGAGATGACCCTGAATTCTTTGGAAAACCTGGATTAGTTTCCAGTGTTTGGAGACTTTCTCCGGTGCTGTTCCACTACTAATTCTTTTCACCGAGTTAATGATTAACTCAGAGTCCACTTCTATTATCACATTCATGCAGTTGTCTTGACTCAGAAATTCTAAGCATTGCTCCAAAGCCATTAGTTCAGCCATGTTGTTGGTGGCTTTTCCTAAGTGGCAATGGAAGATGAAGATAATGCATCCCTCTTGATCCCTTAAGACCCCTCCATACCCAGTAGTTCTCAGGTTCCCTTTTGAAGCCCCATCAATGTTATATTTCAAATATCCTTCTGGGGGAGGATGCCAGAAATCCTTCTCCGTGTCCTTTGAGATGACCTTCCTGTCTAGGCTTTGAAGAGTGAGTCCTTGCATACCCAGCTTCCTGAGAATTTTTAAATCCTTTTCTGAGGGAGGATTTTTAGGGTAGTTATGAACAGTGGTTCCCACAGTCTCCTTAATCTGTTTCAGGATCAACTCTAACAGGTGGTGAGGAGGATTCTTTTCATCCTTAAATATTCTTTTGTTCCTCTCTTTCCAAACGTTCCATATGATGAAGCTTGGTGTTAGGGCCCAAGATAAGCTGAGAAATTCATAATCCGAGAAATTTCTTCTCCAATTATTGAGTGTATTAATGGTACTCCCTCTATCCCTATCAATTTGTTGAAAGATTGTGGTAAATATGTCCCATAACTAGGAGGTGAAAATGCAGCTTTTGAGTATATGCTCCATTGTTTCCTCTTGAGCTTCACAGAGCTGGCATCTTGAAGGCCCCAGAACACCCCTCTTCTTGATATTATCCCAAGTCAAGATTTTCTTGTGATGAACCAACCACATGAAGATTTTTATTTTCATCCACCCTTGGTGCCTCCATAGGTTCTGCCAGATTTTGTTCAGAGCCTAGGGATCCAGCTCAAGGAGAATACTTTTTGCTTCCTTAAGATTAAAGGTGTCCTCTTTATTATTGCCCGATATTAGTTGGTCTTGCCCCCCTGATACTAATATCTTCCTTTGTTCCATCATTTTCATGAGTGCCTCTGATTTTGTTTTCAAGGGATTATTGTTTATGTGTTCAATGTTTCTCTAGATTCTCCACTTTTCTGTATGATGAGTATGATCCCAAAAGTCATTTACCTTAATTAATCCTTAGGTATTCGTCTCATGCTTAAGGTCTAAGAAGTCATCTTTTAACAGAATTGGTTCTTGTTGCCACTTATCTTCCCAGAAAAGAGCAAGATCTCCTTCTCTGATTTCCCAAAAACTATTTTCTTGTACTAGGCTTCTATTCTCCTAGGCTTTGTTCCAGATGTATGAGCCCTTTATATTTCCTGACATTCTTATGAGATCACTAGTTTGCCAGGAGCTTGCATATTTTTCTTTCCAGATATTTTCCCATTGAGCCTTTGGATTCTGAACCCAACGCCACCAAAGTTTGGCCCCTAAAACGTTGCTAAGAATTTCCTGATCATCCAAGCCTAGCCCTCCATGGTTCTTGGGTCTACAAATTTTTTCCCAAGACACTAAGGCCCATTTTTTCCTTGTCTCCTCCTTACCCCAAAGAAAGTTTCTTTGAATATTTCTGAATTGCTATAAGACTCCTTTTGGAGTTGGGAGGGCTGATAACATAAAAATAGGGATTGCTTGCAGAACTACTTTTGTAAGTACCAACCTGCCAGCAAGATTTAAAGATCTGATGGTCCATTTTCTAACTTTATCCTGCAACTTATTGATCAATGGTTCCCAAATGCTCTTGAGCATCGGTTTAGTAGTTAGAGGAACTCCCAAATATTTTGAGGGAAGGATATCCCTTTGAAAGCCTAGAATTCTGGAGATATTTTTCTGAATAGCAATATTGGTATTGAAGAAAAAGATTTTTGATTTGGAGAGATTAACTTCCATACCTGAAGCCAAGGCAAAGAGATTTAGGATTTTTTGTAGGCTAAAGCTTCTTTGACTGTGGGGATTCCCTGCAACATGGTATCATCTACAAATTGTTGGTGAGTCAGGGCCTGATCATTCTCAGTTAGTTGTGGGCCCTTAATCATTCCCGTAATTTTAGCATGCTTGATAGACCAACCCAGTCCTTCCATCATGAGGATGAAAAGAAAGGGAGAGAGCGGGCCTCCCTATCTAAGGCCTCTTGAAGGACTGAAAATCTCAGAGGGAGAGCCATTCACTAATATTGAAAAGCTAGAGGAAGTCACCAATGCCATTACCCATCTGACCCAGTTATGATCAAATCCAAAAGCAATAAGAATTTTTTTGATATAGTTCCAGTTCACCTTATCATAAGCTTTGGATATATCCAATTGCATGATCATACTGGCCTGCCTCTTGCTAGTTAACAAGTGAACCACCTCTTGAGTTTAGATGATGTTGTCAAGAATTTGTCTTCATTCCACATAACCGGATTGTTCTCCTGAAACTAGAGCAGGAAGTAGAGGTTTGAGTCTATTAGCCACTACCTTGGATATTATCTTGTAGACCACATTGCATAAAGCTATGGGTCTATACTTATCCAGTGTTTGAGCGTTGTCCTATTTAGGGATCAGGGAGATGAAGGAGGTATTGAGCGCTTTCAGAATGGTTCTATTCAACCTAGAATCCTCCACTACATGAAAAATATCTTGTTTAACAATATTCCAACAAGCTTTAAAGAAATCCACATTGAAACCATCCAGGCTTGGTGCTTTACCATTCTGCATATCTTTGAGGACTTCACTGACCTCCTCTTCGGTTACTAGCCTGTTAAGGTTAAACTTATCCTCTCTAGACACCAGCTTCGGTATATTACTAGTTACCTCCCTGATGAAATGCTCTCTGTCTAAATTGTTCTCTTGAGTTATACCTTGGAAGTGCTGAACTAACACAACTTCTATGGATTCATGGGAGATATGAAGCTCCCCCTCCTCATTCTTGATTGAAGAGATTCTATTGTGAGCTCTATTGGCAATGGTGGATCTGTGAAAAAATTTAGTGTTACGCTTTCCTTCTTTTAGCCATTGAACTCTAGACTTTTTTCTCTAAAATATTTCCTCTTGTTTACATAGATTTTCCCATTCTTGGTGTTTATCAACTTGATCACTTTTGAATTTATCAAAGCCTTCCATGATCAGAGCTTGGTTGAGAACCTGCATTTTGTTTTCAACAGATTTTTTTCCCACAAAAATATTGCCAAGATCCTTCTTGTTCCACTCTTTAAGCTGGAGCTTGATGTGCTTTAGTATTTTATGATGTAGGAACATTCTTGTCCCATGAATTTGCAAATCTTCTGACCACCATTTTTCAATATTTTTGATGAATTCTGGGTGGGACAGCTAGATATTTTCAAATGTGAATAGTCTGTTTCTGGGAGTACTAATGCCCTTGATCTCGAATTGAATCAGCCAGTGATCTGAGCCTCCAAAAGGAGGAACTCTCGATGTTACTTCCTTATCTAGAAGCATAAGATCCTCTGAGATAATAAATCTATCTAACTTGGAGGCTACGTGAGACTCTCCTCCTTTTTTATTGTTCCAGGTAAAGAGGTCCTTATTAATATCCGTATTAACTAGTTTCATGTTATCTGTAAAGTTTTGAAACCCTAAAGAGTCTTTACTTAGAGCTCTGGTTCCCCCTTTTTCTCCGAAAGCGATTTGATCATGTTGAAGTCGCCTCCCATAATCCAAGGGATTCCTGCATGTTTATCCCTGAGATCCACAAGGGAATCTAGAAACTTGAGTTTATCATCTATTCTTTGAGGGCCATACACATTTGTGAATAGATAGTTATCCCTTTCTCCGACAGGTTGAATAACCACTAATAAATAATTCCTAGATACCTCAGCATCCGTTCTGTCAATTTTCTGGGGATTCCAAAGAGTGAGAACGCCCCCTGCTGTATTCTCTGCTTTGACTTCTAAAAACTCAAATCTACTGAGCCATTTGCTATGAATTTGTCTTAATTTTTGAATGGAACATTTCGTTTCTTCGATGAAAATTATATCTGGCATTGCTTGTCTCATTCTATTACTAAGCAATATTTGCCTTCTTTTACTACCTAGACCCCTAATATTCCAAGATTGGAACTTCATAATTAAATATTTATAAAGGAGTAGCTGGATAGGTCTTTCATCTTACCTAAATCTATCATTAGCTTTCCACACTCCATCAAGAGTTCATTCTACTTTTTTCTACCTCTTTTCTTGCCTGGGTTTCTGGTAGCTAATCCAGGAGTTGTTTTCATTGTTTTCACACCTCTGTTGTCCTGCTTGTCAATGTTTTTACCCTTCTCCACACCTTTGGCATGAGTTTTCCATAAGAAAAATTGTTGTATTTTGTTGAGCTCTTCTTGTGGCAATGAATCTACCCCTCCCGTGGTTCCCTGAATCAAGAACCCTTCTAGATATAGGTGTTCTTTATCCAAAATCTCTTATAGCTCATGATCCTCTTGTTCCATTTCACTTTGGGTCATTTCCTGATCCATCTCCAGTTCTGTATCACTTATCATGGTCTCTTTCTAAAGATCAATATCCTCTGTTTGTTCGTGGTTTTCTTCTACCTCCCTTTCCTCATAACTTCCTCCCATTGCTTGATCTTCTTTTGTGGTCTCTTCTTCTTCTTCAAGAACTTGGAACTTGTTTTGACTGACCTATTGCTCTTCATTTTGATGTAGCTTTGGCCCTCTTTTGCCGCCTTTTCCTCTATTTACCACTTTATGAAAGCTGTCAGTATCCTTCATTGTGTTAGCTTTGCTCTTGTTTACTACTTTACTAAGCGGGCAGTCTTTGAATAGGTGCCCATGTTCATGACATCTACGACATCTGAATGGAATGTTCTCATAGTCTATTGTTTGCACCCAATCTTCATCAAAAACTTCCAAAATCACCTCATCCGGAAGAACTCCTGATAAGTCCATTTCCACATGAATCCTTGCAAAGGACGTATATTTTCCCCTTCTTGTAGCTTCAGAAGCTTTGACAAAACACCCTAATTTATTGCCTATGGTAGCTAGTGATTCAGTTTGCCAATAATCAAGAGATAGAGAGTAGAGGCTTACCAAAACCAGTACCGAAGTAAAATTTTCCCGTCCTAGGACAAAATTCATCATCCATGGCCGCATATAGAGGCCAGCTGCTGCAAAAAAGTAGGGCCCTCCTTCAAACACTCTGTCTTTGTCTTCAATATTTCTAAACACCACAATGAAGAATCCCTTTGACCCTAGATGTAGGTCAATGCTCCCTTTAGGTTTTCAGTGGTACTTGATCCATGTCTATAAAGCTTTTTCAATGGGCCATACTCCCATGAATTTATAGATGATAGCATAAGTCCACATGTGATTTTTGTGCGCCTACAGAGCGAGATCATTTAAGACTACTCTAGGTGTGATCTCAACTTTGGGTTTGCAGGGTCCCTTTTGCTTTTTGTCCTTAGTTCCCTCTTTTTTGTCTTCTTCCTCCTTGTCTTTAGTGCTGTTATTTTCCTTAGTTTTGGTCCCTTCTATCCCTTCTTCCATATTTCTTTTCCGTTCCTCAGTTGTGCCTCTGGCATTCTCTAGAGGTTTCTTGCCTCTGCTTGCTACAAACTCCTTATAGGAGGGAGTGGAGCTCCCTCCTCTGCGGCCCTCCATGAAGATGAACCCCTGAAACTATCTGAAACCCTCATTGTTCACCTTGTGTTCGCTCCCCGTGATCGTCTCAACCTAGTCTCTCAACTTTTCCTTCAGCTAGTTGATTTTCATTCATATCTATTGGTATATTTTGATGGCATACTAATCTACAAAATATCTTAGCAAGAGCATGTACAACATTATGATAGTGTGTAACATTATTGGAAAAGAAACAACTATATGAAAATCCTTCCAAGTGTGCCCTTGGGGTTTAGTAATTGGAATACTTGGGTCACATTGTATCTCATGATGGTATCAAGGTATATCCTAATAAAATTAAGCTTTGATGGAATGTACAATCCCAAAACATTGAATAAAATCAAAGGATTTTTTGGATTAACAGGATATTAATGCAATTTTGTTAAGAACTATGGTCAAATAGTAGTGCCTCTAACAACATTATTAAATAAGGAATCATTTTATTAGACTCGAGAAGCAACTAAAGCTTTGAAAAAATTAAAGAGGCATTGTGTAAGACTCAAGTCCTTGCCACACCTAAATTCACAAAAACCTTCACTATGGAGTGTGATGATTTAGACCATGAAATTATTGTAGTATTGATGAAATAAGGAAGGCCCATTTCCTTTGAAATTATTAAACTTAAAGGAAAGAATTTACTTAAAACCATCTATGAAAAGGAAATGTTGTCTATACCTCATGTAGTTGAGAAATGACATCCATGCCTCATAGGAAAACTCTTCAAAGTAAAAACAGGCCATGATAGTTTGAAGTACTTCTTGGAATAGAGACTATCTTCAGAAGAGGAAAAAAATGGATTACAAAGATGCTAGGCTATGAATTTGAAATTATCTACAAAAAGGGAAAAAAAATATTTTGGCAGATGCACTCTCAAAGAAAGAGAAAGAAATAGGGGGTTTACTATGAACTATTTCCATTCCACAATTTGAATGGTTGGAAGAAGCAAGGATAGAATAGAAGCAAGATGAAAAGGTATGCAAGATCATTCAACAACTATAAAGGAGCTCAATGCAGTAGAAAATTTTTTCTGGAAGAATGATTTGTTGTGGTGTCAAGATATTTTATATAGATGTAAAAATTATCAACTCAAACAGAAGGTCCTATTGGAATTACACTCTATAGGAGGACTGTTTCAAGCTTCTTGAAAACATAACATAGGATTAAAAGAGATTTTTTTTGGAAGGTCTTAAAGAAGATGCACAAAATTTTGTGGGTGAATTTTTTATATTCCAACACATTAAGGGAGAGACAATAAAGACCCCAAGGATCCTAAAACCATTATCCATACCAAGTCATTGTTGCGTATAAGTTTCAATGGAATTTATTGCATGCTTACCAAAATCCAAAGGAAAGAAAGTCATTATGGTAGTGGTAGATAGATTGACAAAGTATGCCCATTTTTGTTCTCTAACCCGTCCTTTTAAATAAAGTATAGTTGTGGAAAAATTGATGGAAATATTCCAAAAGCTACACGGAATCCTGAAGATTATTGTAAGTGAAAAAAGATCCAATTTTCACTGGAAATTTTTGGATTGAATTATTTTCTTATTTGGGTACTCAATTGGCTCATAGTTATCTTACCATCCTTAATTGGATGGGAAAACCAAGAATTTGAATAATTGTTTAGAAGGATATTTATTTGCATGTGACAAATAGACACAATGTTTCAAGTGGTTTCCCTTGGAAAAAGGTGGCACAACACTTCTTTCCATAATTCATCAAAAATGTCCCATTTATGGCACTTTATGGATATCATCGCCAATCCATCACATCACCCTCGAAAGGTCATAATGATATATTCCTTAATCTTGGTGAAGGCTTCCTTTTCTTCTTGATTCCATTTAAGTCTAATATAAATTTTCTGATGAAATTGATTTTTCCTAAGGATTGCGTTGATTTTTTTTGTTTGGATATGGAACCTGTGGAATATCTTTCACTCTTTTAGGTTCCACAATGATCCCATTTTTTTAAATAATATGTCCCAAACTATTTCCTTCAAATAATACGAAGATACTCTTCTTTGGGTTTAGCGATATTTTGCATTTGCGACAATGTTCAAAAATTTTCTTGAGATAGCATAATTGATATGAACATTTCTTGGAGAACATTTTGAGATCATCTAGATATACAACCACCTTTTCCTGATCAACACTCTAAAATCTATGTCCATTGCATGCTAAAAAGTGGCTCCAACATTTACGAATCCAAAAGGCACACACCTGTAAATGAAAGTGACCCATTTGATTCTGAAAGTTATCTTCAAGCAATCCGGTTCATAAAATAAGACTTGATTGTATCTTAATAAATCATCTAATAAGGAAAGCATCTCAAAACTTGATACTATTTTAAGAATCTACTCCATAAAAGGGACAATATAGTTATCTTTGTCGGAGGCTTGATTTAGATTATGGAAATCCACACATAGACGATTTTCCCTTGATTTATTTCTCACAAGCACCAAACTAGAAACCCATGTAGACTGTCTTACTTTAAATATATGAGTTGTCCATCCAATAATTTCTTCAACTCTTTTTGGATAAGAGATTCTGAAGTTGGATGCACTTTACACAAATTTTGTTAGAAAGACCTAACACTGTCTTTAATGGGAATGGCATGCTAAACAAAATGAGTATCATACAACTTTAGATCATGATAGGTCCAAGAAACACCTCGGTAACTCTTGAATAATTGGATGAATCTTTGTTGTTCTTCTCCAATATAATAAGTACCAAGATTGACATACTAGGGGTCTTGTTCAGTACCAATATTTATGTATTCATGCCTCGACGCAGAACTTTTAGTTTTGGTATTAAGGGCCCCTTAAAAGTGATTATGTAGATCATACATCTCCTCCAAAGTTATTAACCCTTTAGGCATAGGGTTTCCTCTGTGTATCTTCATCTCATCTTCGAAATATTGTTCATGTTCTTCTTTATGAATCGCTGCATCTTTTAACATGTCTAAATTTGTAATAAACTCTAGAATTTGTTCATCATCATTGAACACTCTAAAATTAGTTACATTATTAGGTGCAACATGTCTATAAACTAATGAGTTGGTGCATTAACTATGATATTAGTTGTAGGAACTAAAGAAATATTAAAAGATTTAAAAGATGATATGAGATTTCATACCTCTTGTTGATCATTCTTTTCAAACAGATATAAATAGTTGATAGTATTTCATACCTATCTAATGATGATCTCAAAAACACTAATGAATTTGATAATTCTACCTTTAAGTCTATGGCTTTTTTTAGTCCAAAGATTAAAGCCTCGTATTCTACATGGGGGCTTCACTAGGGGAGCAATACCATACCACATATGCTCATATTTGGGGATATATATTGAGGAAAAAATGACATAATATATTGAGAATATAATAGGGGGTAAAGGGTTTTTACATTAACAAGTATAAAAAATGGAGCTCAAAGTTAATGAAAAATCATAAATGGGGTATAAAAATTGTTTATGAAAAAGTGGATACCTACAGTATCTAATGAAAGGCAAGATTTTTTAAACTGGGGAGGTGTATTAGGTTTGTATTGGTAGGCGTTTAAATAATGTGATCTTTAGAGGTATTTTCTAATATGTAGGAAAATTAAGGATTTTTTAGTATGCCACGAATGCACATGATATGTCAAAGGTTCATTGATTGAAGCCCCCATGGTATTCTATTTTATTTTTTGGTGCAATCAAATTCCAAGTGACATGAGATAAGTGTTTTGTTATTCATTGGATCTAACAAGATACAACATGCACGAGCTTTGTCCTATGTTTTGGAATCATCATAATAAATAGTCCAAATATTCTTATTTACACGAGCATTACTCTTTACACTAAGGTTATTTACATTTAATATACATTTTTCATTAGCAACAATTGGCGTGCAAGGAAGGATTTTTGAATATTTATCAAATGGCATTGGTGATGGCTGGGCCAAATAAAAACTAAGATTTGTCTTGAAGAAAAAAATTCCCACATTTTCCTTAGAAAAACTTATAGGTTCATTGTCCCCTTCCAACTTTGTGACAATATACTTCATATGAGGTTCATTGTCTACCCTTATTTAATTATTCTTACCTATAAAGGAAGCCACAAATGAGACCAATTAGTTGCAAAGTAACCTTGTAGCTTGTTAGACTAATATTGTGTCAATAGAAAGCCATAAGCCTCAGGATGTCTATGTGGAAACCCTTTTTGCTAACTCTGTTGTAAATGTTATTATGAATTGTAAATTCATATAAATAATTCTTAATTATAAATGAAGACTATATGAGATGGGACATAGATTAAGAGGTTTGCAGGAGTAGGAGTTGCTTATAAGTCATATCCGCATTTAAGTTATCACCAAATTTCCTATAACAGGGGATGGCCCTGCTACAATTAGTTAATGGAGGAAATGGGACTCCTGATCAGAGGATAGTATACAAATTTCCTCATGGGTCATGTTGATAGAGTCAACATACAATAGGAGTCAAGGAGGGAAAGAGAAAATAGGGGGAGAACAATGTGAAGGGAGAATTATGCACAAGATGAGATGGGGATAAGAGGGGAGTATGCACTAAGAAAAGAGGAGGGACTGGTGTCTCCACACCTGGATGTATTTCAGTATGGATGTAGGCTTGTAAGAGTGTGTGCAGATGCCCTATGTTGGAAAAATTTATATTGTGCCTATGTGCATTTGTGAGGTATGTTTTGAACTTGTGACTAAGGCCAAATGGACTTTTGATGGAGTAAATATGTTCTAGTGATAGCTAGGTTAAGAAACTCTTGGATATTACTAGATGAGAATCACGAGAGTCGTGGTTGTGTTTCCGGGACTGATAAACCCATTGGCAACTAGTTGGTTGAGAAATATTTGAGAGGGTGAGGCACCCCTATGCTAGTGGGCCAATAACACTTAGTGTGGCCTATGTGGCCTTAGGGGGAGTTGAAAACATAAGTGTGAGAACAACTAAGAAGTTGTTGGCAAGTGTGCTCTTATTCCTACATAAGTAACACAACTAAAAAACCTTCTTTTTATTTATACATATCTATCTCCAAGGCTAAACTAAGACTCTTTATGCTTTGCATGAACCCTTGCATTGTTTTGGTTATTGGAATAAAAAATTAATTATGGTGTAATAGTTGGGAGATGTTGAGAACATCTAAGAAATGGAATATGTTCATTGAGTGAATGGTTGAGAATTCCTTAACAAACTACCTCCTTAGACTCTAAATCCTACTCAGGGTGGTTGGTTGCAAGATAAATTTGTAGTGCAATCAACTTATGGTTGGTTGGAGAGTTGAATTCCCACTCTCAGTGGCCAACCACCTACTTCATAAGATAATTTTCTTACTTGTCTCACAATGTATCTCAATGAAATGTAAATGTATATTTTTATTGTTATATAACTTGTGTTGTTGATTATGAATACTTATTCATGTGTATTTGACGAGGAATGCCTATTCCTGTGTATTTGATAAGTAATTCATATTCTTGTGTAATGTGAATTTGATAAGTAATTCATATTCTTGTGTAATGTGATGAAGAATGTATGTTTCTATATTTATGAATGAGGTTGATGCACGCTTATTTCCATGGTGTGAGAGATATGTGGAGCCTCTATTTTCACTAGTTAATTATGTGATGAATGGATTGTTCCATGAATGACCTTGTGACATTGAGATAAATGCAAATAATTTGTGCTTTTACATGCTTGTGTGTGTGTGTACTAATGGAGACGACCTCATGAAGCTACCAAGGATAATTTTATGGGCGAATGTTCGCCCTTTGGCGAAATTAATGGGTTTTAAATTTTTAGTGGGAGAATATTTTGTATCATAGTACATTTTTACAAATCACCTCAAATAGCCCACCTTATTTTAAGGGAGAGGGTAAAACAGGTAAATTTAGCCCTTGAAATTAGGACTTACAACCTTCCATTCGCCCATTTTCAAGAATAGGTTTTATTTAAGTGAATCCATTCGCCCATTTTCAAGAATGGGTTTTATTTAAGTGAATCCTATGGGCCAAATACCATATTTATAAAAGAGGTATGGTAAATTAATAAAAATATAAATAAATGAGAGGTATGGTAAATAAATAAAACGTTTTTTATATTTACTCCATAAGTCACCTTATATACATGTAAGGGTGTAAACAAATAAAAATATAAGTAAAGTGGAGGTATGGTAAATAAATAAAAATATAAATAAACTAGACGTATCGTAAATAAATAAAACCTCTTTTTATATTTAGTCCATAACCCTCATTCTATTTAAGAAGGCTCAAGAAAGAGGTTTTATTTAAGTGAATCCTATGGGCCAAATACCATATTTGTAAAAGAGGTATGGTAAATTAATAAAAATATAAATAAATGAGAGGTATGGTAAACAAATAAAACATTTTTTTATATTTACTCCATAAGTCACCTTATATTTATGAACACTCAAAAAATGGGTTATATTTAGGTGAAAACTATGGCCAAAATACTATGGGACAAATACCATGGACTAGATTGTTAATAATACCATGCAAAAAACCATTATTAACACTAATATTAGAATTAATAAAAATAAAAATGGCACATGGTATTGACCCATGGTATTCACCTGGAATGTAGCCTATTTAAATGGGGGAATTAAACCAGCATGTAGCCTATGCTAAGATTCACTAGGACTTTACAAAGTTTTATTATTTAGTGAAAGACTCGCCAAGATCTTACAAGATTTTATAATTGAGTAAAATATTCGCCATGCCTAGTGAGAGATTCGCCAAAAAATTATATATACATATTATATTATTGATAAAATCGCCTTCCATTTTTCCTATATACCATGGAGATTCGCCCATTTATTATATTTATAAATTTAGGGGGGGTTCTTAAAATTTTTCCTGGAAGCTACGATGCAATATATATTCTCTTGTATTTTGACATGCAAAATATCATCTCTCAACTCGATTTCTTGGGGCTACGATCCCTCCCAAGCTTAACTTATATGTATTTATATAAATTTTGAGGTCACTCTTGACACAACATGTGGTCTATTGTTGGGTTGTGTTATATTCTTTCCACGACTAGCCCACGTAATTAACCGGGGGGTTAGAAGGGGGGTGGAGCCCCCCTTTGTTGCGCCAATTGCATAGCGGGGGAAGTCACAGGGGATTTGAGGGGTGAAGGTAACCACACTTTATGGGGTCCGGGGTGGCACCCCAGAAGATTTTGTTTTTGGACCCTATATTAGGTTGGACGGACCTACCTATGGTTTTGTGCATGATTTTTAAAACATGGTTTTGGACGGGATGATTTTTGGTCCATGGTATTGGATGCTTCGGCATGTATAAATGTGTATTGTAACATTGAAAGGAACATAATGAAAAATCAAGCTGGTAGTCCTAATTTTAGGATCCAGGGGAAAATTTATGTGTATATGTGTTTTATGTGTTATACTCTCGCATTATTTATTTTTTGTGTTTTAGAATTCGTATGCAGGTAATTTCTGTATGGGGTTAAAACCTACATTTGGTATCGGAGTTGTTTTGGCTTCAAAGGGACGCCTTTGTTGCTAAGGGGTTTTGCTCGGGCCTATGGTAGACCCTGTTCAGTGGGAGATCTGCGGGATCGATTCTAGTGGTTAAAGAAGATGGAGAGCAGTGGAAAGATAGAGATTGAGAAATTTAATGGTCAGAGTTTTGAGTTGTGGAAACTCAAGATGGAGGATCTGTTGGTGGATAAAGATCAGTGGATCATGGTAGATCCGGGTACTAAACCAATGGGAGTGTCCGATGAAAAATGGAAGAAGTTATATCAGAAGGAAAAGAGCACAATATGATTGTGTGTCTCAGATTCAGTATTACTAAATGTATCAGGGGAAGCTATGGCTAAGGCTTTGTGGGACAAGTTGGGGACTTTTTACCAATCTAAGTCTCTGGTGAATAAATTGTTCCTATGGAAAAAGTTGTGTAACCTGAGGATGAAAGATGGAGACTCGGTGACAGAGCATCTGAATGCATTTAATACTGTGGTAAGTCAGTTATTATCTATTGATATTAAAATTTCAGATGAAGATAAGTGCATAAGTTTGTTGTGTTCTCTACCAGATTCGTGGGATAGTCTGATTATTGCAATAGGTAGCAATGCAACTGCCTTGCAGTTTGATGAAATAGTCTCATCCTTGCTGACGGAGAAGATGATACGGAAAAAATATGGAGATCCAGAATGGTGATGCCTTGTTTGTACGACGACGTTCCCAAAATAGAAACAAAAATAAGTCATCAAGTGGGAGATATAAATCTATAGGTAGATCTAAATCTCTAGGAAAACCTGTAAAGGTGGTGTGCTAGAAATGCGGAAAGGAAGGGCAATAAAAAATGGGTTGTAAATCTAAAGCTCCTGATAAAGGAAAGGGATCTGATGATTCTCCTTTTGGAGAGGCAAAAACCACCCCAGATGAAGGTGGGGATGTGTACTTGGCTTCTTCAAGTACACATGTAGATCATGAGGCATGGTTGATTGACTCAGATGCATCCTTTCACTTCACTTCCCATAGAGAGTGGTTATGCGAGTATGAGAAATATGGTGGTGGTGATGTCTTCTTGGGGGATGACAGGAAGGCTAGAATCGTTGGTTGTGGAAAAGTAAAGTTGAAGTTGCAAGGTGGAAGGGTTAGAACACTTCTGGGTGTTCTGCATATTCCTGCATTAGCCAGAAATCTGATTTCTGTAAGAAAGCTAGATGATGCAGGTGAAAAAACAGTGTTCAAGAAGGATACCTGCAAGATGGTTCGGGGCCACTGGTATTGATGCAGGGAGTTTGAATTATTACTCTGTACAAGTTACAAGGTAGCATTGTTGTTGATGGGTGCAAGAGTTTCGTGGTTCCTGAAAGTGGAGCAGAAAATCTAGTAGTCTCTGAAGAGAAGACTATGTTGTGGCATCAAAGGCTTGGACTTATTGGAGAGAAAGGCCTTCGAATACTTCGTGGTAAAGGTATGGTAGAAGGCATGAGTAATAGCTCTCTAGATTTTGATTTCTGTGAAAATTGTGTATATGGGAAGCAGTATTGGGTGAGTTTCCCCTCTAGTAGTAGGAGGGCAAAATAGATATTAGAGCTTGTGCACAGTGATGTGCTTGGACCTGTGAAGGTTCCATAATTAGGTAAGTCTGTGTACTATGTATCATTTATAGATGAATTCTCAAGGAATACATGGATATATTTCCTTAAGAAGAAATTTGAAGTCTTTAAAAGGTTTAAAGAATTTAAGGCTCTCGTGGAAAACCAGACAAAGAAGAAGATAAAGGTGCTGAGGACAAATAACGGTGGAGAGTTTTGTAGTAAAGAATTTGAAGAATTCTGTAAGAAGTGTGGTATAGCACCGCAGGAGACCACTCCATAAACACCTCAACAAAATAGAGTTGCAGAAAGAATGAACAAGATGTTGATGGAAAGGGCAAGAAGCATGCTCAATGGTACTGGGTTAGGACAAGAATTCTGGGCAGAGGCGGTGGAGACAACATGTTACTTGGTCGATAAATCACCTTCATCAGCTTTGGACGATAACACTCCACAAGAGGCATGGAATGGTAAGAAAACCTCTCTTTCACATCTGAGGGTATTTGGATGTGATGCATATGTACATGTTCCAAAGGAGAAAAGAACCAAGTTGGATAGTAAATTTGAAAAGTGCATCTTTATTGGGTATAAGCATGGTTTAGAGGGTTATAAGATTTGGAACCTAGTAATAAGGAAGTTTGTGTACAACTGAGATGTGGTGTTCAGAGAGGTGAAATATGTTATTAAACATGAAGTCCAAACAAAGGAACCTGAGAAGATAGAGTTTGAGCTAAAGGAGGAAGAATCAAACTCTGCATCAGAGGAAGAATTAGAAGATGAAGAGCCAAAAACTTTGGGTGTGAGAAGATCAGTTCGAGAAAGAAGGAAGCCAGAAAGGTATAGTCCATCTGCTTTCTATTCAAATTTTTCTTTATCTATTACTAATTATGATCCCAAAACTATGAAGGAAGCAATAGATTCAGAGGATGGAGAACTCTGGAAAGAGGCCATGGTTGATGAAATGGAATCTTTGCACAAAAATGAGGCTTTGGATCTGGTGGAGTTGCCAGCTAGAAGGAAACCCATTGGTAGCAAATGGGTGTTCAAGAAGAAGACAAATGCAGAAGGAAAGGTGGAGAAATACAAAGCTCGGTTGGTAGCAAAAGGTTATTCCCAGGTGCCAGGAATTGATTTTGGTGATATTTTTTCTCCTATTGCCAAGGTAACTTCTATTAGATTACTTTTATCTATTGCAACTGCTTTTGATTTTGAGGTAGAATAGATGGATGTGAAGACAACATTTCTTCATGGGGATCTGGAAGAGGAGATATACATGAAGCAACATGAGGGTTTTGCGGTGAAGGGTAAGAAAAAACTAGTATGAAAGTTAAAGAAGTCTCTGTATGGGTTAAAATAATCACCAAGGATGTGGTATCAGAAATTTGATACACTTATATGGGGACTTGGCTTCACTAGAAGCAAAGTATATCACTATGTGTATTTTAAATTAATTCGTGACCGTGCTATTTATTTGGTCTTGTATGTGTATGATATGTTGCTTGTTGGAAATGATAAAGAAATTATCCAGGATTTGAAGACCCATTTGTCCTCCAAATTCGACATGAAAGATCTTGGTGCTACAAACTATATTTTGGGTATGGAAATTAAAAGAGATTGGACAAAGAGGAAGCTTTGGTTAAACCAGAGGAAGTATTTTGAGACAATATTGCAAAGGTTTAATATGTAGGATAGTAAACCAGTGAAGGTTCCTATTCCTGTAGGTGTAAAGTTATCTACTGAACAGTGTCCGAAGGCACAAGAAGAGGAAGAGGACATGTCCTATGTTCAATATGCAAGTGCAGTCAGTAGCTTGATGTATGCAATGGTCTATACTAGACCAGACATTGCACATGTAGTGGGAGTATTGAGCAAGTTTATGTCAAAACCAGGGAAGGAGCACTAGACAACAGTGAAGCGGGTTTTCAGGTATTTGTGTGGCAGACACTCATGCAAGGAAGGAAGCAATTTGGTTGCAGAGATTGTGTTCAAGTATGGGGTTAGTATAGGGAGATATAAGGATAGATTGTGACAGCCAAAGAGCAATTTTATTGGCAAAGAACCCTGCATATCATTCAAAGGCAAAGCACATTTATGTTCAATATCACTTTGTGAGGGATATGATAGAAGAAAAAAAGGTGTTGCTGGTAAAGGTGGACACTTTGAAGAATACTGCAGATGAATTGAAAAAATCTGTGAGCTTTGAGAAGTTCTCTTGGTGTAGAGAAACAATGGGCGTTGCAGGGCTGGATAAATGAGTAATCTCTCTTGTGGCCCCCTGTGGAAAGTAAAAAACAAGTGGGAGAATGTTGGGTTGTGTTATATTCTTTCCATGACTAGCCCACGTAGTTTATTGGGGGGTTAGAAGGGGGGCGGAGCCCCCCTTCGTTCCGCCGATTGTGTAGCGGGGGGAGTCATAGGGGGTTTGAGGGGTGCAGGTAACCCCACTCTATGGGGTCCGGGGCAGAGCCCCAGAAAACTTTGTTTTTGGACCCTATATTAGGTTGGACGGACCTACCTATGGTTTTGTGCATGATTTTTCACACATGGTTTTGGACGCGATGGTTTTCGGTCCATGGTATTGGATGCTTTAGCATGTATAAATATGTATTGTAACATTGAAAGGAACATAATGAAAAATCAAGCTAGTAGTCCCAGTTTTGGGATCCAGGGGAAATTCTTTGTGTATATGTGTTTTATGTGTTATGCTCTCGCATTGTTTATTTTCTGTGTTTTAGAATTCATATGCAGGTAATTTCTATATGGGGTTAAAACCTACATCTATCTCTCTTGAACCATAGGAACAAATTGAACCATAGCCACGACCATGATTATCCATATATATATATATATATATATATATATATATATATATATATATATATATATATATATATATATATATATATATATATAACAATCATGAATTCTTCACATTTAGCTCAATGGCACACGGTCATTCATCGCACAAGCTATTCATCACAAAATTAACTAGCGAAAATAGAGACTCCACATATCTCTCACACCATGGAAATAAAGAGCCATAAATCTCATTCATAAAAATAAAAACATCCATTTCACATCACATTATAGAAGAATAGGCATTTCTTATCAAATACATAGGAATAGGAATTCCTCATTAAATACCTAGGAATAAGCATTCCTCGACAACAACACAGGTTATATAATAATAGGAATAGACATTTATACTGGATTGAGATACATCATGATACGAGTAAGAAACGTATCTTATGAAGTATATGGTTGGTGACTGAGAGTGGGACTCGAACTCTCCACCCAACCATAAGTTAATGGCATTGCAAATATATCTTGCAGCCAACCACCCCCAAATTTGATTTAGATTCGGAGGAGGTAGTTTGTTCAAGAATTCTCAACCATTAACTCACATACAATGAAAAGATCCCATTTCTCAGGTGTTCTTAATAGCTCCCAGCTATTACACCACAATGGATTTTTAATCTAGAGCCAAAAATGACAGAGGGGTTCATGAGAGTCTTAGTTCAGTCTTGGAGAGAGATATGTATAAACAAAAATGATATTTTTTCAGTTGTATTACTTATGTAGGAATAAGAGCACACTTTCCAACAACTTCTTAGTAATGCACATACCTGTTCTTTCAATGCCCTCAAGGCCACACCAGGTTTTATTGGCCCACTAGCTCTGAGGTGCCTCATTGCTCAACCTCTCATAAATTTCTCAACCAGCTAGTCTCTAGTGGGTTTATTAGTCCCGAGAACACAGTCGGCCCTTGTGATTCTTAGCCAACAATCCCCATGGGTTTCTCAGCTTGGTTATCACCAGAGCATATCTACTCCACCAAAATCTTATCTGACCTCAACACGTAGGTTCAACACATACGTCACAAACACACGCAGGAATATTATAGATTTAGTCAATGAAGGGGATCAGTGCACACTCTTACAAGCCCGCATGCATACTAAAATACATCCAAGTGTGGAGACACTAGTATCTCCTCTTTTCTTAATGCATTCTCCCCTCTTATGCATGTCTCATCTTATGCATAATGCCCCCTTCACATTTTTCTCCTCATATTTTCTCTTTCCCACCCAGACTCCTCTTGTGTGTTGACTTGGTCAACATGACCCACAAGGCAGTCTACATACTTGTCCTCTGATCAAGGGCCACATTTCCTCAATTAACTACATGTATCGGGTCCATTCACTTCAATAGGAAATTTTGGTGATAACATAAATGCATATATATGGCTTACAAGAAACTCCTCCTCATGTAGACCTCTTAATCTGTGTCCCATCTCATCTAGTCATCATTTATAATTAAGAATTTTTTGCATGAATTTACAATTCATAATAAAATTTACAAGAGGGTTAGCAAAAAGGGTTGTCACATAGACATATCTAAGGCTTATGGTTTTCTATTGAGTTGATATTGGTGTAAGAAGCTAAAAAGTTACTTTGCAATTGATTGGTCTCATTTGTTGCTTCCTTTCTAGGTAAGAATAATTAAATAAGGGTATACAGTGAACTTCATATGAAGTATACTATAATAGAGTTAGAAGGACACAATGAACCTATAAGTTTTTCTCAAGAAATACTAGGAAAAAAGAATTCTAGGAGACATATTTTAGCTATTATTTGGTCCAACCATCACAAATACCGTCTGATAAACAATTAGAACTCCTTCCTTTCACCCCAAATGGTGCTAATGAACATTGCATATTATATGTAAATAATTTTAGTGTAAATAGTAATGCCCCTGTAAATAAGAATATTTGGACTATTTAGTATGGTGGTTCCGAAACATAGGACAAAATTGATACAACGAAGAACAAAACACTTATCTAATGTCACTTTGAATTCAATTGCACCAATAATATTCAACATAATATGAGGCTTTAATCTTTGGACTAAACAAATCCATAGAATTGAAGGTAGAATGTATCAATGTCATTGGTCATGTATGAAATACTATCCACTATTTGTCTCTGCGTCAAAAGAATTATTAGCAAGAAGTATGTTGTCTCATATCATCTTTTAGAGTTTTCAATAATTCTTCAATTCCTGTAGCTAATACCATAGATAATTTAGTATATATGTGTATATATATATATATATGTATATGTATATGTATATGTATATGTATATGTACATGTACATGTACATGTACAAGTACATGTAGGGCGAGAGATGTTAGTAAGAATCCATCTCAAGATGACGACATCTTAGACCTTAAAAGAGGAATAGAGGAGTATTGCATGAAGGGGGCAAGGTTGATGAGGCCAAGAGACAGGAGTTATTGCCGAAAATTAACAACAAGTTTCACATATCGAACCCTAGGGTCTTGGATCTCGATGGTTACACATCGCCAGTGTGTTCAACTAGGAGGTCGAGGTTGATGAAGGTCGAGGAAACAAGAATAGTTCCAAAAAATGCCACAGAAAATTTTATATCGCCCTACCGAGGTGTTTGCCATGTAGTTAATGCTATAGGCTTCCTAATGCTCAAGAATCCTTATAACATGAATTGGTTGTAAAATCAGCTAAGGGACCAGTCTGGTAGGGGTTTGAGTGAGAAATGCCATGAAAGGTGCCACAGGGACATAACAATGGAAGCACCTAGCCACATTGACCTACCAAGAGTTATGGGGTTGCTACGTGGGCACCATGTGGCCACCACATGGTAGTACCACTACTGACGTGGCAGGGATTTAAAGGTTAAATTCAGATGGTCATAAATTTTGATCCGGGTGTCAGATTTTGATCAGATTTATATCGTCGAAAATATCTTAAAGAGACAGATGTGATGGTGGCGTCTATTATATGTTTGGATGAAGTTGAGAAAAAAAATGTTATGACCCCATTTCCATGACATTACTATGGAGGTCAGGTGAGTGGGGGTGTTACAGAGTGGTATCAGAGTATAGGGTTCAACACTAGACCTCTAGAGATGAGTTTGGGGCTCTAACATAGTGTGATTTTATGACCTGTTATAAAGCATGATATTCATAGTGACTAATGGTGTGACGCATGAGATATATGTGTGTGTGTGTGTGTGTGTGTTAAAATGGGGTATTCTCTATTAATCCACGTTGTTGGATTTTTCCACTGCATAGGAACCATTGATTCACCAAATGTGAGGCATATATGTGTATATGTATGTAATGTTGTGTTGTATTAGCTACCAAGAGTGCACGAAGGGTCCTATGTAAATGTATATATTATTGAATCGAATACTAATAAAGCATGAATATGAACGGTTGAATTCTTGGATGCTTGTCATTCCTTAAGAGTTGCAAGTTTACCTATGTGATTGTGTGTATGATTACTTGTAGTATACTAGCACTGCTAGTTTAATAGTGTGCTTTTACATACTTGGAATGGAATGCACATGTGGATGCTCATATGATATGAGGTACTTGGAGAAATCCCTATGTTTCTTGTATATGAATTAGTATTAATTGATTCAATTGAATGTTAGGCGATTGATTGAATTGAATGTTAGGCATATATCTATCTATCTATCTATCTATCTATCTATATATATATATATATATATGGATTGTGGTGTGGGAATCCCATGATTTGTATGTTATATGTGGCAAAGAGACTCGACGGAATGGAAGTTGGTTATTTAAATATATTTATTATTTGTTATCATAGTTTCTTTTGGTCACTTTCCACTGATTTCCAATGCCTTCCTTTCTCATGGAATGTTGGATAGCGCATTAATAGGAAAAGGCATCGTACTTGACTTTTGAGGCATGAATGTGATTTTACTATTTCTTAATATGTGTTGATGTGAGGTGTGATGTTTAGGACATCTTTGTACTAGTAGCTAAAGTGTTAAGCCAAGGTTGTATTTGAGATTATGTAATTGTGCTCTTGGTGATTGTTTGTTGTGTATAAAAAGGTGCTAGTTGTGGTATTGTGATTGTTGGCTATGTACCAAATGCAAATTGTGCATTGTATGTATATTCATGATGATATTGTGATTGTGAAATTTTTAAAATGACAGATGTTATTGTGTTAGATTGGTTTCTAACTGATTATAAAGAATGTAGGTTCCATGGCTGCTAGCCTTAGCAAAGAGACTAATTCCAATTAATGATGATGGTCTTGGTAAAAAGGTTTATTTCTAGATCTTCCAATGGCATGATTGTAAACATGTTGATATGTGTGTGTGTGTGTTCCTGGTTTTTGGAACATATAACTGACATGAAGCTTTAGATGTGTGAACGATTGCAAGGCAACATGATTGGAATTAACATAGCAAGACAATAATTGGTATATTTATATTAATGAAACTAATAGCTAAGTGTGTGTGGTAGCACATGAGGAGTCTCAATTTCCACAAGAAAAGAATAGTTCGTGTGAGCCTCAAGCACATGAACCAACAGTGTGTAATACTGGAAGAGAGGAGGGAGTATTCACTCAAGCTCTCTAATAATCAATGAAAAGTCCCTTATTGGAATATTTAGAGGAGCATTGAAGTTTTAAAGTTGCCATGAAACCTTGAAGAAGACCTAGTTTGTCTATATATATATATATATAGATATAGATATGGTGGTGAAGGACACATTGAACACCAAGACTTATGGGACTGAGTTGTTGTGGTTTATTGAATGTTTCATGTGTTTTTGTTTCTTGATTAGCCTTGTATTTTATTTTTTGTTTTAACTGTTGAATTTGAGCATGACCATGCTACCTTGCTTGAGATTTTATGTTGTTGTTATGAGTTTTTCTTGTTCTTCATTTCTTCCTATTATTGCATTTTTATGTTTTGGGCATTGGTAGTTGTTGGGTGTGGAAAAGAATGCAATGGAGATTGGGGAAGAGCTAAGTGGAACCCATTAATGGGAAATATAAGACTTGTATAAATCTTGATGAATAAATAAAAGGGTTGGTGGAGGGCAGGAAGAGATGATGGGATAGTCAATTGGGCTGGTTGGATCCATATGAATAGGTGGATAGCAACATGATAGCCATGAAAGTGGCTCAAAAAGGGAATTGTCTTTCCATCAACCTTATATACATATGCGCCCTTTATATTATGTTGCAATGGGGGCATAAAGCTATCATTTGGTCTAAAAGGTCATTGGTTGAAAACCATCATATAAACAAGATAAGCCATTTATCTTTTAAAATATTATGACTGTGTAGATGGCATGAATACAAATATTGTGATTACCATGTTCTCATAACACAAGAAGTTTGTTAATGGGTTACAGGAAACATGGAACACCATTGGGAAAATGGGAAGGAAAGGCTTTCATTGAAACTTATTTTGTAATTATGCTACTGAGAATTGCAATGAGCATGAATGAAATAATAACAAGGCTAAAAAATGAATGCATGTGATAAACATGAGTAATAAAATGTCGATTCTAATAAATTGTTGTATATTGGACAAGAAAGGAATATCAACTGATAATGCTAATGATGGCAGCAAGGTAAAAGGTAAAAGAAAGAAATTCAAGTGAAGAATTCCTTTGGGCCATGTTTGGAAAACTATTGCTCCAAATAAATGCATGCCTTTCCTGGATATAGGAGGTTCTCTTAACCTTGATTTTATTCGACATATGTGAATATGTGTTATGTTCATGAACATGTTGATGATTAAATGAATGTATACAATGCCATTACATTTAATAGGTGATTGTCAAGATTCATTCTTGTGAAATGATGAATGGTTAAGCTTATAAAATTTGATGAATATAAAAACAACATGTTTGGGGTAGCATAATGAGGTTATCCAATGAGATCCCCTATTGTGTGGGAATCCATTGAACGAGTGGAACTCTTGATGTCAAATTTTTTTATTATCACGTGATTATGACATTCAAGTGCCCAAGTGTATATTATGTCTATGTTATACAACAAAATTACCTCCTCATCAACTCAGAGGGGGAAGACAGGATGACTGAAGCAAAGACCACAATTACAGGCCTTGATTCCACACTAACACTAGTTTCACACTGAAAACCTGCTTTATAAAGCTCGTTACCAAGCCTAAGGGTGTGTTAGTGACCCTATTAACTCAAGTTGTTAGGCAAGGGACAACATTAGTGAAACTTGTTGAAAATGCAACAAGATGATGGAGCTTAGTGGAAAGGAGTCGCCTTCACTAAGTGGGCCCGCAGGCTATTTTTGGCACAAAGTTTATTTTTAGACTATGTCTACTTTTAGACATATGGATCATGGTCTATGAGTTGCAGGATGCTATTTATGGATGATTGGTCATGTTGGGAAAAATAGATGGACTTCTATTTTTGGTTCACAGCGGAGTGATCAGAGTCTATTTTTAGACTGCTAGGCTAAAAACAAAAACAGTCAAATATTATTAGCCCTTAGTAATATTTGGACTCTAAACATTATCTTATTCTCTTGGAGCACTTCAGTTCGAGCTACGGATGTGGCACATGCAACTGAAAAAAGGAATCATGTGGTTTCTTATGTGTTAGTTGAGCTATTGCATGGAGGACTTCAGTTAGAACTCATGCATGTGAGTTCTGTGGAGTTGGATGTGGAGTTGATGGAGTTGTCTTCAGTTTGACTTGGTTGAACTAGTTGTATTTAGTCTAATTAAAGAATACACTAGTGATGAGTTGTGTGAATTGATTGTTAATTAATTCACTAATTATTAACTCATAAAGAAACTAAAGAATACATCAGTTAACTCAGTGCATGGACAGTTCAACAGAGATAGGCATTAGAGGTAAGTGAAAGGGTGAGTTGTGACTATCAATTGTGCATGAGATTTTGCACATGCATGGATTGAGTACTGCCAATGAGGATTTCGCAGTGTGGGCCAATACCAAGGCAATTATAGCTTGTGCTCACGTGATTTTGGATCAACCAAGGTAAATAGGAGTTTGGATCAGCCATTCTCATTCATTCTCTTGTAGGATTATGCAGTGGAGGCAGGCAAAGCAGCGGAGGAGATTTGAACCTGTGACTTGTTTGGATCTGAGCTAGTTTTGTGTGTAACAGGTGGAGATAGTACTGAGTACTTGTGAGGAGTATTGTACTACATATTGTTACATGTTCTCACTCATTAATATACAAATAGTGTGGGGTTTTCAGCTGTATGCTTTCCCCGGGTTACATACTGTGTTAATTTGTGCATGCGATTGATGTTCCATTGTTATTAATGCTGCTAAATTGATGATCAACGTAGAGGAGGTTATGTATTATGCATGTATTCTGCAATAGTATATAATCAGGATAATCTCTGTGAATAAGTGTTTATTATTCAAAATTTCTACAAAACTGGGTGAAGTTCCAAGGGTCAAAGGAACGAATTGACTCACAAATATCTAGATATTTGTCCCTAAAATTACTCAAGAAAAGCAAGGAAACATCCAAATTCTAGATATTTGGAGGATTTCTAATCTGAAAAAAGGAGGAAAATGGGAAAGAGCTAAAAAGCATGGCAAGTTCATTGTTTTTTCCCTAGTGAACTCAAGGGGGAGCTGTTGCACAAAATATTGTCACCATGACATTCTGAAATTAGTGTGAGTCTATCACCACCCATACTTTCCTCCTTTGCAAGTCTTAAACCTCAGTTCTTCATGTCAAGCCTTGAAAAATGAGAGAAAGCCCTTAAAAATCTCTAAAACTCTGGTTCCGCACTTTCTCTTAGCATTACCTGCGGTCCTGCACCTATTGGTCATGTCCCCTGCGTACCTGACCACTCTGTCTCTGTGTAATGGGTGCGGACCCCTGTAAAATTCAAAAAGGCGCAAGTACATTCTTAAAAACTCACTTTGGGTTATTTCTGGAAGCTTCTAGAGGGAATCTTGAGGTGGCAAGTTCGCTCCTTTAAGGTTCATGCATCCCATACCTTAAGGAGCTAACCCCTTGATGTGAGGAGCTTATCCCTTTGAAGGAGGACTCTATCCCTTCATAGGTGGACCTGTAACTTCCTTCCTCTGCACTATAAAATGAGGCATTGGGCTGGTTACTAAGGAGGTTGAAAGCTGAATATTTTTGAGGTGAAATGCTGTTGGAATTTAGTCTTCCTATTTGAGCTTGAGAGGAGAGATTACATACCTTTTTTGATCTCATTGGGAAGAGTGTGAGGCTTGTCAAAGTAGAGGAGATTCTTGCTTGGACCCTTGGAGGAGCTTGTACAACATCAAGGCACCAAAGGTTGTAAAGTTCTTCTATTTTCAAAGTTCATAAAATCAAGTTTATTTTTCTCAATAAGCTGTTTTTTATGGTTTATTTCATGGATTCATTGATCACCATGATGAATAAGATTTATTATATTAGCTATGCAGGTGTTATTTTATGTGTGCTTGTTTGTGATTGCAGGTTCTTAAAAGGAAACTTGTTCGGACGGTCAAAGCATGGCTGCTACAAACTAGCATTGGACTTAAGGTAGGGTATAAAACACCTCTTGCTTTTTATTAATAAATCGCAATATATTTAGAGAAAGGCAGATTTTCTTGTTCTGCTTGTCGCTAGATATTTGTTGATACTAGGGAGATCGGTCTGTCCGCAAGAACAATTTATCCGGCTGACAAATTGGCGACTCCACTGGGGACTTAGATTTTGGTTTTTTACCTTTCCTTTTACTTTGACTTGAGACATTTTCTTGTTTCTGGTTTTTTCTTGATGTGTGTGGGATTGGGTAGTTTTTTAGGATCTGGAGTATATTTTGGTTTTTCCAAAATTTTGAAGAGGACCACACGTTCTGTTTGTAACACAGTGCGGACATCCCCGCACTGTTACTTTACTACATAGAGCGGCACTGCATCTGGTTATACCGGAAGCCTGCGGACTCTGTCAAACTTTTTGAAAAACCTAAATTGTTTTTGTCCAGTTAAGCTTAGGATTTATTTACGCTTTTTAGTCTCTGCCCAGATCTGCATGTGTCCTGTCAAAAATTTCTTGTAAGTAAGTTCCATTGGCATTTTGGTTTTAGGTGATTTTTTAGAAGTTTTGCGTGCCTGGTTTGATTTTTGCTTGGTCTTTGTAGTAACTCAGAGATTAGAAGCCTAAGAAACCTTAGATTACCCTGGTCATTTTGGTCTTCTTGATGTGTCTGAATGATTTGTAAAATCTGCCCTTGGTGAGAAATAGATCTCGTTTTCTCTTTGCAATGCTTTGAACAAACTTGTTTGAAAGTTTTGAATTTCATTTAAAAAAAAAGAAAACATAGCTGGGTGTTTTTTTATTAATTTGTTATTTTGAACGAATTTGTCCTTAGTTTGCTGATTAACTAAGTAAAACGTCCTCAAAAAGAAATTTTTAAGCTTTTACTTCAATTAGGTTTTTAGAAATTTTTAGATCTCAAGCTTAGTTTTTTATAGTTTTGAGTGTTTTCTAGAAATTGTAGAAACTCTTTTGAAAGAAATTGTTTTTTGTAGTTTTCGAGTGTTGAAAAAGAAAAGGGATTTTTTCGTGATCATAATTAGTAGTCTTGTTTTGAGTTTATTGAAAAAGACAAAAAATATTTTCTTTTCATTTATATGTTGAAGAAAAGATTTGTTTTTCAAAGAATTGCATTCTCAACTCTTTCTTTAGCTAGAAATTCATTGAAGAAAAAGAATTGTTTATCATCTTAGGTGCATTTTTAGTGTTTTGGAGTCGAGTCTTCACACCATAAAGTTTCATCTCCATTCCTATTGACTTAAGAAACAACCTATAAAAATAACCCTTAAAGTAAAATTGATCTAGCAATATTTTTATTTCTAGGGCTCTTATCACCAACATAGCTTATGCTAGTATCTTGGAGCAGGGAGTAATTAACTCTCCAAGATAGTTAAAACAAACAACTAGCTATATCTTGCGGTAGGAAATAAATTCCAATTGTTACATGTATGCTCTAGGAAGCTCCTCTTAAAGGAGTCAAGCATGAGATCATATCTGAACCAGTGAGGTAACCAATCCTTCCTCATTGGGAACGATAACAGATATACACGTATTAAAAATGGTAAACCTCATATTGACCATTGTCGAGGAGCCTGGGGTCACTTGTTGGTAAACCTTGGATAATGTCAAGGAGCCTTCACGGGGATTGAGCTTTGTTACTCTGCCCTTTCGTGTGTCTCAGATCGTAGACTATTCCCCCAAGTATATTTGTTTCTGTTGGTAACCATAGTGACCATAATCTATAGGATTCTTTCCTAAGGTGACGGTGGAGGGAAGATCCTACTGTACCTGGAGCAGACGTCAACTAGACTCACTTGGACTCTCTGGTGGGTTCTCTTAACTTGAGACGGTTGTGAAGAAACTTGTGCCAGTCTGTTTCATTAAGCAGGTTGTCGGGGTAACTGTTCCAACCGCCCTTTCTGTATTGAATTCTGTGACGTTGGATTTCATCACCAACTAGTGTTTTTGGTACAAAAAGTTACTGTTTGTGTGTGGTTTGAACTCTTAGATTTTTTAGGTGTGTGATTCAATTGTTTGTTTCTTTAGAGACTTTAGGTGGTTTTATTGAGATTTTCTTTGTTTGCGTATGAAGTAATTAAAATATTTAATTGTGGCTGAATTACTGAGACAATCCCGTAGACTTCAGGGGCAACCTCCCGAGTATTCACCAAGCCAACTTGAAGGGCTACGAGCTCTTGTAACCCCTAGTGACAGTAGAGTTGGGTCACTGGAAGATAGAGAATCTTATTTAATTGTTCATCCTGATTATCAAGTTCAAGCAACAAAGTATATTTCTGAACCAATTTCATTTTTCGAAGTTACTGGTAGTATTTCTTCTACTAGTGAATTAGTTGAAGAACCTAAAATTTTTGGGCCTAAAACTGAACCTGCTGCTACTCCATCCTCAGGATTTGCTTCTCCAACTTCCAGTGGTCCTGGTTCACCCAGGGTAGGAAGGATCATTACCCAAAATCTTCCTTCGGGACTCATTTCTTTGAAGAACTTGTTATTCCAGAAGAAGATATAAGTCTCCCTGAAAATCAACCAACTTTAGAACTTAGGGAGCGTGAATCTATTTTCTACAGTCCACCTAGGAGGGATGCTTGGTATGTCTCATTGACCAACTTTTTAGAAAATATGGGTCTTAGTTTTTAACCACCTCGAATTCCTTTTCATCTGGCACCTAGAGGTTATTATCCTCCTTTGAATATGTTGAGACAGTCATCCATGTTTTCCCAATCACCGGAAACACTTTTATATGGCGGTCCTTCCGTTCCTTCTGGGTATCAATCACTCACTAGTACTTTTTCAGGAGCATCTCCTCAACCCATTGAACATGGGATATCAACTGGTAATAATGGAGCTCAACTGTTGAGTGTAGAAGAAATTCTTATGATGTTTGGTACTATTCCAAATCCGCAACCTCAAGGTAGTCAATTACCACCTGGGGGGCAACCTCAAGGTACTCAATTATTGCCTGGGGGGCAACCTCAAGGTAGTCGGTTGCCGCTTGGGGGGCAACCTCAAGGACAGTACATTCCTCAAGGTCAACCCCAGTATCAATATATACCTCAAGTTCAACCCCAGTTTCAGTACGTGCCTCAAGGTTATCAACCTCAAGGTCAGTACCCAACCCAAGGTTTCCAACCATCTTCTGGTCAATCATTTGTACAAGGAGCTGGAAATGTACCTTTGAATTATCAGCCCTATGCTCAACCCATTTATGTTCCTCAATATGCTCAACCTTCTATGGGTCCATACCCCAAAATGAACATGGTGTGGGATCCATCTCAATATCAATAGATCTTGCAACCTAATGTGCAGTTTTCATCTCAATCTGGACAACCTTTGGTTTCTGGTTCAACCTAGCAACCTGTCTAGCCTACTATTCAAACTTCTACACCTAGTGTAGCTCATCAGTCTGGGCCTAGTTCGCCTCGAACTCCGCCTCAAACGACTGCTACAACTACTGCAGCTTCTGTTCAATCTACCCCACCTACTTCTGGAGTATCGGCAGCTCCGGTTTCTACTGTTCCTGCATCAACTCCTTAAGCCTCTTTACCTCAGTCCAGACCCACAATTCAGACTTCGGTTCAGATGCATGTAGGATAACCTGGTCCAAGTACGGTTGTCACAAGTCAACCACAGTTCACTTATCAACCGTACTAGGGACAATACCAATTCGGTCCTGCCATTCAAAATCCAGTTTACCAGTATCAACCGTATCCTGGATATACTTATCAGCAACCTCAACAACCCCAGTTTGGTCTAGTTAATCCTAGTTTTCCGAGAGGATATAATATTCCAAATGCGATTCCAATTCCAAGTTATCCTGGATATCCTCCTCCTGGGGCTGGTCTTATGACCCAGGGTTTTCGTGACCCTAACTGTCAGTTACCATTTATTGCAACTTTGGACTTGCCTGATTTGTCGCGCCTTACGAACGATCCAATTAATTATCTTCCATTTTGGCCACCAATGCCGAATAAGTTGCCCAGTGATATCCCAAAGTTTTAAGGTAAATTAGGAGAGGATCCATCAAACCATGTGATGACTTATCACCTTTGGTGTGAATCTAATTGCATGATAGATGATTCAATTCACTTACATCTTTTTCAACGCACTCTGATTGGTCTTGTGGCCAAGTGGTACATTGAGTTACCACGAGCTTCTTTTTATAATTTTAGTTAGTTAGCCACTTTATTCTTAACTCATTTTTAGTTGCCTGTCAGATATGACAATGGCACGGAATTATTAACTTCATTAAAACAGTCAACATCCACATATATTTCAGATCATATTTATGAATGGCGACGTTGACGATGTTTAGTGAAAGTTTTTATTTCGGATCAAATTTTAGCAGAATGGTTTGTTAAATCATTATTACCTAAAATCACTGAGGATGTAGCTAAGGTAGGAGTTGTTACTGAAGAGCAAGTAATTTCTCAAGCCCAGTACCTAGACCTCATTTATACGTAGTTGGGTACTTTACACGAAAAAATCCCCGACCTTCCGAAACAAAATCAAATAACTGCAGCTCCTTCAGGGTCTCATGCCATTGATGGTATGATTGGTTCAGTTAACACCAAAAGCAAGAAGAAATCTTCAAAGAATTATTCTCCTATTATAACTTTACCAGATTCCCCGACAAGAGACTCTTCTGCTGAAATTCCTACCGATATTCATGTCGTAGAATCATCTACAGCCAAATCAAAATCCGACGATAAAAAGAAAGGGAAGAAGAAAAATAAACAAAACTCAAAAAAGAAATCAGATAAAACTAAATCTATTGACAAGAAACGTAAACCTTGCTATCCTTGTCTCATCTGTGACGAGGAGCATTTTACAAGAGATTGCCCACATCGCGCTGAGGTTGTGAAATTGTCAAAGGTTCTCAAACGCCTGCTGTCTTAAAGGATCCTTTCCCTAGTCAAGATAGTAAGATGATTAGTTCTTTCTCAAATGCCTCAAAAGAACCCATACTGATGATGTCTCATGTTAGGATTGCGACGCGATCGCAAGATTATGATAGTAAAAGTCCTGTTGGTGGTAAGGAAGCAGAATCTTCTAATTCAAACCCATCAACTTCAACTCCTTCCAGTTCTGATCCACTACAGATTGAGAAACCTAACTTAGACTTAGTAATCAAACTGCCTGCTAAAGGTATACTTCGGAAGTCAGCTTTCAATCCGCATGCGAGAGCTGCTCAGAATTATAACAGTGTTGAAGACTTAGCCATTTCCCCTTCAGCAATGTCGGATTTGGAGGTGTTGCAATCATGCCCAGCACAACATAAATTACTATTGTCGGCTATAGGAGCTGTTGATATTCAGGATTCAAACCTTATAATCTTTGATTTAGAGAATAGTACACCTCACCTACCTCATCAAATGACTTTCCAGATTCCATTGTTAGTCAAAAACAGACCTTGCTTTAGGACTGTAATTGATGAGGGAGCTTCTACGTGTATTATGTCGATCCAGTGTTGGAGATCACTTGGTTCTCCTACACTCAATCAATCTCCGACGATTCTAAAGGCTTTTGATGGTCGTGGGTTCCATCCTTTTGGCATTCTACAAGATTTACCTATAGGGGTTGAAGGCAAAACAATTAATCTAGATGTGGAAGTGGTTGATGCCCCTCTAGATTACAACCTTCTTTTGGGTTGCAGCTAGTCTTACGCTATGACTGTTGTTGTTTCATCGGTCTTTCGGCTTATAAATTTTCCTCATAATGGAAAGATCGTAACCATAGACCAGCTGACTTATTTTTCATCCGACCCAACCTCTTCTGAAAGTATCCAACATGTCAGTAAAACAACTATCCCTTATAAGGATGTTGGGGTAGGATTGGTTAAAGATTCTGGTTTACTAGGAACTTTTTCCTTTCCTCCTAACGTATCACCTTCTACTGCAACCATTCATATGATTTCATCAAACACTATTGCTTTTGATGATCCTTGGATCGTACCTTCCGAATCTAAGGTGGATTCATTTGGTGATGCGATGCCTTTGAGTCCCTATGAAATTGCATATCAGGTTGTACAGTCATTTTCTGACCCTTCTTCAATCGAAATTGATCTAATGAATGTGGTCCATGGAGAATCACTTTCAATATCAACCTCAAATTCAACAACTTTTTCCGAGCTTGTTCATACTGATGAGCAGATTCGTGAACTTTTTTCTGTTGATGATTTACCATGGGAAGATCTTCATCATCGATCTTCATTCTTACCTGAGCTTGATCATTTTGAAAATGATTTTTCATCTATTTTTACTAGTAATTATATCAAAGAACCACGAAATCCATTGCAACATCCTGATTCTGAGTTAAATTTGGGAAATATTTCTCGAACAGTTCCTATTGACATTTCAGTTAAACCAGGAATTGTTGAAAACATTCATATAGGTGCTTCTTGTACGGACAATGAACTCCAAACTTATAAAGCCATATTTCAAGAATTTCGTGACATGTTTGCCTGGTCATATGAAGAAATGCCAGGAATCGATCCAGAAATTGTTGTTCATGAAATTAAAACTTACCCGGATGCTAAACCTGTCCAGCAACGTTTGTGTCAGATACATCTGCGAAAAGCTACTACTATTAAAGCTAAAGTTGAGAAATTACTTCAAGCAAGTTTCATTTATCCAATTCCCTTAACGGATTGGGTATCGAATATTATTCCTATTAAGAAAAAGCAAGGAACAATAAGAATATGTATCGATTATAGGCATATTAATCGAGCTTGTCCTAAAGACAATTATCCAACCCCCTATATCGATCAAATCATTGATGATTGTGCCGCCAGTGAAATTTTCTCCTTTATGGATGGTTTTTCTGGTTACAATCAAATCAACATACTCTCTGTTGATCAACCAAAAACGGCTTTCATTTTCCCATGGGGGACATTTGCTTATTTGATTAAAGAATGTCGGAGCAACTTTTCAAAGAGCTATGTCTTACGTGTTTCATGACATCAAGCACATTGTGCATCCCTATCTCGATGATTTACCTGCCCATTCATTAGTATGTAGAGCCAATCATCTCACTCATCTACGAGCAATATTTATGAGATGTAGGCATTATCGAATTAGGCTGAATCCATAAAAAATGTGTTTTCTGTATAGAAATGGGTCATTTACTGGGATTCGTTATTCCAAAAGCCAGCATTTGTGTCGATCCCTTTAAGGTTGAAGCTATTGTCAAATTGCCTCCTCCTTCGACTCTTCGCCAACTCCAAAGTTTGCAAGGGAAAGCAAACTTTTTACGTCGTTTCATTCCTAACTATGCCGATATAACAAAGGGTTTTACCAGGTTGTTGAAACAGAATACTCCATTCTTTTGGGATGAGATAGTTGACAATTCTTTTGATGCACTTAAACACGCGTTGACCCATGCACCGTTATTGCATCCTCCCAACTACAACCAGGATTACTTCTTGTACCTCTCCGCTTCTCATTCCACCATCGGGGTGGTTTTAGTTTAGGAAGATGAATTCAATAGTGAACATGCGATTTACTATCTTAGTCGAACTTTGAATCCGACTGAGCTTAAATATTCACATGTGGAGAAATTGGCCTTGGCAGTTGTTCAAGCTGTCCAAAGATTTCGTCATTACATATTACTACACAAAACTACCATAATTTCTGACTGTAACCCTATGATCTATATTTTGACCAAACAATTGATAGGGGGCAAGTATTCCAAATGGATTGTTATCCTACAGGAATTTGACTTGGAATTTGAAAAATCCAAGGCAAAGAAATATTTGGTATTTGCAGAACTGATGTGTGATTTCCCGCGTGTTGATACTGAAACTGTGGTGGAAGAGCCCATTGCAGACGAATCCTTGTTTCTTATCAGTGCTCTTGATCCATGGTATGGAGATATCATTGTTTATCTCCAAACCCAATCTTTTTGGACTGAAATTTCACGATCTCAGCAACATAAAATACGTTTTCAATCCCAACAATACAAAATTATTGGAGATACACTCTATCGTCGTGGGGCGAATTCTGTTTTCTGACGTTGTTTAACTCATGAAGAAGCTGAAAAGGTTTGAAATAACTGTCACTTTGGAGCATGTGGTGGTCATATGTCTGGGTATGCCACAACCCAAAAGATATTGCGTGCTGGTTATTTCTGGCTATCTTTATTTAAATATTGTATTTACGTGGTCTGAAAATGCCACAATTGTCAAAATTTTATCGAAAGATGCATGCTCCTCCTGCTCCTCTCCACCCTATAATTTCCATCAGTCCTTTTGCAAAGTGGGGTATCGACTTTATTACATGTAACCCTCACTCGGCCGGGGGGCATGCGTATATCATCCTTGCGGTAGATTATTTTACTAAGTGGGCTGAGGCGATGCCTACATTTTCAGCAGACGACAAAACTGCTGCAATTTTCATTTTCAATCATATAATTACTAGATTCGGTGTTCCTCAAGCGATTATTACCGATCATGGGAGTCATTTTCGAAACATCATGATGACTGAACTAATAGATCAACTTGGCCTGCGTCACGGTAGTTCTACTCCATATTACCCACAAGCTAATGGTCTAGTTGAAGCTATCAACAAAGTTCTAGTCATTATGATCTGACAAATCATTGGTATTCATAGGTCGAATTGGCATATCATGTTATTTTCAGCACTTTGGGCGTATCAGACCTTAGTAAAAACATCAACTGGTTTCACTCCTTTTCAACTGGTTTATGGTTTGGAAGCTGTGTTACCCATTGAATGTGAAATTCCGTCATTGCAGATAGCCATAGAATTAATCCCATCCACTTTCGAAGAGGAGAAACGTTTCTTGTACTTAGCTCAGCTAGATGAGAATCGATGTGATGCTACATTAACAATCGAAACTCATGCCAAACGAGTTAAAGCTCAGTACGATCGAAATGTTACACCTCGTAATTTTTCGGAAGGAGACCTAGTCTTACTATATGATCAAGCAAAATATAAGCTAGGGGCTGGAAAATTTGTACCTATGTGGCATGGTCCTTATGTTGTTAAGCGAACGCTGGCGAAAGGGGCCTATGAATTGGTAGATTTTGACGGTGTCTCTTTGGGTAAACCAAGAAATTTTCTTTATCTGAAGAGATATTATACTTAAATCTGGGTGTGGAGATTTTAGTTAGATTAATTTATTTCTAGCTGGTGTGTTTTAGATTAGAAAAGTGTGCTTAGTTTAGAGAGTGTTTTTATCATTATTCTTGCTTATCTTGATTTTACTCTTGATATTGCAGATGTCGACGTCTCTTTAAACATACATTGGTTTCGCTGATGGTGCTTGTTGTAATACACGAAACTTTTCTTCCGTGGCTTGGGTTATCTATTCACCCTCTAATGAGTTGGTATTTATGCATGGGGTAAGCCTCGGTCAACAATGAACAACATTGCAGAGTATAGTGCAGTGATTGCGTTATTATCTCAATCCATCTCATTTGGGATTCGGAGTTTGAATGTTAGGTTTTTCAAACTCCTCTTGAAAAATGAGAGAAAGCCCTTATAAATCTCTAAAACTCTGGTTCGCACATTCTCTTAGCATTACCTGCGGTCCCACACCTATTGGTCATGTCCCCTGCGTACCTGACTGCTCTGTCTCTGTGTAATGGGTGCAGACCCCTGTAAAAGTCAAAAAGGCACAAGTAAATTCTTAAAAACTCACTTTGGGTTATTTCTGGAAGCTTCTAGAGGGAATCTTGAGGTGGCAAGTCCGCTCCTTTAAGGTTCATGCATCCCATACCTTAAGGAGATAACCCCTTGATGTGAGGAGCTTATCCCTTTGAAGGAGGACTCTATCCCTTCATAGGTGGACCTGTAACTTCCTTCCTCTGCACTATAAAATGAGACATTGGGCTGGTTACTAAGGAGGTTGAAAGCTGAATATTTTTGAGGAGAAATGCTGTTGGAATTTAGTCTTCCTAATTGAGCTTGAGAGGAGAGATTACATACCTTTTTTTATCTCATCGGGAAGAGTGTGAGGCTTGTCAAAGTAGAGGAGATTCTTCCTTGGACCCTAGGAGGAGCTTGTACAACATCAAGGCACCAAAGGTTGTAAAGTTCTTCTATTTTCATAGTTATTACAATCAATTTTATTTTTCTCAATAAGCTGTGTTTTATGGTTTATTTCATGGATTCCTTGATCACCATGATGAATATGATTTATTATATTAGCTATGTAGGTGTTATTTGATGTGTGCTTGTTTGTGATTGTAGGTTCTTAAAAGGAAACTTGTTCAGACAGTCAAAGCATGGCTGCCGCAAACTGGCGTTGGACTTAAGGTAGGGTCTAAAACACCTCTTGTTTTTTATTAATAAATCGCAATATATTTAGAGAAAGGTAGATTTGCTTGTTCTGCTTGTCACTAGATATCTGTTGATACTAGGGAGATCGATCTTGTTCGCAAGAATGATTTATCCGGTCGACAGGAGCTTGGAAAACCTAACTCAATTGCTATATAAGCAAGGTGAGGGTTATTGTGAAAGAGGTTAGAGCATTTGAAAGGATAGCATACTTGATTGTTGAGCATTGACTCATATCATAACAAGTGAGCAAGAATTGAGAGAGAGAGAGAAGCTGAAGGGGTGGAGGAAGGCTGATGCAACAGATGGTTGTAATCACTCTTCCAACATTAATATAGAACTGCAGTTGTACCGTCTACTCGTGGTGTTGATATTATCATTCACTTAGTTGTTTGTTCAATACATATTAGCATGAGTAGCTTAGTTGTATGTAATTAGATGTTCTTTTATATATTCGTGTATTAGTTATCAAAGTTGTATGTTGTGATTACGCTTGTCTCTTATATGTGCAGGACTTGACTTTGGAGCCGACTTTGAGGGAGTTCCACTTGGCTGCATTGTGATCTCCAAACAAATCTACACAGAGACTTGAGGTAATCTACTTCTAATGCTTTGATAGTTAGTTATTGTCTATGAACATGCATGTAACTTTGTGCAGTTGCAGATAATCTTACAGTCTGTCGAAGGTCCCAGGAAGACCTTTGAGGGTATTTACATTCTCCATACACCGTGCATTTTACCCCATAGCAGAATTGGCGACTCCGTTGGGGACTATACATCTAGTTCCCGGTTTACCTAGACTCTTCTCTGTTTTCTCCTCCTTCTAAGAGCTCCCTATACTTCTGCAATCCCTTTCTGACCCACCAAAGATCTTGCTGCATCTTGCCTACAAGTATTCACCTCTAAATCTGATCTTGAAAGCCCTTGGTTTGATTGATTTCCTACACTAACGCAGGTTAGCAGGCTACACAGAGCTTTATAAAGCACCGTGCCTATTCACAGGGAGAATTAGTTGGCCTACTAACTCTCTGTAGCCACGATTACAGAGCGTTGGTCTCCCAATACCTTGATTTTTAGTAGTTTCTGAAAGCCAAAAGGGATAGGAAGCCTTCTCATGGACTGAAAGAAGATCTGTAACTGCATTTTGCTAGCAAAATAGGAATCATTTTTGTTTGTCTTTCTTAAAAGCATTTTTTTTTGAAAGAAAGACTCACATTTTTTATTCATCCTTTTGTTTAGCTGGTTAAAAGCTACTCTATTTTGGTTTCAAGTAGTTGTTAAGAAACATTGAAAAAGAAGTTCTTTGGTTATGCATGTGTTAAATGACTGAAATGCATGGAAATAATATGAATATGTGAAAAACTCACTTCTAGAATACATCTTGTTTTCATTGAATTGAAAATTTTTTAAATCATTTTTTTTCATGATTTATTGAGTCAAAGTCTCATCACATTTCATACGTCAACTCCCCTACCGAAGACAATAATCAAGTACACATAAAATTTACCTAAAATCAATCAGTAACTCTTTATTGAGCAAACAAACATTAGCTAGGCTAGGATCTTGGGATAAGCAGAGTGAGTAAAACTACCCAAGATCGAACACCAAACTAGTGTCATTAAAAGAGAGAAAAATTCCTTCTGCACTCATACTACCAAGACCACTCCAGTAAAAGCGGAGAAAAATATGAGACAACATCGGACTGTAAGTGAAGGTAGCTTGCCTTCTCTTACAAATCCTTTGGGTATTTTGTGTATTGGGGATCCCTTCAGGGATTTCGAGGTTGAGTCAGGGACTCAAGTATCCTACCCACACAACGTGCTATCTACAACTATGTCCCCCCTGGTGGTGTCTGTGATATGAGGTATCTTTAGTGGCCAAACTTATAGGGACTTACACAAGGTGACTAGGACGGGTTGTCCTGGTACCTAACACAGATAGATCTACTTTGTCTTTAGTTTTTGGGAGGGTGCTCGTCTTCACGAGAGTACTTGGCCCCTCAATCTGAGGTTTAGGAAAAGCTCTAGAGTAACTGTAACTATACATTTGGCCAACCTTCTCTGTTATTCATTGAGATACTGGGTTTCATCTCTAGTGATCGGTGTTTATCAGACAGGGTCATTTCCCTCTGTTTGCTGATTGATCAATTTAGAGTATTTTTTATATTTTTTTTAGGTACTAGAGTGCTATCATTTGAGACTTTAACGAATATCATGATAAAATTTATTGATAAAAATTAATGGTCATTGTGGCTACATCCGGCGCTTGTTGTCACTCTAGATGATTGCCAGGCCTTCCTCCACTCATTGTGGAAGACCCGCCGAGTTCCACTAAACCGGATTCCCCATCTTCAGGGGATTAGTCTCCTCGATCTCACACGGGATCTGTTTGGACAACTGACGATTCAAGTTTGCTGGAGGATTTCTTTACGGAAGGAGTCCTTCCTCCCTTTAACACTTCACTCACGAATCCATTGGAACCTGTCTTGGCTCCCGTGGTACCTATACTTCTTGCTTCGGTAGTTGGAACATTCACATCTATCCCATTGACGACTAATAGGTCGTGGAACTTTGTGGATGCTTTCGGTCCTCCACCACTTCCCTAGTCGGTAGCCATCACAACACCGTCGATGGTGAACCCCGCTATCCCATTTGTCCCAGGTACAACCACTCACATGACACCATATACAAGTGGAACCCAGCAAATGTCAGGTTCCACCCCTTTAGTTTCAAACTACATACCTTCGACAAGTGCCACATACAACACTCCCTATAACGCTCAATGTGGCACTATGGGTGTGGTTCCTGTCTACCAACAACATGGTCGACCGCCAATGTATAGTTCAAATCCCCAGATTCATATACCTGGGGGGGTTTCCAATATGCACATGCTGGTAGGTAATGTAACAGTTCCCCCTCCATTCTCAGGTATGCATGGTCAGCCACTAATTGACATGAGCATTCCCTCTATCAATCAAGGACAAATTGTTAGTTTTGTGTCGGGCGGGAATCCTCAAGGGGTTCCCAACCAATCCATCGGGGCACCCTACTCACACATTCAAATGATTCAAGGGGGCACCGCTTATCCTGGGGGAAATTTCACACCCCAGTATCAAAATCCTCATGGAAATCCACTCTACAACACCATACCTCAAAGAAACTACTACACCATGCAACCCATGTACAATATTGGGAGCCAAACGATGGGAAGAACATAAATCTCCTCAAGTCATCCATCATCACCATGGTCCAAATCGGGGGCACCAAACTCTCTACCTTTCTTGGAAATGTTGGATATACCCGACTTATACAAACTAACGAATGACCCCATCTATCACAACTTACAATGGCCGCCGATCCCGCATAAGATACCAACAGACATCCCAAAGTTCGATGGGAAACAAGGGGAGGATCCGGGCACCCATATCACCACCTACCATCTTTGGTGTGTTTCAAACTCTATGGTGGATGATAGTGTCTGATTACATCTTTTTCCCCACATCCTCATTGGCAACGCAGCAAAATGGTATATTGAGTTACCACACACGTCAGTAAACACCTTCGACGCTTTAGCGATGGAATTCCTAAAGCACTTCCATCTACCCATCCGCTATGAGACTGGGACAGAGCTCCTCACTTAATTTCATTAGGATACCACCACCCACATTTCCGATCATCTACATGAATGGAGACATAGGTGGAGGTTAGTCAAAGCTCCCCTCCCAAACTTTCTCTTAACGGATTGGTTCTGTAGGTTCTTACTCTCGCAAATCGCCAGAGATGTCACTTTAGGTGGTGTGGTCACAAAAGACCAATTCATATGTCGTGCCCAACACTTAGATTTGATATATTCATAGTCTGGCACTCTTTACGACATAATCCCCAATGCCCTTGGCAACCCCAATGATTCCACTACTACCAAATCGACTGCTCTTCCTACCACTACGATAAACTCTATGCAGTCTACACAAAATCTCGATGGTAAGAAAAAGAAGAATAAGAAAAAGACCGCTCCTTCCAAAGAGCAGTCAATAAAGCAAAAAAACCCAAAATAGAAGGCCACTATGCCTCCTGACGAGGAAAAGGATAAACCTGCCATGTTTCCTTGCAAAATCTGTGCTGAAGACCATATGATCTATCGTTGTCCATGTCTTCAAGAATGCACGAAATACATTGCTCAAAAGGATACTGGTAAAACCACTGCTATCCTAAAAAATCCTTTCCCCGCTCAGTAACGGAAAAACCTTATTGCAAACCAACCGCAACCCCCAGCAAGGGGGCAACGATGGTTCGCAACATCCTTCAGCTAGTGAAGGATCTTATACCATTTACACATTTGAAATGGTAGATCTACAAACAAGAGCCAAATCTTATGAAGCTCCTATCACTCATGCAGCGGAACCTTCCTCAAGTCCAAACCCACCACCTCCCAACAATTTTCATATTGAAAGGCTTGTTGCAGACCTTGTAATTCGACCCCCAAAAGGGGCACTTCGACGCACAATGCATAATACATTTTCACGTGTCGCCCAAAACTACAACATTGTAGAAGATTTGGCTCAAGCGCCGTCAGCTATGTCAGCACTCGAAGTATTACAAACATGCCCAACACAACGTAAAGCTTTGCTTTCGGTTATTGGTGGTATCAACCCAGAGGATTCCATGCTTGCTATTTTTGACATGGACAAGTGTAAACCTCCCTTTCTCATTGGCTTGCATTTCAGGTGCACATAACTTCGAAAAGTAAAGGTATACACAGAACTGTCATCGAAGAAGGTGCTTCTACCTGCGTCATGTCAGCTTCATGTTGGCTTGCTCTGGGTTCTCCAACCCTAACCCCACCGTCAAATTCCCTTAAAGCTTTCGATGGCCACACTTTCATCCCAAAAGGTTACCTAGTTAGCTATCCCATCACCTTGAGTGGGAAAACGGTAACGGTAGATACTAAATTCGTGGATCATAAACTCGACTATAATCTGCTTTTGGGCCACACTTGGACTTATGCCATGAAGGTCATTGTGTCTTCAGTCTTCTGTGTCATCCTCTTTCCCTTGGATGGAAAGATAGTCATAGTGGACCAACTATCCTTTTACACCCAAGATTACTCTCTGTTACCTAGCAGCTCTGTACCCTTAGTGAGTGGTGTACCTAACTCTTACGTTAGTATCGATACCATTCTACTGAAGGCTTCTTCCATCATGGGTTGTTTCACTCTTCAGCCGTCGAAGGTTTCACAGATGGTCAATATGCTTTCATCTATTCCTCATGAACAGACCGATCCATGGATCCTACTGGCTCCTTCAGACATTGACACTTATGGAGAACAAATGCCACTGTCACCAGTTGAATTGGCCTGTGAAGCTATTCAAATTGCATCCAAATCTCCGGTCACTTTGGTTTTCGCCAACGGTACCACTGCCCCTCCCATAACCACTCCTTCTTTCAATCCACTCAATCGAGTCCTACCTATGGATGAAGCTATTAGAGAGATCACGATTTTAGAAGAGCAACCTTGGGAGGACTTGCACCATCATGTTTCGATATCTAATTCAGACATGATGCCTCTTCAAATCCTGTCACCTGATGCACATGAAATCATTTCCTCACCCCATGAGATCCTCCAAGCATTGGAGGCAGAAGGAAACAGGGGCAATATTTCAAAAACATTGCTCATCGATATTTCTGTCATGACAGGCATCGTGGAAAACATACAGATTGGAGCCAATCACAATCTTGAGGAAATTGTGAGCTTCACCTACCCTTTTAAGGACTTCCGCGATGTTTTCCCTTGGGCTTATGAGAAAATGAATGGCATAGACCCTTCTATTATCAAGTATGAGATCAAGGAATATCGAGCGTTATTTGTATGGTATTTTTCTTGCTCGTTAATCCGAAAAATCCTCGAGTCTCCTTCTTCGTGCTCGCTAAACTACCACAAAGAAGATCGAGAATTCTTTTTATGGTATTTTTCTTGCTCGTTAAGCCGAAAAACCTTGAGTCTCCTTCTTTGGGCTCATTAAACTACTACAAAGATGGTTAGAGCACTTTTTGAGATATTTTATTTCTCTTTAAAAAATAGAAACATCTTTGAGTTTTCATCGTTGCGCTAGTTAAATCTATACAACGACACTCTAAGCAACTCTTTTTTGATCTTTTTATAGCTCATTAAACTGAAAAAGACCAAGGGAGCATTCTTTTTAGGCACATTTTTCTCACTCTTTAAACTGAAAAAATCCTGAGCTTTGTCTTTAGGCTTGTTAAAAATTTATAAAGATGACCCGAGCATTATTTTAGGTACTTTTCTCACTCATTAAAATGAAAAATCCTGAGTTTTTGTCACCGGGCTCGTTAAAAATATACAGTAGCGGCAAGAGCACTTTCTTTTTTGGGACCATTTCTCGCTCTTAAATCAAAAAATCCTCGAGTCTTTTCCCTCCTTCGAGCTCGTTAAATCTATGAAGAAAGAATGAGCCATTCTTTTACCTCTTTTTCTCACTCACTAATCTCAAAAAGATACCCTGACTTTTCTTCATTTGTCTCATTAAAATTTTTGATGAAGGTATTGAGTTTGTTGTCGCATGACTCATCAAAAATTCACAACGAAAAATGAGTTTTGTCCAACTCATCGTACTCGTAACAAAATGAGGTCGACATCTATTGAACATAGGTTTCTCTTTATCTGGATTCAATATATTAACTTACGGAAAAGTAACTGATCCGAGTATACTATTAACTTTTTGTCGCGCCCGATTAACGACTATGAGAAAGGGACCACCATGGAGTCTCTCTTTATGATCTTTTCAAACTCTCTAAATATGAAAAGACCACTGAGTTGTCTAGTCTGGACTCGTTAAATTACACAAATAAGATATAGAGTCACTCTTTTTACGATACTTTTCAGACTCTTAAAACATGAAAAAATCGACAAGTTTGCCTTTCTAGACTCATTAAACTAATCAGATAGGGCAAAGAGTTGTTCTTTTTGCAGTCTTTTTTAGACTCTTTAAATATGAAAAGATCAATGAGTTTAGCCGTCTGGACTCATTAAATTAATCAGACGAGGAAAGTGGACAATACAACTATATTCCATATTAGAAAGCGTGGTTTGGCAGCAGTCGTTCCCTTGAACATGGCACTCCCTCAGATAAACCTTCCTTGTGACGACCTCTCAATATGAATCCTACCATCCTATGAGTTTAGCCTAAATACCCTGATGTAATTGCATCTCTGTATCCTAACACTCTGTAGTGTTCATGAGTCTAGTGCTGCATGGTTAAAACCATTGTCGTGCCTTCTATTGTTCAAGGGTTAACCTTTTGTTTCCCTCATCAACCCCTCAAGCATATACTTCCATCATGTCCCCCGTTGTTTAGACCCAAATGCTCAAAAGATTCCTCAAAAAACAAAATCATTCTTATCCCATTTCGTGTCGACTGATGTGGGACACATTATTGCCTACCTTTCGACATGTTTCTTCCTATCGACTTCAACACTCTATCTAGGAAGACAACCCAGAAACACATTCAGTGCCTTGGTACTTGTAGACATTAGTGGCAGGTTACCTTGTGTTTGATTAGGGGTTCTCATTATTGGCTCCTGGTTGAACAATTCTACGGGTGTTCGACAAAAAGAACATCTTTCACACTCGTTAGATTGCATTGTGCATCTTGGAGACCATCACCATTATTGGTGACCTTCCTCAAATCTGTTAACAGTCTCCATTATTGACTGGTAATTAGATTATTTCATGCATGTTTGACGTCAACACATATTTTCACATGTATCGATTTATGTTGTTCAGTGAAGCAGAAATCAAAACCTTGGGTGGAGGCTTGCATCATTCAACCTTGTTTCCTCTCCCAAGCTGTGGATATTGCTTTTTGGAGACAGTTGTTTCAGGATCATCGTATTATGACACTGGACCCGCATTGTGCTTATCGGCGGCCAATATCATCATATCACTTTAGAGAAAATCACTATGACATAGCTATTGAGCATGGGAATACCCGAATCAAGACATGATTTTAGCAGTTTTATATATATGTGTTATATTAGGTTTCCCTTGCCGCCTGAGGCTTCTCTCTCTCTCATTTTGATAGAAAAATTATAGTTTAAGTAAAGTATTTCGGCAATCATCGCAACCTCTAATCTCACACTTTAGGGGGCATCTGTTATACCACAAAATGACATCCTCATCAACTCAAAGGGGAAAGATAGGATGACTGAAGCAAAGACCATAATTACAGGCTCTGATTCCACACTAATGCTAGTTGCACACTGAAAAATTGCTTTATAAAGCTTGTTACCAAGCCTAAGGGTGCGTTAGTGACCCTACTAACTCATGTTGTTAGGCAAGGGATAACGTTAGTGAAACTAGGTGAAGTTCCAAGGGTCAAAGGAACGAATTGACTCACAAATATCTAGATGTTTGTCCCAAAAATTACTCAAGAAAAGCAAGGAAACATCCAAATTCAAGATATTTGGAGGATTTCTAATCTAAAAAAATGAGGCAAATGGGAAAGGGCTGAAAAGCATGGCAAGTTCATTTCTTTTTCTCTAGTGAACTCAAGGAGGAGCTTGATAACCCTAACTCAATTGCTATATAAGCAAGGTGAGGGTTATTTTGAAAGAGGTTAGAGCATTTGAAAGGAAAGGATACTTGATTGTTGAGCATTGACTCATATCATAAGAAGTGATCAAGAAGGGAGAGAGAGAGAGAAGCTAAAGGGGTAGAGGAAGGTTGATGTAACAGATGGTTGTAATCACTCTTCCAACATTAATATAGAACTGCAGTTGTATCGTCTACTCATGGTGTTGATACTATCATTCACTTAGTTGTTTTTTCAATACATATTAGAATGAGTAGCTTAGTTGTATGCAATTAGATGTTCTTTTATAAATTCATGCATTAGTTATTAGAGTTGTATGCTGTGATTACGCTTGTCTCTTATATGTGCAAGACTTGACTTTGGAGCCGACTTTGAGAGAGTTCGACTTGGCTGCATTGTGATCTCCAAACAAATCTACATGGAGACTTGATGTAATCTACTTCTAAAGCTTTGATAGTTAGTTATTGTCTTTGAACATGCATGTAACTTTGTGCAGTTGTAGATAATCTTACAATCTGTCGAAGGTCCCGGGAAGACCTTTGAGGGTATTTACATTCTCTATACACTGTGCATTTTACCCCATAGCAGTCTATGACAAGGAAATGTTGATGGTTGTGTCAACAAGTATATTAAATATTAACCAAAATCCTTGGTTGAAGGATTGAGCATGTACACCACTGAGTGTTGTTGGTTGATGTTCCTTAGGGCTAAGAAAATAAATAATGTTGGTAAAGCCTTTTGTTTAATAGCCACACTGAATATTGTGCCTCGGGGCTGAGAAAACACTCACTGTTGGTAAATCCATTTGTGGCATTTTGTTTAATAGCCACACTGAGTATTGTTCCTCGAGGATGAGAAAACACTCAATTTTGGTAAATCCAATTGTGGTATTTTTTTTGAATAGCCACACTGAGTATTGTGCCTTGGGGCTGAGAAAACACGCAGTGTTGATAAATCCATTTGTGGGATTTTGTTGAATAGTCACACTGAGTATTGTGCCTTGGGGCTGAGAAAACACTCAATGTTGGTAACCACACTAACCGGTTAATTTGGATCCATGTTGAGTATTGTACCTTGGGGGTTAAGAGAACATTCAAATAGTTGAGTTTGCAAAAAAAGTTAAATGTCACATGGAGCATTACTACGTGCTTGCCTTGGGGCTAATAAAAAATGGGTTAATTGGAGTAAAGATGAAGAGTGAAGATCAAATAGAGATATGTTGAATTTTGTGCCTTGGGAGTTGAGAAAACATTCAGATGAGATGAGCTTGAAGACAAAGTTAAATATTGCATGCATCTATGCTACGTAATTTCCTTGGGGCTAAGCAACACTCAGATATTTCAACTTAAAGTTCTGATTTGCAACAACTTGAATTTATGATCTAAAATGATTTTTTTTGTGATGTGAATGAATTGAATTAAATTTTCAAGTTTCACCTCATCGATTACAGTACTGATAGAAGTGTGATTTAAAATTATTGAGAATTCCTTATGATGAATCTCATGAAAATTCATGTGCTTATGATGAAGGAAGACCATGGAACTGTTAGCATGACCATATGAGGTTGAATGTATGAAAAACAATAGTAGCTTGAAGATATCAGAGTGCATAGTAGGGTGTTGGAGATGAAGACTTCAATAACATCGTCATTGTGGTGACACTAGAACCTAGTGATGTCTACCAATTTCCATGAAGTATGCCATGAATGATATGAGTGTGTTAAGGTAGGGGTATGCCTTATTTATAAAAACTTTTTCTAGGGCAAGGAAGCCTTGCTAAGGGATGTTATCCAATAATATATTGAATCTTTGATCAAATTCCAAAATAGAGTCAGTAGGCTTTTGTTTGATTTCTTTAAGCTTTGTGATACACTGCTACTCGGACTTCGACTTCTTAAATTATTTTACCAGCTTTTTTTAATGCTTGCAAATGATCTGGCATGATTTCTTGAATACTTCATGTTCCATGTCAACACTTTATCTCAGAATGTTGTGACAAGCTACGCTTTCTTCATATTTTCATCATGGACCTACTTCGTTGTCCATACTTCTTTGCATAAAAACCAGAACTCCTCTGGATCCTCCAATCCAATCCCTTTAAAGATAGGTAGCTTAATATCATCAACCATAGTTCTTCTCAGAGGGGGAGGGGGAGGGGGATTTGTAAGGGGAGGCAGAGGGGGGGTAGGGAGGGGGATGAGGAAAATGCACCATGATTACTACTTGATTCTTGCTTTGGTGAACTTTCAGGTTGGAAGGATGAGTACTGCAAAGTTCGTTCAGGGTTCTCAGGGAAATTTTCTTCACTTTCAAACTCACTCAGTAGGGGCTATAGTCAGTTTCTATAAGATTCTTCATATATTGGCCACAAGATCTCTTCCTAGTGTCTATGCTATATTTTTTCCACTTCTCGTTGTTCCAGTTTCTTCTTCGAATCTTCTCCCAAACATAAGTAACTAATAATATCACTGCATTCATAAAATTCCCTTTTCGTACAAAATCATCTTAATCCCAAGTTTTAGAGATTTTAAGAACTTACCTCACGGTCTTTTGAAATGTTTTTGTTCTGCTCCATTATAGGACACAATCGAGTCTACCATGAACTCAGTAATGAATCCTACCAAGATGTTATCAATTCGGAAGTCAAAAACTCTTGAGATCGTGTTGTCAGTGTTCTTGAGTCAATGTGTCAATTCAAGAGTCCACTCCTTAGGTTCGTCTCCTTTAAAAAAATTCTTTCTGTCGGTCAACCTTGATATCCACTCATATAGCTCAACATGAAATGAAACAAACAAGATTTCTTATTGATTTTCGAAAATATACTTCTCCAACCACCTCCTAGTAGACAAAAGAGGGTTTCTATTATCTTTTTCTGCAAATTCTTGTTCCTTCTATTCTCCCCATTCTTGGATTTCTTTCTTCAATGAATGTCACATAAACATATCCCTCAAACAAATCCTGGTCCCGACAATAGAACCATTTGTTGGCTTAGGTTGGGCTCACCCAAGTTCGGATTTTACTTCAAACCAACAAAACCCTCAATCATCGGCCCTTTCAGCAATGACCTGCAAGCAAGTCGCAGTCCCACCCGAAGTGACTATGGGAGGTTACAGAACCAGGTTTCTGCAGCCTTGAGGGATACTCCAATGTGGCAATTCTGAATTTTCTTATGCTTGAATACTTATAAATTACTTCGTATTCATGAAATACTTCTCACTTATATGTTACTTTTCAGAATTACATCATCATTTAAACATATTGTAAACATCCATAAACTTCACAGTATTGAAATAAAGTGCAAATAATAAGAAAAACACATGAAGACACAGATTTTACGTGGTTCATCCTAATGTGGGACTACGTCCACAAGAACTATTGCTTATAATAGAGAATTTGGTACAACAAATAGTTCTTCACCTACACACACAACTATAGGTTGTCTACGCACTAAGTTGCAGACCCAGGCCTTCACACACTTAGTTGCACAAACTTCCCCTTTCTCTAAAGTACAGATCACAAAGATACAACCATAAACACAGATCTGGATCAATGCAAGATGCCCTCCTTCTTTATTATTCATCCCTATATATAGTATTACATCGAGGGATTACATTGTTACATTACCATGGACCCAATACCATGGTTTCCAAAATACAAGGGACTATGGTCCAAAACCATTCAACTTTTACAATATTATATACTTTACAAAAAGTGAGGGACTTCGCCTCGAAACCCCTATACTGTGCAGTGATTTTGTTGCACGGTATTTGTTGTGCTCAGTTACTCTGCTACGCAGTCCACTTCACACTCTGCATAATCCTTTGTACCGTTCGCTCCACAAAATTTAGAATCCTTGCCCAAAATCTGGCCAAGTTTGGTTGCGCCCAACAGTTGTACCCTCATCCCACTTCATCACAGTGCTACTAGAATTGTTTGTATGGGGTTCTTTGGTGCATGTATTCATGCTAGGGGGTAATCTATTGTCTTCTTTCTCTCTGAGTGGATGAGGGAAGGTATTGTGCATTCTGGTTAATATATTGAGTACGCATTTGGTTTTAGTGCATTTATTTTGTTCTCTTAACACACAAAATTTGTATGTTATTATTTTATTACTGCTATGTGGGCGGTGTAGCTAGTGGCTACTCTTGCTATTGGTGGTTTGGGTTCATGGTGTCTTTGCCAATTATTTAGGCTTTATCTTGTTTCATAACACGTCGGGTTTGTTGGGTAGTAGGATTTTTTTCCTCTGGGACTTATTGAATGGTTCTTATCAGCCACATTGTGGTTTTTTCTCTTATTCTATTCGAGTCCTATTTTGGATAATTGGCCAATCACATTAGCTCCTGCTAAGGGTTTGTATATAGGTTTCTCTTTCAATTTGGTCTACTTCCATGGTTTTTTGGTTTCTATGTTCTTAAGGTGTCCAAAGTTGGGCTATTGTATTGAATTTGGCCTTCTATTGTGGAATTGGGGGGATGTCCTAGTGGTTTTTTGGTTAGGCGAATTCGGTGTTGTCATGTGTCCGCCCTATTTTTTTGTTGGTCATGCTTCATGTCCTTCTTTATTATGTTCCCAATTTCGGTCAGTATGCCCCCTCGTTAACACATGATGAGTAGGAGGGGTGGCCTAGGGTCTGGAGGTGTCAAGTGAACCCAGATCTTCACATTTGATTTTGTGGGTTCCTTTTCTGATGTGGTACCTTTAGAGGTGCAGAGATAAATTCTCCTCCTAGAGGCAAAGGAGGTTGAGAATGACCTTATAACTCTAGTTCTGAGCTTTATATGACGGATTTGCATATGAGAAGGGTCCCCGATCCTGGCAGGTTCTGTAAAAATCATCTACATTTCTTGTATTCCCTCACCTTACACCAGTAGATAGATTCACCACTTCATTTAATCTTTAAGGACATGCAGGTTGAATCTTAAGATTTGTTTTCTAGCCTGGAGGATATCAAACGAATGTTACAGAGTCAACAATTTTGCCTAAAAAATATTGAGTCTTGATTGGCTCATCTGGAAAAAACCATTGATTTAGATTTTGCCTCGGGGAATCTCATTGATCCACCTAGAGACCCTGGGGATCATATTGACCCTCTTGTTGATAGCGTGCAAGACCTTACTCTTATTAAGTCTAATCAGGATTGACCTCTAGCCATATGGTGTCTGTTTTTTTTGCTATCGTAGTGTAAATGGAATTTTTGGTTGTTAGTTTTCCTATTGGAGGAATATTGTGGTCTCTTGTGCTGACAATTTTGGTATGGGTATGGGGCTTGTTGTGGAATGAATTTGACAATTCTATTGTTAACTGTTAGTATATGGTTCTTTGGTGGATGGGCACACTTGTTTTCAATGGGATTATACACAGGTATCTAACATTCCTTTTTCTTGTGCTCAGTTGGCACTCCTTTTGGGCATGATTGTTGTTTTGTATGGGTGTGGAATTCCTGTTGTGCCACAGGTCGAATATGGTTTTCTCAATGTTGTTGTTGGCTATTGGACATATTGTTGGTTGTTAAGTTGTGTCTTTTGGTTTTGTTTACATCGCTCATGACTTGCTTTGTAAATTGATATCTTTTTAGGTTTGTTTTGGTCTCCTTCACAATATGGTTTGAGTTGTATTTACAACCTTTAGGGCTGAGAGCAATATCGCTTTGGGATATTGGTCTGGGTACTATGGTTCTTATTGTTGTTCTTTTGAGTCTCAATTAGTTGTACTGTGTTAGTAAATTTGTAAGCTATCGCTGTTTGCTTAAGGATGTAAATATGGTGTACCCATTTTTGTGATCAATAGAAGTTTCTTGTCTCAGTGCACAAAAAATAAAATGAAAGTGGATTAATGAAACTTATCCATTCTATTTTAATGTGAAAATGAATTGAAACTTATACATTTTTATATTATTATTATTATTACTTTCATAAAATGTTGTTACTATTATTAGTAGTGTTATATTAAAACAATTTTCATTATAATTTATTTTTTTCAATCTAGTTTATTATTTAATTTTTTTTATAAAATATTTAAATTAATATATTTATTATTTTCTTAGTAAATTAATTTTAAATTTTAATAAGAATAATAATTTATTTTTAAATTTATAATTAAGTTAGATGCCAAATTAATATATATGATATCTCCAAATTAATATATATATTAATTATTATTATATATTATTAATTAATTATTTTTTATTATTAATTTATTAGTTAATTATTATTATTATTAATTTATATGCCTTCTATGTATATCAATCACATTGATTAATGTAAATGTCTAATAATTAAGTTAGACACCAAATTAATATATATGATATCTCCAAATGCTATGATAAAATATTATTGTTAATATATTTAACTATACATAATAATCCCTTCCATAGAGTGGGAAATTATATATATACTCAACATTACAAACCATGATATAGTTTAATATTTAAGTAGTGTTTTAAAACCAAGAATAAAGAGATATAGTAATTGTAAATGAGTGTAAACATTTAAATATTTATTCAATATGGAAAAAATATTTTAATATCAAAAATATAATAATAATAAAACATAATGTCAACTCAATTAAAAATATAAAAAATAATATCTATATATGAAAATATATATTAATATAATAATTTATATTTATAACTATTATATTTCAAAATTTCATATTTAAATTAAAAAATAAATATATAAAAATTTAATAATTACAATTATTTTTCCAAATTATATTTCTCTTTCTTTTTAAGTCTAACTACTAGTGCCTGATTAATTCCCGCACCAGTCAAGCCATCCATTCCCGAAACTCTATGTACAGCGGTTGAAACTACTCCAGGTGCGAATTCTCCAGAGGGCGCAATTTCTGGCACTGGAAAAAAAAGCCATCCATTCTCGAAACTCTATGTACACCGGTTGAAACTACTCCAGGTGCGAATTCTCCACAGGGCGCAATTTCTGGCACTGGAAAAAAAATAAAAAGGGTGGTGGACAGATGAATGGCCCTATCAAATCGACTTTGGTAGGGTTTGCACTGCCATTGTCAAAGACTATGTATCAAAATGATGTAGTTTAATTGGACTATTTTTTGGTTTTAAAAATCATAAAAAAATTTAGTCATATTTTGATAAAAATTGATAGAATTTTTTTTAAATTTAAATTATAACTGTCAAATTTCAATATATTAGGTGCATAGAAGTTTTTGATGGTGCTGAATCTATTTCCACCATCAAAAACAAGATTCAAACACTGTTATAACAAGATTTTTTGAATTTTTTTTGCCCAAATTTAGGCCACACTCCTATCAAAATAGGCATCTAATGCTACCTCAGCCTATCTAGATTAAGAATCAGGATTGATTCATTAAATATCTGTACTCTGATCTCTTTGCTACCCAGCCACATTTAATTGAATTTATTGCTCATGAGACATTTAGAATTAATGCAATGGGATGAAGTAGAAGAGTATCCAGAGACCAATACAATGTATTAATGAATATCTGCATTTAATTGTTGCTCATATAGGCAGAAATGGGTTGGCTGAAAAAAAAAAATTATATATGTCAAAAAACTCAACCCATTAAAGTGGCATGATGAAAAGACTTATTTGAGTGTCCTAATCAAGCTAAAATTTTAATAAAGCAGCTGAGGACCTGATCTCACCATCTTAAGTGCAAAACAAGTAGATGGATAACTCCCAAAAAAGAGTGGGAAGAAAGAACTTGTATCTTTTGTAGGAAAGGAACAGTTGAAATAGAATGGCACTTCATCATGGAACTTACAGCTTATAAAGACATTAATTTTAAAAATAATCTAAAATGAATAGTTTGAGCACACCTTTTGAGGAAACAAAGTTTTAGAAAACTGCGAATTTCTTAATCAAAATTCATGAAAAAAATCTATTTTGGAGAGAAACTTGAGATTGGGATGTTTTATTTGATTTGGAGTACAAGTCCTTTAAACCACTAGTTCTCGTGAACATCATTAAAATTCATTAATTCAATTTTATTTATCCATGGCAATCACAATAGCCTGGCTGCTCAGGAGCCTGACAGAGTGTATAATATTCCCGGTCAGGAGGCTGACAAATTTCGCTCATTATATAACAGTGAATGCATCCCATGACACATTTCTGCATATATTGCCCTAATCAAGCTGCAGTAGATGCCCTGCTTTGTGCATTATCTTCGCTATACACTTTGATATATACCTTGGCAGATGGTCCAGTGCATATAATATAATATATTGGAATTAATGTTACACGCTTGCTGTAGTAAATGTTCTTTAGCATGCATAAGCTTTTTAATATACTTTGGATATACACCTTAGTGAGCAAGATAATGTGTAGGTGCATATAATATAATATATTGATATTAATGTTACACAGCTTGCTGCAGTAAATATTCTTCAGCATGCATAAGCTTTTTAATATACTTTGGATATACACCTTGGTGAGCAAGATAGTGTATATACCATGATAGAGTATCATTATGGTTAATGTTATGCAATCAGCTAATATAATATGTAATATTACAATTAATATTTTATAATTTTATAAATAGACTATATATATAAGAATGTATGCATTATTGTGGAGTGTTAGTTTAAATATTTTATTTCATTGGTAAGTTATTATATATTGATATTAGATTATAAAATATTAATTTCTGTAAATTATATATTATAATTAAATGTTTTATTTTATTTGTAAGTTATTATATATTGATATTAGATTATAAAATATCAATATTCTGTAAATTATATATTGTGATTAAATATTTTATTTCATTGGTAAGTTAGTGTATATTGATATTAGATTATAAAATATCAATATTCTATAAATTATAAATTATATATTGTGATTAAATATTTTATTTCATTTGCAAGTTATTATATATTAATATTAGATTACAAAATATTAATATTTTGTAAATTATATATATTGTGATTTTCAAAATAACAGTAATTAACATTCCAATTACGGAATATTAATATTTTATAGGTTAGATTTTACATTATTAAATCTAATATTTTTATAAAATTTAAATATTTTATATATATATAAAATCTGCTGCTGCAGATTATTATATATTGCAATTAGCAAAGGAATATTAATAAACATTTAATTATATAACATTATTGTTTAGAAAATTAAACTATAATTTACAAAAAAAAAAAAAAAATTATAATTATTTCTATCACAAAACATTAATGTTTTGTAAAAGAACATTGATAAACACCTTTATTATAAACACATTATTGTTCAGTAAATTATACACTACAATTTATAAAAACATATATATATATATATATATATATAATCATTTGGACTACAAAACATTAATGTTTTGTAAAAAACTTTTATAAACATCTTTGCTATATAAACACCTTTACTACAGAACATTAATATTATCTATATAAAATTTTAAGCCATTAATTTAATGTATATAAACTTTAATATACAAAACATAAAATCTAATAATATAAAACTCATATACAAAATATTAAATGCTTTGTAGTGAATATTTTTTAATTTCTTTAAATGCTCTATAACTCAACTCAAAATATCATACCATAAATTTCATGGACTTCAATCCTATGTAACTCAACTCAAAATCAAAATACCATTCCAAATCAAAATACCATCTCAAAATCAAAATACCATTCCAAATCAAAATACCATTCCATGAATTTCATGGGCTTCAATCCTCTAAAACTCAACTCAAAATACCATTCCATGAATTTCATGGGCTTCATTTGTAGCCTAAATCTATTATTTATTTAGAATTTGTGAAAATTTCAGCAAGGACTTAGCATTGAAGATTTGCTGAAGATGTTCAGATATAATACTGATGCAGATGAGCCCTTTGGCTGGGAGGGAATAGTAGATTAAGCTTGGAACCATGAAATATTTTCTGATCGAATTTATAATCTTTGCTATTTCAAGTTGTTCACATGAATCTATGATTTTATTAGCAAGGTTCAAAAGCAAAGTAATAAGGTTAAACTTAGATTTTTATTTGATAGGTAATGAGGAAAAAAAATTGAACACAAGAGAATAGAAGTAATTAGAACATTCATGCAAGTCAATTTTGTTCCGTACAGGAGGAGTTATATTGCCAAAGCAAAGAGATTGGTAAAGACAGATGTCATTCAAGTTTGTTCCTCGGAAGAAGACTTACACTGCCAAAGTAACAAATTGGTGAATTGTATTTTAGCGAAGAAAGAGAAACATATTCTTTTTTTAAAAGTAATTAACATTTTTAAATAATAAAATTAATTACAAGTAGGATTTTTATATATTTGTAATTCATTCAAATGTATGTAATAAATTCAAAATGATATTTTCAAATAATTTGGTAAATAGTTTAAGATAATTTAATCTACAATTTTTGGTTATTAAAATATTATTAATTTAATTAATGAAGCTAAATAAATTTATATATATATATATAGTATTAATAATCACATTTGGTATTGTTTTTTTTAATGTTTATTGTAATAAGCAAATTAAATTTAGATATGCTTATTGTATGCTTATTGTTTGTTATAATAGATGCTTATATTTTAATTTAAGTGATATTTTTTAAGTTCAATTTTTAAATATTTCAAAATAATGATTTGAGTTTGAAGTTAAAAGGGCAGTGGAGAATGCATTGTAAGTAGCATGTAACCTGATTTTACAGTAAGAAAAAATGTTTAACATTATTGTTAAAATGTTTAAGGGAAAAGAAAATATAATATTTAGTGAATTTTGTATTAGATATTAGAGATTATAAAGTCTTTTTTCAAAATTGTGTAACATTAAGATATTGATTTAAAAACACGGTCATTTAAAAGTAAAGCATAGATTTAAAACATTGTCATTAGAGCATTTATTTAAAACATAGGTAAACTTTTGAAACTTAATGAGAAGGAAAATAGTTTTTTACTCTAACTTTTGGGAGAGTGTTTCCTTCATTGAATAAGTTAAGAGATCTCAATAGTGCAAAACCCATATAAAAACAATGTTAAGAAAAAGAAAATGATATTGGATAAATATTTATGTGTTGATGAGGTAACAAAATAAACCAAAAATGTCTTTACAAGCGGACTAGTTATTCAACAAAGTGGAGATAATATTAGGCATTGTTTTATAGAGCTTTTAATTAATAACTTGTATTTAAATAATACTCAAAAAAGATATTGCACAAAGTAATGCTTAATAAAATAAAGTGTAATCAAGCATTGAAGAAAAAATAAAGAAAAATTAATAAACCAAACTTGCATTCCAAAGGAGCATCCATGCAAGATACAAGATGTTTTTGGCTACAACTATATGTCCTACAAAATTGAATAGCAAGCATAAGGTTGTGAAATAATTACAAAAGTTCAATCTTCATAGTAAAAAGGAATCATACAAATCCATGAAATGCTAATCATTTACTAAATACTAAGATAAGCTGAGCTAATCTCACTCAAATTATGGCAAGGACTTAGCGATGATTGATAAACTGAAAACATATAATCACATATCATAAAAATAATGAATAACACAAGATATAGTTGAGTGCTTCAAGTATTATTAAGAGATAATCAATATGATCAACATGTTTCATCACTTGTTAGTTTGGTGACTACAAATGAACTACAACACCGTAATATATAGAAGTTAGGATAATTTAAATGTATCACTTAACCCTAGAGAGGGTACCACCAGACCTTTGCTAATACCCATGTGACCATAAGGTAACCACTAATGTGTATAAAGCTAACCCACTAAGGCCAAAAGGTGCACCTTAAAGGGTTATGTAACTAAAACAAGATTATTCAACATAATGCTAACAATTCCCTTTAACATTGAATTGGATAGACACATAAAAAATTTGGCATGAAGGATAAATATAAAGATTGTATGTTAATGACTAGGGTGTCAACACATCATCACTCATGTATTTGATAAAGAAAATATTACATCCCAATATACCCCTTTAATATGCACTTGGAAAATATGTGGTCTAAATATGACCAAATAAAGTTACAATTAGTACAAATGATGTACAAAAAGATGACCATGACATAATACTAAAATAGCTCTCATTGGAGAGTTCTTCTATAGAACTATACCCTCTAAATGTCTTCACACAAACCTCTTTAGAGTTGGGGAAAAAACATGAGTTACAACAAAGGATCCTAAAATATTGTATCTACCAAAATACCTTCAAATAAATGTCCATAAGACTAGCAAATAAAAAATGTGTTTAAGTGAGAATGTGTATGGGCAATCAAAGAAGAGAATTAAATCTTGTGAAGTTGTCAAATAATAAATTCCAAATTAATGACATAACAAATGGAAAAAAAGCATGCTAAAGCTAAAAGTGATACAACAACTCCCCAACAACACAGAACAACTTTATAGGAATCACAAGGGGATAATTGGAAACCAAGGTTATGTTTTAATCCCTAAACTCATTAACTACAAGATTAAATTAATTAATCAATTGAGTTTGCAAAGTCTTCTCACATTATGGGCACTAAAACTCATTAGATTGCGAGCAAATCAATTTTAGGAATGACCTTAAGTTATTGATTTAGTTGAACCTGTGATTGAAGTGGATTTTTTTATGTTTAAAATGTAAATACAAATTGTTATTTGCAATTTAAAACTATTAACCAATGAACCTACAAGTATAAATAAAGATAATTGTATGTAGAATGTAAAAGAGCTAAATCATCTACGTAAGAGAAGAATATGTGTCTGAGGTATGATATGATCTTTGTGGCTATCTGAATTTTGTACGATGGTGGTTTTTCATGCTAGGGGGATTTTTGTTCATATATTTTATTTTCGAGTGACTGGTTTTTTGTTACCAACAAGAGTCTAATGCAGTTGTTTGGTATGGAGATAGAACAAGTGGATTATGGGGAAAGAACATGCCAATGTCAGTCATTTCAACCACATGATGATTTTTATTGTGTATCCTTCCTATATGTGCCTCTATATGGCCTAAATCCAATGTTGAGATCTTTTGGAACTTTTGTCAAGGTATTCGTTGATCCCATGATGTTGGGGTTTGAAAAGGTGGTAGTCATGGAGGAAGTTGTAGTCTCCCATTATGAAATTTTACTAATATCCCTTTACTATTCCTACTCCTCAAACTTCTATTCCTGGCTCACTAGTTACACTCCCAACAGGTGTTAAGGGAAAAGTAGAAGAGATCATAAGCATAAGTTTGAGTCAACGGACTAGTTTTTCTAAATTTAGAAAGAACTGTGTGCAAGCTCGAGAGGAGAAGGATGATATGGTGGTTGGAAAGAATGTCGTGATCAATGATATACCAAATTTTTTAGGCAAAGCCTTGATTGGGAAGATTAGTGGCAAGGTTGTTTAGATGGATTATTTATTACAATGGTTGGAGGTTAATTGGGGCCCTGTGTTAGAATATATGCATGTTTTTCATGTCATGATGTGTGATTTCTTGTGTTTTGTTAAGCCCTAGGAAAGCCTCATTTTGACCATAAAACTTCCTATTAAGTTTTAGGTATTGACTCATTACATTTCTATTGTTATATTGGTTGGAACCTTTCATTGTACTGTTTTATTATAATTGTACTCTTTGTCTCCTACATATATTTCAAGGAGATATAGTCATAGGATCATGAAATATTGTCTTATACAATGTATTCATTGTATCAAAAGTTTTTTCCTTCAAAATGGACCATAATTATTGTTTTTTAATCATTTCTAAGATGCACAGTTCATAACCATTGGTATCAAAGCTACGATCTTATTATTTTTGTTGCTTCAAATGAGTCATCATGGAATTCTCACTATAATTTCTTTTTTAGAATCTTTAGACTATGGAATTTTGAGAAAATTGATTAGAGATCAAGAAATACATTTGATAAAAAAATTAGACTCTAGTTCACAATAATTTCAGAGATATACTATATGGAAGTTAGGGTTTGCGATTGGTCCTAAAATCAGTCGCAAAAAAGTGCTCCTGGAATTTTCATTAGTATTCTTTTCTGGAAAGATTCATACTATGAAATTTTGCGTTGGTTGAGGAGAAATCTAGACATACATATTATCTAGACATGCACCTTATCAAAATATTCAAACAAGGGATTTTAGCATTTTTTCTATAATTCTTTTCTAGGATACTTCATACAATGAAACTTTTAAGAGACTAAGGAGAGATCTCTATGTATAGGTAAAAAAATTCTAAATATTGGTTCTCTATAATTTTTAAGATATAACTTATGGAATTTTAGGTTTGTGAATAGTTCTAAAATCGGTTTCAAAGGAGTGATCTAGGAATTTTTTCTATAACTTTCCAACAAAGAAGTTTTAGAATATGAAATTTTTAAGGATCTAAGGGAACATAGTGTGGTGATATAGGTAAAAAAAAATTAGAATAATATTAAAAAAATGGACATATGACACATAATACAAAGTTGTTCTTGGGAAGAAGCCAAAAATTAACAAGATTTGGGAAAATTGTCATAACTTTCACTTGGCACATCATTTTTTTAATTAAGCCAGTGGAATTCCAAAAATAAGACATATCAGATTACTTTAAGCCAAAATTACATATTTAGAAGGGATCAAATTTTAGATTTATATAAGGACAAATTTCAACCATCCAAATAATCTGCAATTTAGGGTTTTTAAAGGCATGTAAATTACAATTGTTATAACTTTTGACTTGAAGCTCAAAATCAATCACAACTACAATACAACCATCAAATACATATGTATCAACCAATCACTAAAACTCAATCATCAACCTCTGAATCAACCACAATTGAATCAATCATTGAAAACCCATCATCACTGAAGCAAATCACAATCAATCAATCTGAACATTCAGACCACTATCACCAGAACACAAAGCAGAACCTAGAACTCTACAACAACAACCAGATCCAACTGCAACTTCAAATATCATACTTCATAATGCATACACTACTTGGATGTGACTAACCAATGTGTATACACGCTTTTACCAAAGCGAACCAGCGTATAGATATGCAAATACTATCTTAAAAACTTCTCAGATATTCCAGACTTCAGTCATACCCAGATCATAACATTTACAGAATAAAACATGCATTAGTATTCAGATCTAGACTATCCATGATCAAACCACATAATGATAATTCATTTCAGGCCTTATGATCTCGATCCATCATCCATGATCAACCACATAGGTGCATCCTTAGTTCAGATCAATAAAAGCATCAGAAACCCATAACCTACATATTTGATCTAACACTTCATAAGATATTCAATACTTGCACTACTTGGCCTAATGATCTTCTCTTCCTTATATAGTTTTAGGCCTTTCTCAATACCTTGGACCAAAACCACTTAGGACCAATACCTTGGACCAAATACCTAGGGTCAATACCTCAGACCAAATACCTCGGATCAAATACCTTGGACCAAAATACCTTGGACAAAATGCCTCAGACTAAAACCTTGGTTTTCCAACATGTACGTGCTTTTCCTCCTGTGGGAGTGTGTGTATACGTATATGCCCATTTTGTTATGTTAACCCACGTGTATATGTTGCTTGGACAAAGTGAACTAGCGTATACTTCTTAAATCACTCTCTTTCTTCAATCTCTGGAGTCTGATCTGTAAGTTAACCTGTTGCACTATGAACTGTCATCTGAGTGAGTTGCCATAAAGGACAACACCTGTATCATAATGCCAACAATCTCTCCCTTTGGACTTGATGGAAACAACAACACCAAGACATTCTCCCCCTTTGACATCAATGGAAAAGGGTGGAACAATATATTCTCCCACTTTGATATACATTATGTTTTCCGTGCTCCCCCTAAGTACATGTTGAATTCTGTGATTAAGCTCCCCCTTTGTACTTGCTGAGATGGACTAAACCATCCATGCTCCCCCTGAGCACATGCAGAGTCTGCAAAAAATATTTTTTCACAAGAATACCATGACTCTATAACTCAATTAAGTGAGTATGACCTTCCTATCACCAATGACTTATACATACATCAATCTCCCAACCAAGTGGGGATACGCCAATTTTGACTCATCCACCCAAATGTTTAGTCAATTTAGTGTCCTAAATTGCTTTGCATAAATTATCGACTGAGGTTCATACACTGATGAAGTGTAGTGCACTGTATGTGCTTAGTTAACCCTTCTTACTTTGTTGTTTTGTATTTTATATTGTTTTGAGGGTTTCTGTTATTTGATTCCTAATGATGTACTATTTGAACTATGAGAAACTGAATCTAAACTTCCTAAAGGTGAACCAAGAGCTTAAAACTAGTCAAAATCTAAGTTAAAAGAAAGAAAAATAGAGCATCTATCCTATCTTGTCATCTAATCCTAATTCATGAATCTAATTCTTAAAACCAAAAGGTAAAGTTGTAAGTCATGTTGAAATAAATGCAGGGAGTGAAATTAATTGAAGTGCTTCTAGTTACTCTAACCTTCAATTTTGAAAGATAACCTCCTTGAGATGGAATACAAGCAACTTCTGTACTTCATGATCTAGAAAAAACTAAATAAAAACATGCAAAAGGTAACTGATTGGTTTCAACCCTTATGTAAAGTGAATGTTTAACCATTTAGTTTAGGATGGATATCAGCTTGAAATGGTGATAAAAAACATTCACTAATATAGTGCATTGACAACTCAAACTAGGAAATAAATAACAAAAATAGTGAGTAAACTAATCAACAATGCATCCTCATTACTTTCAATCTTACTCTTTAGAAACAAAGTCATTTCCTTTATGAAATGGATTGGAGAAACAAGATTGCACAATTGAATTCTAACATTATGCTACTGGTCATAACTAAAAGAAATCAAAATACAAGAAATCAACCTAAGTTACAAACACTTCTAAAAGTAAATGATGAAATTAAAACTAAACAGAAAAAACCAAATGAAAAGAAAACCTCCTTAAGTGTAGAGGCCCTCTACAACTAACTAGGTTGAGCTGCTAACTTAATTCAAAATGCTCCTTCAAATGATCATCAGTCAACACACGGCTTTGTATTATAAACAGGAACAAAAGTCCAAAATTACAGAGTTGATAAATCTAAACTTAATACATCAAAAACTTCAAACCCCTTCCGGTTCTATACAACTGGTATTTAAAAGAAAATATTCATAACTATATTTTGAGGAAAATTAGCTACGGGTGGTCTACACATATCACTACCGGACTGCGTAAATGTTTGATTAGCTACATGTGACTTGAATTCAAACAAGATGGTTGCATAGAACCATTAACACAGGTGGCTGACCTGAGTTAATGCTTCAATAAAACTGTTGGATTTATTAATTAACCATGAAAGGGTAGACAAAGCATCCTATTGCTTCTAGGTTTCATATGTTTGACTCCACCTTTGAATTTGGTCTTGAGCTGGCTTTTTTATCAATCTGGGCTGGGTGAATAGGATAGGATCCATGTCGAGATGATTTCAGAGATGCCCATGTGCCTGGTTTCTTCGTTTGACACCTGTAACCTACCAAACCATGGAAGTAGCTACATAACACATAGTTAGCTGCAGAATAGGCTACGTTCTGTAGCTAATTTGCAAAAACTTATTCAAATAGCAAAAACATAAACTTATAACATGTCAATAATTTAATGTCATCCTTGAGACAAAATCTATCATTTATCTGTGATGGGGATCTGTCTTTTTATGGAAAAACAAGGGAAAGAAGTGAGAAAAGTTCTCAAGGAGAGGGTAATTCTGAGGTTCAACATACCCCCACTGCAAAATCATTGCATGTCCCCATGCAATTTTTCCAAAAATGTGAGCTCTTCGTTCCTATTGCATTTGCTTAGACACCTCTGCTAGTACATCTAACTTTCTCCTCTTGCTCCTCTTTGAAGTGACTGCCATCCTGGGTTTCTTCATGAGAAGTCTATATTTAAGGTTGATGACTGTTCTGTTCAAGTTTCTATTCTTCCTCTTCAACTTCCTATTCTTCTTGTACCATAACCCTAGTTGCAGTATTGTATTATCATGAATGGCTTTATCTAATTTGCTTTGTTCCTTCAGGGTTTCATTTTCTTTCTTGATATTCCTGTTCAATATCTCTAACTCATAGATTTCCTGTTTGAGAGAGTCAGTTAGAGGTTCTTGTGGATTGACAGGTTGTTCTGGATTGGCTGAGGATTCTGGATCCATTGAGGCACTTTTCTTCTCCAGTGATTCTATGTAATCATAAATTTGTTGCTGCATTGGGTCTATGCTTGGAGATCCTCTACTAGGGCTGCCTTCGAAATACTGTTTAGGAGAGTTTTGAGGGATGTGTGTAAATGGAACATTATTAGGAGATGGTATTGGGGTTTCTTCTTCTAGATTTATGAACTCTGTTCCCTTTTATGATACCTTCTTTACCATACCTCGGAGTCTAGAGCTCCTTCTAAGTTGAAGGGGGCTTATATTTTCCTCCTTTGTACCCTTTTTCTCCTTTCCTATCTTTTCCTTTCTCTTCACTTGTTTCCTAATATCTGTCAATTTTTCAGAGATTAATTTTTCATCATCTTGTTGTAATGAAGATTCAGGTTTGTTTCCAGTAATTCCACCAGCTCTCTTTATTATATTCCCTTTTTGCTTGATCTGCTCCCTAATCTCTATCAATTTTTCAAAGACTGGCTCTTCATCATTTTTCTATGTGGAGGACTCAGGCTTGTTTTGAATGGTCATACTAGTCTTTTTCCTCTTACTCCTTCTCACATTACCCTCTTCAGGTGATTCTGGTGCCTCTTGGAGATAGTTTCTTATCAAGAAGTTTTACCCAAGTATCTCCTATTCTTTTCAAATGAAACTCAACTAGTATTTTTACCAACCCATGATGGTACATAATTGTGTCTATGAATTCTATTTTCTTATGTACATTTGAAGCCATCCTCCTTAAACTGTTTAGAAAGAAGAAAGGGAGGTTGATGTTTCCATTTTCTAGAAAGTTCATCAATAAACGTATATGATAGACATACATGCATCCGAATCTCCCCTCACAGGTAATAAATTTTTGTAATATCAAAATCATGCTTCTCCATTTATTTTTAAGTGCTGAAATATGAATTCGTTTTCTAAACACAGTGACATCCATACCTGGGTTCCTGAAGATTACCTTCCATGATTCACTGTGAAATTCTTTATTTTTGAACCATCTCTCACCAAGTCTTGGCAGTTCTATAGCCTCTGCTATGTAAGATTCTATTGCTACAAACTTAATGTCTCCAATTTCTACTTTTGTACCATTGAATGATCTAGCGAAATATTTTGTGATCTCTTTGTGATAGCCATCAAATTTTTCAATGAAATTGAGCCATCCAGCCTTCTGCAGCATCTCCTTGAGTTGTGGGTATCCTTCCATATATTTTGCCCCTATGGGCTCTATCCTGATAATGAGTCCCATGGCCTCTGTTTCGTAGAATTTTCTAACCTTCAAAATTACTCTCTTGGTCTATGAAATGGACTGGCTATGGATATGGTGAAAAAGAACTATGGGTTTGCGTGAAATCAGTTGATGGTGAGGGTTTGGAGAGACGTGAATACGTTGGTCACATCGTAGTTTTGAACGTTAATAGATGGAGTTATTAGGGACCGTTTAAGTACAGAGTATGGAGAACGTAGTGGAGGTGTGGTATGATGAAATTATTCTAGACTGTTTGGTATCGAATGTGGAAGATCTGGCAGAGATGTGGCATCATGAAGTGGCAATCAAATCAAATGATGACTTGTTAAGGAGACATACGATCATTCACATTATACATGACTTATGTTTGTAACTTTCTGTTTGAAATAAATTTTGCATTTTACCTTTAGAACTTAACCTTTTTCTTGATAATTCTTTTGGTGTTGATCCGTAGGTACTTTGATCATGGTTGATCTTCAAAACTTGATTCTTCAATTTCCCTGCATTCATGATTTATTTGTGAGCTATACAATTGTGCCAGAGCTGATAAGTAAGTTGTAGCTGTAGAATCAGATTAGCTGCGGAATGGAATCAGCTGCAGAATGTGAAAAGAAGGAAAAGTGAAATATGGCTATGGAATATGAGTGTAAAAATAAAATGGAAATGAGTTATGACAGTGAGATGGAATGAGGTGTAAGATAAAATGAAAAATAGGGTGAAATGGAGTAAAACTGTGAAAAGATAAATTGTAAATGAAATATGACAGTGAGATGAAGTGGAACTGTAAAAAAATGAAAAAAAAATGAGATGCAATGAGATTATGAATTTGCAGACTCTAAAATGCAAATGAATGTAGCTTTTTGTCACCACTTATTACAGAAAGGAAATGGAAAATATAGGATGTCAGAAATCTCTGATTTTCACCCTGTATTTTCTGTATAAGTATGCCAATCAATGATTGGTTTTCAACCTCATACAATTTTTTTATTTTATTTATTTTATTTATCATTTTTTTAGGAAAAATAAAGACTAAGTTAGTGGAGAAGAAGAATTCTTCTTCACTAGCTTCATTTCAGAGTTATTCTGGAAAATCTTAATGAACTCCTCTCTTGAAATTGGTTTTTGATATATCTTCAACCGATGACCATTCACAAGAAGAGGTATTTTGCTTCCATCTATTGTCCTTATCTTTACTGCTCCATTATTAAAGACTTCTTCAATCTCATATGGCCCAAGCCAATGAGTTTGAAACTTCCCTTGAAAATCTTTGAACTTTGAATCGAACAACAATGCCCAATCTCCTGCTTGAAACTTCTTCTCATTAATATATTTATCATGCCATTTAGCCCTCTACTATTGGACTCTATTGGTTCTTTGAACTATATCTTGCCCGATTTCATCAAGTTCATTGAGTTGCTTCAATCTATGTTTTTGTGCCTCTGATAAATCCAGTCCCAATTGGACTACCATCTTGAAGGCTTTGATTTGAAACTCTATAGGAACAAGACTTGTTTCCCATAAACAAGTTCATAGGGTGTATGTCCCATTATGTTCCTCCATGTAGTTCTATAGGCCCATAAGGCTTCAGGAAGCCTTTCTGCCCAATATTTTCTATGTATATGTATAGTATTAGTGAGAATTCCTTCAATCACCTTATTTGTAGATTCAACTTGACCATTTGCATGTGGATGATAGGCAGTAGATTTCCTATGTTTGATCTTGTAATCTTCCACAAGACCCTTCACCATTTTAGATGTAAATTGAGATCTCTGATCTGTCACAATTTCTTTTGGAACACCAAAATGAGCGAAGATGTCCTCAAAAAGAAAATTCACTACAGATTTTTCATTAGCAAAAGGTAATGCTTTGGCCTCTACCCATTTAGTGACATAATCAGTGCATACCAATATATACTTCTTTGCTTAGATGGAGGATTAATTGGTCCAACAAAATCCAAGGTCCATTTTCCAAAAGGTTCAATGAGTATTTGAATTTGTAGTGGAATTTCATTTGAAGGAGCAGGTTTCCCTACCCACTGGCAGCTGTCACACCTCCTCACATATTCTTTGGCATCTTTGAAGATGGATGGCCAATAATATCCTAAAGAATGGATTTTATAGGCTATCCTCTTGTTAGCAAAGTATCCACCACACGCCTCATCATGACATATCTTAAGAATCCCAAGCATTTCATCTTCCCTAACACATCTTTTGATCATAAGATCTGGGCCTATTTCATACAATTCATTAGTGATCAATGAGTATCTTGCACTTATCTGAATGATTTTTCTTTTCTCTCTAGGAAACAAATGTGAAGGCAATTTCCCTACAACTAAGTAATTAGCAATATCTGCAAACCAAGGAGTTTGAGTAGTCACTACAAAAAGATATTCATTAGGAAACTTATCTTCAACCGGAGTGTCATCTTTGATATTTTGAATTCTGGACAAGAAATCAGCAACTGTGTTTTGTTTTCTAGGTCTATCTGGCACAGTAATATTGAATTCTTACAAGAGTAAAAGCCATCTTGTAACTCTACCATTAGTAATAGGTTTATTCATTAAGTATCTAATTGTAGAGTGATCTATATGAACAAAGGTTTCATAGCTTGTTTTATAATGCCTGAACTTGTTGACTACATGAACAACAGCTAAAAATTTCTTTTCAATTACAGTATAATTCAACTCAGTGGGAGTCAAATTCTTACTTGTATAGTAGATCGCATAGGGAATCAAATCTTTTTGTCCTAATATAGCTCCCATAGTTGTATCTGAAGCATTTATTGAAATGTGAAAAGGTAGTTTCCAATTTGGACCTCTCAAGATGGGTGCTTCAGAAATTTTTGTTTTTAAAGTCTCAAATGCTAACTGCCAATCGGGATTTCAATTGAATTCACAATCCTTGGTGAGTAATTTGAAGAGTGAGGATGCTATTTTAGTGAAATTTTCTATAAATCGTCTATAGTATCCTGTAAATCCTAGAAAACTTCGAACAACCTTTTGGAAAGTTGGAATTGATAATTTAGAGATGACTTCAACTTTATATTTATCAACTTTAATCCCATCTCCTAAAATGTGATGCCCTAAAACAATACCTTCTGTAAACATCATAGAACATTTTTCATGGCTTAGTGAAAGGTTTGCTTCCTTACATATTTTAAGAACTTTTTCCAAATTAATTCCAAAGCTTCTTCAAATGTATTCCCATAGACTGTAAAGTCATCCATATATACCTCTACACAATCATGTATTAGATCAGAAAAAAAGTCCTAGTACTGCTCTTTGGAATGTTGCAGGTGCATCACATAACCCAAAAGGAAGTACTCAGTAGGCATAGGTTCCCCATGAACAAGTAAATGTGGTTTTATCTTGATCTTCAGGTGCCACCTGAATTTGATTATAACCACTAAGACCATCCAAGAATGAGAAATACTTCTTACCTACTAATGTATCTAACACTTGATCTATAAAGGGAAAAGGAAAATGATCTTTAAGGGTAGCTTTATTCAATTCTTGGTAATCAATGCACACCCTCCATTTACCATTATTTTTAGGCACAATCACTAAAGGGGAAACCCATTGGCTGTCTGAAATTGGGTAAATGAAGTTTATATTCAGCAGTTTTTGTAGCTCTTCTTTCACAATTTCCCTAAGATTCGGATTCATCCTTCTTTGAGGTTGTCTAATAGGTCTACAGTTTTCCTCAATGTAGATGTGATGTATACAAGTCTTAAGACTAATTCCTTTCATGTCAGTATATTTCCATGCATATGAAGCAAAATGTTGTTGTAATGTCTTGATTAGCTATTCCTGTTGTAATTTCTCAAAGTTATTGTTTATGTTTAATGTTCTCCCTGGAAATATTTTAATTGTAGAGCTACCAAATTCTTCCATAGAATAAAGAGACATCTGCCTAGATGACAAATATTCAATATTGGATTTTTCTTTAAATTGATCATTTCCATATTTTGGAGATGATTCAAAATTTTCCATTGTATTTAAGATTTGACTATCTTCACTAATGTCTGAAATAGTAAAGAGAGGTTGAATGTAATTTTCATCATCAATCCATTCTTTGTCATCTAGTTCTATGATTGTTCTTGTTGGAGGATATAGAGTGAATTTCTTTGTTGAATTCCCATCAGAAATATACATATCACCAGATCTACAGCTAATGAAAGCATCAGTTGTGGCCAACCAAGGTCTTCCTAATATCAGTGGATGTCCTCCTAGATTGTTCTTGGGGGTTAATATCATAAAATCAACAGGATATTTCCAAGAATCTAAGGATACTGAAATATATTCTAACACTCCATCTGGTTTGATTACATATATGTCTACTAATTGCAGTAATGTAGGTGGGTAAAGAAGATTAGGAAGCTTGAGTTGTTCCATGGTTTGTTTGCTCATGATGTTTATTGTTGCTCCTAAATCAATCAATGTATTTGGAATTTTGACTCCATTGATATCTGTTTTCACAATTGGACTTCCTGGATCTACATATTTTTGTATGGCAATTTTTCTCATCATTATATCTATTATTTTTCCTCCCAGATGAATTCTTTTTGTTTCCTTTGCTTTTCTTCCTGGTTTCTTTATGCTCAACTCCTTTATTGGAATCTCCTTAATGGCTTGTAACAAAGGGATTTTGAAATAGACATTTTTTAATTCATCTAGAAAATCATAATTAGGCAACATGATCTGCTTTTCTACTCCTCTATCAACTTGTAATATTTCAAGAAAAGGAGGTGCAGAAGTAGATACTGGTTGCTCAATTATAGGAGTTGAGTTCACTGGTTCTTTCTATTTTTCATTTTCAGTATTTTGGTTTTGGAGAGATGTTCCCTCAAAACTTTTATTGGGTTGTAGAGAATCTTCCTCAGAATTGTCTTGTTCCTGAATAACTACGGAAGGCCCTTCCTTTTCTAATATCCTACCAAATCTTAGTTAAACATCATTGAGATCTAGAGGAGTGATCATATAAACTGGAAATTGTTGTTCTTCCACCATGTAAGTATTTTGAGGATTTTTATTGTTGGGGTTTGGTAATGGTTGGGCAGGTAGTTGATTTGGTCTCTGCTGAAATGGCAGTAAGAGTTGACGATTTTGGTTTTGTTGTGGAATTCGTTGTGGAAACGGTAATGAAAGTTGAGGGTTCTTATTTTGAAGTTGTGGCTGCTGATTTTGTTGTGGAATGTGTGGGGGAGGATAATTATGATATGATGGAGGATATTGATAATATTGAGAAAATCTCCCATAAGGATTTTGTACTCCTTGAGGCCAAGGTTGAGATTGAGATTGAGGTTGAGGCCAAGGTTGAGATTGAGATTGAGGTTGAGGCCAAGGTTGCTGCCAAGAATAATAATTTGGTGGGGGCTGAAGATACATTTGATTGTTAAATCCTTGATTTTGTGGCCCCTGCCAAGGTCTTCTAGAGACAAAGCAAAGAGGTTTTGCTGAATTTGGAACTGTTTCTTCTTGAAAAACAACCTTAAGACCTGGAATCGAAGGACAACCCTTGGTCTCATGGTTTTCTAAGCAAATCATACAAGTCTCTATAATTTTTGCATCCAAAGGGCATTCTCTTAGAGCATGTTTTTTTCTGCATTTTGGACAGAAAATAGCTAAAGAATTAGCCTCGGTTTTCTACTTGTTTTGCAACTTAAGGGTGTCTATTTGCTCACTAAGGCTCCCTAGAATATCTGTTTTGAATTCATCAAGAATATTACCAATTTCTTCCCTACTCACTAATCCAGTTGTAGATTTATTTACTCTAACAAGAGAAGGATCTCTTGGACCTTTCCTAGTTTTGGATTTCCCTCTTGAGAGATGAACACATAATTCTCCTATGTCATTTAATGGTAGTTGAGAGATATCTCTGTTCCCCATCATGTTAAGGATATCTATCCACTCATCTCTAATAGCTTTTAATAAAATATCTTTTAAGGTATCTTCATCTAAATTGTCCATCTTTGCTCTTTTCAAATTATAGTTGAATCTTTCAATTAAATCCTCTAATTTTTCATCCTTCCTTTGAATCATTTTGAACACTTCATCTTTGTGATTGGTAAGCATGCAATAATCCAAATACCAATCCAAAAACACTTTTTTCACGTCATTCCATGTTCTAATGGACTGAGTGACTAACCCCATGAACCACTTCAAAGAAGCACCTTTCAGTGTTGAGGGGAACAACTTATTTTGAGAGTCTTCTTAATAATCATAGGTTCTACACAAGAATTCAAACTCAAATAAAAATGTTTAAGGATCCTCACTTTTTAACCCATGGAAATTTGGGAGGACAGAAGGTGAGATATTTTTCATTGTGGCATTTGTTTCTTCATCCACTATAGGGAATCCAAAAGAATTATCTATTTCCCTATTTCCTCTGCCTCCTCCATTATTTCCTCTACCTCTTCCTCTACCCCCTCCTCCAAATAGTGTGAATTCTCCATCCTCTCCTTCTTCTGCCATTATAGTTTCTTCAGAGTCAGTATAAGGTTCAACCTACAAGGTTACTTTCTCTTCCTCTGGTTCTTCTATTAATGGGATATGGGAGAGAGGTTCTACTTCTTCTTCCTCACCAGGTATTCCTAATTCTTCAACTAAAATGTGCTCCCCTATGGAGGTGAAAAAGGCTACTCCTGTTGTTGGAGACCCAAGATTTTTCTCCTCTAGGACTGCCTTGGTAGATGAAGTAGGAGATTCTTTTGATTGGATTTCTGACCTTAGAATTTCAGGAGTTCTATGGCTGGGAGTATGAGCTTGAGATGGAGGTGTATCTCTTCTTGTTCTTGGTGGAGTAGGTGGTGTTGTAGGAATTGAACTTCTGCCTCTAGCTATAAATCTACCCCTAGAGTCTCTTTCTCTATGCATATCATTTATTTATTTTTGAATGTAAGAGATATGGTTACCTAATTACACTTCCCCGACAACAACGCCAAAATGTTTAGTCAGTTTAGTGTCTTAAATTTCTTTGCATAAATTATCAACCGAGGTTCGTAAGCTAATGAAGTGTAGTGCACTATATGTGCTTAGCTAACCCTTCTTACTTCGTTTTTTTGTATTTTATATTCTTTTGGGGGTTTCTTTTCTTTGATTCCTAATGATGTACAATTTGAACTATGAGAAACCGAATCTAAACTTCCTAAAGGTGAACCAAGAGCTTAAAACTAGTTAAAATCTAAGTTAAAAGAATGAAAAACAAAGCATCTGTCCTATCTTGTCATCTAACCTAATTCATGAATCTAATTCTTAAAACCAAAAGGTGAAGTTGTAAGTCATGTTGAAATAAATGCAGGGAATGAAATTAACTGAAGTACTTCTAGTTACTCTAACCTTCAATTTTTAAAGATAACCTCCTTGAGATGGAATACAAGCAACTTATGTACTTCATGATCTAGAAATAACTAAATAAAAACATGCAGAAGATAACTGATTGGTTTCAACCCTTATGTAAAGTGAATGTTTAAACATTTAGTTTAGGATGGATATTAGCTTGAAATGGTGATCAAAAACATTCACTAATACAGTGCATTGACAACCTGAACTATGAAATAAATAACAAAAACAATGAGTAAACTAATCAACAATGCATCCTCATTACTTTCAATCTTACTTTGTTTAGAAACAAAGTCGTTTCCTTTATGAAATGGATTGGAGAAACAAGATTGCATAATTGAATTCTAACATTATGCTACCAATCAGAACTAAAGGAAATCAAACTACAAGAACTCAACCTAAGTTACAAACATTTCTAAAAGCAAATGATGAAATTAAAACTGAACAAAAAAAACAAATGAAAAGAAAACCTCCTTCAGTGCAGGGGCCCTATGCAACTGACTGGGTTGAGCCACTAACTTAATTCAAAATTCTCCTTCAAATGATCATCAGTCAACAAATGGCTTTGTATTATAAACAGGAAAAAAAGTCCAAAATTACAAAGCTGATAAATCTAAACTTATACATCAAAAACTTTGAACCCCTTCCGGTTCTGTACAACTGGTATTTAAACGAAAATATTCATAACTGTCTTTTAAGGAAAATTAGCTACAAGTGGTCTACATATATCACAACCAGACTGCATAAATGTTTGATTAGCTATATGTGACTTGAATTCGAACAAGATGGTTGCACAGAACCATTAACACAGGTGGCTGATCCGAGTTAATGCTTCAACAGAAATGTTGGATTTATTAATTAACCACGAAAGGGTAGACAAAGAGTCCTATTGCTTCTGGGTTTCATATGTTTGACCCCACCTTTGACTGTCATCTTGAGCTTGCTTTTTTACCGATCTAGGATGGGTGACTAGGATAGGATCCATCTCGAGATGATTCCAGAGATGCCCATGTGGCTGATTTCTTCGTTTGACACCTGTAACCTGCCAAACCATGGAAGTAGCTACAGAACACACAATTAGCTGCAGAATAGGCTGTGTTCCGTAGCTAATTTGCAAAAACTTATTCAAATAGAAAAAACATAAAAGTATAACATGTCAATCATTTAATGTCCTCCTTGAGACAAAATCTATCATTTATCAGTGATGGGGATCTATCCTTTTATGGAAAAACAAGGGAAAGAAGTGAGAAAAGTTGTCAAGGAGAGGGTAATTCTGAGGTTCAACACCAACCAAGTGGGGATATACCAAATGTTTATACATGACTGAAATAGAAATTATTACATCATCATTCCCATGCATATTGGGGTTACAAATTAGGTCTTTTCATGACCTTTACATCACATGATATACATCATATTTATAACAAGGACCAACAATCTAAACAAGACCATGATAGTCATCAGCAACTATCATACACCATATATGATCTGCACCATCAGCATCTGTCAACAACATCAAGATCAACATCATCAAAAAAGTCACCTGAATCAAAAAAACTATGTGGATAAACCAATATAAGTATCTTCATGTACCAAGATCTTCTAACTTAATGCCAACAATGCATTATTAGAAACATATGATCCCCCTAAACCTATGCTAGCCGTTCACTATCAGATCTTATCATTGCAAATATTAGTCAGAATCATCAAGGAATCATCATCAATCAGATATACATCAAGTCACCAAAAACTCAAGAGCACTTCTACATATTATCAGTAGACTGTAATCATCATTAATCATAACATAACAGATATTTGATAATTGACTAAACCATATCAGACCCCTTTTTCTGAGTCTGTCCCACTACTTTTTCCTCAAACCAACATATACGCGACTATGAAGCTTCGAACTCACATATATACGCAACTTGTCTTCATGATAACTGCGTATGAGATTTAGAACACTAAAGTTTCATACTTTGAGCTCCCCCTGAGTCTGTTATGTCTGTATATTATGCTATACCACGTCTTTCTGACTGTACTTCCTTCTTCTTCCATATCTTCGAGTGTGATGATGTTTTCTTGGTATGGTGGCCAAAATTTTCTCCAACATTCCTTTCCTATATGTCCAAACTTATTGCATGCATAACATATTACATGTTTCATATTCCCTCTATAAAATTCAATGGTTTTGTGACCAAACATATTGCAAGAAAAACAATATCCCTTAAAGTACCTAGAAGTTGATGATCTTTCTATGTGATGGTATTGAATCATTCTACTTTTGTATCTCATTGCAACGTGTCCAAAATTATGACATATAAAACATTCAACATTATTCATCAGAGAAAATAACCGACTATCACTTCCATAGTTAGGAGTAAAATATTTTGTTTGAAGACTTTCTTTCCTTGGTTGTTGATGGGGTTGACCTCTCATCTCCTTATTGAGCATTTCAGATTTTTCATTGGAGTTCCTTGAATCATCTTGTGAGCTAGATTCACCTTCAATAGATTCATGAAAACCAAGACCCGTTTTGATGGTAGGAGACCTTTGACTACTAAGAATATTATCCAAAATCTTAGTATTGTCTTGAAATCGTAACAGTTTATCCTTTTATTCTAATTTACCTTTTAAGATATTTACCTCAACCTGATATTTCTCTTCCTTTTTCAAATATTTCTTCTTCAAGATTTCTTCAACCTTTCTTCCTTCTTCTACCTATTTCCTTAATTTGAGAATCTCATTTTCTTGTTCTTCATCTGCTTGAGGTAGTTCTTCATTTTTCTTATTTGATTTTTCAAGATCTTCTTTTAGAGAGAGGATCTTAGCTTCAAGACTTTCATAGTAACTAGATCTATCTTTAAGTCTCTTGATTGTTGTACTCTTTTCACTTACTTCATTTCTTAATGATGTCACTTCATCCTATAGATTTTGACATTGATCTTCCTTTTCCTTGTACTGCTTCCTTACTTTGTTTCCTTCCTCCAACTGAGCTTTTAATCTGGTAACTTCTTCTCTGAAGGCACACTCCCTTTTGTTAAATAGATCTTGTTGATCTCTGATTTTATCTATGAGTCTTTTAACTTCTTCCTCTATGTTTCTTTCACGATCACTTTCAATATCTTCAACATTGCTTGAATAGAGAAAAGTATCACTAGAAGACCAAAAATTTGTACCTGATACTTCTTTTTCTTGTTCATCTTCAATCTGAGGTGATTCTAAATCTGAATAATTTCTTCCACCTAACAGCCAATTGTCTCTCCTGCTGTCACTATTCCTTTGAGTTTTCTTCTTCTTCTGAGGTGCTTTCTTCTTTATCTTCTTTCCCATTGTTTCTACGGATCTCCTTCAAGCGATCAAGCTTCTACCAAAGGACCTGCTCTGATACCAATTGTTGGAAATAATACTGGGGGGGGTGTGAATTAGTATTAGTCAAATCAATAACTTTTTCTTTTCATACTCTGATTTATATATGCTACTTCAATGAAGGTAACTCGTGTGTACATGCAACTGTATTTAAGGCAACCAACATATATCCAACAAACTTATGATTTAGTTAATCCATCATATGTTGATCTTTAATCAGTGCATCAGTACTTCATTAACCATATAAATAGTAACCATGTGAAGTAATAATAGAACAAACCATCACATATGAACACCAAGATTTAAGGTGGAAACCCAATGTGAGACAAAAACCACCCTTTGTTGTCTTCTGTTAATATAAGAAAAACATGTTTACAATCTTGTACTAGTGCAGACTCATACCAATATGTAGGCACCCACTTGCAGAAGGCTACAACCTTCTCTCGTTCTCCAACTTCTACTAGAAGGGGGCTACAACCCCCTAGCTCTTGTACTAGCCGATCCGTTTACTAATACGTAGGCACCGACCTACAAAAGGCTCCAACCTTCACTCGTTTTCCAGCTGCTACTGGAATGGATCTCCAACCCCCTTGCTCTTTTACTAGTTAATCCATTTACTAGTATGTAGGTGCTAACCTACTGAAGACTCCTACCTTCACCGGTTTTCCAGCTGCTACTGGAAGGGAGCTCCAACCCCCTGGCTCTTGTACTAGCCAATATGTTCACTAGTACGTAGGCGTTGGCCTACAGAAGGATATGAACTTCTCTCTTCCTCCAAGGACCATGTTTCATAAATTTTCAGACTGGATACTCCTGGAACACAACACCACAATCTGAACGCCACGTTTCATCCAATTTTCATACTGGGCCCATCAACAACATTAAAGCTCAAAATCAATCACAACTGTAATACAAACATCAAATGAATATGTATCAACCAATCACTGAAACTCAATCATCAACCTCTAAATCAACCACAACTGAATCAATCATTGAAAACCCATCATCACTGAAGAAAATCACAATCAATCAATATGAACATTCAGACCACTGTCACCAGAACACAAAGCAGAACCCAGAACTCTGCAACAACAACCAGATCCAACTGCAACTTCAAATATCATACTTCATAATGTATATGCTACTTGGATGTGACTAACCAGCGTGTATACACGCTTTTACCAAAGCAAACCAGCGTATAGATATGCAAATACTATCTTAAAAACTTCTCAGATATTCCAAACTTCAGTCATACCCAGATCATAACATTTACAGAATAAAACATGCGTTAGTATTCAGATCTAGACTATCCATGATCAAACCACATAATGATAATTCATTTCAGGCCTTATGATCCCGATCCATCATCCATCATCAACCACATAGGTGCATCCTTAGTTCAGATCAAGCAAAGCATCAGAAACCCATAACCTGCATATTTGATCTAACACTTCATAAGATATTCAATACTTGCACTACTTGGCCTAATGATCTTCTCCTCCTTATATAGTTTTATGCCTTTCTCAATACCTTGGACCAAAACCACTTAGGACCAATACCTTGGACCAAATACCTAGGGTCAATAACTTGGACCAAATACCTCAGATCAAATACCTTGGACCAAATACCTCAAACCAAAACCTTGGTTTTCCAACATGTACGTAATTTTCCTCCTATGGGTGTGCGTGTATATGTATACGCCCCTTTTGTTCTCTTAACTCGCGTGCATATATTGTTTGGACAAATTGAACCAACGTATACTTCTTAAACCACTCTCTTTCTTCAGTCTCTAGAGTCTGATCTGTAAGTTAACATGTTGCACTATGAACTATCATCTGAGTGAGTTGCCATCAAGGACGACACCTGTATCATAATGCCAACAACACCAAGTGATATCCTTACAGATATTGAATCACAAAACCATAGTCATGATTTTTCACTCTAAGGTACACATTATCAAGGCTTCAAGTCAACACCAAGGAACTATTTCATTTTGAAGATAAATATGAGAAATTTTGATGACAACAATCCTATAACATGGATATTTCAAATGCATTAATACTTTGATATACAACAAGTGATAGTCTTACAAAAGGTGAATATTGCATCCATGTTGTTATAAAAAGATCAATTTGTATGGTATCAATGAATTTTGAGAAAGGAAAAATTATTCCATCGTCTATTGGTCCATCTTTATAAAGGAATTAATATAACATTTGGGGATATTAATATCAGTACATTTCTTTAGTCAATTAGTAATTTTTTGACAAAAAATTCCAATTACAAAGCATATTCAACAATTCCAAAAGATGAGACTCAAGGAAAAGAACATTTATTAGACCTCTTTATGGGAAGTTTGAAGGAAAAAATCCAACATGAGGTATGTCTCTTTGACCCTAAATCCCTAGAGCATGATTTAGTTTGGCAAAGAAAGTTGAAGGTAAAAATATGGCTACTAGAAGATAAATCAATAGAAGCTATAAAGAATAGCATGCTCCCTCTCCTAATCTTACTCAACTAACAAGGTTGATACCTTAGTAAAAGGAGGAAAGAAGAGCAAATGTATTATGTATCAATTGTCACAGCAAGTACAATAAGGGGCATAAATGTGATGAGAATAAATTATTTTACACAAACTGATAAGAGGAAGAAGATCAAGAATTGGAACTATTGCAAGATATAGATCTAGAAGAGACTATACCAACAACTTATTATCATGCATTAGATGAAATCAATATTCCACAAGCCCTTAAGATAGAAGGATATATCAAAAATAAAAAGGTAACATTGTTGATTGATTCAAGTAGTACCCATAAATTCATCAATTACAACTTATAAAAACTTGTCAATCACTTTGTATATCGAACATCAGCATTTCAAGCAATGAATGTAGATAGAGGTACCATATAAATTGCTCAAGGAAGTGCCTTACTATTAATATAAATATGGGGGATTATTTATTAGATATCCCCATGAATGCATTCCAAATTGATGGCGTTGATGTTGTACTAGGGGTCCAATGGTCACAATAATTGGGAATAGTGGCCCCCAATTTTTAAGAACTTTTCATGAGATTTTCCTTAGAAGGAAAGGAAATTGAGCTTAGAGGTATCCAAGGGAAATCCTATAAAGTGATAATCTCTAATAACATACTAAATATGGACAACATGGTGTGAATTGCACAATTGTGCTCATTATATATTAAAAACAATATCCTTTGCTCGAGTGGATCTCCAAAAAGTTATCAACAATCATTCCAAGGTATTTGGAGAGATGTCTAATGGTATTATACCTCCTCAGGATCATGATCATGTTATTCATTTTCAACTTGGAAGTGTACCACATAACAATAGGCCTTATAGATATCCATATGCATAGAAGAGTGAGATTAAGTGTATGGTTCAAGAAATGTTAGATGTTGGCATCACTCAACCTAGCTAGAGTGTTTTATCTTCACCACTAGTGATGGTTATAAAAAAGGATGGTTCATGGCCTATGTGTCTAGATTGTAGACAGTGCAACAAAATTACAATCGTAGATAAAAAAATATGCATGTCATTGATAAAATATTAGGTGAATTAGATGGAGCAATTTTCTTTATTAAGTTTGAACTTTCTTCTAGATATCATCAAATTAGAATTAGCCAAGAATACACTCCCAAATCATCCCTTAGAACACTTGAAGGTCATTATGAGTTTTTGATCATGCAATTTGGACTTATTAATGCACCTTTAACATTTCAAAGCTTAATGAATTCTATTTCTAAATCCTTCCTTAGAAAATTTCTATTAGTATTTTTTGATGGCATACTAATCTACAAAATATCTTAGGCAGAGCATGTGCAACATGTTGATAGGGACTAACATTATTGGAAAAGAAACAACTATATGAAAAGCCTTCCAAGTGGGCCTTTGGGGTTCAAGAAGTGGAATACTTGGGTCATATTGTATCTCATGAGGGTGTCAAGGTGGATCCTAATAAAAGTAAGCTATGATGGAATGTCCAATCACAAAATATTGAAGAAACTCAAAGGATTTTTGGGATTGACAAGATATTAATGCAAGTTTGTCAAGAATTATGGTCAAATTGTATTGCCTCTAACAACATTATTAAAGAAAGAAGCATTTTCTTGGACTCAAGAAGCAACTAAACCTTTGAAAAAATTAAAGATCCATTGTGTAAGACTCAATTCCTTGCCACACCTAAATTCACAAAAACCTTCGTTATGGAGTGTGATGATTTAGACCATGGCATTATTGTAGTATTGATGAAAGAAGGAAGGCCCATTTCCTTTGAAAGTAGTAAAATTAAAGGATAGAAGTAACTTAGAACTATCTATGAAAAGGAAATGTTGGCTATACTACATGTAGTTGAGAAATGGATTTCTCACCCATAACTAATAGGAAAACACTTCAAAGCAAAAACAAACCATGATAGTTTGAAGTACTTCTTGGAATATAGACTATCTTTAGAAGAGAAAAAAATGAATTAGAAAGATTCTAGGCTATGAGTTCGAAATTATCTACAAAAAGGGGAAAAAAATTGGCGTATGTACTCTCAACGAGAGAGAAACAAATAGGGGGCTTACTATGAACTATTTCCATTTCACAATTTGAATGGGTGGAAGAAGCAAGGATAGAATAGAAGCAAGATGAAAAGGTATGCAATATCATTCAACAACTATAAAAGGACCTCAATGCAGTAGAAAATTTTATCTAGAAGAATGATTTGTTGTGGTGTCAAGATATTCTATACTTATGTAAAAATTATCAACTAAAAATAAGGTACTTTTGGAATTACACTCTACAAGAGGATTGTTTCAAGCTTCTCGAAAACATAACATAGGATTAAAAGAGAATTTTTTTTGGAAGGTCTTAAAAAAGATGCACAAAATTTTGTGGGTGAATTTTTAATATGCCAACACATTAAGGGAGAGACAATCAAGACCTAAGGATCCTAAAACCATTATCCATACCAAGTCATTGTTGGGAAGACGTTCCAATGGAATTTATTGCATGCTTACCAAAATCCAAAGGAAATAATGTCATTATGGTAGTGGTAGACCGATTGACAAAGTATGCCCATTTTTTGTTCTCTAGCCCGTCCTTTTAAAGAACGTATAGTGGTAGAAGTGTTGATGGAAACATTCCAAAAGCTACATGGAATCCTGAAGATTATTTGTAAGTAGAAAAAGATCCAATTTTCACTAGAAAATTTTGGATTGAATTATTTTCTTGTTTGGGTACTCAATTGGCTCATAGTTATCTTACCATCTTTAATTATATGGGAAAACCAAGAATGTCAATAATTGTTTAGAACGATATTTCTTTGCATGTGATAAATAAACATAATGTTTCAAGTGGTTGCCCTTGGAAAATGGTGGTACAACACTTCTTTTCAAGGAAAATTTTAAGAAACCCCCCTAAATTTATATGTATAATAAATGAGTGAATCTCCATGGTATATAGGAAAAATGGAAGGCGATTTTATCAATAATATAATATGTATATATAATTTTTTGGCGAATCTCTCACCAGGCATGGCGAATATTTTACTCAATTATAAAATCTTGTAATATCTTGGCGAGTCTTTCACTAAAACTTTGTAAAGTCCTAGTGAATCTTAGCATTGTGAACTCTTAGAGAATTTTTTGAAAAAGTATAAAACCATATATGACAAGAGCCACATGGTGGCAATATCACTGTTTTTTTTCACATTTCCACGACATGGAACTTGTTTATAAAATTATAAAAAAGCCAACCAAGTCCCTTATAATATGCATGTAAGCTTATAACAGAGTCTGATACCTATACTATGCTTGTCTTCATTCAAGTGTCATAGCTGCTATACTTAACACTGTGAATCACAACTCTCTCAGAACTCAACTCTATAGTGTAATTAAAACCTTTGGAAATTGAATCTGACAACTCTATAAAAAGGATTAGTGAAATAAAAGCTTTTATGAATGAGCCCACTAACTATCACTGCTAAACAATCAATCTAGACTATGAAGTCTTCCATCTGGATCACAATCGTGCTCACGACGACCACCTGGCCTGACATAACGGCCATCATAGCTTCCAATAATCAAAAACCACCTTGCAAGGACATCCTAGCTCATGTCTTATGAATTTTATTCATCAATCTTAACTGATATAAATCTTATAAAGATAATATTAAAATCCTCTCGAGATTCACTGTTAATACAAGGGTAAAGGTCCAAAGGAAATTTTCTAGCTCAAGGCACTAGCCAATACCAACTTTGGTATTTGTGACCCCTTTGTGGGGATGCACCTACCCTGCCCCATTGGGTTTCTGCCTTGTAACATAGTTCAAGGATCACAAGACTTTCCAATCTTCCTACTCCATTAGACACACTTTATATGCTATACATAGTGAATGGAAAAGAAGAATTATAGAACACACAATTTCACAAAAGGAAGAAAAATCTTAGCCAGTTCAATATCAAAATCTTAACCACTAATTAATAAAGAATAACAAGTAGTGTAATGAATTGCTCTGAGTTATTTATTTACAAGCTGTAAAGAATGTAGTGGAATGGAAAATATTACTTAGGCAACCCTTCAATATTTTCTACTAATATGTCTATGCATGTACATATGAAATTAAGAGCATTGTTTAAAGCTATGGATCTATGCTGGTTTAATTCCCCCATTTAAATAGGCTACATTCCAGGTGAATACCATGGGTCAATACCATGTGCCATTTTGGTGAATACCATGGGTTAATACCATGTGCCATTTTGGTGAATACCATGGGTCAATACCATGTGCTATTTTGGTGAATACCATGGGTCAATACCATGTGCCATTTTTATTTTTATTGATACTAATATTAGGGTTAATAATGTTTTTTTGCATGGTATTAATAACAATCTAGCCCATGGTATTTGTCCCATAGTATTTTGCCCATAGGTTTCACCTAAATATAACGCATTTTTTGAGCGTTCGTAAATATAAGGTGACTTATGGAGTAAATATAAAAAAATGTTTTATTTGTTTACCATACCTCTCGTTTATTTATATTTTTATTAATTTACCATACCTCTTTTGGTATTTGGCCCATAGGATTCACTTAAATAAAACCTCTTTTTTGAGCCTTCATAAATAGAATGAGGGTTATGGACTAAATATAAAAAGAGGTTTTATTTATTTACCATACGTCTAGTTTATTTATATTTTTATTTATTTACCATACCTTTTGAGTAAGTATAAAAAGACGTTTTATTTATTTACCATACCTCCACTTTACTTATATTTTTATTTGTTTACACCCTTGCATGTATATAAGGTGACTTATGGAGTAAATAAAAAAAAATGTTTTATTTATTTACCATACCTCTCATTTATTTATATTTTTATTAATTTACCATACCTCTTTTATAAATATGGTATTTGGCCCGTAGGATTCACTTAAATAAAACCTATTCTTGAAATTAGGGTGAATGGAAGGTTGTAACTCCTAATTTCAAGGGCTAAATTTACCTTTTTTACCCTCTCCCTTAAAATAAGGTGGGCTATTTGAGGTGATTTGTAAAAATGTACTATGATACAAAATATTTGCCCACAAAAAATTTAAAACCCCTTAATTTCGCCAAAGGGCGAACATTCGCCCCTAAAATTTTCCTTGCTTCTTTCCATAATTCATCAAAAATGTCCCATTTATGGCACTTTATGGATATCATCCCCAATCCATCACATCATCCTTGAAAGGCCACAATGATAGTGATCACATGCTCAAAATTAGGCTCAAAAATCAAAGTGTTAGAATCTTGATAAACTTAGATTCAGAACAAAGAGCTCGTCATTTTGATTCCAACAGTGTGAACAACACTCAAATCTGATCTCATATGCAGAAGTTAGAGAAACTCAAAGTTTAGTTTTGACTTGGACACATGGCAGGATTGGATGATGTGGCAAGGTCCTTCAGCAAATGAGGAGGCGCCAAGTGGCAAGCTTCCATTTTCCCCCACATGTCACAATTTGTAATCGCAAGCAGGTTAGTGTTAAAAATCAGCCCCAGAACAGCCAAGGTGCAATGCGATAAGGTAGGCGGGAAGGCTTTCAAGAAACGACCAGAGGCGATCATACATCTCGCACAGAACCACAAAATTAGCCTGGGCAGGTTTAGGTTGTGAAGCAATATCACAATTGCAAATAGCAACACGATGCAAAGTCCCACATATACAAGACCCTGATACTCTGTCGATTGCGAAAGGATCCCGAATGCAATACATTTATACGATCTAGTTAATCATTTCTTCGGGTCCTCTGAATCGCAATCGCATATCATCTGCCTAGTTCACAGTCCATAAGACCTCAGGACTCTGTCGATTGCGATTTGCAATGAACAGTTGGCCGACAGAATATGGCCCACTGCGTGACAAAAGTTTCACCCATTTAGCGCATTTTTGGGGCTAATTTGTAGGATAATGCTGGAAATGGGGCAATTTGTGGAGCGAATAATGGGAAAACTAGGAGAAGTCATAACTTCTTTAGTTTTCCACCAAATTGGATGAAAAAAGAGGCTAGATAACCTTTTTTGGACATTCTGAACTGGTTGGAGTAGGTTTCAGAAGCATTTGAGTATTGTAAACATAATTTTTTACACTTTTGAGCATAATAGAGAGGCTCAAGCAATTGGAAGCTGGACTAAGGAGACATAGCCCAGGAAGGGTGAACTCCTTTATGATGAGCTTGTTGAAATTTGTTTTTGATGATGTTCTATACATGTTTGTGTTGCTATTCAATTTCTGGTTTATGTTTAAATTGGTTATAAAATTAACATAAAAACTCTTCATTTCACTTGCAAAAATTGATGAATCCTAAGCACAATGAAAGCATTTTGTTTATAATGTGAGGAAGATCTTAGCACTGCAAACTAATATTCTAAATCATATCAAGTAGCTTCCTTAATCTTAGTGAAGGATTCCTTTTCTTCCTGATTCCATTTAAATCCAATATAAATTTTCTGATGAAATTGATTTTTCCTAAGAAGGATTGCGTAGATTTTTTGTTGTTTGGATATGGAACCTATGGAATATATTTCACTCTTTTAGGTTCCACGAAGATCCCATTTTTAGAAATAATATGTCCTAAAATATTTCCTTCAAATACTACGAAGATACTCTTCTTTGGGTTTAACGATATTTTGTATTTGCGATAATGTTCAAATATTTGCTTGAGATAGCATAAATGATCTAAACATTTGTTGGAGAACATTATGACATCATCTAGATATACAACCACCTTTTCCTTATCAACTCTCTAAAATTTATATCCATAGCATGCTAAAAAGTGGCTCCAACATTTACCAATCCAAAAGGCATGCACCTGTAAATGAAAGTGCCCCATTTGATTCTGAAAGTTATCTTCAAGCAATCTGGTTCATAAAATAAGACTTGATTGTATCTTGAGAAACCATCTAATAAGGGAAACATCTCAGAACTTGATACTATTTGAAGAATCTACTCCATAAATGGGAAAAGATAGTTATCTTTGTCGGAGACTTGATTTAGATTATGGAAATCCACACATAAATGAATTTCCCTTGATTTCTTTCTCACAAGAACCGAACTAGAAACCCATGTAGAGTGTCTTAATTTAAATATATGACTTGTGCATCCAATCATTTCTTCAACTCTCTTTGGATAACAAGTTCTAAAGTTGGATGCACTTTACACAACTTTTGTTAGAAAGGCTTGACACTTCTTTAATGGGAATGACATGCTAAATAAAATGAGTATCATACATCTTTAGATCATGATAGGTCCAAGAATAACCTTAGTAACTCTTGAATAATTGGATGAAACCCTGTCGTTCTACTCCAATACAACAAGTACCAAGATCGACATACAAGGGGTCATGTTTAGTACCAATATTTACTTATTCATGCCTTAGTGCAAAACTTTAGTTTTGGTATTAAAGGCCCCTTAAAATTGATTATGTAGATCATACTATTGGCATTATGATACAGGTGTCGTCCTTGATGGCAACTCACACAAATGATAGGTCACAGTGCAACAGGTTAACAATAAAGGATTACATATCATACTCCAGAGATTGAAGAAAGAGAGGTATACGCTGGTTCACTTTGTCAAAGTAGCATATACATGCGGGATAACAGAACAAAAGGAGTGTATATGTATACACGCACTTTCACAGGAGGAAAAGTGTGTACATGTTGGAAAACCAAGGTTTTGGTTTGAGGTATTTAGTCCAAGGTATTGATCCAAGGTATTTTGTCTGAGGTATTGACCCTGGGTATTTGGTCCGAGGTATTAACCCTAGGTATTTGTTCCTAAGTGGTTTTGGTCCAAGGTATTGAGAAAGGCCTAAAACTATATAAGGAGGATAATATCATTAGGCCAATGAGGGCAAGTATTGAATATCTTATGAAGTGTTAGATCATATATGCAAGTTATGAGCTTCTGATGCTTTGCTTGATCTGAACTAAGGATGCACCTATGTGGTTGATAATGGATTATGGATCGGGATCATAAAGCATGAAATGAATTATCATTATGTGGTTTTATCATGGACGGTCTAGATTTGAATATTGATGCATGTTTTATTCTGTGAATGTTATGATCTGGGTATCACTGAAGTCTGGAATAGCTGTGAAGTTTTAAGTTAGTATTTGCAGATATGTACGCTGTTTCGCTTTGGTAAAAGCGCGTATACATGCTGGTTCGAAACACCGAAGTAGCATATACCTTATGAACTATGATGTTTGAATTTGCAGTTGGTTCTAGTTATTGATGCAGAGTTCTGGGTTATGCTTTGTGTTCTGGTGATTGCATTCTAGTGACAATGTTCTAAATGTCCAAATTGATTGATTGTGATGAGATTTAATGATGGATCAGGATCATAATGACTTATCATTATGTGATCTGATAATGGATGGGCTAGATCTGATTTCTAACACATATTTTATCCTTTATATATGATGATTTGGGTATGTTTGAATTCGGGAAGTGCAGCGAAGTTATAAGTATTTTAAGATCTATACACTGGTTCGCTTTGGTGAAGTTGCATATACATGTTGGTTCGGCTCTTTCAAGTAGTGTATGCAAAATAAAAGCTTAATGTTCAAGGATGACTGATCTATCAAATTAGTGTTGTTGTTTTACTATTGTTTGTCAATGAAGTCTTCTTAGATCTGAAAGTAAAACTGAATGCATAAAGGGTTTGTGTTTCATTGATTAATTGATTGAGAAAGAAGGGTGATCTTTATTGCTATCTGTTTAGAAATTTGTAATATGATAGTAGATCTTCAGAATGTCACTAATTGGTACAGTTTGTGGTTCAAAAGTCTTATGATTTAGTATCTATAGAGATATACGCAGGTTGGGCTAAAGGAAGTAGCGTATACACGTAGTTTGGGTTCAGCCAAGTAGCGTACACACTCTGATGCATGGTTTTGAGGTTACAACTGGTTCTGAATGATGATGCAGTGTTCTGGGTTCAGATATGTGTACTGATTACAGTGATCTATCTGTTCCAGTTGATTGGTTGAAGTTGATTAAGTATGAATGAATGGTTGATTCAGTTGTGTCAAAGGTTCAGAGGTTGTCAGTGATTGACTGAGTTGTGGTTGATTCAGAGAGTGATGATTGAGTTTTAGTGACTGGTTGATATAGATGTATTTCATGGTTGTATTGCAGTTGTGAATGATTTTTTAGCTTCAATGTTGTTGATGGTTCCAATATGAAAATTTGATGAAACATGGCCTTCAGATTGTGGTGTTGTGTTCCAGGAGTATCCAGTCTGAAAATTTATGAAACGTGGTCCCTGGAGGAAGAGAGAAGGTCGTAGCCTTCTATAGGCCAACTTCTATGTACTGGTAAACATATCGGCCAGTACAAGAGCTAGTGGGTTGGAGCTCCCTTCCAGTAGTAGCTGGAAAATGAGTGAAGGTTGGAGCCTTCATTAGGTCAGCGCCTACGTACTAGTAAACATATGAGATAATACAAGAGCTAAGGGGTTGTAGCTCCCTTCCAGTAGAAGCTGGAGAACAAGAGAAGGTTGTAACCTTCTGCAGGTAGAAGCCTACGTATTGGTATGAGACTGCACTAGTACAAGATTTTAAACAGATTTTCTTATTATTAAAAGAAGACAGAGACGACAACAACAGGTGATTTTCACCCACATTGGGTTTCCACCTTAAATCTTGGTGTTCATGTGTGTTGCTTATGTGTGATGGTTTATTCTATTATTACTGCACATGGTTACTGTTTAATGTTTAATAATGTACTGATGCACTTAGTAAAGATCAACATATGATGAATTAACTGAATCATAAGTTCACTAGATATACGTTGGTTTCCTTAAGAACAGTTGCATGCACACGCGAGTTATCTTCACTGAAGTAGCGTATATAAATCTGATTATGGAAATGAAAATTTTATTTATTTGTAAATATTGATTCAACCGCCCCCTCCCCCCCCCCCCCTCTCAGTATTATTTCCAACAATTGGTATCAGAGTGGGTCCTTTGGCAGAAGCTTGATCACTTGAAGGAGATCCATAGAAACAATGGGAAAGAAGCTAAAGAAGAAGGCATCTCAAAGGAACTGTGATAGTGGGAAAGACAATTAGGGATTATGTGAAAGCAACTCTTCAGATTCAGAATCACCTCAGAATGAAGATGAACAAGCAAAAGAACTATCAGGTATGAATTTTTTGTCCTCTGGTGATACATTTGTCTATTCATTTGAAGATGATGAAAGTGACAGCGAAACAACTAAATTTGCTCTTATGGGTTAAAGAGAAAGATATCAAATAGAGGCAAAATTTAAAAAGCTCACAGACAAAATTAGAGATCAACAAGATCTATTGGACAAAAGGGAGTGTGCCTTCAAAGAAGAAGCTACCAGACTAAAAGATCAACTGGAGGAAGGAAACAAAGTAAGGAAGCAGTACAAGGAAAAGGAAGATCAATGTCAAAAGTTGCAGGATGAAGTGACATCATTAAGAAATGAAGTAAATAAAAGGAGTAAAACAATCACGAAACTTAAAGATAGATCCAGTTACTATGAAATTCTTGAAGCTGAGAACCTCTGTCTAAAAGAAGATCTTGAAAAATAAAATAAGCAGAATGAAGAATTACTCCAAGCATTTGAAGAACAAGAAAATGAAATTCTCAAATTAAGGCAACAAGTGGAAGAAGGAAGAAAAGCTGAAGAAATCATAAAGAAGCAGTATCTTGAAAAGGAAGAGCAATATCAGGTTGAGGTAAATATCCTAAAAGGTAAATTAGAAGAAAAGGATAAGATTTTACGATTTCAAGATAGTACTAAGATTTTGGATGATATTCTTAGTAGTCAAAGGTCTCCTACCATCAAATCTAGTCTTGGTTTCCATGAATCCGTTGAAGGTGAATCTAGCTCACAAGGTGAGGCAAGGAAATATAATGCAAAACTAAAATGTTCAACAAGGAAATGAGAGGTCAACCCCATCAACAACCAAGGAAATAAATTCTTCAAAGAAAATATAGTCAGTTATTTCCTCCAATGAACAATTTTGGACATGTTGTAGTGAGATGCAGAAGTAGAATGGTTCAAGACCATCACACAGAAATATCATCAGCTTCCAGGTACTTTAAGGGATGTTGTTTTTCTTGCAATATGTTTGGTCACAAAACCATTGACTGCTATAGAAGGAATATGAAACATATAAGATGTTATTCATGTAACAAGTTTGGACATATAGCAAAGGAATGCAGGAGAAAATTTCGAGCACCATACCAAAAGGAGAAAACATCATCACACTTGAAGATATGGAAGAAGAAGGAAGTACAGTCAGAAAGATGTGGCATAGCACAGTGTATAGACATAACAGACTCAGGGGGAGCTGAAAGTGTGAAACTTCAGTGTTATAAATCCCATACACATTTTTCATGAAGACAAGTCGTGTATATACATGAGTTCGAAGATGCACAGTCACGTATATGTTGGTTTGAAGAAAAAGAAGTGGGACAGACTCAAGAAAAGGGGTCTGATATGGTTCAGAAAATTATCTGCTCTATTTAATGATGGTTACAATCTGTTGATGATGTGTGGAAATGTGTTAGTGCTCATAAGCTATTAAAAAGTTGATGTATATCTGATTGATGATGATGCCTTGATATTTCTTACTGATATATGCAATGATCAGATCTGACAGTGAACAGGTGGCACAGGTTCAGGGGGAGAATATCCTAGGCTTCTAATATTGCATTGTTGGCATTATGTTTAGAATTCTTTGGTACCAAATGATTCTTATCAATGGTGATGATGCTTATGTGGATAAAGTGTTTTGATACATCATGCTATGGTGTGGTTATAAGTTGCCTATGATAACGATACTTGTATTGCTTGGGGTTACATAGTTGTTATTCAAATCAGATTTATGGATGATTGTGGATGACTTTTTGATGATGCATACAATACATATATGTTTCTTACATGGTGATCTTCATAAGGACAAGGAGAAGTACAAAGCTTGAGTACACAACTTCATTATTTGATGATGAGCCACTCATTTCTTTTATGTTGGTGTCATCATGCCTTCAAAGATGCATAAAATTCATATGGTGCAGTTATGATGCATGATTCATATAGTTCTTGGCTCTGACATCATTAAGGATTGTTGTTGTTGATGGTATCAAAAAAGCTTAACAAATGATCATGAGCTCATGATTTGGGAGATACATAGTTGATGGATACACATATTGTTGGATACATGGATGATCACTGAAGTTTCATATTGATAAATATCATTGGTTTGCCAAGAGAATGGTGTTAATGCAGGTCTCATGAATACATATCTATTTGAAGACATGGATATTCAGATACATGGCTTACTTAGTCACATAATGATGATGACTTCTTACTTTATGATGATAAGTTTGATACTCACACATGTTGATTATCATGGTCGATGCTTATCAAATGTGGGATGTTCCCTAGTGATGATACATGGTTGATATATTGAGGGCTCTTGTGGAAAGATCATGTAGTTCTTGATGATGATGTTATGATCATAGATGATGACTATGGTGTTTTCACATATATATGATATGATTTTGTGTTACTGCTTGAAGATATGGCATATGCTTAGTTAATTCATGGAAGGTTATGATAAGGCTCTTTATATGGAGAAAGTTGATCTTGATGAGATCAAGAGGATGGGTTGATATCTATATGTAGCATACTTTGTCACAGGTTGGCGATATTTACATTGTCATATATTAAGAACTGATGATGGACATATACAGGTTGTTGGACTAGATGTTGTTGACAGATGCTTATGGAGCAAATCATTATGGTGTATGATAGTTGCTGATGACTATCATGGTCTTGTTTAGTTCTTTGGTCTTTGTTTAAAATGTCATGTATATCATTTGATGTAAAGGTCATGTAAAGGCCCATGATGTAATGATATGTCTCTGTCTGTCATAGTCTTTTAATGAGTCATTTTTTTTGAACAAATGATGTAATTTGTATCCCCACTTTGCATGGGATGGATGATGTAATATTTATTGTATTTTTGTCATGTATAAACAATTGGTATATCCCCACTTGGTTGGGTGGATGAGTCAAATTTGGTGTATCCCTACATGGTTGGGAGATTGATGTATGTATGAGTCATTGGTGATAGGAAGGTCATACTCACTTCGTCGAGTTATAGAGTCAGGTAATTCTTTTGAAAAATATTTTCTTGCAGACTCTGCATATGCTTAGGGGAAGCATGGACCTCGCATGGACGGTTTAGTGCATCTCAGCATGTACAAAGGGGGAGCTTAATCAGAGAATTCAGCATGTACTCAGGAGGGGCATGGACAGCATAATGTATATCAAAGGGGGAGAATATCTTGGTCCACCATTTGCCCTTGATGTCAAAGGGGGAGAGTGTCCTGATGTTGTTGTTGCCATCAAGTCCAAAGGGGGATATTTTTGGCATTATGATACAGGTGTTGTCCTTGATGGCAACTCACACAGATGACAGGTCACAGTGCAACAGGTTAACAACAAAGGATTACAGATCAGACTCTAGAGATTGAATAAAGAGAGGTATATGCTAGTTCACTTTGTCAAATAGCATATACATGCGGGATAACAAAAAAAAAGTAGCGTATACGTATACATGCACTTTCATAGGAGGAAAAGCGCATACATGTTGGAAAACCAAGGTTTTGGTCCGAGGTATTTAGTCCAGGGTATTTTGGTCCAAGCTATTGATCCAAGGTATTTGGTATGGGGTATTGACCCTAGGTATTTGGTCTAAGGTATTGGTCCTAAGTGGTTTTGGTCCAAGGTATTGAGAAAGGCCTAAAACTATATAAGGAGGAGAAGTTAATTAAGCCAATTTGGGCAAGTATTGAATATCTTATGAAGTGTTAGATCATATATGTAGGTTATGAGCTTCTGATGCTTTTCTTGATTTGAAATAAGGATGCACCTATGTGGTTGATAATGGATGTTGGATCGGGATCATAAAGCATGAAATAAATTATCCTTATATGGTTTGATCATGGAAAATCTAGATCTGAATACTAATGCATTTTTTATTCGTTAAATGTTATGATCTGGGTATGACTGAAGTCTGGAATAGTTGTGAAGTTTTAAGTTAGTATTTTCAGATATGTACGTTATTTTGCTTTGGTAAAAGCACGTATACATGCTGGTTCAACACATCGAAGTAGCGTATACCTTATGAGCTATGATGTTTGAAGTTGCAGTTGGTTCTGGTTGTTGATTCAGAGTTCTGGATTATGCTTTGTGTTCTGGTGACAGTGTTCTGAATGTTCTGATTGATTGATTGTGATGAGATCTAATGATGGATCAAGATCATAATGACTTATCATTATGTGATCTGATAATGGATGGGCTAGATCTAATTGCTAACACATATTTTATCCTTTATATATGATGATCTAGGTATGTCTAAAGTCGAGAAGTGCAATGAAGTTATAAGTAAGTATTTGCAGATCTATACACTGGTTGGCTTGGTGAAGTTGCGTATACACGCTGGTTCGGCTCTTCCAGGTAGCATATGCAAATGAAAAGTTTAATGTTCAGGGATGACTGATCTATCATATCAGTGTTGTTGTTTTACTACTCTCTGTCAATGAATTCTTCTTAGATATGAAAGTAAAACTGAATGCATAAAGAGTTTGTGTTTCATTGATTAATTGATTGAGAAAGAAGGGTGATCTTTGTTGCTATCTGTTTAGAAATTTGTAATATGACAGTAGATCTTCAAAATGTCACTAATTGGTATAGTTTGTGGTTTAGAAGTCTTATGATTCAGTATCTATAGAGATATATGCAGGTTGGGCTAAAGGAATTAGTGTATACACGCAGTTTGGGTTCAGCCAAGTAGTGTACACACTCTAATGCATGGTTTTGAGCTTACAACTAGTTCTGAATGACGATGCAATGTTTTGGGTTCAGATTTGTGTACTAATTACAGTCTATCTATTCTAGTTGATTGGTTGAAGTTGATTAAGTATGAATGAATGGTTGATTCAATTGTGTCAGAGGTTCAGAGGTTGTCAGTGATTGACTGAGTTGTGGTTGATTCAGAGAGTGATGATTGAGTTTTAGTGACTGGTTGATACAGATGTATTTGATGGTTGTATTGTAGTTGTGATTGATTTTTGAGCTTCAATGTTGTTGATGGGTCCAGTATGAAAATTTGATGAAACATGGCCTTCAGATTGTGGTGTTGTGTTCCAGGAGTATCCAGTCTGAAAATTTATTAAACGTGGTCCCTGGAGGAAGAGAGAAGGTCATAACCTTCTCTAGGCCAGTGCCTACGTACTGGTAAATATATTGGCGAGTACAAGAGCCAGGGGGTTGGAGCTCCCTTCCAGTAGTAACTAGAAAACAAGTGAAGGTTGGAGCCTTCAGTAGGTCAACGTCTACGTACTAGTAAACATATCGACTAGTACAAGAGCTAGGGGGTTGTAGCTCCCTTCTAATAGAAGCTGGAGAATGAGAGAAGGTTGTAACCTTCTGCAGGTAGAAGCCTACGTATTGGTATGAGTCTGCACCGGTACAAGATTGTATATAGATTTTCTTATTATTAAAAGAAGACAGAGACGACAGCAGTAGGTGGTTTTCACCCACATTGGGTTTCCACCTTAAATCTTGGTGTTCATGTGTGTTGCTTATGTGTGATAGTTTATTTTTTTATTACTGCATATGGCTACTGTTTAATGCTTAATAATGTACTGATGCACTTATTAAAGATCAACATATGATGAATTAACTGAATCTTAAGTTCACTGGATATACGATGGTTGCCTTAAGAACAGTTGCATGCACACGTGAGTTCCCTTCACTGAAGTAGTGTATATAAATCTAATTATGGAAATGAAAAAGTTACTGATTTGTAAATACTGATTCACTCCCCCACCCCCCCTCAATATTATTTCCAACACATACATCTCCTCCAAAGTGAATAACACTTTAGGCATAGGGTTTCCTTTCTGTATCTTCATCTCATCTTTGAAATATTGTTCATGTTCTTCTTTATGAATAGTTGCATCTTTCAACATGTCTAAATTTGTAATAAAATCTAGAATTTGTTCATCATCATTGAACACTCTAAAATTAGTTACATTATTAGGTGAAGTATGTTTATAAACTAATTCAATGGAAAAACCATCTCTTAAAGGAGTGAAATGAGTTGTCGTGTTAACTACAATATCAGTTGTAGGAGCCGAAGAAATATTAAAAGGTTTAAAAGATGATATGAGATGCCATACCTCTTGTTGATAATCCTTTTGACACATATATAAATAGTTTATATTATTTCATACCTTTCTAATGATGATCTCAGAATCACCAATGAATTTGATAATTCTACCTTCAAGTTTATGGCTTTTTTTACTCCAAAGATTAAAGCCTTGTATTTTACATGGGGGCTTCGCTAGGGGAGAAATACCATACCACATATGTTCATATTGGGGGATATACATTGAGGAAAATGTGACATAATATATGGAGCATATAATAGAGGGTACAGGGCTTTTACATTAACAAGTATAAAAAATGGAGATCAAAATTAATGAAAAAATATAAAGGGGTATAAAAACTGTTAATGGGAAAGTGGATACCTACAATATCTAATGAAAGTAAGGATTTTTTAAATTGGGGAGGTTTAGCGGATTTGTATTGGTAGGGGTTTAAATAATGTGATTTTTAGAGGTATTTTCCAATATGTAAGAAAATTAAGGATATTTTTTAGTATGCCACGAATGCACATGATATGTCAAAGGTTCATCAAGTGAACCCCCGTGGTATTCTATTGTATTTTTTGGTGCAATCAAATTCTAGGTGACATGAGATAAGTGTTTTTTTATTCATTGGATTAACAAGATACAACATCCATGAGATTTGTCCAATGTTTTGGAACCATCATAATAAATAGTCCAAATATTCTTATTTACACGGGCATTACTCTTTACACTAAGGTTATTTTCATCTACTATAAATTGTTTATTAGCATCAATTGGGTTGCAAGGAAGAGGTATTGAATATTTATCAAATGGCATTGGTGATAGTTGGGCCAAATAAAAACCAATATTTCTCTCCAAGAAAAAAATTCCCACAATTGCCTTAGAAAAACTTATAAGTTCATTTTTCCCTTGCAACTTTATGAAAATATAGTTCATATGAGGTTGTCTACCCTTATTTAATGATTCTTACCTATAAAGGTAGCCACAAATGAGACCATTTAGTTGCAAAGTAACCTTGTAGCTTCTTAGACCGATATTGGGTCAATAGAAAACCATAAGCCTCAAGTATGCCTATGTGGAAACCCTTTTTGCTAACCCTCTTGTAAATGTTATTATGAATTGTAAATTCATATAAATAATTATTATTTATAAATTATGACTATATGAGATGGAACAAATATTAAGAGGTTTGCAGGAGTAGGAGTTTCTTATAAGTCATATCCACATTTAAGTTATCACCGAATTTCCTATTGTAGGGGATGGCCCTGCTACAGTTAGTTAATGGGGAAATGGAGCTCCTGATCATAGGATAAGTACACATATTTCCTCATGGGTCATGTTGATAGAGTCAACATATAATAGGAGTTGGGGAGGGCAAGATAAAAGAGGGAGAGAACAATGTTAAGGGGGAATTATGCATAAGAGGAGATGGGGAGAAGAGGGGAGTACACACTGAGAAAAGAGGAGATACTAGTGTCTCCACACCTGGATGTATTTTAGTATGGATGTAGGCTTGTAAGAGTGTGTGTGGATGCCCTATGTTGGAAAAAGTTGTATTGTGCCTATGTGTTTTTGTGAGGTATGTGTTGAACCTGTGGCTAAGGCCAAATGACAGTTTGATGGAGTATAGATGCTCTAGTGATAGCTAGGCTGAGAAACTCATGGGGCCTACTGGTTGAGAATCACCAGGGTCGTGGTTGTGTTCCTGGGACTAATAAACCCATTGGAGACTATTTGTATGAGAACTTTCTGAGAGCGTGAGGCACCCCTGAGCTAGTGAGCCAATAACACCTGGTGTGGCCTATGTATCCTTAGGGGGAGCTAAGAACATAGGTGTGAGCACAACTAATAAGTTGTTGGAAAGTGTGCTCTTGTTCTTACATATGTAGCAGAACTAAAAAACCTCCTTTTTATTTATACATGTCTATCTCCGAAGCTAAACTAAGACTCTTTTTGATTTGCATGAACCCCTGGGTTGTTTTGGTTATTGGATTAAAAATTCATTGTGGTCTAATAGTTGGGAGATGTTGAGAACACCTAAGAAATGGAATATGTTTATCATATGTGAGTGAATGGTTGAGAATTACTTAACAAGCTACCTCCTTAGACTCTAAATCATACTTGGGGGTGGTTGGTTGCAAGACAAATTTGCAGTGCAATCATCTTATGGTTAGTTGGAGAGTTGAATTCCCACTCTCAATAGCCAACCATATACTTCATAAGATAATTTTCTTACTTGTCTCACAATGTATCTCAATGAAATGTAAATGTATATTTATATTGTTATATAACTTGTGTTGTTGATGAGGAATACCTATTCCTGTGTATTTGATGAGGAATGCATATCCTTGTGTATTTGATAAAGAATTCATATTCTTGTGTAATGTGATGAAGAATGTATGTTTCTATATTTATGAATGAGATTGATACATGCTTATTTCCATGGTGTGAGAGATATGTGGAGTCTCTATTTTCACTAGTTAATTATGTGATGAATGGATTGTTCCATGAATGACACTGTGTCATTGAGCTAAATGTAAATAATTTGTGCTTTTACATGCCTATTTTTATTTGTGTGTGTGTGTGTGTGTAAGAGAGATGACCCCGTGAGGCTACAACACAATGTATATTCGCTTGTCTTTTTACATGCAACATCCCATCTCTTGACTCCATTTCTTGGGGATACGATCCCTCCCAAGCTTAACTTATATGTATTTGTATAAAGTTTCTGACCACTCTTGACACAACCAGTTCATCTATCTCTCTTGAACCATAGGCACAAATTGAACCATATCCATGTCCATGATTATCCACAATTATATATATATATATATATATATATATATATATATATATATATATATATATATATATATATAGACATAGATATAGACATAGATATAGATATAGATATAGATATAGATATCGCGTGAATTCTTCGCATTTAGAATGGAACAAGGTCATTCATGGCACAAGCCATTCAATACAAAATTAACTAGTGAAAATAGAGACTCCACATATCTCTCATACAATGGAAATAAACAACCATCAATATCATTCATAAAAATAGAAACATCCATTCCACATCACATTACAGAAGAATGGGCATTTCTTATCAAATACACAGGAATAGGAATCCTCATTAAATACCCAAGAATAGGCATTCCTCATCAACAACACAAGTTATATAATAATATAAATAGACGTTTACACTGCATTGAGCTACGTAGTTAAACGAGCAAGAAACTTATCTTATGAAGTAGATGGTCAGTGACTGAGAGTGGGACTCAAAATCTCCATCCAACCATAAGTTGATGGCATTGCAAATCTATCTTGTAGCCAACCACCCCTAGTTGGATTTAGAGCCAAAGGACGTTTCTTCATGTGTTCTCAATAGCTCCTAGCTATTACACCACAATGGATTTTTAATCCAGAACCAAAAACAACATAGGGGTTCATGAGAGTCTTTGTTCAGCCTTGGAGATAGATATGTATAAACAAAAATGATATTTTTTAGTTGCATTACTTATGTAGGAATAAGAGAACACTTTCCAACAACTTCTTAGTAGTGAACACACATGTATTTTCAACCCGCCTAAGGCCACACCGGGTTTTATTGGGCCACTGGCTCTGAGGTGCCTCAACCTCTCAGAAATTTCTCATCCAGCTAGTCTCTAGTGGGTTTATCAGTCCTGAGAACAAAGTCGACCTTGGTGATTCTTAGCCAACAATCCCCATGGGTTTCTCAGCTTGGCTATCACCAGAGAATCTCTACTCCACCAAAATATTATATGGTCTCAACATGTAGGATCAACACAGACCTCACAAACACATGAAGGAATATTATAGATTTAGTGAATGAAGGGGATCAGTGCACACTATTACAAGCCCTCATGCATACTAAAATACATCTAGGTGTGGAGACACTAGTATCTCCTCTTTTCTTAGTGCATGCTCCCCTATTATCCATGTCTCATCTTATGCATAATTCCCCCTTCACATTGTTCCCCTCCTCCTTTCCCTTTTCCACCCTGACTCCTCTTGTGTGTTGACTTGGTCAACACGGCCCACAAGGTAGTCTACGTACTTGTCCTCTGATCAGGGGTCCCATTTCCTCCATTAACTACATGTAGCGGGTCCATCCCCTCTAATAGGAAATTTTGGTGATAACATAAATGCAGATATGGCTTACAAGAAAATCCTCCTCCTATAGACCTCTTAATTTGTGTGCCATCTCAGCTAGTCATCATTTATAATTAAGAATTGTTTGCATGAATTTACAATTCATAATAAAATTTACAAGAGGGTTAACCAAAAGGGTTGTCATATAGACATATATAAGGCTTATGGTTTTCTATTGAGTTGATATTGGTGTAATAAGCTACAAGGTTACTTTGCAACTGATTGGTCTCATTTGTGGCTTCCTTTCTAAGTAATAATAATAAAATAAGGGTAGACAATGAACTTCATATGATGTATACTATCATAGAGTTAGAAGGACACAATGAACCTATAAGTTTTTCTCAAGACATTCTGGGAAAAAATATTCTTGGAGACATATTTTAGCTATTATTCGGCCCAACCATCACCAATACCATCTGATAAATAGTTAGAACTCCTTCCTTGCACCCAAAATGGTGCTAATGAACATTGTATAGTAGATGTAAATAACCTTAGTGTAAATAGTAATTCCCTTGTAAATAAGAATACTTGGACTATTTATTATGATGGTTCCAAAACATAGGACAAAATTGATACAACGAAGAACAAAACACTAATCTAATGTCACTTGGAATTCAATTGCACCAACAATATTCAACATAATACGAGGCTTTAATTTTTGGATTAAAAAAATCCATAGACTTGAAGGTAGAATGTATCACTATTATTGGTGATTATGAGATCATCACTAAACATGTATGAAAGACTATCCACTATTTGTCTTTGTGTCAAAAGAATTATCAACAAAAGCTATGGTGTTTCATATCACTTTTAAAGATTTTAATATTTCTCCACTTCCTGTAGCTAATACCATAGCTAAGTTAGTAGCTCATTTCACTCCATATATATATATATATATATATATATATATATATATATATATATATATATATATATATATATCTGTGTGTGTGTGCACGCACGTGCGCGCACGCGCGTGTGTGTGTGTCTATGTATATGTATATGTATATGTACATGTACATGTAGGGCGAGAGATGTCAGTAAGAAGCCATCTCAAGATGATGACATCTTAGACCTTAAAAGAGGAATATAGGAGTATTGCACGAAGGGGGAGAGGTTGATGAGGCCAAGAGATAGGAGTTATTCCAAGAAATTAACAACAAGTTTCACATCTTGAACCTTGGGGTCTCAAATCTCAATGGTTTCGCATTTTCAGCATGTTCAACTAGGAGGTCGAGGCTGATGAACGTCAAGAAAACAAGAATAATTCTGAAAAATGCCACAGAAAAATTTATCTTTCCCTATGGAGGTGTTTTGCATGTAATTAATGTTATAGGCCTGCTAATGCTCGAGAATCCTTATAACTTGAATTGGTTGTAAAATCAGCTGACCAGTCTGGTGGGGACTTGAGTGAGAAATGACATGGAAATTGCCACAAGGGCAAAACAATGGAAGCGCTTAGCCACGTCAAACTACCAGGAGTTATGGGATTCCTACGTGAGCACCATGTGGCTGCCACATGGTAGTACCACTTCTGACATGGCAGGGATTTAAAGGCTAAATTCAAATGGCCATAACTTTTGATCCGGGTGTCATATTTTGATCAGATTTATATCGTCGAAAATATCTCAAAGAGATGGATTTGATGGTGGTGTCTATTCTATGTTTTGATGAAGTTTAGAAAACAAAAATGTTATGACCTCATTTCCATGACATTATTATGGAGGTCAAGTGGGTGGGGGTATTACAGAGTGGTATCAGAGTATAAGATTCAACAATAGACCTCTAGAGATGAGTTTGGGGCTCTAACATAGTGTGATAGGGTGTTACAGCCTATTATAACGCATGATAGTCATAGTGACTAATGGTGTGACGCGTGACATATATGTGTGTGTGTGTGTGTGTTAAAATGGGGTCTTCTCTGTTAACCCGCGTTGTTGTATTTTTCCACTGCATAGGAACCATTGATTCACCAAAGGTGGGGCATATATGTTTATATATATGTAATGTTGTGTTGTATTAGCTACCAAGGGTGAACGAAGGGCCCTATGTAAATGCATATATTATTTAATTGAATACTAATAAAGCATGAATATGAATGGTTGAATGATTGAATGCCTGTCATTCCTTAATAGTTGCAGGACTACCTATGTGATTGTGTGTATGATTACTTGTGGTATACTAGCACTGCTAGTTTAATAGTGTGATTTTACATACTTGGAATGGAATGCACATGTGGATGCTCATATGATATGAGGGATTTGGAGAAATCCATATGTTTCTTGTATATGCATAGTATTGCTTGATTCAATTGAATGTTAGGCATATATATATATATATCTATATATATATATATATATATATATCTATATATATATATATATATATATATATATATATATATATATATATATATATATATATATATATGGACTGGGGTGTGGGAATCCCATGATCTGTATGTTATATGTGGCAAAGAGACTCGGTGGAATGGAGGTTGGTTGTTTCAATACATTGATTATTTGTTAGCATAGTTTCTTTTGGTTGCTTTCCATTGATGGCCAATGCCTTCCTTTCTCATGGAATGGTGGATAGCACATTAATAGGAAAAGGCATCGTATTGGACCTTTGAGGCATGAATGTGATTATATTCTTTCTAACTATGTGTTGATGTGAGGTGTGGTGTTTAGTACATCTTTGCACTAGTATGTAAAGTGTTAAGCCAAGATGATATTTTAGATTATGCAGTTGTGCTCCTGGTGATTATTTGTTGTGTACGAGAAGGTGCTAGTTGTGGTATTGTGATTGTTGGCTATGTACCAAATGTAAATTTTGCATTGTATGTATATTCATGATGATATTGTGATAGTGAAATTTTTAAAATGACAAATGTTACTTTGTTATATTTCTTTTTAAATGACTATAAAGAATGTAGGTTTCATGGTTGCTAGCCTTGACAAAGATACTAATTTCAATTAATGATCATGGTCTTGGTAAAAATGTTTATTTCTAGATCTTCTAATGGCACGATTGTAAACATTTTGTTGTGTGTGTGTGTGTGTGTGTGTGTATTCTTAGTTTTTGGAACATATAAATGACATGAAGATTTATATTTGTGAACGATTGCAAGGAAAAATTCTTGGAATTAACATAGCAAGACAATAATTGGTATATTTATATTAATGGAAGTACTATCCAAGTGTGTGTGGTAGCACATGAGGAGTCTCAATTGTCACAAGAAAAGTGTAGTTCATGTGAGCCTCAGGAACATGAACCAACAGTGTGAAATAATGGAAGAGAGGAGGGAGTATTCCCTCATGCTCTCTAATAAATAGTGAAAAGTCCCTTCTTGGAGTGTTTAGAGGAGAATTGAAGTTTTAAATTTGTCATGAAACCTTGAAGAAGACCTAGTTTGTCTATATATATATATATATATATATATATATATATATATATATATATATTTATATATTTATATATGGTGGTGAAGGACACATTGAACACCAAGACTTATGGGACTGAGCTGTTGTGGTTTATTGAATGTTTCATGTGTTTTTCTTGTTCTTCATTTCTTCCTATTCTTGCCTTTTTATGTTTTGCGTCTTGGTAATTGTTGGGTGTGTGTTATGTGGTATTTTGCATCTATAGATAAACACAATTTACCTAGGTGGGTAGCTACACCTAGAACAACAGATTTAAAGCGCTTAACCCTTTTCTATAGAAGATAAATAAGACAAGGGACCTACTTGTTATCTTTCTCTTTCCCTTTGTCTCCTTTTTTTGGTTCCTGTCACTCCTTCTCGAACTTAACTCACTCGACAAGTACCTGCAATCATAAATAGAGGATAAAAACTAATCAAAGCAAAAAATCTATCTACTATAAGCAAATGGAATCAAAAGCATTCACACATATAATCATTACACATAAACACAAGAATATGGGAAAAGGTGTAAACAACTTTATTAAGTAGAAGGAAGAATTACAACCATGAATTCCGATCCATTGTCACTCTTCCAGCTTGGGTTCCAACCAACATCACATCAAATGCATAGCACTTTGGCAGCATAACAATACTTGTTTACAATATCAAACCTCACACCAAAAATATCTCCTTACAAATTCTCAAAGTCCAACCCCCTGATCACTTAAATGAGTGCTCAATTTATAGGTAAATGGTGGTGGTTTGGTCATCAATGAGGGTATTTAATGGCCTTCCAAACTTAGAGTTATTTTCCAAGGAGGAAGGGATGAGAGGATAGGAGGTTACTTAACTCATTACCTATCCAATTTCGAGCTCATAGGAGATTATAAGTGTGGGAATCTTCTAGATGGCTCCAGAAGATAAGAATATTCCCATAACCCTATGTGAATTTCGCTCATTCTCACCCAACGCAGGTCAAAGTGGGCTTGCGTGCTCTGGAAATCACCCTGACATGGGCCTACCTGCATTGAAGCGCACTTGCCCCTATCCAAGGTTGCGCTGGTTCCTCAAGGTGGAATTTCTGGAGGGCTTCACGCCAAGAAACTCTCAGGGAAGGAGGCATTCAAAGTGTTTACTTGTCTAGGGCATGTAGCAACTGAATTAAGGTTTGATGAGCCCAATAATATTGATTTGAATGATGGGAGTGATGTGCCCAAATGGATCTGTAACAGTTTCCCCCTAAAGCATGAAGTCAAAAATATTAATGTTGAGTGATATGCTTTACGATGTGATGAGGAGGTTCCGAAGTGGATGGTGACCTGCATCGATTACAATACATAATATCATGATATTTTGATTTTTTCTCATGAATTTCTGAGGGAAGGCATACCCATGCTCAACATATAAACTTTCATTACAAGTACATAGATAGTCGTCTACATATATAGACCCATGATAGGATGACCATCAATGTAAAGCCATTGTACGGATGATTTGGTACATTTCTTGAAATTGCAGCCCAGATGGATGAAACTAGATCCAGGGTCTTCTATCTCGTTCAATCATTCGCTCAAGTACGAGTCTAACCATGCAAATATGTGATTTGAAGTCGAACATGGGAAGATATCGTCTAATTACTAGCCAATGATATAAGCCGTTAACAGACGTGAGAGAAATCACTGATAATGATAATGATCCTCAAGGTACTGCAATACATTCTGCATGGTGTGAATGGATGTTTTGATGTTGAACACCATACAAAGTCTTTCGGTCGAAGCCGAGTGATGTCAACCTATCGCAGGAAGTGAGAACCCTGCCATTGATGTATGCAAGCCTCAAGGTATTGGAAGGGTGTTTCTAAGCCAACTTCTTGGATAATGTGCTAATGTCGTCAAGAAGCAACTCATCGCAAGAGGACCTTGATGTATCCCACATCAACGACACAAAACAAGTGTAATGATTTTTGGAGACGAATGTGACTAACAACACAAGGTTCAGGAATGGCGGTCATGAAAATGAAGGCTTACGACTATTGCAAAGGATGAATTTCAAACTGAGTGACTTCTCTTAAACATGTCGCGACATTGAATGGATTGGTAGCATTGACCCAATACAAAAGTAATGGATGGTATGATAGACCAAGGTATGATGAACATCAAGAAGACTACCCGACCCAAATAGCCATAGTGATGAAGTGAGAGTGTCATGTTAAAGAGTGACCTGCTGCCATAAAGTGGTTTACCCCTTTCCCATTTTCCCTAGTCATTGTTGACCAGTACCTCTTTATTTTTATCAAGCTTGAGGAGGATAACATATGCTTGTTGTATAATTCCACCCTTCGAGTGAATCCATCGCTATGTGATGTTTTAACGAGTCTAGCGAAGGTGAAACTCGGTCTTATCATGATGGACAAGTTTGTCGCTATTTGATGTTTTAACAAGGCTAACGACAATGATAACTCAATCCTTTCATGTTTAGAGAGTTTGAAAAGGAAAAAAAAGAGAACTGCACAAGTTATTTTTCACATATTTGTCTCTCAAGTCTGAAAAAGCGTAAAACAATACAAGAGAGAACCTATTGACCATGTTCGATCAACGTGTTCCTTTTTCATAGATAATCTACGTCAGTCTAGAAAAGGGTTAAATTTATACTGAGTAGATGTAATTTCCAATCCATTAACAAGCTGAAAAGGACAAGCACTTGGAAATCTTTTCATATTTAGAGAGTCTGAACAGATCTTAAAGAGGACTCCAAGGGGTTACTTTTTCGATGTTTAACAGAGCTCAAAAAAGAGATAAAAGTATGCTCTATGGTCGAAATACAATTCAAGATCGTGCACGTCAAATTCTGTAAGTCAACTGTAAATCTATTCAAAGAAACACCAAACGAATTAAATATACCTATTTCATTGGTAAAAATAGGTAAATACTAAGTTTACTCATTTAATGCTCATGAAATAAACATAAAAACAAGAATTTACCATGTTATTTTCACCATTTGATATTTATCATTCAGTTTGTGCTCTGACCCTGTTTTTTACCTCGACCTTTAGCAGCTGATTTCGAGAGATTCTATGGATCATTTCTCATGTCTTCCAGACCAGGTAGGAGATCTACCCCTCCTATTTCTTTTCATGTCATTCTTTTACTATTTCATGCAAGTTTTTAAGGTTTTTAGGGCCCCCGGGGTTTGAATATTTCGCCCTGGGATCAACATAGGCTTCCATGTCGAAAACTACAATGGGAGCACCCTGACAGAAGGTTTCCTGCACCATAGCACACTGTCTCCTTTCTTGGGCTACACTAGATGAGTTTCACAAACTTCTTTCACCAATTTGGCCCTAAATTTCTTTAGTTTTTTGCATGAAATGGATCCTAGCTAAGCTTATGGTTTGATTTCATGATTTCATTAGATCAGAATGTCTATTACTTGGCGAGAAAGAGAGCATGAAGAACAATACATGGTTTCCCTAAATAATCTGGGTACAGTTGAGGCCCTCAAAAACTGTTGGTTGCAAAAATACTTCAGGTTATCCAGAATGAGGCAACAATCAGAACTATTGCAGTTCCTAGTTCATGCATGGGATCCAACAGATCAAGATTTTCACATAAGGGACAAATGATCCCTATTATCATCGATGATGTTTACTTTCTTACAGGGTTGTCGAGACGTGGTGCCCCCATATCTCTTTCAGGTTCCTCCCGTGGAGGGGAATCAATGAGGGACTGTGTTCGATAATTCTGTCAACTAGGTACACAACCTAGCAAGGACGAAAAGATAATCATCAAAGATATTCATGATTTGCCTTTGAGAACAATCCTTTTCACCATCACCAAGTTGGCAAGCAGTGTGACACTTCATCTGGTGAATAGATCATACATGCTGTTTAGTCAATTTAGTGTTGTCTAAATTGCTATCATAAATTGTCAACCAGGAGCTCGTAAGCTGATGAAGTGAAGGTGTACTATATGTACTTAAGCAACCTCTTAGATCTTTTTGTCGTTTGGGGGTGTTGTTTGTGGTCAATTTAACTTCCTAAGATGGAGTGATGATTTTATAAACAGATGAGTGATAGTGTGTGTAAGGTGATTTCTAAATGAGTGAGTGTGTGTAACTGGTGTTTCCTAACTACCTTCTAAACTTTGCAAAGAAAGAGATTGAAAGAAATAAATAACTTGAAATGAACTGAAAGCAAAGAACCACTTTCTAATGGCACTAGTCACTACTCATGCTGCTGCAAATAAAAAGGTAAGAAAAACCACTTCAAAGACCAATGATAATGTTCATCTCTTCCTAACACTCTGCTTCCAACATATAGTACTATGTAAAACACGATTAGGAAGTAGTTAGAGATAAGTCTAAAAAGTGATAAAGCTCTAAATGACAAATTATAACACCACTGTGCCTTTCTCCAGCATTCTGCTTCCAACATACATTGTTATGTGTAACAAGTGAAGAAAGAGTTAGTGATATAAGCCAAAACTACTCAAAGCAAGCTGTAATTTATTAGTATTCTGATCTCTTAAAGATGAACAACTTATGATAAGGAGACCATCAATGTGTTAGCATACAGCTTGAGAAACTAAACTAGAAATTAAGCTAGAAAAACAGAGTAAAGGCAGCAACTATGAATATGACAACTGAAAATACCATCAGAGATAAAGCAAATACACAAAGACACACAATCCCGGGTTAAAACCTGCAGAAAACAATACTGATCAGTTTAAAATAAATGCTGGAAATGAAATGACATGAAATCAAACTGTACACTATTATACATGATGAAAGAAATAAAAATTGCTGAAGGCAGGAAAATGAAATCAAACACTATGTACACAGGCTGTCATAGATGGGGGCCCTCCATCCACGCAACCAGCTAAAGATCAGCTACGAAAAGGTGAACAGAAACAGTCTTCTTTTATAAAACCAGCATGTCAAAATACAGTGAAAAAGTGTTGTAGAAACAACGTTCTAAAACAGAGTTTTGATAACAAAATAAGCACAGCACTTACAATATTCCAAAAAGCTAATCTATAAGCGTTGGCACACGCTTTATTTATAGGCGCAGGGACAAACTACCCTCTGCGTGAACTAAGCAACTACAGCCTAACTAATTAACTACGCAGCAACACGCAGTCTTAACTAATTAACTTATGCAGCAACACGCAGGCAACTCCGTGCACATTTGGAGGAAACGGTCATCATGGGAAGTAAATCTATGTTTGGATCCTGTCTTTTGCTGTCTTCGTGGCGTGGAGGAAGTGCCAGCTACGGTTCCGTGTCTCAGCTGCTCACGGCTCCCATGCCACCGTTTGGAACTTGACCGTTTGACTGAGGGGACACCTGCGTTGACCAAGGGCATACGTGACTGGTTTGGCTCAACCAATAGCATACGATCCATGTGTAAATCCATCCCAACGTGCCCATGTGGCCCGTTCCTTGAGAAGACACGTGGAGTATATCAAACAACAAAAAGGCTGCGGAATCTCTGAATAGCTGCGGAATTGCTGAACAACTGCAGAATTGCTGTATATGTTCCAAAATTCTAATCAAACAGTCAAACATTAGCATAGTTAACAAACCATGATAAAAAGACATGTAATGCAATAATTTGAACAAGTTAATGGGGGAAAAGATGGAAAAAGGAAGAAGTGAATGGGAAAAAGCTGTTGGGAAGATAGCTAAGTGAGTGCAAGGTTGAGGCTCAACATACCCCCACTCTGAGGGTGTTGCATGTCCTCATGCAACCAAAACTTTGCATAATCTTTTAGTTCATATGCTCGGATGCCTCTGCTAAGACATCCAACCTTCTTCTCTTCCTCTTTGTTGCCAAACTTGTTCTCGGTTTCTTCACCAAGCACCTGAATTTTAAGTTGATCAATGCCCGGCTCAACTTCTTGCATTTTCTCTTCAACTTTCTGTTCTTTCTTTGCCAAAGGCCCAAATGAAGCATGGTATTGTCGTGGATCATCTTGTCCACATTACCTTGTTGTTTCAATTTTTCATTTTCATTTTTGATGTGGCGATTTAAGACTTCTAGTTCAAATATTTCTTGCTTCAAAGATTGAACCTGCTGTTCAAGGGGCAAGACTGTGCTAGGACCAGCAACAGATTGCTCCAATGTTTCTAAATAGTCATATGCTTCTTGCTGAACAGGGTCAATATCTGGAGTTTGCCTTGGTCTGAATTCAAACCCTTGAAAGCTGCTCTCTCTTTCTTGTTGAAAAGGGTTTTCCTCTCTTGGAGGACTTGAGTCAATGTCTAGCTAAATTTGCCTCTTCTCAGGTGTGCTCAAGTCAACAAAATGGGACTGTTTTCCTTTTATTACACTTTTCCTTTCTATGAGCCTTCTACTTCTTCTTACCTGTATGCTAGTGCTTTTCTTCTGGGAGATGGTAGTTTCCTGAAGCTGAGCAAGCCTATGAGCTAATGTTTGGGTATCTTCTTCGGTTGAAGGCTCAGGTGAAGGGGATGGTGTTTGCAAAATAACTTTTCCCTTATCCCTTTTCTGTCTTTTTGTTTTACTGCCTTTTCCCTTCTCTTTTTGACCAGTTTCCAGAACGGTTTCTTGGGCAATTTCTTGAAGAGTTTCTGCAATGATTTCTTGGACAGTTTCTTCTACATCAGTATCTTGGGCAGCAGTTTCTTTTTCTTTTCTTCTACTTCTCCGGGGCACTTTAGGAGAGCTAATGGAGGCTGGTACTTTAGGAGAGATAACAGAGGTTTCAGCCGCCTCCTGAAAATGGTTCCTAATAAGGAATTTCTCCCATGTGTCCTTCCTGATTTTTAATTGCTCTTCAATTAATATTTTGATGAGGCCATGGTGGTATAGGTGTGGCTCAATGTTACCCACATGTTTTTGCACAGTAGCACTCATTTTCTTTAAACTAGACAGCAGGAAATAAGGGAGATTGATGGTATGTTCACCCATAAAATGCATCATTATCTTTGTGTGGTAAACATACATTGTACCAAATCTGCCTTCACATGTCAAAAATTTCTGCACTAGCAAAAGTAAGGCAGTCCATTCCTTTTTAATGTTACTTACAGGTATTCCTTTGGTGAAGATAGTAGTATCCATACCTGGATTTTTCAAGATGTTCTTCCACTCTTGGCTTTCAACAGTTCGATTCTTGAACCATCGCTCTCCAGTACGAGGCAAAGCAGTTGCTTGAGCCAAGCTGCTTTCTGTGACAGTGAATTGCAGGTCCCCAATCTCCACAGTGTTTGTTTTCCCATCAAACGACCGAGCAAAGGCCTTGGTAACCTCTTTGTGGTATCCTTTGAATTTCTGAATAAATTTTAACCACTTGGCCTTCTGCAGGGCATTCCTTGTTTGTGGGTAACCGTTTAGAAATTTAGAACCTTCCGGCTCTGCTCTTAATAGCTTGCCCATTTCGGTTACCAACTTCTCTTGCTGCTCTGACAATACTGTTTGGACGCTAGAGGAAAGAGACTTCACGGGAAAACAGTGCTCCTCAGCGTAATTACGGCTGGAACAGAGAACTACACGGCTACAGTAGAATGTCCGTAATGGAAATTTGGGAAAACAGTGTTCAGTAGTGGGTATTACGGCTACAGTAGAATGGTCGTGATGCAATTGTGAGCCTGTTGGTCAGGGTTTTAAGCGGAGAGATGAGGAGAATGGAGTAGCGTAGGTTTACGGTGAGACAGAGTAGTGAATGAACCGAGAGTGAAATCGATGAAATCGAGGGAGTGAACAGCGATAGGAATGAAGTTATGCATGCGTAGAAAGGTATTAAAGGATAGAACGACTGAATCCCATCGACGTCGGGTAACTGTATACACCTGGCTGCGGAATGATCAGTTGAAGAGCCGTGGTATAACAGGACACGTCATTCTGGTACAAAGAATTAATGCAAGGGAGCAGGCCGTATCAAGTTTGAATCACAGCGATTATGGGACCGTTAAAACGGAGGTGAGGTGGACTACGCAGCATAATGGACGAGGAGTGAACGAAGATCTTGTTCAATCATTGCACTAGGTGCCTAATACCATAATCCGAAAACCATACATAATGATATATCTATTAGTTAGAGGTTTAGAACATACCTTTGTGTATTTTGATTCCTTTGCTAATCATGATGCTAACCTTTGATTTATTGCTGCCTTTGTATATGCTGTGTGTCTTCACCCTTTAATGATGCTGGTACTTCTGACTGCAGACTTTTTTCTTTTTGAAACAGAGTTTATTTTTGTTGCAGGGACAGAGTGTATTAGCTGCGGAATTCGGATATCAGCTGCGGAATTGGCTCCTAGCTGTAGAATTTGCAGCAACATTTTTCTTCCTGCACCAAGAGAATTAAAACAACTTGACTAAATGAAATAGTCCTGATAGGGACTTTATTGATGAGAATGAGATGGAGTGAATGGACTAAAAAAATGGAATGGAATTAAGATGATGAGATGGATGAAATGAATGAGATGGATGAGATGGAAGAAGAGGGATTTTTTTTTTTTTTTGGAAAATATAAAGTGTCAGGTGACCCTGATTTTCACCTTACATTTTCTGCATAAGACTGCCAATCCAAGATTGGTTTTCAGGCTTATACAAGAGATTTTTTTTCTTCTTTTTCTTCTTTTTTTTTTCTTTCTTTTTTTTTTAACTGAAAGAAACAGAGATTAGGCTGATGGAGGAGAAGAATTCTTCTCCACCAGCCTCATTGCAGAATCTTCTTGGAACAACTTAACAAATTCCTCCCTTGAGAGTGGCTTCTGGTAGATTTTCAGGCGATGGCCATTCACAATAAGAGGAGTATGAAATTCATCAATAGTTTTCACTCGAACTGCTCCATTACTAAAGACTTCATCAATCTCATATGGCCCAAGCCAATGAGTTTGAAATTTCCCTTTGAAGTCTTTAAACTTTGAATCAAACAATAGAGCCCAATCTCCTTTCTGAAACTTTATTTCTTTGATATGACGATCATGCCATTTAGATCTTTGGTGCTGAACTAGATCGGTCCTTAGAATTGCATCTTGTCTTATTTCATCTAGCTCATTTAGCTGGTCCATTCTGTGTTTTTGGGCTTCTGAGAGGCTCATTCCCAATTGGACTGCCACCTTGAAGGTCTTGATTTGGAACTCAATGGGGAGCAGGACTTCCTTCCCATAAACAAGTTCATAGGGAGAATGTCTTGTTGTGTTCCTCCATGTAGTTCTATAGGCCCATAAGGCTTCAGGAAGCCTTTCCGCCCAATCTCTTCTATGAAGATGAACAGTCTTGGTGATAATGCCTTCAAGAACTTTATTGGTAGATTCCACTTGGCCATTTGATTGTGGATGGTATGGAGTAGATGTTCTTTGCTTGATCTTATATTCCTCCATCAGCTTCTCCATCAATTTAGATGTAAATTGGCTGCCCTGATCTGTCACAATTTCCCTTGGGACACCAAAACGAGTGAAAATATCCTCAAAAAGAAATTGAACAACTGAATTTTCAGTGGCAGAAGGCAATGCCTTGGCTTCTACCCACTTAGTAACATAATCAGTACAAACCAGTATATACTTCTTTTGCTTTGATGGTGGATTAATTGGTCCAACGAAATCTAGAGCCCATTTCTCAAAGGGTTCGATGCATACTTGAGGCTGTAGTGGCATTTCATTTGAAGGAGTTGGTCTCCCAACTCTTTGGCAGTTGTCACACCTTCTAACATACTGCTTTGCATCTTTAAAGAGAGAAGGCCAATAATATCCTAGAGAAAGGATTTTATAGGCTGTCCTCTTGTCAGCAAAGTGCCCGCCGCATGGTTCATCATGACATGCCTTAAGGATGTCAGGCATTTCATCTTCCCGAACACACCTTCTGATTATACAATCTGGCCCTGTTTTGAACAATTCATTAGAAATCCAAGAATAATGTGAACTCTCCTGAATTATTTTCCTTTTCTCATTAGGAAATAAGTGTAGAGGTAGCTTCCCTGTAACTAGATAATTAGCCATATCTACATACCAAGGAGTCTTGGTAGTTACTGCAAACAAGTATTCATCTGGAAACTTATCTTCTACTGGAGAATCTTCATTAGTGTTTTGGATTCTAGACAAGAAATCAGCTACTGTGTTTTGTTTTCCAGGTCTATCTAACACAGTAATGTTGAATTCTTGTAAAAGTAAAATCCATCTTGTAACTCTGCCATTAGTAACAGGTTTGTTCATTAAATATCTTATGGCAGAGTGATCAGTATGGACACAGGTTTCATAGCCGGTTATGTAGTGTCTAAACTTATTGATCGCATGTACCACAGCTAAGAACTCTTTTTCTGTAACAGTATAATTTAACTCAGTGGGAGTCAAATTTTTACTGGTGTAATAAATGGCATAAGGGATCAAATCCTTTTGTCCCAAAACAGCTCCTAGAGCTGTATCTGAAGCATCAGTAGAAATGTGGAAAGGGAGTTTCCAATTTGGCCCCCTTAAGATGGGTGCTTCAGATATTCTAGTCTTTAAAGCTTCAAAGGTAGATTGACACTCAGGATCCCATTTGAACTCACAGTCTTTGGTAAGAAATTTGAAAAGAGGAGATGCTATCTTAGTGAAGTTTTCAATAAACCTTCTGTAATATCCAGTAAACCCAAGAAAACTTCTAACATCTTTCTGGCAATTTGGAACAGGTAACTTAGAGATGACTTCAACTTTGGATCTATCAACCTTAATCCCATCTCCTGAAATATGATGTCCTAAAACAATCCATTCAGTAAACATCATAAAACAATTTTCATGACTTAAAGAAAGATTTGTTTCCTTACATCTTATCAGTACTTTTTCCAAATTTTCCAAAGCTTCTTCAAATGTATTACCATAAACTGTGAAATCGTCCATGTAGACCTCTACACAATCATGAATTAGATCTGAAAAGATTCCTAGTACAGCCCTTTGAAATGTAGCAGGTGCATTGCACAATCCAAAAGGGAGTACTCGGTAGGCAAAAGTTCCCCAAGGACAAGTAAATGTGGTTTTGTCTTGATCTTCAGGTGCTACCTGAATTTGATTATACCCACTAAAACCATCCAAGAATGAGAAATACTTTTTACCTGCTAAAGTGTCTAGTACCTGATCAATAAAAGGTAGAGGAAAATGATCCTTTAAGTTTGCCTTGTTCAATTCTCGATAATCAATGAAAACTCTCCATTTACCATTCTTTTTGGGCACTATAACCAAGGGAGAAACCCATTGGCTATCTGAAATGGGGTAAATGAAGTTTACCTTGAGCAATTTCTGGAGTTCTTCTTTCACGATTTCCCTAAGGTTTGGATTCATCCTTCTTTGTGGTTGCCTAATAGGTCTGTTGTTTTCTTCAATATAGATGTGATGAATACAAGTCTTAGGATCGATTCCTTTCATGTCAGTGTATTCCCATGCAAATGCAGTGGAATGTTTTTGCAAAAGTTTGGTTAATTCTTCTTGTTGTGGTCTTTCCAAGTTTCTGTTAATGTTCAATGTTTTTCCTGGAAGGATTTCAACTGTAGAACTACCAAACTCTTCCATTGAGAAGAGAGACATCTGTCTAGAGGAGAGATATTCAATGTCCGCATCTAACTGAAACTGTGTAGAGTCATATTCTAAAGGTATTTCAAAATTTTCTAATGTATTTAGAATTTGACTATCTTCACTGATCTCAGAGATGGTTAGAATAGGTTGAATGGTATCCTCATCATCAACCCACTCATCTTCTCCTATTTCTGTTATTGCCTTTGCTGGAGGATACAAGTTGAATTTCTTGGTGGAATTACCATCTGATATATACATGTCCCCAGACCTACAACTGATAAAAGCATCAGCTGTTGCTAGCCAAGGTCTTCCTAAGATAAGAGGATGTCCTCCTAGATTGTTCTTGGGGGTTAAAATCATAAAATCAACTGGATATTCCCAAGAGTCTAGGGAGACTGGAATGTCTTCCAATACACCATCAGGTTTAATGATTGATCTATCTGCAAGTTGCAGTAAAGTAGGTGTAAAGAGAAGGTTAGGAAGCTTTAACTGATCCATGGTCTGTCTACTCATGATGTTGATAGCGGCTCCTAAGTCAATCAAAGTATTTGGGATTTCAACCCCATTAATATGAGTTTTGACAATAGGGCTACCGGGATCCACATACTTTTGCATGGTAATTTTACCCATCATAATGTCTGCAATTTTTCCAACTAGATGTATCCTTTTGGTATCTCTGGTTCTTTTTACTGTTTTCTTCAAACTCAACTCCTTTATTGTCTTTGCTAGAATGGGAATTTCCTTAATGGCTTGTAACAAGGGGATCTTGATACAGACATTCTTCAATTCATCTAGAAAACTATAGTCAGGCAACCAAATTTGCTTTTCCACTCCTTTGTCAATTTGTAATCTTTCAGGAAAAGGAGGTGTAGCTAAAGATGTAGGTTGCTCAACTATGGGAGTTGTAGAGGTTGATTCTTTTTCTTTTTCTTTCTGGATATTTCGGTTTTGAAGTGATACTTCAGAACCCTTATTGACTTTGAGAGATTCTTCCTCAGAAATGCTTGGTTGTTGAACACTTGTAGAAGGTTGATCTAGGATTCTACCTGATCTAAGTTGTACTTCATTGAGAGGAACAACCATATAGGTAGGGAATGGTTGACCTTCCATCATGTAAGCATTTTGAGGGTTCCTATTATTTGGATTTGGTAATGGCTGAGAGGGAAGTTGATTTGACTTCTGCTGGGATTGAAGCGAGAGTTGAGAATTTTGATTTTGTGGAGGAGGTTGTTGTTGTTGAGGGTATGGCAATGACAGTTGTTGACCTTGATTTGGAAGTTGTGGAGCTTGCTGATTCTGAAATGATGGAGGATATTGATAGAATTGAGCAAGTCTCCCATAAGGATTTTGCATGCTTTGCATCCATGCTTGAAAAGCATTTTGAGGTTGAGGCCAAGGTTGTTGCCAAGGATTCCAATTTGGTTGGGATTGAAAATTCATAGAGTTGTTAAACCCTTGATTCTGTTGCCCTTGCCAAGGTCTCCTTGCAACAAAACAGAGAGATTCAAGTGTATTTGGATCCTCTTGAAAGACTGCTTTGAGGCCAGGTATTGAAGGAAAATCCTTAGTCTCATGAGTTTCTGAGCAAATTACACATGTTTCTACAACGTGTGCATCCAAGGGACATTCCCTTAAAGCATGTTTCTTTCTACATTTCGGGCAAAAAATGGCCAAAGCCTCAGCTTCTGCTTTTTGTTTATTGTGAATCTTAAGGGTATCTAGTTGTTCACTAAGACTCCCTAAGATGTCAGTTTTGAATTCATCAAGCATATTGCCGATTTTAGCCCTACTTACTGATCCTGTTGCAGATTTATTTGCTCTAAGGAGAGAAGGATCTCTAGGCCCTTTTTGAGTTTTTGATTTGCCCCTTGAGAGATGGATACAGAGTTCTGCTATATCATTGAGCGAAAGTTGAGAAATATCCCCTTTCCCCATCATGTTTAAGATATCTATCCATTCATCCCTAATGGCTTTTAATAAGAGGGCTTTTAAGGTCTCTTCATCCAGGCTACTCATCTTTGCTCTTTTCAAGTTATATTGAAATCTTTCAAGTAAATCTTCTAAGCTCTCATCTTCTCTTTGTATCATTTTAAATACCTCGTCCTTGTGATTAGTAGGCATACAATAGTCCAAATACCTATCCAAAAATGTCTGTTTCATTTCATCCCAAGACCTAATGGATTGAGTGAGTAACCCCATGAACCATTTCAAGGCTTGATCTTTCAGTGTTGAAGGGAACAATTTGAGTTTCTGAGAGTCATCCAGGTAGTCATAAGTTTGACACACAACTTCAAACTCAAATAAAAATGTTTCAGGGTCCTCAGTTCTTAACCCATGGAAATTTTGGAGGACAGATGGCGATATGTTTTTCATAGTGGCTCGGGAATCCTCATTAACAATGGGAAACCCAAATGAATTATCCCCATCTCTATTTCCTCCTCCAAGGGGGCCTCTACCTCCTCCATTATTATTGTTGTTTCCTCCTCCTCCTCTACCTCTACCTCTACCACCTCCTTCTTCCTCTGCCATGATGGTTCTCCTAGGGATTTCAAAATCTTCTGGTTCCTCTACAAAGGGTGAATGAGAAGAGATTTCTCCTTCTTCTTCAGATGATTCTACTTCCTCAATTACAATTGGTCTTTCTGTAGGAGAAAGAGAAGAGTCTCTTCCTGGTTCAAATTCAATAGAAGGTGTGGGAGAGTCAACTCTTGGCTCTTGAATTCCAGGAATTCTAGGACTAGGAGTGTCGGTTGGAGATAAGGGAGGTGTCTCTTGTCTATCCCTTGAAGCAGATGGACTTGTAAAAATTGAACTTCGAGCTCTAGCTAAAAACCTTCCCCTAGAATCTCTAGCTCTATGCATGTCATTTTTTTTATTATTTTTCTTCAAGTCAAGTTAATAGTTCTTTTTCTGATCTTCCAGGTCACTCTAGGTGCAAGAAGAGAGCATACTCAAGAAACTACTAAATCAATAACTTTCTCTTTTCTGATCCTCCAGATCACTTTGAAGTGCAAGAGGAGAGCATACTTTGATAGGTTATCAACTTCTTTCCTTGAAATTTTATGTTTTTTTTTTTCTAAGAATATGGCTACTTAATTTCACTTCCCCGGCAATGGCGCCAAAATGTTTAGTCAATTTAGTGTTGTCTAAATTGCTATCATAAAGTGTTAACCAGGAGCTCATAAGCTGATGAAGTGAAGGTGTACTATATGTACTTAAGCAACCTCTTAGATCTTTTTGTCGTTTCGGGGTGTTGTTTGTGGTCAATTTAACTTCCTAAGATGGAGTGATGATTTTATAAACAGATGAGTGATAGTGTGTGTAAGGTGATTTCTAAATGAGTGAGTGTGTGTAAATGGTGTTTCCTAACTACCTTCTAAACTTTGCAAAGAAAGAGATTGAAAGAAATAAATAACTTGAAATGAAATGAAAGCAAAGAACCACTTTCTAATGGCACTAGTCACTACTCATGCTGCTGAAAATAAAAAGATAAGAAAAACCACTTCAAAGACCAATGATAATGTTCATCTCTTCCTAACACTCTGCTTCCAACATATAGTACTATGTAAAACACGATTAGGAAGTAGTTAGAGATAAGTCTAAAAAGTGATAAAGCTCTAAATGACAAATTATAACACCACTGTGCCTTTCTCCAGCATTCTGCTTCCAACATACATTGTTATGTGTAACAAGTGAAGAAAGAGTTAGTGATATAAGCCAAAACTACTCAAAGCAAGCTGTAATTTATTAGTATTCTGATCTCTTAAAGATGAACAACTTATGATAAGGAGACCATCAATGTGTTAGCATACAGCTTGAGAAACTAAACTAGAAATTAAGCTAGAAAAACAGAGTAAAGGCAGCAACTATGAATATGACAACTGAAAATACCATCAGAGATAAAGCAAATACACAAAGACACACAATCCCAGGTTAAAACCTGCAGAAAACAATACTGATCAGTTTAAAATAAATGCTGGAAATGAAATGACATGAAATCAAACTGTACACTATTATACATGATGAAAGAAATAAAAATTGCTGAAGGCAGGAAAATGAAATCAAACACTATGTACACAGGCTGTCATAGATGGGGGCCCTCCATCCACGCAACCAGCTAAAGATCAGCTACGAAAAGGTGAACAGAAACAGTCTTCTTTTATAAAACCAGCATGTCAAAATACAGTGAAAAAGTGCTGTAGAAACAGCCTTCTAAAACAGAGTTTTGATAACAAAATAAGCACAGCACTTACAATATTCAAAAAGCTAATCTATAAGCGTTGGCACACGCTTTATTTATAGGCGCAGGGACAAACTACCCTCTGCGTGAACTAAGCAACTACAGCCTAACTAATTAACTACGCAGCAACACGCAGTCTTAACTAATTAACTTATGCAGCAACACGCAGGCAACTCCGTGCACATTTGGAGGAAACGGTCATCATGGGAAGTAAATCTATGTTTGGATCCTGTCTTTTGCTGTCTTCGTGGCGTGGAGGAAGTGCCAGCTACGGTTCCGTGTCTCAGCTGCTCACGGCTCCCATGCCACCGTTTGGAACTTGACCGTTTGACCGAGGGGACACCTGCGTTGACCAAGGGCATACGTGACTGGTTTGGCTCAACCAATAGCATACGATCCATGTGTACATCCATCCCAATGTGCCCATGTGGCCCGTTCCTTGAGAAGACACGTGGAGTATATCAAACAACAAAAAGGCTGTGGAATCTCTGAATAGCTGCGGAATTGCTGTATATGTTCCAAAATTCTAATCAAACAGTCAAACATTAGCATAGTTAACAAACCATGATAAAAAGACATGTAATGCAATAATTTGAACAAGTTAATGGGGGAAAAGATGGAAAAAGGAAGAAGTGAATGGGAAAAAGCTGTTGGGAAGATAGCTAAGTGAGTGCAAGGTTGAGGCTCAACACATGCAGTATGCACTTGAGTGTCTTGAGCCAACTTTATTCAACTAGTTTGAGGCAGTACTTTCTTCACTGAAAGAACAACTGACAAAGGTAAAGATCAATGAGACAAATAATTTTAGCTATGGATTACTCTTAATCGCTTTTACCTTAGAGAGAATTCCATTGATGCAACCCCAGCATGTGACATGGGGTGTAGCTAGTCCTAGAGATCGACAGATGCAGAGGTGGGTTGAATTGATGGCTAGACATGCTCGTCAGTCATTTATTACATTTTCTACTTCATTCTTTAGTTGGCTTGATCGATAACACATTGTCATCGAGGAGCATCCATAATTAGGGATGGAATTTCATGGAGATCCAGAGTTGAGTTTACCAGTGGGCACTCAACGGGGTGCTATAGGTAAATTGTTTTTGACCAAAATGTTTTTTGATTTTTAAGTTTGTCCATGTTTTTGTGTTTTGATGTTCCAAGAATAAACTAAAATCATTCTCATGCATGCAAATGTGGGTACTGTTTGACCTATGAGACACCAACAAGAGGCAGGTGGACCAGCACGGAGAAATGTTGGGAGAGTAGTTCTCTAGGATTTGGATTTGGCCGAGACACTGGCAGAGTTGCAGGATCATGTAGAGGGATTAACCCTCAGTATTCTAGATGTCCAGATCAAGGACTTACCTATGAGGTTGTAGCACCATAATATTGGTGTTACTGTATGTTGGATGCGGCTCTTGCGCATGATAGCTCAGGCTGTGACCTGTTATCATGAGCATCACTAGGTCATCTTAGGATGTTTTTTGCATACATTTCGAGTTTTTAGGTCAGATGAACAAACGTGTCTTGGACACAAATTTTGTAAAAACTTTTAAAATATCTATCTATTTTACTTTCAGAGTTTTTATATATATATGGTTATGTGAAATCCTATTCAGCTGATGATGTGAATTGAAAAATTTACTTTTACATGTGCGCAAATGTCTGTTTAACACATAGTTTGCTAACGAATCGGTTAATGTATTAAAGTTTCTGGAAATATGTTGATATTGAATGTACTCAAAATGTATTTCCAAAATACAAACTCTAAGAACCATACGAAGAATTGTTGGGTTTCAGACGGTATAAATGTTTGTTAGTTGCAGTATGACAAGTTGTGAGTCCAACCTAACGATGATTCAACGAATGCTAAGTGAAATGGCATTAGAGAGAAGTTCGATTAATGTGCTATACTCAGCAATATTGTTCGTCGAATGACCGATACAAATCCCTTGAAAACTCACTAACTTGCCACTTGGAGCGAAGATGGCCCATGCTGCAGAAGACAGGTTCTAAGTACTGCGACTAGCACCATCGGCGTAACCAACAAGTGGTTCTGAATATTCTGACATCTACAAAAAATGTAAAGTGGGTTACTTAACCACATAAAAACTATAAAAGACACACTGACACACACACATGCAGTTGGAGAATATATACAGTGATTTTACTACACTCAATTAAGCATAACAAAGTTTGAGGTACAACGCATATGGAATTCCATCATAATCCACAAACTCGTAGGCACCTTTTTCCAAAACGCACTTGATAATGTAAGGACCCATCCATAATGGTTCAAATTTTCCTTCTCCAATCTTATCAGCTTCCTGATCATAAAGCAAGATTAGGTCTCCTTCCGAGAAAATTCGAGGCTTGACATTTTTGTCATATTATGCCTTGATTTTTTTCTTATGCGCTTCATTAGCCAATGCGCTTCACGACGGCTTTCATCCAGATGGATGAGTTCTAAGAAATGTGCTTCTTCATCAGAAGTGCCGGGTAACAGGTCAATCATGAATTAGAGAGATAAAATTTCACATAGTATCGGCAAGATTGCCTCCAGACCATACACCAATTGAAAGGGTGTGAATCTAGTTGCCTTCCTAACCGAGGTTCGATATGCCCACAAGGAAGAGTACAAGATTAAATGCCAGTTTTTTTTATGAACCCCTATCATTCTTTGAAGCATTCGCTTCAGGACTTTTTTGATGGCCTAAACTTGTCCATTCACTTGCAGATAATAAGGAGTAGAACTATCATGTGAAAGTCCTAACTTGGCAGTTAACTCACTCAGCATGTGATTGCAAAAATGCGACCCATGATCTGTAACTATAGAATGTGGTACACGAAACTCGACAACCACGTGGTTGAAAAAGAACAGTGCAGCCGTCTCGCCACTGTTGTTTAATGTTGGCATCGCCTCGACCCATTTTGTGAAATAGTCAATGGCGACTATAATATACCCATGCCCCCTGGCCGAGGTGGGGTTACATGTCATGAAGTCAATGCCCCATTTGGTGAATGGTCCAACAGCGACGACAGGATGCAATGGTGCAGGTGATAATCTAGCTTTACGGTCATATCTCTGACATGCATGACAACTTTTGACGGAAATAATGCATTCTTTGAATATGGAAGGCCAGAAGTAACTAGCATGAAGAATTCTCTATGCGGTAGCATAACCAGATAAGTGTCCACCACAAGCACCTGAATGGCAATCATTCAAAACTTTCTGGTTTTTCTCATGAGTGAGGCACCTTCGTAAAATCGTATTGATACCATGACGATAAAGACTGTCGCCAACGATCAAATAATCTTTGGCTTGGTATCGGATACGTTGTTGTTGCAAGCGAGAGGTATATGGCTGGAAAGTTTGGGTCTAGAGATAAATTAGCATATCGCCATACCATGCTTCAGAAGGCGAAATCAGGAACAGATACTCATCCAAAATTGATGGTTCTAAAGTTGAATCAATGGTATTCGAGGGAAGGTCGCAAAGAAGCTCGGCGAAAACAAGAGATTTCTTTGATTTGAATTTGATGAATTCCAAATCAAATTCTTGCAAAATGACTATCCATTTTGAGTATTTCCCCCCTAGCAATTGACGTGACAAAATATATTTTGTAGGGTTGCAATTCGAAATGACAGTGGTCTTTCGGAGCAGGATGTAGTGGTGAAATCTCTATACAGCTTGAACAACAGCCAGAGCTAAATTTTTGACGTAAGTTTACTTAACTTCTGTATCATTGATATTGCAGCTCAAATAATATATCATATGTTCAATCCCATCTTCTTCTTAGACTAAAACCATTCCAATGATTGTATCTACAACAGTAAGATACAAGAAGTAGTCGTTTTGATCATTCGAGGAATAAATTAATGAGTCTCTAATCAAGGTATCTTTAAGAGCATCAAAGGAAGCTTGCACAACCTGATCCCAATGGAAGGGTATCCCCTTTTTCAATAAAAGAGTAAATCCTTTAGCCATTTCAGCATAATTGGGAATGAACCTCCTCAGAAAGTTAGCCTTCCCTTGGAGTCTCTATAACTAAAGTAGGTTTGAAGGTGGAGGAAAGTGAAGAATTTCCTGAACCTTAAGTGGGTCGAGTTGAATTCCCTCCTTAAACACTATGAATCCAAGCAAATGACCAGAACCAACACAAAACACACATTTGTGTGGATCGATTTGTATTTTGTAGTGTCAACACCATAAAAATATAGCTCTCAAATGTTGTGGGTGATCAATCCACTTTCGTGAATGAGCAAGTAAATCATCAAGGTATGGTTGAACAATATGTTTGATATCATGGAAGGCATAATTCATTTCCCTCTGAAATGTTTCCCCTGCGTTCTTCAAACCAAAAGGGAGTTTCCTGTAAGCGAATGTGCCCCATGGACAAATAAAAGAAGTTTTAGATTGGTCCTCTAGGCAGATATTGATCTGATTATAGCCAGAAAAACCATCCATGAATGAGAATATTTCACATCGGAACATTCATCAATAATATGATCGATAAAGGGAGTAAGATAATTATCTTTGGAAAAGCCTGATTAACATCCCTATAATCGACGCACATTCATATTGTCCCCTATTTCTTCATGACAGGAACAATATTGGAAGCCCAATCAGTAAGAGGAATCCGGTAAATGAAACCAGCATGCAAAAAAATTTCAACTTCTATTTTAATAGAAGCAGCCTTCTTTGGATGAACAGGATGGAGGCGCTATCACACTGGTTTGACATCAGGATACATTTTGATTTCATGTTCAACTATACTAGAGTCAATTCCTAGCATCTCCTCATATGACCATGCAAATATATCTTGGAATTCATGAAAGAGAGCACGGTAAATATCAAGTTCTGATGGAGAACAATATTTGCCAACATGAATGTTTTCTACAATGTTAGGTTTGGTCAAAATATTGATAGAAATAGTTTCTTCGATATTTGATAGGTTTCGCTCGGAATCTATTGTATCTATGAAAACATAATTCGAAAGGAAATCAACAAATGAAGGGTGGTTAAGTTCATTTGAATAATCTTCTATGTGATTTGGAAGATGGGAATGATGATGATAATCTTCCCATGGTTCTTCTTCTATCATCATTGATTGGACGATTCCTTCATCAGTAGAAAATATACGTGAAAAAGGATCGGAGGAAGTACCATATTCTAATGAACGATCTACCCATACAATTGGTGAAGATGGATTTGGGTTTGTTGCACAAGCCAGAAAGATTGATTGCTATGCAAGCTCAATAGGGCTTAGCAACATGATTTCAATATTACTATCAACTTCAAAACTATTGGTTATCTTTCTTAAGTTAGATGAAGTGGAAGATATCATGTTGCAAGTCTCAACTTTTGCCACTTCTGACAAGTTTGATGGTGACGGTAGTGAAAAAGTACCCATTAGGGAAGGATCCTTGAAGAGACCTACACCAATGTTTTGAAGAGATAGCAGGGTTCCATGTACCAACGGAATGCTTCCAATAGCCTGTGAACTAGAGGCGAAGAAGGCTAGTTGGTCGATAACTATGATTCCACCTTTGTGAGGGAATGCAACTGTACGAAAGGACGTTGAAACCACAGCAACCATAGCATAAACCCACGGTCTTCCTAACAAAATGTTGTAGTCAAGGGGTCTATCAACAACCTCAAATTCAATAGTTACTGTTTTTCCTTCTAGTTTGATTTGCGGATTACTCAATATTCCACAAGGCGTATATGTGCCACTGTCAAAAGATTTTAACATTGTTGGTGAATGTGACAAAGGCAGTGAGCCAAGTTTTTTCCAACAATTCATAGACATAATACAAGTAGATGACCCCTCGTCAATAATGGTTTGATGAACAAGTTTATTCAAGGTATTTACTTGAATCAGAAATGCTAATTGTGATGGTAACTATGGCGTATAACTCGTATGGTTGAGAACCACAAGATTGGAATCATTTGGATCAATTACACCAATTGTTGACAACAAAGCCTACTTTTGGCAGGGACAATTTTGCAGCACCTCGAGTGTCGACATAGAAAAAGGTGATTGAGCCAAATCTTCTACTATGTTATAATTTGGTGCAGCTCGAGCTCAAGGGTTAAATATTGATTTATGTAAAACTCCCTTAGATGGTTTTATTGTTAACTCTGGTGCAATAGGTAGTGGAATAGGATTAGTCAAAGTCGAAGAGTTAGGTTGCTCAACCTCGTTATTTGACGATGACGGTTTATTTCCATAATATTTACTTCGTGTTGACACCAAAACTTCAATTTTAGGCTTAGAGGCGGATAACATAAGCACTTGGGAAGTTGAATCATGTTCTATAGCAACCATATTTGTCTCTGGTTTTGGAAAAGGATCAGTCAATACAGCGGATGTATTACAAGTCTTAAGAAGATTTGAGACTTCGGAGCAGTGAGGACAATCTCGCATAAAATGCTCATCATTATAGATCAAACATGGGTAACGAGGTTTCCTAGCCAAAGGAGAGGAATCAAATGATTTCTCTTGAGGGGAATTATTTTGTTTCTTCTTATTCTTCCCCTTCTTCTTTCTTCCTGGTTGCTTTTCATTCTTGCCTTTGTCAGATGACACGGAATTAATTTTGGAAGCAAGAACGTTATCAGGTGCATTTGTAGTTTGATTGGAAATTGAAAGTGTTTGACCAAATGGTCTACTTGTCATTTGTGTGCTCGAAGAACCAATCACACCATCATCGGCATGAGAGTCCTTACTCGATGGTGGAGGAGGAACAGTGAAATCTGGTCGGGATGCATTCGGGATCTTGTCATAGAGTGTGCCAGACTGTGTATAAATCAAGTCCAAATATTGGGCATGAGAAATTATTTTCTCTTCAATGACAACTCCACCTTTCACTACATCCTCAATGATAGATGGCAGCAAGGATTTTATAAACCACTCAGCTAAAAGCTGATCAGGAACATAAGTTTTAACCATTCGATAACTACAACGCCACTCATGAATACAATCAGAGATATGAGTAGCAGTAGTCTATTTAAAGTTGGTTAATAGTTCCATTCTAGTTTCATATCATATGGGTAACTGGAAGTGGGTTAAAAATGTGGTAGCTAAGGTAGTGAAGTTATCAAAAGAATCTCATGGTAACTCAATGTACCACTTCGCAGCTAGACTAGTAAGCGTTCTCTGGAAAAGATGTAGTCTGACTAAATCATGATTCAAGGAGTTTGATGAACACTATAAATGAAAAGTCATAACATGGTCAGATGGGTCTTCTCCAGGTTTTCCATTGAATTTCGAAATATCGGAAGGTAATTTATGAGGAATCACCGACCACCAATGTGCATAATGAAATGGGTCATTGGTGAGCCAGTTTAGATCTAGTAATTCAAGTGTTGCATCGAAAGGCAACTGTCTATTGAGGCCAGGTTGAGCATATCCAGGGTAAGATGGGATTTCCAGGGTAATAGGCCTCTGCATAGTATCATAAGGCATCTGTTGCTGGTAACCTTGATAAGGTTAAGTTTGTTGAGCAAATCTGGCATAAGTTTCTGAGCACTGTGATACATTTGTTGTTGTCCAAACCCAGCATAGGCTTGCTAACCAGGACCTGGATAAACTTGTTGTTGACTAAACCCAGCATAGACTTGTTGACCAAGTCCAGGTTAAGGTTGATATTGCTGGAATTGTTGATGTTGATATTGGGGCTACCAAGGCTGTTGAAGCAACTGTTGTTTTTGTTGATTTAACGGTTGTTGCCCACCAATGTAAGGTTGACCAGGTTGTGAATACACTAAACCAGTGTAAGTCTGAGTCATTCCAGTACAAGGTAAACTATCATGAAGTTGTTGGACTCCAGATACAAGTGGTTATTGTAAAAATGCCTGAGAAGGCTGAATATGTATACCTGAAACTAGGTGGTCTGAGGTTGAAGGACCAGCTTACATAGGTTGAGATGCAACAATCTGAGCTTGTGACTGCAGTAAAGCTATAACAACATGTGTTGTAGGTGTGGATGAGATAGATCACATAGGTTGTGATGGATACACAAGCCTAGGTTGAATGGGCATTGTTGGCTGCCATTGACAGACAGTCATTCCAAGCTGACCTAAAGACGACGACATACCGACATATGGTTTCCCCCCAGAAAATGGAGGATAAGGAGAATGTGCATATTGCTTTCCATATGGGGATAGTCCAGTGTAAAGCGGATACATAGGATGGTAACCAGGTGAACCAGCTTGATATGAACTTGATGGGTCTAGCTGTTCAATATCCGTTAATGAAGAACCCCAGTAGAGGACATTGGTAAAGACCAAGGACTAGAAGCAACACCTTAGTGGGTTCTCGAAAAAGATTGGTAACCCGATGGGATGGACGAAACACCATACAAGTGTGACTCAAGTGTCACAATAAACATCGAAGAGGTTGCGACAAAAGATTCTGCCAGAGTCGTAACAGATGATATGGTTTGGGATGTTGACTCTGCCATAGTCAAATGTCTGAATAAATTTACTAATGAATCAAAGGGTGTCTAAAATTAATGAAGATCAAAAGGAGCAGTAAAATGAGGAGTACGAGGCTACAAATAAAGTCCAGTTCCAAAATGGAATGGAGTTCTGGGTGATTCTACCTCAGGTTCTTCTTCTATCGAAATCAAACCGAGTGAAAGAATTTCACCGTCTAGTTCGTAATAGATTTCTAGTATTTGTTGCTGAGATGAAGAGGAAGTTTCAACAGTTACAAATGTCTGAGGATGTACCAGTCGATCTTCTTCCATTAAGGTAACAACTTTTGATTGTTCAACCTCAAGATCCAAATGTTCTGGTAAAAGAACAAGTTCAGGTTGGACTTCTTGAACAACTTCTGGTTCAGAAGTAACTTTTGATTGAATAGTGATAGGTTCAGGATTAACTTCTGGTTGAACAGATTCAGGTTCAGAAGTAATTTCTTGTTGAACAACTTCAAGTTGAGAATCAACTTGTTGTTGAACAACTTGGGTTACCGTTTCACTAGATTCAGTTCTAGTTTCCTCAGGTAATTGTGGAGATTCCACTTCAGTAACAGATGTACCAGTAATTGTAGGAGTAACTGGAGTCACAGTACTTACTGGTATAGGTGTTTCTAGTAATTCATATGAAGAACCATATGTTTGTAAAGTACTGGATCCAGTCAAATAAGACCGCTTTGACCGGATGGGTGTAGCTTCGGGTGGTAAAGGCGGTTTACTCACTGCTCTTCGTGAACGATTGGGTAAGTGTTGATTTTCCTCCATGATTGATGATTGATTTTATTACAAAAAAGAAATAAACAAAAAGGGGTAAGCTAGGCAAAAAGGTTTACCAAGCAATTGTGAAATGTAGAATACCTCCTGGTGAACCAAGAAGTACGGGAAGGCAATCTCCTTGAATGTTGTGTTCGGTGTATCACATTGTACAAGGCAGCCGACTCAGTTACCTAAGGATGGATAGCAACCTACTGTTGTCCTCCCATATATACCTCAAAGTATGTGGAGGCCCAATCTGTATTAGCGTTGTCTAATGCAAAATCGCATAATGAGATCATTCCCATATGCTTTACGCACTATAAAATTGCCCTATATACCTGAAGGTACGTGGACAATCTATGATATACTCATGTACATGGAATGAGGTATCATACTCAAAATGTATCGCAAACAAGTTAGAGACAACTGCTATGTTTTATGATGCCAGAACACATCTCTAGCCTAGAACCTCTAAATGTTTTGTGTTAGGTGACAATTCTCCATTAGGTTAAATGATGTTAATTTTAAGTTGATCTTGATTAAGAATTTTCCTTTCAAGGTTCACCACGTGATGTATTTTTTCAATTCTTAGAATGCAACTAATATGACAAGCATCCTTTTCATTCAATTTTGACAATGAAAACATTAGCTAGTAGGGATAGAGCAACTAGATTCTTGTAATCAAAGAACAAAGAACACATCTAATGCAATTTCCCTAAACTATTCCTATGAGCACACACAAACTCTTTTAATGCAAAATTAAAGTTTTTCTTTTCAATTCCCTTAATGTTGTGATGAACAAAAGGAAACTAATGCACATACAATCAATCAATATTTTTGCAAGAACGAAGACTTTACGACAGTTCCATTTCGAAAGAAATGAAGACTTTTACAACACTTTCATTTGAACAAAGATTAATCGACTATAAAATAATTTTGAAAATGACTTGATAGTGATAAAGATTTCATTTAAGAAACACTAAACAATCAAGGTCAAAGTAGGGCTGCGAGAGGAAACAAAAATTGATTTCAGAGAGACAAACATCATTGATCATTGAGCAAGCAAAAACAGTGGAATTTTGGGTTCAATCGCCAGTGGAGTCGCCAATTTGTCATGTGGAATTTTTTTAACCTAAGGAGGATCAACGTAGCCTTGAGTGGGAGATAGTGCACTTCAGAGAACTATCCTCAAGCCAAGGGTGCTCTACAACACTATGTCTCTTGACCAGACTTGCACTGGTGCCAAAGAGGCCATCCTAAGGGCTTGAAAGCACATTTTTTTTCCAAAAAACACTTCTAAAAGGCTGAAACAAGATCAATGGAAGAAATTAAAGTCTACTAGGGTGTACTAGGATGAAGGTAAACTACCCGAAATGATGATCGTTCCCTAGTGGAATTGTCAATTTTTTATGTGGAATTTTGCATCTATGGATAAACACAATTTTCCTAGGTGGGTAGCTACACCTAGAAAAATAGATTTAAAGCACTTAACCTTTTTCTATAGAAGATAAATAAGACAAGGGACCTACTTGTTATCTTTCGCTTTCCCTTTGTCTCCTTTGTTTGGTTCTCATCACTCCTTCTCAAACTTAACTCGCTCGACAAGTACCTGCAATCATAAACAGAGGACAAAAACCAATCAAAGCAAAATATATATCTACTATAAGCAAATGGAATAGAAAGCATTTACATATATAATCATCACACATAAAGACAATAATATGGGAAAAGGTGTAAACATATTTATTAAGTAGAAGGAAGAATTACAACCATGAAGTCTGATCCATTTTCACTCTTCCAGCTTGGGTTCCAACCAACATCACATCAAAAGCACAACACTTTGGCATCATAATAATACTTGTTTACAATATCAAACCTCACACAATAGTATATCCTTACAAATTCTCAAAGTCCAGCCCCTTGATCACTTAAATGAGTGCTCAATTTATAGGCAAATGATGGTGGTTTGGTCATAAATGAGGGTATTGAATGGCCTTACAAACTTAGAGTTAGTTTACATGGAGGAAGGGATGAGAGGATAGGAGGTTACTTAAATCATTCCCTATCCAATTTCGAGTTCATAGGAGATGATAAGTGTGGGAATCTTCTAGATGGCTCTAGAAGATAAGAATATTCCTAGAACCTTATGTGAATTTCACTCAATCTCGCCCAGTGCAAGTCAAAGTGGGCCTAATTTCTATGGAAATCACCTTGACATGGGCCTACCTTCACTGAAGCGCACTTACCCCTGTCCAAGGCTGCGTTGGTCCCGCAAGGAGGCATTTCTGGAGGGCTTCAAACCTAGAAAATCTCAGGGAAGGAGGCATTCAAAGTGTTGACTTGTCTAGGGCATGTAGCAACTGAATTAGGGTTTGATGAGCCCCAATAGTACTGATCTGAATGATGTGAGTGATGTGTCCAAATGGATCTGTAACAATGTGTAAAGAAATGTAATGGAGCTTGGGGAAGAGCTAAGCGGAATCCATTAACGGGAAATATAAGACTTGGATCAAGCTCGATGAATAAATAAAAGGGTGGTGGAGGGAAGGAAGAGATGATGGGATTTTCAAGTGGGTTGATTGGATCCATATGAATAGGTGGATAGCAACATGATTACCATGAAAGTGGCTCAAGAAGGGAATTGTGTTTCGATCAACCATGTATACATATGTGCCCTTTATATTATGTTGCAGTGGGGTCATAAAGCTATCATTTGGTCTAAAAGGTCATTGGTTGAAAACCATCATATAAACAAGATAAGCCATTTATCTTTAAAATATATTATGATTGTGTGGATGACATGAATACAAATATTGTTATTACCATGTTTGCATAACACAACAAGTTTATTAATGGGTTACAGGAAACACGGAACACCATTGGGAAAACGGGAAGGAAAGTATATCGTTGAAACTTATTTTGTAATAATGCTCCTGAGAATTGTAGTGAAAATGAATGAAATAATGACAAGGCTAAAAAATGGCTGCATGTGAGAAACATGAGTAAGAAAATGTTGATTCTAATAAACTGTTGTATATTGGACAACAAAGGAATATTAACTAATAATGCTAATGATGGTAGCAAGGTAAAAGATAAAAGAAAGGAATTCAAGTAAAGAATTCTTTGGGCCAAGTTTGGAAAACTATTGCTCCAAATAAATGCATGTGTTTCTTGGATATAGGAGGTTTACTTAACCTTGATTTTATTCGACATATGTGAATATGTGTTATGTTCATGAACATGTTGATGATTAAATGAATGTATACAATGCCATTATATTTGAGAGGTGGTTGTCAAGAATCATCTTGTGAAATGATGATTGGTTAAGCTTATAAAATTTGATGAATATACAAAGGGCATGTTTGGGGTAGCATAATGAGGTTATCCAATGAGATCCCCTATTGTGTGGGAATCCATTGAACAAGTGGAACTCTTGTTGTCAAATTTTTTTATTATCATGTGATTATGATATTTAAGTGCCCATGTGTATATTATGTCTATGACAAGGAAATGTTTATGCATATGTCAACACGTATATTAACTATTAACCAAAATCCTTGGTTGAAGGATTGAACATGTACGCCACTGAGTGTTGTGCCTTGGGGTTGATAAAACACTCAGTGCAACAGTGGAACTATACAAAAAGACTATGCAGATCAGTGTGAGCACTACTAAGTGATGTTCCTTAGTGCTAAGAAAAAACTTAATGTTGGTAAATCCTTTTGTTTAATAACGACATTGAGTATTATGCCTCGGGACTAAGAAAACACTCACTATTGGTAAATCCATTTGTGTCATTTTTTTTAATAGCCACACTGAGTATTGTGCCTTGGGGATGAGAAAACACTCAATTTTGGTAAATCCATTTGTGGTATTTTGTTTAATAGCCACACTGATTCTTGTGCCTTGGGGCTGAGAAAACACGCAGTGTTGGTAAATCCATTTGTGGCATTTTGTTGAATAGCCACACTTAGTATTGTGCCTTGGGGTTGAGAAAACACTCAGTGTTGGTAACCGCACTAAGTGGTTGATTTGGAGCCATGTTGAGTATTGTACCTTGGGGGCTAAGAAAAAATTCATATAGTTGAGCTTGAAAACAAAATTAAATATCACATGGAGCATTACTAAGTGCTTGCCTTGGGGCTAATTAACACTTGGTGAATTCAAGTAAAGATGAAGATTGAAGATCAAATAGAGATATGTTGAGTGTTGTGCCTTGGGGGTTGACAAAAATTTCAGATGAGATGAGCTTGAAGACAAAGTTAAAGATTGCATGTATCTAGGCTAAGTACTTACCCTGGGGTTGAGAAACACTCAGATATTTCAACTTAAAGTTTTGATTTGTAGTTGTAGGTTTTAACCCTGTACAGAAATTACCTACATACGAATTCTAAAACACAGAAAATAAACAATGTGAGAGCATAACACATAAAACACATATACAGAGAGATTTTCCCTGGATCCCAAAACCGGGACTACCAACTTGATTTTTCATTATGTTCCTTTCAATGTTACAATACATATTTATACATGTCGAAGCATCCGATACCATGGACTGAAAACCATCGCATCCAAAACCATGGACTAAAAACCATCGCATCTAAAACCATGTGCAAAAAACATGCACAAAACCATAGGTAGGCCTACCTCAGACCCCATAAAGTGGAGTTACCTGCACCCCTCAAACCCCCTGTGACTCCCCCCGCTACGCAATCGGAGCAACGAAGGGGGGGCTCTGCCCCCCTTCGAACCTCCTGGTTAACTACATGGGCTAGTCATGGAAAGAATATAACACAACCCAACATTCTCCCACTTGATGTTTTCTTTCCACAGGGGGCCACAAGAGAGCTTAGTCATTTATCCAGCCTTGCAATGCCCATTGCTTCTCTACACCAAGAGAACTTCTCAAAGTTCACAGATTTTTTCAATACATCTGTAGTATTCTTCAAAGTGTCCACCTTTACCAGCAACACCTTTTTTTCTTCTATCATATCCCTCACAAAGTGATATTGAACATCAAAGTGCTTTGTCTTTGAATGATATGTAGGGTTCTTTGCCAAGAAAATTGCACTTCAACTATCACAGTCTATCCTTATAGCTCCCTATACTAACCCCATACTTGAACACAATCTCTGCAACCAAACTACTTCCTTGATTGCATGAGTGGCTGCCATGTATTCTGCCTTTGTAGTTGATAGTGCCACTATAGATTGTTTCTTACTCATCCAACTAACTGCACCTCCAAATAGGTTAAACACGTACCCACTTGTAGATCTTCTTTGATCCAAATCTCCAGCCCATTTTGCATTAACAAAGCCACGAATATCCAACACTTTGTCCAATCCTGGTCTTCCTTGGTAGCACAAACCATAATCACTAGGGCCACGCAAATACCTGAAAACCCACTTCACTGTTGTCCAGTGCTCCTTCCCTGGTTTTGACATAAACCTGCTCAATACTCCCACTACATGTGAAATTTCTAGTCTAGTACAAACCATCGCATAGATCAAGCTACCGACTGCACTTGCATATGGAACACGGGACATGTCCTCTTCCTCTTCTTGTGTCTTTAGACACTGTTCAACAGATAACTTTACACCTACAGGAATAGGAACCTTCATCGGTTTACTATCCTGCATGTTAAACCTCTGCAATATTGTCTCGACATACTTCATTTGGTTTAACTAGAGCTTCCTCTTTGTCCAATATCTTTTAATTTCCATGCCCAAAATATAGTTTGCAACACCAAGATCTTTCATGTCGAATTTGGAGGAAAAATGGGTCTTCAAATCCTGGATAATTTCTTTGTCATTTCCAACCAGCAACATATCATCCACATACAAGACCAGATAAATAACATGGTCACCAATTAATTTAAAATACACATAGTGATCTGCTTTGCTTCTGGTGAAGCCAAGTCCCCGTATAAATGTATCAAATTTCTGATACCACATCCTTGGTGAATGTTTTAACCCATACTGAGACTTCTTTAACTTGCATACCAGTTCTTTCTTACCCTTCACCGAAAAGCCTTTAGGTTGCTTCATGTAGATCTCCTCTTCCAGATCCCCACGAAGAAATGTTGTCTTCACATCCATCTATTCTACCTCAAAATCAAAAGCAACAGCAACAGATAAAAGTAATCTAATTGAAGCTACCTTGACAACAGGAGAAAAAGTATCACCAAAATCAATTCCCGACACCTGGGAGTAACCTTTTACTACCAACTAAGCTTTGTATTTCTCCACCTTTCCTTCTGCATTTGTCTTCTTCTTGAACACCCATTTGCTGCCAATGGTTTCCTTCCAACTAGTAACTCCACCAGATCCCAAGCCTCATTTTTGTGCAAAGATTCCATTTCACCATCCATGGCCTCTTTCCAGAGTTTTCCATCCTCTGAATCTATTTCTTCCTTCACAGTTCTGGGATCATAATCAGTAATAGATAAAGCAAAATTTGAACAGAAAGAAAATGGACTATACCTTTCCGGTTGCCTTCTTTCTTGAACTGATCTTCTCACACCCGAAGTTTGTGGTTCTTCATCTTCTAATTCCTCCTCTGTTGTAGAGTCTGATTCTTCCTCTTTTAGCTCAAACTCTATCTTCTCGGGTTCCTTTGGTTGGACTTCATGTTTAATAACATCTTTTACCTCTCTAAACACCACATCTCGGCTGTACACAACCTTCCTTGTTACTAGGTTCCAAAGCTTATAACCCTCTAAACCATCCTGATACCCAATAAAGATGCACTTTTTAGATTTACTATCCAACTTGGTTCATTTCTCCTTTGGAACATGTACATATGCATACCATTCAAATACCCTCAGATGTAAAAGAGAGGGTTTCTTACCAGTCCATACCTCTTGTGGAGTCTTATCCTCTAACACTAATCAAGGTGATCTGTTGACCAGGTAACATGCTGTCTCCACCACCTCTACCCAGAATTCCTATCCTAACCCCGCACCACTGAGCATGCTTCTTGCCCTTTCCATCAACATCTTGTTCATTCTTTCTACAACTCCATTTTGCTCAGGTGTGTATGGAGTAGTCTTCTGCCGTGCTATACCATACTTCTTACAGAACTCTTCAAATTCCTTACTGCAAAACTCTCCACCATTATCTGTCCTCAGCACCTTTGTCTTCTTCTCTGTCTGGTTTTCCACCAGAGCATTAAATTCTTTAAACCTCACAAAGACTTTAGATTTCTTCTTAAGGAAATATATCCATGTATTCCTTAAGAAGTCATCGATAAAGGATACATAGTACACAGACTTACACAGTGATGGAACCTTCATAGATCCAAACACATCATTGTGCACAAGCTCTAATATTTGTTTCACCCTCTTACTACTAGAGGGGAAACTCACCCGATTTTGCTTCCCATATACACAATTTTCACAGAAATCAAAATATAGAGAGCTATTACTCATACCTTCTACCATACCTTTACCATGAAGTATTCGAAGGCCCTTCTCTCCAATATGTCCAAGCCTTTGATGCCACAACATGGTCTTCTCTCCAGAGATCACTAGATTTTCTGCTCCACTTTCAGGAACCACGAAACTGTTGCACCCATCAACAACAGTGCTACCTTGCAGCTTGTACAAAGTTCCAATTAGAACTCCTCGCATCAATACCAGTTCCCCCTTAACCATCTTGCAGGTATCCTTCTCGAACACTGTTTTTACACCTTCATCATCCAGCTTACTTACAGAAATCAGATTTCTGGCTAATGTAGGAATATGCAAAACACTCGGAAGTGTTCTAACCCTTCCACCTTGTAACTTCAACTTTACTTTTCTGCAACCAACGATTCTAGCCTTCTTGTCATCCCCTAAGAAGACATCACCACCATCGTATTTCTCATACTTTCAAAACCACTCTCTATGGGGAGTGAATTGAAAGGATGCACCTGAGTCAATCAATCATGCCTCGTGATCTACATGTGTACTTGAAGAAGCCAAGTACACATCCCCACTTTCATCTGAGGTGGTTTTCACCTCTGCAGAAGGAGCATCATCAAATCCCTTTCCTTTATTAGGAGATTTAGATTTACAGTCCCTTTTGTAGTGCCCTTCCTTTTTGCATTTCCAGCACACCACCTTTACAAGTTTTCCTGGAGATTTATATCTACCTCTAGATTTAGACCTCCCACTCAATGACTTAATTTTGTTTCTGTTCTGTAACCATCCTCATACAAACAAGGCATCACCATTCTAGCTCTCCATATTTTTCCATCTCATCTCCTCCGTCAGCAAGGATGAGACTATTTCATCAAACTGCAAGGCAGTTATATTGCTACCTATTGCAATAACCAGAGTATCCCATGAATCTGGTAGAGAACACAACAAACTGATGCACTTATCTTCATCTAAAATTTTGATATCAACAGATGATAACTAACTTACCATAGTATTAAACACATTCAGATGCTCTGTCACCAAGTCTCCATATTTCATCCTCAAGTTATACATCTTTTTCCATAGGAACGGTTTATTCACCAGAGACTTAGATTGGTACAAAGTCCCTAACTTGTCCCACAAATCCTTCGCCATTGCTTCCCCAAATAGATTCAGCAAAAGTGAATCCAAGACACACAATCGTATTGTGCTTTTTTCCTTCCGATCTAACTTCTTCCATTCTTCATCAGACACTCCTATTGGTTTAGTACCTGGATCTACTGCGATCCACTTATCTTTATCCACCAACAGATCCTCCAGCTTGAGTTTCCACAACTCAAAACTCTAACCATTAAATTTCTCGATCTCTATCTTTCCACTACTTGCCATCTTCTTTCACCACCAGAATCGATCTCGTAGATCTCCCACTGAACAGGGTCTACCACAGGCCGAGTGAAACCCCACAGCAACAAAGGCGTCCCCTTGAAGCCAAAACAACTCTGATACCAAATGTAGGTTTTAACCCTGTATAGAACTTCTAAAACACAGAAAATAAACAATGCGAGAGCATAACACATAAAACACATATACAAAGAGATTTTCCCCATGGACCGAAAACTATTGCATCCAAAACCATGGACCAAAAACCGTCGCGTCCAAAATCATGTGCGAAAAACATGCACAAAACCATAGGTATGTCTGCCCAACCTAATATAGGGTCCAAAACCAAATTTTATGGGGTGCTACCCCAGACCCCATTGAGTGGGGTTACCTGCACTCATCAAACCCCCTGTGACTCCTCCCGCTACATAATCGGTGCAACAAAGGGGGGGCTCCGCCCCCCTACTACCCCCCCGGTTAACTACATGGGCTAGTCGCGGAAAGAATATAACACAACACAACAACAGTAACTTGAATTTATGGTCTAATATGATTTTTCTTTTGATGTGAATGAATTGAATTAAATTTGCAAGATTCACCTCATGAATTACAGTACTGATAGAAGTGTGGTTTAAAATTATTGAGAATTCCTTATGATGAATCTCATGAAAATTCATGTGCTTATGATGAATGAAGACCATGGAACTATTAGCATGAACATATGAAGTTGATTGTAGGCCAAATAGTAGCAGCTTGAAGATATCATAGTGCATAGCAGGGCGCTGGAGATGAAGACTTCAAGAACATGGCCATTGCGGTGACACTAGAACCTAGTGATGTTCACTGATTTCCATGAAATATGCCATGAATGATATGAGTGTGTTAAGGTAGGGATATGCCGTATTTATATAGAAATTTTCTAGTGCAATGAATCCTTCCTAAAGGATGGATCACCTGAGGGACTAGGAAGAAAAGAAGGGGATGCATGAACTTGGAAGGTGAGTGACTACATAGAAAGAGGAACCAGATCCCCCAAGGGACTTGGAAGAAAAGAAGGGGATTCGAGAACTTTGAAATGAATTGGTTTAAGTGAGTTGTGAGCATGCTAATTGGGATTAGAGGCACATTAGGTATGTCTTGAGCAGCAATGAGCTATAAATATTCACTAAAGAAGAACTAAGCGCAATGGAAAATCATTGTTGGACATTGGAGGTGGTCAACACTCTAGACAACAAGTATAGGTGCATTAAGAGAACTATGATCTAAACATAGCCACTGAGAAATGGTTGATTTAATAGGATGTTATACCCACTACATTTTCAGGTAAGCAATTATGAATGTAAGTGAAATTGTAATGATCTATTTTTATAAAGCTCACTGTTAAATTTTTGTTCAGAAATAGAACACAAAGGACGATGTTCCTATACGGGAGTGGGGTCTGTGACGTCCCTTTCTGTTAACACTCTTGTAAATTTTATTATAGATTGTAAATTCATGTAAATAATGCTTAATTATAAATGATGACTCACTAATATGGGACATGGATTCATAGGTCTAGAGATAGAGTTGCTTGTAAGTCATATCCACATTTAAGTTATCATTGAATTTCCTATTAGAGGGTATCAGGGGAAGCTATGGAGAAGGCTTTGTGGGACAAGTGAGGGAATTTGTACCAATCTAAGTCTCTGGTGAACAAACTGTTCCTACAAAAAAAAAAAATGTATAACCTAAGGATGAAGGATGGAGATTCGGTGGCAGAGCATATGAATGCCTTTAATATGTTGGTAAGTTAGTTTTTATCTGTTGATATTAAAATTTCAGATGAATATAAGTGCATTAGTTTGTTGTGTTCTCTACCAGATTCGTGGGATATTCTAGTTTTTACAATAAGTAGAAATACAACTATCTTGAAGTTTGATGAAATAGTCTCATCCTTGCCATCAGAGGATATGAGATGAAAAAATATGGAGGGATAGAATGGAGATGCCTTATTTGTACGAGGACGGTCCCAGAATAGAAATAAAAATAAGTCCTCGAGTGGGAGACCTAAATCTCCAAGAAAACCTGTAAAGGTGTGCTAGAAATGTGGAAAGGAAGGGCACTTCAAAAAGGATTGTAGATCTACAGCTCCTGAGAAAGGAAATGGAACTGATGATGCTCCTTCTGTAGAGGCGAAAACCACCTCAGATGAAGGTGGGGATGTGTACTTAGCTTCTCCTTCCAATACACATATAGATCATGAGGGATGGTTGATTAACTCAAGTGCATCCTTTCACTTCACTCCCCATAGGGAGTGGTTTTACGAATATGAGAAATATGATGGTGGTGATGTCTTCTTAGGGGTTGACAGGAAGGCTAGAATTTTCGGTCACAAAAAAGTAAAGATGAAGTTGCAAGGTGGAAGGATTAGAATACTTTTGAGTGTTCAGCATATTCCTGCATTGGCCACAAATCTAATTTATGTAAGCAAGATAGATGATGCAGGTGTAAAAATAGTGTTCGAGAAAGATACCTGCAAGTTGTTTCGTGGATCATTAGTATTCATATGAGGAGTTCAGATTGGAACTTTGTACAAGCTTCTGGGTATTACTTTTATTGATGGGTGCAACAGATCTGTGGTTCCTAAAAGCGGAGCAGAAAATCTAGTGGTCTTTGGAGAAAAGACTGTGCTATGACATCAAAGGCTTGGACATATTGGAGAGAAGGGCATTCAAATACTTCATGGTAATGGTATGGTGGAAGGTATGTCTAATTTATCTCTGGATTTCGATTTTTTTGAACATTGTGTATATGGAAAGTAGAATTAGGTGAGTTTCCCCTCTAGTGCTAAGAGGGAGAAAGGGATATTAGAGCTTATGCACAGTGATGTGTTTGGACCTGTGTCGATTCCATCACTGGGTAAGTCTGTGTACTATGTATAATTTATAGATGACTTCTCAAGGAATACATGGATATATTTCCTCATGGACAAATCTAAAGTCTTTGATAGGTTTTAAGAATTTAAGGCTTTGGTGGAAAACTAGAGAAAGAAGAAGGTAAAGGTGTTGAGGACAAACAATGGTGGAGAGTTCTGTAAGAAGGAATTTGAAGAGTTTTGTAAGAAGTGTGGAATAGCACGATAAAAGACTACTCCATACACACCTCAACAAAAAAGAGTTGCAGAAAGAATGAACAGGACGTTGATGGAAAAGGCAAGAAGCATGCTCAGTGGTGTCGGGTTAGGACAGGAATTTTGAGCAAAGGCAGTGGAGACTGCATGTTACCTGGTTAATAGATCACCTCCATCAACATTGGAGGATAAGTCTCCACAAGAGGTATGGATTGTTAAGAAACCCTCACTTTCACATCTGAGGGTATTTGGATGTGATGCATATGTACATGCTCAAAGGAGAAAAGAACCAAGTTGGATAGTAAATCTGAAAGGTGAATCTTTATTGGGTATAAGGATGGTGTAAAATATTATAAGCGTTGGAACCCAAAAACAAGGAAGGTTTTGTACAACCAAGATGTGGTATTTAGAGAGGTGAAATATTTTATTAAATTTGAATTCCTACCAAAGGAACCTGAGAAGATAGAGTTTGAGCTAAAGAAGGAAGAATCAGACTCTACAACAGAAGAGGAATCAGAAGATGAAGAGCCACAAACTCTAGTTGTGAGAATATCAGTTCAATAAAGAAGGTATCCATAAAGGTATAGTCCATGTGATTTTTGTTCAAAATTTTCTTTATCTATTACAGATGATGATCCCAAAACTATCAAGGAGGCAGTAGATTTAGAGGGTGGAAAACTCTTGAAAGAGGCCATGGTTGATGAAATGGCATCATTGGACAAAAATGAGGATTGGGATATGGTGGAGTTGTCGGCTGGAAGGAAACCCATTGGAAGAAAATGGGTGTTTAAGAAGAAGATGAATGCAGAAGGCAAGGTGGAGAAATACAAATCTCGCTTGGTAGCAAAAGGGTATTCCCAGGTGCTAGGAATTGATTTTGGTGATAGTTTTTCTCCTGTTTCCAAGGTAGCTTCTATTAGATTAATTTTATTTGTTGTTGTTGCTTTTGATTTTGAGGTATAACAGATGGATGTGAAGATATCATTTTTCACAAGGACCTAGAATAAGAGATCTACATGAAGCAACCTAAAGAATTTATGATGAAGGGAAAGAAAGTACTGGTATGTAGGTTAAAAAAGTCTCTGTATGGATTAAAATAGTCACCAAGGATGTGGTATCAGAAATTTGATACATTTATACGTGGACTTGGCTTCACTAGAAGAAAAGTGGACCAATCTGTATATTTTAAATTAAAATTGGTGACCGTGTTATTTATCTGGTCTTGTATGTGGATGATATGTTGTTGATTGGAAATGAAAAAGAAATTATCCAAGAATTGACAGCCCAATTTTCCTCCAAATTCGACATGAAGGATCTTGGTGCTATAAACTATATTTTGGGCATGGAAATTAAACAAGATCGGTCAAAGAGGAAGCTCTGGTTAAACCAGAGGAAGTATTTTGAGACAATGTTGCAGAGGTTTAATATGTAGGATAGTCAGCCGGTGAAGGTTCCTATTCTTATAGGTGTAAATTTACCTGTTGAGAAGTGTCCCGAGACATAAGAAGAGGAAGAGGACATGTCCCATGTTCCATATGCAAGTGCAGTCGGTAGCCTGATGTATGCAATGGTTTATACTAGACTAGACATTACACATGCAGTGGGGGTATTGAGCAGGTTTATGTCAAAACCAGGGAATGAGCATTGGACAACAGTGAAGTGGGTTTTTAGGTATTTGTGTGGCACTAGTGATTATGGTTTGTGCTGCCAAGGAAGACTGGGATTGGATAGAGTTTTGGACATTCATGGCTTTGTTGATACAGATTGGGCTGGAGATCTGGATTAGAGAAGATCTACAAGTTGGTATGTGTTTAACGTATTTGGAGGCGCAGTCAGTTGAATGAGTAAAATACGATCTATAGTGGCACTTTCAACTACAAAGGTTGAATACATGGTAGCCACTCATGCAAAAAAGGAAGCAATTTGCTTGCATAGATTGTGTTCAAGTATGGGGTTAGTACATTGAGCTATAAGGACAGATTGTAACAGATAAAGCGCAATTTTCTTGGAAAAGAACCCTGCTTACCATTCAAATACAAAGCCCATTGATGTTCAATATCACTTTATCAGGGATATGGTTGAGGACAAAAAGGTGTTGCTGGTAAAGGTGGATACTTTGAAGAATACTGGAGATGCATTGATGAAGTCTGTGAGCAATGAGATGTTTTCTTGGTGTAGAGAAACAATGGGTGTTGCAAGGCTGGACCAATGACTAAGCTCTCCTGTGACCCCCTATGTGGAAAGAAAACAACAAATGGGACAATGTTGGGTGTGTGTTATAATGTTTCCATGATTAGCCTTATGCATAGATAAGGTGCTTAGGGGGGGGTGGTAGTCCTTCCTTCATTGCACTGGGTGCAGCGAGGGGCACGGGGGGGTGTAAGCCCTCCCTGTCAGGGGGTTTGAGGGGGTGGTAGCCCTCCTCTATGGGCTCTGGGGCAGCAACCCAGGAAAATTTATTTTGGACCCTATATTAAGTAGGTCTACCTAGCTATGGTTTTGTGCACGGGTTTTGCACATGGTTTTGGGCATGATGGTTTTTTGCCCATGGTACCTTCTAGATTTGGTCAAAGGAACTAAGGTTATTTTCTACTCCTAGGTTAATGTATTGGGATTTATGAATTCTTCGACATGTATATATATCTATTGTAACATGGAAAGGAATATAATGAAAAATCAATCTGGTAGTCTTGATTTTGGGATCCAGGGGAAACCTTTGTGTATTTGTTTTATATTCTCACCATTGTTTATTTTCTATATTTTTAGAATTCATATGTAGGTAATTTCTATACAGGGTTAAAACCTACATAATCTTGATTGCGGGTGGTAGGATGCAAGAAAAATTTGTAGTGCAATTAGCCTATGGTTTGGTGGAGAGTTGAAGTCCCACTCTCAATCGCCAGTCATCTAGTTCATAAGATAATTTTCTTACTTATGTCACAGTGTATCTCAATGAAATGTAAATGTATATTTATATTGTTATATAATTTGTTTTGTTGATGATGAATGCCTATTCCTGTGTATATGATGAAGAATGCATATTCTTGTGTAATGTGATGAGGAACACATGTTTTTTTTTATTTATGAATGAGATTGATTCCTATTTATTTCCATTGCGTGAGAGATATGTGGACTCTCTATTTTCACTTATTAATTATGTGATGAATGTTTGTACCATGAATGACCCTCTGCCATTGAGCTAAATGTGAGGAATTCATGTGTTTACATACCTGTGTGTGTGTGTGTGTGTGTGTGTGTGTGTGTGTGTGTGTGTAAAATCATGGACGTGGCTATGGTTCAATTTGTGTTGGGAGTGGCTATATAATGCTTGAAGGTAGGGTCAAGTACTTTATTAGAAGTATTTAAGCTCAGGAGGGAACACACCCCCAAGAAACAGAGCCAAGAGATGGGATATTACACGTCAAATGACAATAAAATATATGTCACATCATGACCTCGCAACGTTGACTCCACTATATATGCTGGGTGGGGTGAAAAATGTTAGCAAGACGTCATGCCAAGATGACATCATCTTAGACCTTGGAAGAGGAATAAAGGAGTATCGCAAAATGGGGGCGATGTTGACGGGTCCAAGAGATGAGAGTTCTTCTCTGAAATTAATAGCAAGTTTCATGTCGTGGACCTCAGTGGTTTCGTAGTGTCAACACATTTGGATAGAAGACCAAGGAAATGGGAATAGTTCCAGAAAATGTCACGGAAAAATATGTCTAACGTCGGGGAGGTATTTGGCATGTATTTAAGGTTGTAGGCCCGCTAATTCCCAAGAATCCTTAAAATGTGAATCAATTGTAAAATTAGTTAATTAACCGCTTTGGTGGGGGGCTCTGTTAGGGAATGGTGTGGCTAGTGCCAAAAGGGCATAACAATGACAATGCTTGGCAATGTGGACTCACCAAGAGTTTTGGGTTGCCACATGGGTGCTACATGATAATACCATAGCTGACATGGTAGGCATTTAAAGGATAAAATTTTTAGATGGCCATAACTTTTGATCTAGGTGCCAGATTTTGATAAAATTTATATCATCTGAAAGATCTAGAAAAAACAAACATGATGGTGATTTTTATTCTTATTTTTTTTTATCATATTGAGAAAAGATAAATTTTGTGACCCCATTTCCACAAAAATACTATCGAGGTCGGGTTAAATCAAAGTAACACCTCTCACTCATCTTGGAACCTCTAAGAGGGTGGGTGGGGGTGTTATAGTCTACCACAATGATGTCAATAACTTGGTGAAATATTGGGTCAGATGACAATCTGATAAGCATATCATTAAGTTTACCAATAACCTGCACTTTGGTTCTATCCAATTATATAATCTTAGCATTTGTTTCTTTGGGAAAATGTTTATTTTCTTACAAACATTTAAAGACATAACATTTGTTGAGGCATATAAGTCCACTAAACAATTATGGATATTATAATTAAAAATATCAAATATAATAAAGAAAGGTGGTGTTTGATATCTCAAGTGCACTTTCATACTTGCAACATTAATTAAACCTTATCACAGTTTGTAGCCTTTTCTTGGGTAATTGATATTGAATTACCAGAATTAGCCACCATGGAAATATTTTTACTTTTTATAGAAAGTGATTTGAATGTATTAAGAAAAAACTCGCTATGTTGTGGAAGATTACATAAATCGTAGAGAGTGACTTTGGCTCTTGTTTTCTTCATATCATCAATCAAATTACACAACATTACATTACCTTCAGTCTTATCCCTAGTTGTGTTGGTTGAAGGTTGAGTTAGAGTATACTTCATATTAGACTTAGGTGCTTTTGCATTTTATTTAGTATTCCCCATTATATTCTTGGATGGTTGAGAATTCTTGGTTTTATAAGTTGACTTTTGATTACTAGTCCAAGGAGGAAGTATTTTCCTGAGGAATGCTTTACCCTTCTCTTGAGGACTAAGGTCAACCGTAGGTCCTTTACTACAAAATTTATAAGACTTAGTAACTTTAGTAATTTGAGTCTCTCCAAGTGAAACTTATCCTATTGTCTCTGTTTCATGATCAAATAGCAACATGGTTGACCAAGCATTCGATTCATCATATTCTATAGGGGACTCCTCTTATATGATTTCCCTATTTTATTCTCAATGGATTATTGCTCTAGCAATTGATTGATTACAAGCATCATAGAATTAATCCATTGGATACACATATTCTTCAAATGACCAACTTGATGGTATGAATAGAAGTTATCCATTCCAAACTATTTGACATTCAATTTTACATTTGAACTCTCAGCAAATTTGGTCAAAGGATAGTTGTTACACTTGTGAAAATGTCTAAAAGATCAATTACTATAAGAACTTTCTCTGACACTTTTCTTCAAATCTACTATCTCATTGGATCACTTCTTGACCATTTTTATAGAAATCTATAAATCATTGGTTCCTTCTCAGGAGGTTTACTTGTGGCGGGTTAAGGATTCTTCCTACTAGCTTTTGATTCTTCTTGAGAGTGGTGAACACCAATAGAGAGTGTTTGAGTTTCCACTTTCAATGCCTTAGTAAAATTATCAACCAGTGTGGCCTTATTTACTCTTTTAACGAACATTCATATTGAAGAAAGAAATATTGAGGTATAATATTCGACAATTATTGCATGTTGGGGAGCAGTGTTGGCTGGAAACTTGTTCAATATTGTAGTAAATCATTGATTGAAATCCTTGAATTTTATTTCTTATCCATCTTCAAGGAGACCAACTCTCTCAATAATATAGTGTTATAAATTAATTAATGAAGCAATGGAATACACAAAATATTGTGGAAACACAACTATAGAAACACATAAAATAAGAGAGACACATATATATGTGGTTCACCCAATTTGGGTTGCATCCACAGAGAAACAACCAGTCCTTCCTTTTATATTATCTAGCGAAATGAAGAGATGCAGCCTACAATAGATCCACTGTAATTTCCTATTTTCTCTCACAGAGTCTCCTCTCTCTTTCTCAATCAAAATAGTAATAATACACAACCGCAATACAATTCCCTCATATATATTGAGGGTTTCTTTCTAGGAAAAAAAAAAAAAAAACCCTAAATTAACATAACTTCTACCATCATATCATTCACTTAATGATCCCAATTAGCAATAGAGACTACAGGAAGATTGTAATACCAAGTAGAATCCTTATTTACAAAATTAAAAGGTTTAAGGCCCCTTGAGCCCTCCACATGGGTTATTTATTACCATCCATCCTATTGTCTAGATGTTCTTCACTGTCTGAGCTATTATATTCTCCTTCACTCTCAGAGTTTTCACTTCCTTGTGACTCTTCATCTTCCTCATTAGGGGGGGGAATTGAATGAGGTTATTAAATAGATTCCACCATATATATAAGATACAAATCAACCAAATATTTGACAGAGTCTAATAATACACCTTCCAAAGTCATTTTCATTCTTATGGAACGTATATGAGGTAATATACCTACAATAGGAAGTTTCTTGATTTGCTTTGCATAAGCATGAGTAAAAGGTCTAAGGGATATCAACGCTTCTTCTAAGACAATGTATAACTGTTTAATGTTCTTTAGATGAGGAAACTATTTGGGTTTAAAAATGTCAATAGGCTCAAGGTTAACTTGAGAGGTAATGGGTTGATTACAATATTAACCAGAAACACAGGAATGATAAGAATAAGAAAACCTAACAGCCATATAATGGCCTTCCTTCCAGTGCGAAAAATATTGTTGAAGGAGTTGAATGCACCACTTATAGTCTTAAGGGGATATCTCCAATATGAGGTCCCAATCAAGCTTCACATCATTTGGGATGAGAGTCCCATTCGATTTTTCAGTCCAACTACCATCTTATGCTTTTGCGAATGTTAAAATTTTGGATGAATAGGATATGAAAGGGAAACCTAAATTAAGTCCTTGATGGAATGCAAGTAAAATCAACTTCAATGAAAATACTTTAAATGAATATGTACAAGGAATTCTACAACAGATTTATAATAAACATGTATCTCAAATAAAGAGTGATAGAAATCTCTAATTAAGATACATGACAACTAAAAGTATACTAGTTATTAATTATGAAACAATTTACAATCAACAACCAACATAAACATATGCAAATATCAGTAAGAAATTCTTAGAATGATAAGAGTTTACAGCTAACAAAATAGTTCATTAACCTACCACAAATATACAACAATCATATATTAATGAACATCAACACAAAAATGTCTTATAGTAATCGAAAATACATGATAATAAAGTTCTTGTTGTGGCCCTTCAGGCCCCTCTAAATATTATAGTTGAACATTTAATGCCAAATCATAAAGTTTCTTCAAAAATCCTAATAGTGGGAATGCATAAAGCTGAAAACTAGTCCTCAAGGTAATTACAAGCTTCTCACTTTCAAAACTTCCCCAAGAGTCCAAAAACTATGACCCCTTCTTCCTTACTAAAGGGTGATATTTACTCATCATGCATATGACTGCAATGCACATAACAATAATTAACTATCATGCATGAATAAACTATGCACGTGCATATGACCGCACTAATTAACTAGCATCTAGCATGCATGTAGCCATAATAAAAATAAAATGACTGGCATGCATATGACCACAATGCACATAACAATAATTAACTATCATGCATGCAAACCAAACATATAAACATCCATGATAATATGATTCCACCCCGAGGTCCAGTGTTGCAACCTCACTCTGATACCACTTTGTAACACCCCATCCCACATTCACCTGCCTTTACAAGCTCACCATGGTAAAAATGAGCTAAGCATTACTATACATGACCTGACATCCGAGTTCAAGTTATGGAAGTGGGAACCACATATCTGAACTTAATGCAACCTTCAAGGGACACATAATTACCTAGACATTAAAAAAATCTCACCAATGACCTTTGTTGGCTTGTTGGGGCTTGACCCAGGTTCAAAGGTGATTTAACCAAAAAAATCACGGTACTACTGGCCCTTTTGGTGACATTCCATGGAGAGCAGACTAAGGTCTCACCCGAAGTAGTATGGTAGCGTGCTAGAACCAGGTTTCTGCACCCTGGAGATGTCTGATGGTTTCAAGTGGTCCGCGGTTCGGCCCTGCGTGCACATCGCTACATGCACTTACCCATTCCTCACAGCCTGAGATGTTGCCTTTGCGCAGCCCTACTTGAGGGTTGAACAATTTTATTACCCAGTTCCTTACTAGTAATCCGATATTAGTTGATTAACTTAGCTTATTTGTATGCTTTCAATTATACTTAGAAATATTCACAATTCATACATGTGCGCGCAGTAAAGAAAAAGTATATTCGCAAATGATATCAAACATATAATAACTCAAAATAGATACACAAAATTGCTAACAAAACCTTTCTTTATTAATCTCTTCTCTGATTACAAACTCGACTCCACCCCACGCACTCAGCTGCAGGGGTCTGTGCACTCAGCTACGGACTCTACTAGGCCTTTGTGGACTCAGCTACAGAGCCTTCTCCTACTCTACAACCCAAAGACATACTTCGCACTATGACTCAATCACTTAGACTTTTCATTCTCCTTTTGATTTTGTCCTTTACAACTTAGAGCCTTGCTCTATTTATACAATCCCATGGTCTACGGAACATGGGTAGGCTGACCTTACATTCAAAACTAGGGCAGATAGCCCTATGACTCTAACATACATTTCACACCTGCAATTCGCAGAGCTTTACAATAGTATTAACTCAAAACTTGGGCTTTGAGCCCCAAAACATGTCGTGGGGGGATTCCATGCCCAACAGGCCCCCCACACAAACATCATGACTCGCCCTTGAGTCACTCTATCGTCGTGACGATCTTGGTGCAGAGTCCCTCCAACTATTCTCGAGTGGTACTGATATCTGCAACGCACTAAGATAATGCTTGCTGAACCTACTGCATCCGTTCTTTTGAGACCTCTGTGTCTGAATTGTTTCCCTACATCTGTACTGGCATCTGTTGTGTATGTTTATAGTCACGTGCCTTTGTCCAGCTCCTCAAAGCGCGAAGACTTTGCTTCGGCCTACTAATCAGATAGATGCCCACCTGTGTAGGGCTTCAAGCGACTTCCATTTACTTTTCCTGGGAAGGTTTCTCCATTTAGTTTGACTAGCTAGACTGTGCCTCCGTCTATGACCTCCTTAACCATGTATGGTCCCAGCCAATGCATTCTAAATTTTCCTGGAAATTTTTCAAACTTACTGTCATAGAGTAGTACTAAGTCATTTACCTTGAAGTTGCGCAACTTGATATGGCAGTCGTGCCAGGCTTTTTCACGCTGCTTTTGTACCTGCTGCTGAAACCCAGCCAAGAACCATTCTTCCTCAAGCTCTTCTAATTGCGCGAGCCTTTCTTCCAGAGCTTCGTGGTCCGTCATCCATGTGAGCATGGTTATGCATAGACTAGGTACGATATATTCCATCAACATGACAACATCCAAGCCATAAAATAACCAGAAAGGTGTTTGTCCCATCAATTTCTTGCACGTTGTTCTGTAAGCCCATAGCACTGCAAGTACGCGTAGGTCCCAATTGCTTCACTGCACGTTGCACACTTTGGTCAGTGCAGTCTCCAGTATTTTTTTGAAGGCTTCTATAGTCCCATTAGCTTGTGGGTGGTATGGTTTACTTTTCTGATGATACACCTAGAATTCTTCTGTGAGCGCGCTGATGGTTTCGTTCAGGAAATGTGTTCCGTGATCACTCATTAAGATTTTCAGACAGCCAAATCGGGTCAGCACGTTTTCAAACAAAAACTTTGCAGGCATAGCGACCGTGCAGTCTTTTACCGACTACATTTCCACCCATCATGTCAGATACTTCGTTGCAGTGATGATGTAGCATGCACCCATCTTTCCCTGAGGTTTGATCGGTCCTACAAAGTCGATTTCCCATTTTTCAAACGACTACAGTGTCATTTGTGGATTTAATGGCATCACGTCCCTCTGCGATGGTTCTCCAATCCTTTGACATATATCGTAGTCCTTATAGTGTGCTTTCGAATCTTGGTGTAGGGTTGGCCACCACAACCCTGCGTAGAGAATATTTTGTGCAGTTGATTATCCTACATAGTGTCCTGCTGCAATGCCCCCATGTGCTTCCGTGGGGATCTAACTTCGTTCAAATTCAAGTATGTATCTTCGCAATATCTCATCATTTCCCATTTTGTATAGGTGCCCCACGATGATAGAAAAATCTGCTACATGCACCACCAATTCCTTCTTCTATTGGATGGAGTATTCCTTCGGCATAGTCCATGTTTTCAGAAAATGGATTATATCTTCGAAGTGTCCGTCCACGACATGCACCGAAAAATAGTTGTGCATCAGGTAATCCTTCCTCCAAACTAGTAGGTTCCTCGCTCGTCTCAATACACAACAAGTGATCCGGTCCTGTGTTCAGGCATCCAGGTTTGACCATGACCTCAAAATCATATTCTTGAAATAATAAGAGCCACTTGCATATGCGCCCCCCAACACAGGTTTATTGACCAAGCATTTCAGTGCAAAATGGTCCATATACATCTTGAAATTTCCTCCTAGAAAATAGTGTCGGTATTTTTGGAGCACATACACCATCGCTAACCCTTTCCGCTCAATTGTGGAATAGTTCTTCTCAGCTTTAGACAATCGACGACTAGCAAACACGATAGGGTAGTCCAAGCCCTCGTCACCTTCCTGTGTGAGCACTACTCCCAGCGCGGTACACGATGCGTCAACATGGACATGAAACTCCACATCCCATTTTGGGAAGACCAGGATTGGAGCAGAGGCCAATTTCCCTTTTAGGACATCCAAGCTCTTCATGCAATCATCATTCCAGTAGAATGTGACATCCTTTTTCAATAGTTTCTCCATCGACACGGTGATTTGGGCATAAATTTTGATAAACTTCCTATAGAATCCTGTATGTCCCAAGGTAGCGTGCAACTATTTAACACTTCATGGTGCTTCCAAATTTAGAATTACTACAATCTTTGCAGGGTCCACCATCAGTCCCTGTTTGCAGACCACGTGTCCCAACAGGTTCCCAAAGGGAACCAGGAATGTGCACTTCTTAAGGTTCAGCGTAATCTGGTGTCGTCGGCAAGTATCCAGCATCAAGCGTAAGCTTGCTACATGGTGCTTAACCAATCCAAAGACCGTCCAATCATCCAGATAGACCTCCAAGAACTTGTGGATGTATTCTTTGAATGCGGAAACAACAATGTGCAAAAAGATGGTTGGCGCATTCTTCAATCCAAATAACATAACGGTGTATTGAAATCAGCCCCATTCCATTGTGAAGGTCAGTTTTCTCCTATCTTCCAGTGCGATATTAATCTGGTGGTACCCCAAGAACCCAACCGTGAACAACTATGATTATTGTCCGCAAACATTTTCCAATACTCCCTCTGTGAATAGTGTCAGGAATGGGTCATGTACACAGGTGTCATTCAGCTTCCTGAGGTCCAAGCATATTCTTATTTCGCCCTTCTATTTTTTCTCCTGTACTACCATAAGACTCACCCAGTCGGATTCTTCCACTGGCTCAATAATTCTAGCTGCGAGCATTTTGTCTATTTCTACATGGACCTTTTCCTTCTATTTCGGATTCAAGCGATAAGGCCTCTGCTTAACCGGCTTCACACCAAGTTTCAGGGTAATCTTCATCATTCCTAAGTAACCAACGATCCCTTTTAAATCTGTAATTTTGGTCGAGAATAAGTCCTTGTATTCGCGGAGTAACTCAGCGACCTTATCCACCGTGGCATCATCCCAATAGTCTCCAAGCGTTTCATACTTTGGTTCCGCCTCCGTTCCAATGTTTACCTACTTCGTTTTTAGCAGTGCGATAGCCTTCCCTTTGTGGAATGTTAATATTTCATGGATCTTCATCATCCTCCTTCACATTTACATTGTAACACTCCAGTGCGCAGCTTAGCTATGTCGCCCATTCCGGCTAAAGCACTTCCCTTGGCTCCTAGGGTATTTTGAAGATAGCTGCTTTTACTGCTTGTAGCACATGATCAACAGTATCCCGCCAATGATCTTCAAATGTGAAGGTTAGCAGGAATCCTTCACGCAAGATATCCAATTCACTCGTGCCATGGCGGAGCTCTCTCTCAGTATACCAATTCATGGGTATGACATCTAGAGTATGATAAAACAAATGCACCCATTCAAGTTGTGGCTCTTCTTCGTAGGCCTTGGTCCATTTCGCGAGGTGCATACGTGGATCATCCCATCCATCATACTTGTCTGCTAGCCGCATCTATGGTTTCCCAAATCGTAGGTGCATCATCCTTCTGCATCCATGCCAGTCCTCAAAGCTTCTCTGATGCGTACCCCACCACCTTGTGATCGTAGCACGTAGTGCCCATTTCAGAGTGTCAAAATGTTGTTGTTCTCGCACCTCTCTTTCAAATTTTTTCAAGAATTTATCCACTGATGTCAACCTGTCATACATAGGCAAATCCCTTACTTCTATTGTTATGCAATGCAGTGATCTTACCATCATGTTGCAATTGAGCGTGGTTACCTCGTGTAACTAGTTCTGCCATCATTCTATTTCCTCATCCGAATCCAATGTGCAGGACCTTTTGCGCTCCCATGAAATCCTACCATCTGCTATAGGATTCACCCAATCCTATTCCTAGGCAGTTATCTTGTAGATACAGTCTAGATCGTCATCGCTCACTGGCTCTATGTAGCATGATCCTTCCGTAGGGTCTAAAGGTACCACTACGCACAATGACTTTTTCTCAAAAATCATTTTGCGCTTCTTTATATTTATCACTCCATTCATGTCAGTGGCCCAATCTATTCCTAGTAGTACGGGATAGGGATTATTATCATTGACAATCTCTATCACTTCGAAATATACAAGCATGCTTGCACCTTCAATATCCACTATTACTCCCTGCAATCATCCCATCGGTAGGATCTTCTACTGGTTCGCCATTCATAGTTGAATAGGGTACCAATGCAACGCAAGCCTGCCCATGTGTTCCCATGTTTGCTTTGGTAGTATATTCACATCTGATCCTAGATCCAGAATTACTTGATCCATTTCATACTCCCCAATTTGCGTAGTCAATCTCATTTCCCTTCCCGTTCACAATGTGTGCTTTCCAAGCTTCTAGACTACGCGTAGTTCCCCTAATCCAACACATCTAGTGATGAGTTCTTGCAATCCTTTCACTACTTTGCTATCGTGCAATGGCTTCATGCATGTCTCCAGAAAGGTAGTGAGCATTGAAGGATTCATCTCCGGTTCTAGTTGATCCTTACTACCTAAAGTGGAGGCCTTCGTGAAGCTCTTCTTAGCTTCCATGAATGTCTCCTTCGCGCTCTCCAAATCAAATTCAAGTTCCTTTATGGGAGCCTTGTGAACCCATGCACTTTCTTCAGGTTGCTTGCCCTTGTCCTCTCCTGTTGTGATACCCCTTCAGAGCATGACGTTTACGTTCGAGTCCTCTTCGCGCAACTAAGACCTCATCATTTGTAGGTTCTAAGTCGGGGCAGGCTGGAGTGTTCCTTTATCGTGCAACCTCGCTATCAGTGCAGGGCAATCCTCCATCTCATGATCAAACTAGGTACAATATAAAAATGATGCCCCTTTCGGATTTGTACAATCACGGGCATAATTCCCTGGCCCTCCGCAATTGTAACAAATCAGCTGTTTGCGACCCCTTCCTAGTCCCATTCCACCTCAACCTCGTCTGTGCCCCTGGAATTCAGTGTGCGCTATTCCTGCATTTTGATCGAGAGCTCATGTTTCGGTCTGAACTCTGTAGGCAGGAGTCTGATCCATCATCAGTTCATAACTTCTACAGGTGCATTCGTCATGGCCTGCTAATCTGCAAAAATTACAAAACAACTGTTGGGATGTCTGTGTATACTTCTATAATAGATGAAAATTATCCATAGCATGTTTTCCTCCTATATGAAAAATCGCGCACCATAATGCTAGAACTATGATCAGTCCTACTTGTGCTTCTGGTCTTAAGGGCATCTACGTTCCTCCGGCCAAGTAGTTTGCGAAGACTAGACAATGATCCTTGTCGTGTCCCTGTCCCTTGCACTATATGCACCATACCTCCTCACACGCCTCTAGGCAAGTTATCCTGTCCTGTTTCAAACTCTGCATTTCCAGACACAGATTTTTCAGTTGCGCATGGATTTGTTGGACTCTCAGGCCAGGATCTTGTATGTGTGTCTCATGCAGTCTCATTGCAATCTCCAAAGCTTCGGCCTGGGTGGATAACTTCTGCTGTGATAGTGCGGTCCTTAGATGCAGCGTTAGTGACGCTACAAACCATGCGCTATGCTATCCATCTATCAAGGTCATGTTGTCTTTGCAAATCATATTCTTCAGTCTCTTATCCATCTCCCAAGGGGTCTCACCTGGAAGCATCGTGATTTCCTTAAACCCGATAATCGACTGTGTCTAGAAATTTTAGCCTGCTAAATTCCCTGTTTAGTGCAACCTGGATATCTACGATCCCCACATTTAGATGGTCATTAGAATGCTTAATGTAACATGTCAGTGCATGATCCTGCAATGCGCTTACCAGCATTGCCTTCTTTATATTGTCATCCATGACTCCTTGTGCTTCCCATACCACTTTTACTATGAACCAAAATTGGTCTGGATCTTTGTTTCATACTCCTTTGAACACTCGCAATCTTATCGCACTCACTATATTGAACTATGGTGGTGGTGGAGGTGGTGTGGGCAGAGATGAGGGTGAAGGTGGTGAGACTGGTGGTGGTGTAGGTGGAGGTGGTATGAGTGGAATTCGTTGCCTTATCAAACTAACTGCACTTCTTGGTGAAACTTTCGCGAGCTCTTCCTGACATTCTCGTCGAGGTGAAATCAAGGGGCTATTCTCTATCTCTGCACTACCTTCATTTCTATAGATCCTCCCACTTTGTGTAGCCCCAAACATCAATTTATTCGCATAACCCACTTTTCACACAATAGCATTTTAATCCAAGTGTTCAAAGATTTAATGTACTTACCTTGCGGTCCTTTGAGGAAGTGTCGTTCCGCCTCACTGTAGCTGACTGTCGTGTCTACTGTGAATTCGGTGATAAACCCTCCTATAATTCGATCGAGCCAATGGTCCATAGCAAGTGCGATCTTATATTTCGATGCTTCTAGTCCGCGCACCCATTTCTGGAGTCCACACAATCGGTTTGTCAAGCCTACACCTTCCCTGATTGTCTGCTAGCTTCACGATCCACTCATACAACTCAGAGGGGAAGGATGCAAAGAAAATTTCATGGAATTCTGTATATAAGTAGCGCTCTAACCATTGTTCCTTTGATACTCACGGATTCCTGTTTTCCTATGCTGCAAAATCATGAGTCTTTCTGTCTAACCACCCTTAAATTTATTTCTTCGTCAAATTCCAATGACACAACATCAGACATCCCTCATGCAGATCTTGGTCCCGGCAACGAAACCATTTGTTGGCTTGTTGGGGCCTGACCTAGGTCCAGATTTGATTTAGCTAAACAAATCCCAGTACTACTAGCCCTTTCGACAATAGTCCACGGAGTGCGGGCTGAGGTCTCACCCGAAGTAGTATGGGAGGATGCTAGAACCAAGTTTCCGCACCCTGGAGATGTCTGATGGTTTCAAGTGGTCCGCAATTTGACCCTATTCACACGTCGCTACGCACACTTACCCATTCCTCACAGCCTGAGATATTGCCTTCACGTAGCCCTACTCGAGGGCCAAACAATGTTATTACCCAATTCCTTACTAGTAATCCAATATTAGTTGATTAACTTAGCTTATTTGTATGCTTTCAGTTATACTTAGAAATATTCACAATTAATACAAGTGCGAGCAATAAAGAAACAGTATATTCGCAAATGATATCAAACATATAATAACTTAGAACAGATACACAGAATGGGTAACAAAAACTTTCTTTATTAATCTATTCTTTGATTACAGACTCGACTCCACCCTATGCACTCAGCTGCAGGGGTCTGCGCACTCAGATGTAGACTCTACTAGGCCTCAGCGCACTCAGCTATAGAGCCTTCTCTTACTCTATGACCCAAAGACACACTTCGCACTGTGACTTAATCACTTAGACTTTTCATTCTCCTTTCGATTTTGTCCTTTACAACTTAGAGCCTCATTCTATTTATACAATCCCATGGTCTGTGGACCATGGGTAGGCCAACCTTACATTCAAAACTAGCGCGAACAGCCCTAGGATTCTAACATACATTTCGCGTCCGCAATTTACGGAGCTTTACAATAGTATTAACTCAAAACTTTGGCTTTGAGCCCCAAAACATGTCGTCGGGGGATTCCATTCCCAACAACCTTTCCCTGAGCTAGAACCATTTTTTTCACCCACTTTACCTCCCAATTGCACGTATGTAGGCATGTGCATGTGTCCAGAAGGATCCAATCGCACACACACAACTAACCCTCCATGCGGCTACAACTGAAATTTCTGGGATATGAGAGTGCAATCAGAAACCATGTTCCTAGTTTTCAAGGCTAGCCTCTAGGCCAACCGCCCAAAAATCTATGATCCAACTACAAGAGTGATCCAAAAATGGATCCTGGATAAATCTCTAAGTCTAAAAGACTTCATGCAAGAGGTAAAAGGTGCCAAATGGCACAAATCCTTCGTAAATCAGAGTAAAATCAAAATCGCATGCTTCTCTCAGAAACAGTCTCATTGCAAATATCTCCTCGTTTTGAATCCAACGCAACTTGAATGGGAAAAAACGGACTCCAGATGAAGGAGTTATTGTAAAATGAAAATTGCCCCATGTCCTTAGAAAAGGAGGCAATTTCATTAAATTTTGAACATATTGAAAATTTTGATTTTTAATATAGGCTCACAGGTCAATCCATAGCTGACAAATGGCAGGCTGGGATTGGGCCATGTGGCCCTATTTGATTGGTCAAAGAGGAAATATCGCATCGGCAGATGGCTATATAAAGGAGGGACCTCAGGTCTTAAGGCATCGCGACATGCGATTGCCGAAATATCACATCGCATATAACCAAAGGGAAGGACTTACCCACAGGCACAGTGACTTGCCGAAGTGCAATTGCCAATATCGGCAGATCGCAATCGGCGCTGGCATAGACCCTATTATATCAAGAGGCCTCATACTTGTGCGATCTGTATTTGTGACTTATCGCATCACAACATCGTGTCGGCACAACACATGGAGCGAGGCCACATATATATGTATACGGGCAATCCGATGGCCAAACCCGACGCTGATATAAATTGGGATTCAATATATTTTGAAATCCATTTGAAAGGAATTTTTAATACATTTTCGTATATCTCGCTTATTAAGCGAAATACAAAGGGGAAGCAATATGCGATGTAAACCGGACCCAAAAGGGTTCTGGAATGGAAATATATATAATTACAAATCCGCCCAAAGCCATTTTTTACATTAATTTCACCGTTTTTAATGTATTTCCAAAATACAAAGGGACGGGCCATTTCGGCATGCGATGGTGACTTGCAAGCGGACCCGATAGGAGAATAAGGTGGATTTAAGGACTTTTGAAGTCTGATACATTGAGTTTTGGTGGATTTTCTCCATTTAAAATACATTTTCCTGTGTAAAACAGAAGGTGACTGTGTTTGGGATTCTGAAGGATTTCAAGAGGCCCGAGGCACTCTTACGTTACAGAAATGGTGGCCACCTCCCCTTTTGGCGTTAAGCAATGATTGTATAATGCCTGGAAGAGGAATCTGAAATGAACAGGCAGCACAGCTTTGGCTTTGAAGCCACAGACAGAGAGCCAAGAAAAGGGGGCAGCACTGAGACAGAACACAGATAACGAGAAGCAAAAGGAGGCACGGAAATTCGCAGAGGCTGAGAGGAAACACCGAGAGCACAATTGATTCATTTGCTTGGAGGTCGAGCGAAGCACTGATAACACAGAGAGTGGTGAATTCTCATTCGTGGAGGTAGCATGATGCTCAGGAGAAGTTCCGAGAAGCTCATGGAGGCCCGTAATGCTCAGTGAATGTGTGGGCAGAGTTGGAGCGCTGAGGAACCCATTGGGAGGCTCGGTGTGCCAGAGCGCTTAATAGAGCGAAGCCACCAGAGGTTGGAGGCAGCACATAAATACTTCAGTGAAGTATCAGACAGCAAAGAGACCGAATGATCTAGTTGTTGCTGGTGTTGTTTGAGTTGAAGACAGAAGAAGGAGTCTAGAGACAGTAAACAATTTTGAGGGAGTCAGAGAAGCCGGAAGCTCAAGAAGCTCAGAGCATTGACTGAAGGAATTAGTCTAGAGAAGCCTAGATTTGTCTACAGCTAAAGGACAACTAGGGGTAAGATGGTATTCTGAGCCCATTGGTTCATTTGTAAACCATATGGAGTTGAGTCACAGACTTGTAAAAGAATTCAACCATAATCCCAAAGAGCCTAATCAAGTTGATTAGAGCTCAAGGAGACGTAGCCCAAGATATCAGGGTGAACTCCATATTATATTGTTGTCTCATGTGTTTGTTTTACTACTGCATTGTTCATTGTTATATGCATTTATATATATGTTCAAGCACATTTAAATATCAACATACACAGCAGATTTTAAAGCACATAAACAACCAACAATAAATACAAGCATATGCCTATACTTTAAAGCATTTCTTAATTCCGCATCGGCTAATCAAATAGACTTGGGAAAATGCAAGGTTTGGAAGTGGGAGAGGTTCTTGTAAGCTAGATAAGAAGCCTAAGTTCCCCATTTTCAGATCAAAGAGCCTCCAAAATCAATCTTCGAGCTCTGATCATGTTCAACTCATGAAAGACATAATAGTAATTTATGCAAACTCTTTGTAAACAAAGTACATGTAGCTCATGAATGCCTATCTCGTCACTGATTCATTAAATCATTAGAGAATCATCAAGAAGGCTCACTAACCTCTCTTACTTGTTGCAACAACACATATTAGCTCATGCATTCATATAAATAACTAAGAGTCTATCAGACCATGGAATATATCCATAACAAGAGCACATCATATAATGAGATATATACCATGCATGTAACTAACATTTAACCAGAATGAAACCATGACAAACCAATCATAAAATCACACATCAAATTAGAACATGTACTTATTGTTCTTAATAAGAAACAACACATAATAACATATGAATAATTTCAACCAAGTCAGGTACTTTCACGTACCACCCGACCATAGATTGGGACTGAACCAAATCTCTCTTTCAACCTAATCACCCCCATTCCATATTCCAACCATGAATATGGGATCACATAGGATAAACCAAAACATAACTAACCAGGAAATCTGAAGGTTAAACCACCTCCACCCTCAATCCATAGTGATCTCACCCGAACCTGTCCAAAGATCACCAAAGAAAAACAAGCTAATATGCCTTAGAGTTTCTTCACCATACCCAGAGGAATTTTCTTATCTCCACCAACGTATGAAGAGCTTCCCGGAGAAGACCATCTCCATTCTCGACCCTTGGGATCTTCTTGGGACCACCTCAACCCGTATCCAAAATCTACTGACAATTCAAAGCTCAACCAAATACGAAACCCACTACACCATAGCTATCTAGGAAATGACATAGGAGCATTTTGTACACAACTGTCAATCCAGGAAATATCCATGCCAATGATAGAAAAATGACCAATAAACTGATGCATGAACCATGCATCCAAATCCCAACAAGATAATCACACATGTAAACTATTACTTTCAACAATCCTCCTCTTGGTTTCTCTTTTCCTTACTTTATTTTTATCCTTGATTTATGCTCATCCAATTCCTCTTTCACTCCTTCATTTCCTTGCTTGTCTCTTTCTTGTGTCCAAGTGATCTCTCCCTCTCTCCTCTTAGTGTTCAATTTCTGAAATTGATCAGAAGATGGAAAAGTTGTGAATTGTTTCTCAAGTGCCTTTTTATCATTGATGTTTAGTGTATCTTCCTTTCCTTTTCCTTTTTTCTTTTATTTTCCTTTATTTTCTCTTTAATTTTCTTTTCATGCATATTTTTGTCCCTTCATCTTCATTTTCTCCTATTTTCCTTTATTCCTTGAATTAATTTCCATTTATTGTCTTTACCAATGCCAATGCAAATTTCCATAGCCATTAATTAACCATAAGTGACCCCCAATGTGACATTTTCCCCTCCATTCAACTTGGAATATATGTCCCATGGCCTTGGTCTTATTTTTTCTTTTGTAATGTCCTTCCATTTACATGGAAAATTAACTCGGGGCTATTACAAACCCCTACCCCTTGGGGGAACGCTATCCTCAGTGTTCTATGACACTTATGACCAACAAAACATACTGATTATGGAGATTTATAAACACAACTCGATACAATATTTACAATGAAAAACACATATACTTATGTCAATTTGCTTCAACCAGCAAATCAATGTATTGTTTATGGAGTTTTATAAACACAACTTGATATAGTATTTACACATATGCACATTTTCTTCAACCAACAAATAAAAGGATACGATTCCTGCATCAAAGACAAGGGAATTTAGAGGCTTACACCTCCACCCTCAAAAGTAGTACCAAGATTCACCTCCTTCCAAGGAATTCTAGAATCCACTGCTAAGATCAAAGTGTACCTCCAATGTCCAGCACTACAATCCTTGCACTACTTGTTCCCTCAGTGCACAATTCCCAACTCATTATTTCTCAAGCACACTCCCAATGTGATTTTGATTCCAATCAACCATGTAATTTACCAAAACACATTTATTCCTCTACCATCCCTTCTCTACTTCCCAGTCCCTCGGGCAATCTGGTCACCCCATTCCAGATACTATACCGCCTCTACCCTTAATATCAGTAATTCAAGATTGGTCTCTTCCTAAGTTGTTTAGGGCTCCAGGGTCTACTATCTCAACCCACAACCTCCAGGGAACCTAAGTTGTTACAGGGCTCCAACCCACAAACTCTAGGGAACCCACGTTGTTACAGAGCTCTAGAGATCCTGTCCCAAGCCACAGCCTCCAGGTATCACAAGAACCAATCCTTTCTCAACACGTACACATAAACACAGTGTACAACAAAACACATACATGTACACACAATGAAACACAACAAATACACATGTCACAATACAAAGACTACATAATACACATGACATAGTACACCATGTACAGAACACAGCATGTACATAATAATAGTCTTGCACATGCAAAGACCACACCATCTCTACCAGTCAACCTTGACTGTAATTTCTTACCATGCCTTACTATGTGCATCCGCAACCCAAGTCTTAGGTTTGTGGCTCTTTCCACTATCGATGCTTGTCCCAACATGTCACAGATCACACTACTTTCATTCCATTGATGTATCCTTCAACATTGCTTGTCCATAAAATAAACATAGGCATAGTTATAAGCGCATAATATCAAAATAATATCCACATGATACTAACCTCGTATACCTTTCAGGGTCACTTTCCCACTTAATTCCTCATAAAACTAAGAATATTTTCATTTCATTCACCTTCATAAATCAACCATTATCCCGAAAGAATGATCCCTGATAACCCTTTCATTAGCATAATAATGATCACAACACAATTACCAGTATTCATAACGTCAAGGTTAAGAGAAATTCCTGTATATGTGCAACTAATGCATAATATTGAGAACAACAATTCCTAACTTAGCCAAGGCAGTTGGTACCTCAAATCCATTTAGTTTAGCTTTCCTGATTTCCTTTCTCATGAATATCCTGCCACTGTCCATTTACCCCAATGGACCCAACCATCCCAACTAGTTGTCATATTCTTGCCTTCAGCTTCCCTTTATTCATGCACTGAGATTCATCTAGGTCTTATATTACCTATTGGGTTTCACTCAGCTCTCCCTGAGCTCCATTAACTTTCCTATTTCCCTAAACAACTCCCAAGACCCTCAAAACATAAAATAAAAGAATAAGAAGGAAAGATATTGAAAACAAGGGAACCCAAACAACAATACAACACCACAAACAAAGTGGCATGGCCATGCACTATTCAAAGTCAAAATTGTAAATCAAACATAAACAAATCACAACATCAAAATAATAAAATTTCAATAGACACCATGACTCAATGCCCATGGTTTCCTAGTTCTTCCAAGAGTTCATGAATGAAAGCTCAGCCCAAGCCTTATTCAATATCTATGGAAATCTATTTTGTCATGAAATTGCTTGCATCATACTTTCTTGAACACACAACTGCAAGTGCATTAATATATATAAAAATATACCAATTACCTTACCGTGTTGTATTGAGCACGTTGCCCTGCAACTAAACACCTGCACATATCATCTCTCAAGGGATTTCAATTCCTTTGACAAAATCAGCTATAACTGAAACTAGCTATTATGCCTGAATCTAATCAACCATATTTCATGTAGCTTCCTGGCCCCAAATTGATTCTATGCACTTTAACTTGCTCTATTTCTCTGTCTTAGAGCATGAGCTTCTTCTATTGTAGGATGCATTAAGGCTCTACCTGGAAATTTCCCTTTGGTTCCACCTTCCATATCGATAATGGTTGCCCGATGATTTTCCTGCCTGTTATCCACTGCTACATAGATCCGAGAAACACTCTTAGCTACATCCTCAACTGTCTCCACCTCCTGAGAATTGTAGATCTGAGGCCTGCCATGCTTCCACTGCACCACACTATTAGAAAGGGAAATCCTCCTTGCGATAATCTCCACCAGAGGTTCAACACTGCAATGGTTCTTTTCCATTGCCTTTATTCTACTACTCCATAGGCTGAGACCCGTGTCTTTTCTCAGCTACATTAAACTTCTTATGTGGGGCCACATTTTCCTTGTCACCTACATATTGATATCTTCCTTGCTTCTTAGGCCATTTTCATTTAGTTGTCTCATTACCCTTCCAATCACTCTTGAACTCAAGCTTACGCTTTGGTTTCTCATAGTAATGCTTTAGCTTTTGGATGGCTTCCTCTAATGACTAAGCCTCATCAAAATCAATCTATTCTTTGAATGCTATAGGAAACCCATTGATGAACCTTTGGATCTTCGCTTTCTCATCCTTGAGAAATGGCACATATCTCAACAACTCTATGAATTTGGTTGTGTACTCTTCATCTGCCATGGAACCCATCTTGAGCTCATAAAAGTCCTTGCCATTTCCATCATAATACCTCTCAAGTAATTACTTCTTCCTGAAGAGTCTTTCAAACTCATGCCAAATCAACTTCTCTTCTTTGATGCCTCTGACATGCTTAACATCTTCCCATCAAACATTTGTTTTTCCCTTGAGACTAAAGGTAGTTGTCTTGGATATCATGTTCTCAAATTAATCATGAATTCTGAAGAATTTTCACCTCCAAAGAAACCATTCTTTTTCATATTCTAACCTATTCAAATTTCCATCAGAAGTAAGAGTCTTGGCTTTCTTGAACTCCTCCTATGATTTTGTTGATGGTGATGTCTCTCGAAAGAAGAGCTAGAATAAAATCCATGAGTGTTAACCCTCCTCCCAGGTATATCCCTGAGTCTGCCACTCTTCACTGTATCATCCTTGTCCAACCTGTGCCTTTTCTAATACCTGCTTCCATCAGCACCATTAGTCTTTTATTCCTATCTATCCCCGTGACTGATTCCTAGTTGTCCTTGATTTTTCAACTCTAAAAGGATTTGAAGAATAACTGCACTGACTTTAGCTTGCTTTTCTTCATATTTTGAAATTATTTATTATGCCTCAATCAATCTTCTATTGTCTTCTTTAAAACTTTTGATCTCTACCCTCAGACTCCTTAATGTATCTACTAGATCAGGATAATATTCCTCTCCTTACTACTCAATTAACTTTTCCCATTCCATTGATTTCACTTCAGGCATGTATGGGGAGTCATATGAATTGTACTCAACTATTCTTCTCTCCATCTCTAGTCTTCTATTGTCTAGAAAACATACCATGTTAGATAAACCAAATAGAAGACATAATCAAAACCATATCTCAATGTATCTCAGGGGAGGCTATTACATTTGAACAAGTCAGTCCAAATTAGAATGATACACAATAATATCAAGAAATTATATGTCATTAAAGCAACCAGAATGATAATACTCATTATGCATATGACCACAATGCACATAACAACAATTAACTATCATGCATGAATAACCGATGCACATGCATATGACCGCACTAATTAACTAACATCTAGCATGCATGTAACCATGATATAAATAAAATTATTGGCATGCATATGACCACAATGCACATAACAACAATTAACTATCATGCATGTATGCCAAACATATAAACCTTCATGACAATCTAATTTTACCCCGAGGTCTAGTGTTGCAACCTCGCTCTAATACCACTGTGTAACACCCCACCCCGCATTCACCTGCTTTTACAAACTCACTAGGGTAAATATGAGCCAAGAGATACTATACATGATCTGATATCCAATTTATAGTTATGGAAGTGGGGTCCACATATCCAAACTTACTGCAACCTTATAGGGACACATAATCACCTAGACATGAGAGAAATCTCACTTGTGACCTTTCCTTGAGCTGGAACCATCTTTTTCACCCACTTTACCTCATAGCTGCATGCATGCAAATCTGTGCATGCAACTAGAAGGATCCAATCGCACACACAAATCACCCACCATGTGGATACATCTAACATTTCTAGGACCTGATAATGCATCTAGAAGCCCTTTTCCATACTTTTAGGGCTAGCCTCCAAGCCAACTGCCCAAAACTCTATCATCCAACTATAGGAGCCTCCAAAATCAATCTCAAGACTTTTATCATGCTCAACTTATGAAACACGCAATAGTCATTTATGAAAACACTTTGTAAGAAAAGTACTTGTAGCTCATGAATGCCTATTTGCTCGCTGATTCATTAAATTATTAGAGAATAATCAAGAAGGCCCACTTCCCTCTCTTACTGGTTGTAATAACACATATTAGCTCATGCATTCATATAAATAACCAAGATCTTGTCAAACCATGGAATAGATCCATAACAATAGAAAATCATATAATGAGATATATACCATGCATGTAACCAACATTTAACCAGAATGAAACCATGACAAACCATTCATAAAATCACACATCAAATCAAAACACGTTCTCATTTCTCTTAATAAGAAACAACACATAATAACATATGCATAATCCCAACCAAGTTAGGGACTTCCATGTACCACGCGACCATAAATTAGGATTGAGCCAAATCTTTCTTTCATACTAATCACCCTCGTGCCACATTCCAAGCATGAATGTGGGATCACATAGGATAAACCAAAACATAGCCAACCAAGGAATCCAAAGGTTAAACCACCTCAACCCTCAAGTCATAGTGACCTGACCTAAACCGGTCCACAGATCACCAAACCAAAATAAGCAAGGATGCCTAAGATTTTCCTCACTATACCTAGAGTAATTTTCCTATCTTTGACCACCTATCAAGAGATTCCTGGAGAAAACCATTTACATCTTGACCCTTGGTAATTTCCTGAGACCACCTCAACCCGGATTTGAAATCTCATAGAAATACAAAGCTCAACCAAATAAGAAACCCACTACATCATGGCTATCTGTTATGAGGAATTTTGCATCTATGGATAAATACTAATTCCCTAGGTAGGTAGCTATACCTAGAACAAAATATTTAAAGTGCGTATCCTTTTTCTATAGACGATAAATAAGACAAAGGGAATCAAAGGACCTACTTGTTCTTTCGCTTTCCTTTTGTCTCCTTTGTATGACTCCCATCGCTCCTTCTTGAACTTAACTCGCACAAAAAGTACCTGCAAGCATAAACATAAGACAGAGAACCAATTAAATCAAGAGATCTATTGACTATAAGTAAATGGAATCTACATTCACACATATAAACATCATATATCAAGATAAGCATATGGAAAAAGGTGTAAACAACTTTATTAAGTAGAAGGAAGAATTACAACCATGGAGTTTGATCCATTGTCACTCTTCCAACTTGGGTTCCAACCAACATCACATCAATAGCACAGCACTCTGGCAGCATAACAACACTTTCTTATAATCTCAATCCTCACACCAACAACATCTCCTTACAAATTCTCAAAGTCCAACCCTTGATCACTTAGATGAGTGCTCAATTTATAGGCAAATGGAGAAGGTTTGGTCATAAATGAGGGTATTGAATGGCCTTCCAAACTTAGAGTTAGTTTCCATGGAGGAAGGGATGAGAGGATAGGAGGTTACTTAACTCATTCCCTATCCAATTTTGATCTCATAGGAGATGATAAGTGTGGGAATCTTATAGATGGCTCTAGAAGATAAGAATATTCCATAACCCTATGTGAATTTCACTCAATCTTGCCTAGAGTAGGTTAAAGTGGGCCTAGGTGCTCTGCAGAGCACCCTGACATGGGCATACCTACACTGAAGTGCACTTACCCCTGTCCAAAGTTGTGTTGGTCCCTCAAGGAGGCTTTTCTGGAGGGATTCATTCCAAGAAACTCTCAGAGAAGGAGGCATTCAAAGTGGTGACTTGTCTAGGGCATGTAGCAATTGAATTAGGGTTTGATGAGCCCTAATGGTACTGATTTGATCTGAATGATGGGAGTGATGTGCCCAAATTGATCTGTAACAGCTACCCCCTAAAGCATGAAGTCGAAAATAAAGATGTCGAGTGATATGCTTTATGATGTGATGAGGAGGTTTCGAGGTGGTTGGTGACCTGCATCGATTACAATATATAATATCATGATATTTTGATTTTTTCTCATGAATTGCTAAGAGAAGGCATACCCATGCTCAGCATATAAACTTTCATTACAAGTACATAGACAGTCATCTATAGATATAGACCCATGATAGGATGACCATCAACGTAAAGCCATTGTATGGATGACTTGGCACATTTCCTAAAATCGCAGCCCCGATGGATGAAACTAGATCCAGGGTCTTATATCTTGTTCAATCATTTGCTCAAGCACGAGTCTAACCATGCAAATATGTGATCTGAAGTCAAACATGGGAAGACACCATATGATTACCAGCCAATGATATAATCCGTTAACAGACGTGATCGAAATCACCAATGATGATAATGATCCTCAAGGTACTACAGTACATTCTGTATGGTGTGAATGGATTTTTTGATGTTGAACACCATATAAAGTCTTTCAGCCGAAGGCCAATGAAGTCAACCTATCACCGGAAGTGAGAAACCTGCCATTTATGTATGCAAGCTTCAAGGTACTAGAAGGGTGTTTCTAAGTCAACTTCTTTGATAATGTGGTGATGTCGACAAGAAGCGACTTGTCCCAGGAGGGCCTTGATGTATCCCACATCAACGACACGAAACGAGTGTAATGATTTTGGAGACATAATTTGATGGAAAACACAAGGTTCAGGAATGTCGGTCATGAAAATGAAGGTTTAGGAGTATTGCAAAGGATGAATTTCAAACTAAGTGACTTGTCTTGAACATGTCGATGACACTGAATGGATTGGCAACATCGACCCAAAACAAAAGTAATGGATGTTATGATAGACCAAGGTATGATGACCATCAAGTAGATAACCCAACCGAAATAGTCACAATGATGAAGTGAAAGTGTCATGTTCAAGAGTGACCTACTGCCATAAAGTGGTTTACCCCTTTTCCCATTTTCCCTAGTCATTGCTGACCAATACCTATTTATTTTTATCAAGCTTGAGGAGGATAACATATGCTTGTTGTATAATTTCACCCTTCGGGTGAATCCAACGCTATGTGATGTTTTAATGAGTCTAGCGAAGGTGAAACTCAGTCTTTTCATGATGGACAACTTTGTCGATATTTGATGTTTTAACAAGTCTAACGACAATGATAACTCGGTCCTTTCCATGTTTAGAGAGTTTGAAAAGGGACAAAAAGAAAACTCCACAAGTTATTTTTCATAGATTTATCTCTCAAGTCCAAAAAATCATAAAACAATACAAGAGAGAACCTATTGACCATGTTCAGTCAACGTATTCCTTTTTCGTAAATAATCTATCTCAGCTTGAAAAAGGGTTAAACTTATATTGAGTAGATGTCATTTCCAATCCGTTAACAAGCTAAAAAGGACAAGCGCTTGACAATCTTTTCATATTTCGAGAGTCTGAAAAGAGCTTAAAGAGGACTCCAAGGGGTTTCCTTTTTTGATGTTTAACAGAGCTCAAAAAAGAGATAAAATTATGCTTTGTGGTCAAAGTACAATTCACGATCGTGCACGTCGAATTCTGTAAGTCAGTTATAAATCTATTCAAAGCAACACCAAACGGATTAAACATGCCTGTTTCATTGGTAAAAATAGGTAAATACTAAATTTTACTCATTTAATGTTCATGAAATAAACATAAAAACAAGAATTTACCATGTTAGTTTTACCATTTGATATTTACCATTCAGTTTGTGCTCTGACCCTGTTTTTTACCTCAATCTTCATTAGCTGATTGCGAGAGTTTCTACAGATCATTTCTTGTGTCGTCCGAACTAGGTAGGAGATCTATCCCTCCTCTTTCTTTCCATGTCATTCTTTTACTATTTCATGCAAGTTTTTAAGGTTTTTAGGGCCCTTAGGGTTTGAATTTTTCGCCCTGGGATTAGCACAGGATTGCATGTTAAAAACTACACCGGGGAGTGCCCACATAGAAGGAATTCTGCACTGCAGCGCAGGGTCTCCTTGCCTAGGCTGCGCTGGGCGAGTTTCACAAACTTGTTTCATCAAATTGACCCAAAATTTCTCCAGTTTTTTGCATGAAAAGGATCTTAACTAAGCTTATGGTTTGATTTCAGGCTTTCATCAGATCATAATGTCTATTAATTGGCGAGAAAGAGAGCATGAAGAAGAATACATGGTTGCCCTATACGATCTGGGTACAATTGAGGCTCTCAGAAACTGTGGGTTTCTCAAATACTTTAGGTTGTCTAGAATGAGACAACAATCAGAATTATTACAGTTCCTAGTTCATGCATGGGATCCGACAGATCAAGATTTTCATATAAGAGACAAAGTTGTCCCTATTTTGATCTATGATGTTTACTTTCTTACAGGGTTATTGAAATGTGGTGCCCCCATATCTCTTTCAGATTCTTCCTATGGAGGGGAGATAGTGAGGGACTATGTTCGACAATTCTGTCGGCCAGGTACACAACCTAACAAGGACGAAAAGATAATCATCAAAGATATCGGTGATTTTCCTTTGAGAACAATCCTTTTCACCATCACAAATTTGGCAGGCAGTGTTACACTTCATCTGGAAAAAAATTCATATGTGCAATATGCTCTTGAGCATCTTGAGCCAACTTTATTCAACTGGTGTGAGGCAGTAATTTCTTCACTGAAAGAGAAGCTGACAAAGGTAAAGAGAGGTAATGCCAAGAACTTTAGCTATGGATCACTCTTAATTGCTTTTACCTTAGAAATAATTCCATTGATGCAACCCCAGCATGTAACACTGGGTGTAGCTGGTCCTAGAGATCCATGGGCATAGCGGTGGGTCGAATTAATGGCTAGACATGCTAGTCAGTCATCGATTACATTTTCCATTGCATTCTTCAGTTGGCTCGATCGACAACACATTGTCATCGAGAAGCATCCATACTCAAGGATGGACTTTTGTGAAGATCTAGAGTTGAGTCTACCAGTGGGTGCTCAATGGGGTGCTATAGGTAAATTGTTTTTTACCAAAATGTTTTTTGATTTTTAAGTTTCTACATGTTTTTGTGTTTTTATGTTCCAATACTAAACTAAAATCATTCTCATGCATGCAGATGTGGGGAATGTTCGACCTATGAGGCACCGACAGCGGGCAGGTGGGCCAACGCGAAGAAATGTTGGGAGAGAAGTTCTCCAGGATTTGGATTTGGCCAAGACATTGGCAGAGTTGTAGGATCATCTAGAGGGATTGACCCTTGGTATTCTGGATATCTAGATCGAGGAGTTACCTATGAGGCTGCAGCACCATACTATTGGTGTTCCAGGCCATTGGAGGTGGCTCTTGTGCATGATAACTCAGGCTGTGACCTTTTATCGTGAACATTATTAGGTCTACTTAGGATGCTTTTTGCATGCATTTTGAGTTTTTAGGTCAGATGACCAAACATGTCTTGGACACAAATTTTGTAAAAACTTTTAAAACATCTATCTATTTTTACTTTCAGAGTTTTTATATATATAGTTATGTGCAATCCTATTCAACTAATGATGTGAATTGAAAATTCTCTTACATGTGTCGCAAATGTCTATTTAACACATAGTTTGCTAATGAGTCAGTTAATGTGTTAAAGTTTCTGGAAATATATTGATATTGAATTTACTCAAAATGTCTTTCCAAAATACGAACTCTAAGGAACATATGAAGAATTTTTGTGTTTCGGACGGTATAAACGTTTGTTAGTTGCAGTATGACGAGTTGTGAGTCCAACCTAATGATGATTCGGCGAATTCCAAGTGAAATGGCATCAGAGAGAAGTTTTAGAAACACATTATACTTATCAATATTCTTTGTCGATCAACCAATACAAATCCCTTGAAAACTCACTAACTCGCCACTTGGAGTGAAAATGGCCCATGCTACAGAAGATAGGTTCTGCATACTATGACTAGCACCATCGGTGTAACCAACAAATGGTTCCAAAGGTTCCAACATCTACAACAAATGCAAAGTGGATTACTTAACCACATAAAAATTCTAAAAGACACACTAACACACACACATGCAATTAAAGCATATATACAATGATTTTTACTACACTCAATTAAGAATAGTAACGTTTGAGGTACATCCCATTTCGGGGTTGCGACAATGGAATTCCAACATAATCCACCAACTCATAGGCACCTTTTGCCAAAACACGCTTGACAATATAAGGACCCATCCAAAGTGGTTCAAATTTTCCTGCTCCTAGTTTATCAGCATCCTGATCGTAAAGCAAGACCAGGTCTCCATCTGATAAAATGTGAGGCTTGAAATTTCTATCATATTGTGCCTTGATTCATTTCTTATGCACTTCGTTACCCAATGCAGCTTCACAACAGGTTTCATCCAGATGGATAAGTTCCAAGAAACACGCTTCTTCTTCAGAAGTGTCAATCGTGAGTTTGAGAGATGAAATTTCACATTCTGTCAGCAAGATCGCCTCCAAACCATACACTAATTGAAAGGGTGTGAATCCAGTTGCATTTCTCACGGAGGTTCGATATGCCCACAAGGCAGAGTACAGGAATAAATTCCAGTTTCGTTTATGAACCCCTATCATTCTTTGAAGCATTAGCTTCAGGACTTTGTTGATGGACTCAACTTGTCCATTCGCTTTTGGATAATAAGGAGTAGAACTATCATGTGAAATTCCTAACTTAGCAGTTAACTCAGCCATCATCTGACTATGAAAATGTGACCCATGATATGTAACTATAACCTGTGGTACACCAAACCAAGCAACCATGTGGTTCAAAAAGAAAAGAGCAGCTGTCTCGCCACTATTGTTCAATGTTGGCATCGCCTTGGCCCATTTTGTGAAATAGCCAACGACGACTATAATGTACCCATGCCCCCTGGACGAGTTGGGGTTACATATCATGAATTCAATGCCCCATTTGGTGAATGGTCCAATAGCGAAGACAGGATGCAATGGTGTAGGTGGTAATCTAGCTTTGTGGTCATAGATCTGGCATGCATGACAACTTTTGACATCAATTATGCAATCTTTGAATATGGAAGGCCAAAAGTAACCAGCACGGAGAATTCTCTGCGCAGTAGCATAACTAGATAAGTGTCCACCACAAGCACCTAAATGGAAATCATTCAAAACTTTCTCGGCTTCCTCATGAGTGAGGCACCTTCATAAAATCGTATCAATACCACGATGATAAAGAGTGTCACCAACGATCAGATAATCTTTGGCTTGGTATCGAATACATCGTTGTTGTGAGTGAGAGGTATCTGGCCGAAAATTTTAGGTCTGGAGATAAATCAGTATATCTCCATACCACGTGTCAGATGATGAAATCAGGAACAAAGACTCATCCACAATTGATGGCTTTGATGTTGAATCAAAGGTATTCGAGGGAAGGTCGCAAAGAAGCTCGGCGAAGACTAGAGATTTCTTTGATTTATATTTGATGAACTCCAAATCAAACTCCTACAAAATGATGATCCATTTTGAGTATTTTCCCCCCAGGAATTGGTGTGACAAAATATATGTCATAGGGTTGCAATCCAAAATGAAAATGGTCTTTTGGAGCAGGATGTAGTGGCAAAATCTTTGTACATCTTGAACAGCAGCCAGAGCTAACTTTTCACTATAAGATTACTTAATTTTTGTATCATTGAGATTGCGGCTTAAATAATACATCGGATGTTCAATTTCCATCTTCTTCTTGAACTAAAACCATTCCAATGGTTGTATCTGCAGCAGCAAGATACAGGAAGTAGTCGTTTTGATAATTCATGGAATACATTAATGAGGCTCTAATCAAGGTATCTTTAAGAGCATCAAAGGAAGCTTGTGCAACCTGGTCCCAATGGAAGGGTATCCCCTTTTTCAATAAATGAGTAAATCCTTTAGCCATTTCAGCATAATTTGGAATGAACCTCCTCAGAAAGTTAGCCTTCCCTTGGAGTCTCTGTAATTGTAGTAGATTGGAAGGTGAAGGAAAATCAAGGATTGCCTGAACCTTAAGTGGATCAAGTCTAATTCCCTCCTTAGACACTATGAATCCAAGAAAATGACCAGAACCAACAAAAAACACACATTTTTGTGGATTGAGTCATATTTTGTAGTGTCGGCACCGTAAAAATATAGCTCTCAAATGCTGCGGGTGATCAATCTGCTTTCATGAATGAGCAGGTAAATCATCAAGGTGTGGTTGAACAATATGTTTGATGTCATGGAAGGCATAAGTCATCGCCCTCTGAAATGTTACCCCTGCGTTCTTCAAACCAAATAGGCGTTTCCTATAAGCGAATGTTCCCCATGGAAAAATAAATGTAGTTTTAGATTTGTCCTCTTGGCGGATATTGATCTGATTATAGCTGGAAAAACCATCCGTAAATGAGAATATTTCACATCCGTCACATTCATCAATAATCTAGTCGATAAAGGGAGTAGGATAATTGTCTTTTGGACAAGCCTGATTAACATCCCTATAATGGATGCACACTCATAATGTCCCTTGTTTCTTCATGACAAGAAAAATATTGGAAACCCAATCAGTAAGAGGAACAGGGTAAATGAAACCATCCTGCAAAATTTTTTCAAATTCTATTTTAATAGCAGCAGCCTTCTTTGGATGGACAAGATGGAGGTGTTGTCGCACTGGTTTGACATTAGGATACATTTTAATTTCATGCTCAACTATACTGGATTCAATTCCTGGCATCTCCTCGTATGACCATGCAAATATATCTCGAAATTCACGAAAGATACCACAGTAAACATCAAGTTCTGATGGAGAAGATTTTCCAACATGAATGTTTTCTACAATGTTAGGTTTGGTCAAAATATTGATAGAAATAGTTTCTTCGATATTTGACAGGTTTCACTCGGAATCTACTGTATCTATGAGAACGGAGTTCAAAAGAAAATCGACAACTAAAGGGTGATTAAGTTCATTTGAATAATCTTCTATGTGTTCTAGAAGATGGGAATGATGATGATAATATTCCCATGGTTCTTCTTTTGTAATCATTGATTGGACGATTCCTTCATCAATAGAAAATATACGTGAAAAAGGATCAAAGGAAGTACCATATTCTAATGAACGATCTACCCACACAATTGACAAAAAAGGATTTGGATTCACCACACAAGCCAGAAATATTGATTTCTATGCTAGCTCAATAGGGCTTAGTGGCATGATTTCATTACTACTATCAACTTAAAAAGTATTGGTAATCTTCCTTAAGTGAGATGAAGTGGAAGATATCATGTTGCAAGTCTCAAATTTTGCCACTTCCGCCAAATTTGATGGTGGTGGTAATGAAAAAGTACCCATTAGGGAAGGATTTTTAAAGAGACCTACACCAATGTTTTGAAGAGATGGCGGGGGTCCATGTACCAATAGAATGCTTCCAATAGCCTGTGAACTAGAGGAAAAGAAGGTGAGTTGGTCGATAATTGTGATTCCACCTTTACGAGGGAATGAAATCGTATGAAAGTACGTTGAAACCATAGCAGCCATAGCATAAACGCATGGTATTCCTAGAAAAATGTTATAGTCAAGGGGTCCGTCAAAAACCTCAACTTCAATAGTTACTATTTTTCCTCCTAGCTCGATTTAAAGATTACTCAATATTCCATAAGGTGTATATGTGCATCTGTCAAAAGATTTTAACGTTATTGGTGAAAGTGACAAAGGCGGTGAGTCAAGTGTTTTCCCCTCATCAATAATGATTTGATGAACAAGTTTATTCAAGGAATTTACTTGAATCAAAAATGCTAATTGCGCTAGTAACTGTGGCGTATAACCCGCATGGTTGAAAACCACAAGATTGGAATCGGCTGGATCGATTCCACCAATTGCTAACAACAAAGCCTACTTTTGGGAGGGACAGTTCTAAAGTACCTCAAGCGTAGACATAGCAAAAGGTGACTGAGCCAAATCTTCTATTATATTATAATTTTGTGCAGCTCGAGCTCGAGGGTTAAATGTCGATTTATGTACAACTCCCTTGGGCGGTTTTATTGTTAACTCTGGTGCAATATGTGGTGGAATAGGATCAGTCGAAGTCAAATTCAAATAGTTAGGTTGATCAACCTGGTTATTTGACGACGACGGTTGATTTCCGTAATCTTTACTTCGTGTTGACACCACAACTTCAATGTTAGGCTTAGATGCAGATAACATAAGCACTTGGGAAGTGGAAGCATGGTCTGTAGCAACCATATTTGTCTCCGTCTTTGGAAAAGGATCAGTCAATATTGCGGATGTATTAGAAGTCTTCAGAAGCTTTGAGACTTTAGAGAAGTGAGGACAATCTCGCGTAAAATGCTCATTGTTACAGATCAAACACAGGTAACGAGGTTTCCTACCCAAAGGAGAGGAATTAGATGATTTCTCTTGAGGGGAACTATTTTGTTTCTTCTTGTTTTACCCCTTCTTCTTACCTCCTGGTTGCTTTTCATTCTTGCCCTTATCAAATGACATGGCATTGATTTCGGAAGTAAGAGTGTTATTAGGTGCATTTGCAGTTTGATTGGAAATGGAAAGTGTTTGATAAGGCTCTGGTGAAACTGGAGATTTTGGGTTTGATCCCCAGTATGGTTGCCAATTTGTTATGAGGAATTTTGCATCTACCGGTAAATACTAATACCCTAGGTAGGTAGTTATACCTAGAACAATAGATTTAAAGTGCTTATCCTTTTTCTATAGACGATAAATAAGACAAAGGGAATCAAAGGACCTACTTGTTCTTTCGCTTTCCTTTTGTCTCCTTTGTATGACTCCTGTCGCTCCTTCTTGAACTTAACTTGCTCAAAAAGTACCTACACACATAAATAGGAGACAAAGAGCCAATCAAAGCAAGAGATCTATTGACTATAAGTAAACGGAATCGGATACATTCACACATATAAACATCATATATCAAGATAAGCATATGGAAAAAAGTGTAAACAGACTTATTAAGTAGAAGGAAGAATTACAACCATGAAGTTTGATCCATTTTCACTCTTCCAACTTGGGTTCCAACCAACATCACATCAATAGCACAACACTCCGGCAGCATAACAACACTTTCATAAAATCTCAATCCTCACACCAACAATATCTCCTTACAAATTTTCATAGTCCAACCCCCGATCACTTAGATGAGTGCTCAATTTATAGGAAAATGGAGAAGGTTTGGTCATAAATGAGGGTATTGAATGGCCTTCCAAACTTAGAGTTATTTTCCATGGAGGAAGGGATGAGAGGATAGGAGGTTACTTAACTCATTCCCTATCCAATTCTGAGCTCATAGGAGATGATAACTGTGGGAATCTTCTAGATGGCTCTAGAAGATAAGAATATTCCGAGAACCCTATGTGAATTTCACTCAATCTTGCCCAACGCAGGTCAAAGTGGGCCTAGGTGCTTTGCAGAGCACCCTGACATGGGCCTACCTGCACTGAAGTGCACTTGCCCCTATCCAAGGTTGTGTTGGTCCCTCAAGGAGGATTTTCTGGAGGGATTCAGGCCAAGAAACTCTCAAGGAAGGAGGAAGTCAAAGTGGTGACATGTCTAGGGCATGTAGTAACTGAATTAGGTTTTGATGAGCCCTAATGGTACTAATCTGAATGATGGGAGTGATGTGCCCAAATGGATTGTGATACTATTCATGAAATGTCATAGGAAAAGGTTGTACACTCCTATCAATCTAGGCAATCTCCATGCCAATGATAGTAAAATGACCAATAAATTGATGCATAAACCATGCATCCAAATCCCAACAAGATAATCACAATGGAAACTTTTACCTGCAACAATCCTCCTATTGGTTGCTCTTTTCCTTACTTGATTTTTGTCCTTGATTGTTGTCCTTTCTTTTGTTGATCCAATTCCTCTTATGCTCCTTTCTTTCCTTGCTTGTCTCCTTCTTGTGTCCAAGTGCTCTCTTCCTCTCTCCTCTTAGAGTTAAATTTATGAAACTGGTGAAAGTTTGAGCAAGAGTTTTCAACTATTTCTCAGGTGGCTTTTTATCATTGATGTCTAGTCTATCTTCCTTTCCTTTTCCTTTTCCCTTATTTTCTCTTTAATTTTCCTTGCATCCATATTCTTGTCCCATCATCTTCCTTTTTTCCTATTTTCCTTTATTCCTTGAATTACTTTCCATTTATTGCCTTTGACAATGCCAATGCTAGTTTCCATAACCATTAATTAACCACAAGTGACCCCCAATGTGGTATTTTTCCCTCCATTCAACTTGGAATACATGTCCCATGACCTTGGTTTTATTTTTTCCTTTATAATGTCCTTCCCTTTACGTGGAAAATTAACCCGGGGTTGTTACAGCCTCAGATTCCATGTCGTTAATAAGATCCCATTTTTCGATTGGGGAGATGGAAATTATTTTAATAAATGAAAATCAAGTTATGAACTTGGAAAATTTCTGCTTTAACGAGAACACCAACTGAATCATCCAGGAGAGGAGGAAGTACTTAGCACAAGAACTAGAAAAGCCCATCTTAATTACCATGGAAAGAAACATAGTATCTAATACTATAGATAATCCATTGGACATAGCCTTAGTTGGGATTTCCTTTTCCTTGCCAATAATATCAAATATTGAGCATTTGGTGGAAAAGGTAAGAGAACAAGATAGGAGTTTGAAGAAAGCACACCAAGAAATCAAAAGGTTGTGGAAAGAAAACCAAGTTGTACAAACCTCAAATTCTTACAATAAGGATTATTAAAGTGTGACATTGGAAGTAAATAAACCACAACAATACATTATGAGGAAATTGTACCAACAACTCGTGAAAATCTAGAAGGTGGATTCCATACTCATCTTAATTCAAAATGCAGTTAAAGGGAGAGGTGTGCAAATCAAAGGAACCTTGTCGGCTAGAGATCTGATGCATGCATGGAGTATGGAACACTCTGATTCACTAGAGGCATTACTAAGAAAAGATGAGCTTAGTCCGAAAAGAGATAAAGTTTAAATAAGACTCACCATCTGAGCACAAGAAAATCTTGAAGTGGATGTGATGAGAACCATGAACACTTATCAATAACATCACGTCGTGATGGAGAGACTAATAAAATCTCACATGTTAGTCTCCATTGGAGGTGGATAATAGGTGAGGCATGAATACGATATTGAACATGAAATGCAGGAAATGATTCTTGCACGACAACTAGTGTTCATGGAAGAAGATATCAATTTGACCAAAGAAGCATTGGAACAACAACTAGTGGAGCCCACTAAGATGCATACTATGCTCACTTCATTATTTCACTGAATCCAAGTTTGACTTGAAGACAATGGTATCAACTACATGTGAATATGAAGTCATTAATTAAGGTTAAATTTTGAGAAAACTGTTATTTATTGCAACATATTATATGGCTTAGCACACTCATATGACCCAAGAGTTACAAGTCCATGTGAAATCCTTCTCAATTTTGGGGTTGAGCGCAAATTAGATGTGTATTTTATTCAAAAGGTATTTTGGAATTTTGATATAATTATGTAAAAGTAAAACAAAATTAGAAAATAAAGTGAATTAGAAATTAGAAATGAGGGTATGTGAAAAGTCATGGAAGGTGAAGAGTCACCTCACTTTGTATAAATATAACCCTCTAGTAAGGAAAAAGGGATCTTCATTTTTGGACTCTCGGAAAATTTTTGAAAAGGAGAAGCTTGTAATTACTTTGAGGACTAGTTTTCATCTTTATACACTCCCACTATACAGATTCTTAAGGGAAATTTATCGTTTGGCGTTGAATGTTCAACTATAGTATTTAGAAGCCTGAAAGGTCATGACAATAACTTTCTTATCATGTGTTATCGACTATTATAAGAATTTTATTTATTTTTGTTCATTAATATATGATTGTTGTATATTTGTGGTGAGTCAATGAACTATTTTGTTAGTTGTAAAATCTTATCATTCTAAGAATATATTAATGATCTTTGCATATGTTCATGCTAGTTGTGAATTCATTGATAATGAAATACTGAAGGATCTTGAAAGGATGGCGTAGGGTTCAATCCTGAAACCCTAGGCTGAGGGCCTAGGTGTCGTAGACTCTCCATCTCACGTCACGAAGGTACGGGCTGGACCGATGGCAGATCCTCCGAGGTTAGGCGCTTTCAAGGTTCCCTAGCAATGAGACAGCTGGGCGGAATTTCTTGTTGTTTTTTCTCGGTTAGGTCTTGGGGTTTTTCGCTGGCGGTTTGTGTTGGCAGTTTTCTCTGGGGGCTCATCTCTGCAAATAATGTCCTAAGGCGGGTTTGGAACAACATAATCCAAAATCCAAAACGGGCTTTTGCTCCCAGGCGGTTTCAGGAGCGACATTTCAGGTAACGGGGTTTTTTTTCTGTGAGGTGTCAGGGTTTTTTACCACAGTTTAGTTACCATGGTGAATCATAATGAGGCGGTGGACCTAGACCCAGCCCCAGAAGACATTCTTTCAGTCTGGGGTAAGGAGGTAACCGATCAAAACATTGATAAGTTCTTCGGGCAAGTTGGAAACTTCGCATCGGCCACCTTCTCTGTGGGAGGACCTTGGAGCAATAATCCACCAAAGGGTTTGCTGGAGGAGAGTCTGAACCTGTCTGGTGCGTTCGACAATAGCGGCGGGCGCAAAGGAGAGTCAGGAGTACGAGCGGTGGAAAATATTCCGAAAGAGAAAGGCCTCCACGATGGTAAGTTTCTATCCCCCTCGAAGGTTTTCAGCCCGTCTGGTGGTCTGGAAGACATCATTAATTTCAACTCCAGTCAAGGAGTATGGAGGCCAGTAGGGGGTTTCCAAACTTCGGGTAAGGAAGCTAAGGAAAAAAGCAGTCTTTCAGCTGTAAACAGGCGCTCTCTCTCAAAAGACCTTATACATGCCGGCCCGGGTGAAAAGGGGGTTTCATCTGATATTGGTAAGGTCTTAATACAGGGTAAGGACGACCAAACCCTTGACCCTGAAAGGGCGAAAGAAAAGGGTAGTCAGCTTGCAGGCAAGAATGGGACCCCAGTAGGAGTAACGAGCCATATCCCTTCAGGAACGGATGACACCCCCCCTGCGGAAAATGCGACTGGAGCCCAAAGGGTACCAGATATTTCAGTCTTGGACAGAGAAGAGGAACCGGATTGGGAAAGGGCTGGGGAAAAGCATAAAAAGGCGAAGCTCTTAAAAAAGAAAAGGATAGCAGGAAATTTGTTGTTGGGGATGGACGTTCAAGTAGAGGACGCATTGGAGGTGGCGGAGTGCACGCTGGTGGGTCGAGCTAGGGGGCGTTTCGTCTCAGGCAAGTTCTTACGGCTTTGGGCAGAGAGTCAGTGGAAGGACACCCCGGCAAAATCCTTCAAAACGGCTACACTGGTCAAAGGGTGGTTCATGATCAGATTCGATAGTAAGGAAGCCATGGAATGGGTCGAAGGGAGAAATTGGGCGTTTGGGAAACGCCCAGTTTTTTTCAAAAGATGGTCTCCTCTCTTCGACGCGTCCAAGGAGAAGGTTGAGGAATTCCCTGTCTGGGTAAGGGCACCTGGTCTTCCCCCGTTCCTTTGGGTTGATTCCGTGTTCACTTCTATTGGGAATCTTTTGGGTACGTTCTTGGAAGCAGACAAGTCCTTTCTTCACACCCATGAAAGAGCAGTGGCCAGGATTTTAGTGCGTTTAAACCCAAATGAAGGACTTGCGGAATCGATAAATTTGCAGTACAGGGATTATGTTTTCGAACAGATGCTGGATTATGAACTTCTACCCTTTAGGTGTCACCGATGCCATGAGTATGGGCATTTGGCAAGGGATTGCCCCTTGGGGAGACGCAGAAGGAGGTCTCAGAAATCAGATGAGCAGTGGGTTGGAAGCACAAGGAAAGATATGAAATCGGTGGAGAATCAAAGCTCAGAGGCTAAGCCTATGGAATGGATCCAAACTCAGGAAGAAGAAGCCCTGCCTCTGACAGGAGGGGACCCGGTTCAAGCAGCTGAAGATCCAAGCGGCGCTGAGATTCCCGTCCGAGTCACAGATGCCATCGCTAGCGAAGCACCCGGTATGAAGTCAGACCCACTAAACTCTGTATGCATATCTGATTCAAAAATTGTCTTCTCGTCTAAGGGGTCTCCTCTGATTACTAAATGCATGGATGATTCTGTAAATATTGAAAATATTACTGCTGCCATACCATCCATCGATCTGAATTGTGAAGTTGTTTCCATTGATAATCCGGTCTCGGATGTATCCACCCATGTTCATCCAAAAAGCCTGATATCCTCCCTGAGTTGATCGAGCCGGTGGGTGGTTTGGGTCCTTCATCATCTAAATATTCTATTAAAAAGGGTAGAGGTAGGAAGACAAACCTATCAAAAGCTCAAGTTAAAGCCAAAATTGATGTGGCTGATGGCAAGCAAATGTTGATTCCTGGGGCGCTTAGAGCAGCAAAACCCCCTGAAGCTGTTATAAAATGATCTGCTTGTCATGGAACTGCAGGGGTTTAACCAGTAAACCCAAAAAACTGGCTTTGAAGGAATTAATTTCTCGCTATAATCCAGATATTGTCTTTCTCCAAGAAACTTTAGGCAGGGGTGTTGACATTGAATCAGCCCTCAGAACTTCCTTTCCGGGGTGGGCCTTTGTAGCCCTGGATGCAGAGGGTCACTCGGGTGGGCTTGCTATCGGATGCAGGGAGGGCAGACTGAAAATGCTAAACCATTGGGGTATGCCAAATGTGCTGGGTTTGGAGGTTTTCTCCCCTGAATTCGATTTCCATTTCTTGATCGTCAATGTTTACGGGCCATGTCAGTCAAGGGTTGCCTTCTGGAATGCACTCCTGTCCAAAGAACTGCTAAAAGGGAAAAATTTGATATTAGGAGGAGATCTAAATTTTTCCTTAGGGAATGCGGAGGCATGGGGCCCCTCAGCTAGAGAAGACCCCCTAACAGACTTTTTTGCTAATGCGCTCCTTTCCCATAAGCTGATAGATGTTAACATTATAAAAGCAAAACCTACGTGGAGAAACAGGAGAACAGGGGAGGAGAGAATAGCAAAAAGACTGGATCGCTTTTTAATCAATGATTTGATGGCTTCAAATATTCCTTTGTTCAGACAATGGGTGGGTGAAGGGGGGAATTCTGATCACTTCCCCATTCTTTTAGAACTTTCCAAACCCCCCCCCAAAACCTGCTGCTCCTTTCAAATTTAATGCTTCTTGGCTGCAAGAAGATTCTTATAATCTGCTTTTTAGAAATACTTGGAGACATCCAGATAGAAACCCGCTGGAAAATAAAGGGGCTCTATTTATGGATAATCTAAAAAGACTAAAGAAAGCAACTATGGAATGGGCCACAGACAGAAGGAAAAAGCAGAATGAAGAATTGGCAAAAATTGATGCGGATCTTCGAGCCCTAGAAGATCCTGAGGCAGATGCTTATGCTACCCAGGAGTCTAAGGAAAGGATAGTGGCCCTTGAGAAGTCTAGAGCAAAGATTTTACTGGACAAAGAGGAAGAATGGAGACTCAAGAGCAGGGCGATCTGGCTGAGAGCAGGGGATGAAAACACAAAATTTTTTCACAACTATGCAAGAGGCCGGAAAATTGCAAATACAATTTGGAAGCTAAAGGATCCTGAAGGCAGAGAAGCCTCGTCTTTTGAGGCCCTATCATTCATGGGGAAAAATCATTTTCAATCTTTGTTCTCAGATCCAGGAGGGGTTTCCTTAGCTGAGATCATCAAAACTGCTCAAGCTTTCCCCCGCTTTGTGGAGGGGGAGGAAGCTGAAAACCTGTTTAGAGAAGTGACAAAAGAGGAAGTAGAAAGTATAGTTAAATCCATGGCAAAAGACAAAAGTCCGGGCCCGGATGGCTGGACTATTGAACTCTTTACCCACTTTTTTGATTTGATTGGGGATGAACTAACGGAAGTGGTGGAGGAATCAAGGAGGAAAGGAGAGGTTCATCCCCCTTTTAATGCTACTTTCATTGCTCTTATCCCCAAAAAAGAAGAACCGGAATCTTTCGAGGATTTCAGGCCAATTTCACTGTGCAACTGCATCTATAAAATTATTGCAAAAACCATTGCGGTTCGCCTGAAACCGATCCTTTCTAATTGCATCTCTCCTGAACAATTTGGCTTTTTAGACGGTCGTCAAATTCATGAAGCTATAGGGGTGGCACAGGAAACCATACACAGTATCAGAAAATCAAACAAGAAGGGGGTTGTGTTAAAAATTGACCTGTCTAAAGCCTATGACAGAATTAGCTGGATTTACCTCAGGATGCTCCTGACTCATCTGGGCTTCAAGGTGGAGTTCATAAGCTGGATCATGGGGTGTATTTCAAGTGCAAGCTTTGCAGTTTTAATAAACGGGGCTGCTTCCCAATTCTTCAAAGGCCAAAGGGGGTTGAGGCAAGGATGTCCTCTCTCTCCCTTACTTTTTCTCCTAGCCGCAGAGGGACTCAGCAGATTGATATCAAATGCCAAAAGAACAGGTTTGATAAAAGGTTTGGAAGTTGCTGTAAATTTGTTCATTACTCATCTCCTATTTGTAGATGATATTTTATTATTTACAAATGGGAGGTTAAATGAAATAAAAGAACTTAAAAGTCTTCTTGACCTGTTCTTGAAAGCTACAGGGCTTCAAATAAATTCAAGGAAGTCCCAGCTAATATTGGAGGGCTTCAACCGACAGGAGGAACTTCTGATTTCATCTTATCTGCCTTTTGAGTCATGTAATATGGATTCTCCGTTCAAATACCTTGGGTTTTGGTTGAAACCACACTCATATAAAAAGCAGGATTGGAACTGGCTGGTGGCCAAAATTGAACAAAAAATCTCTCATTGGAGCTTCAAGTGGCTATCTCGGGCAGGCAGACTAACCCTTGTGAACTCTGTTCTTCAGGCCATGCCTGTGTTCTGGGCAGCCCTAACATGGATCCCGAAAGGTATTCTGCACAAGATCAAACAACTTTGCAGCAGATTCCTTTGGTCAGGGTCAAAGGAGGATTCTGTTCTACCTTGGGTGGCATGGGACAAAATCGCAAGGCCAAAAGACTGGGGTGGATGGGGCATAAAAAACCTCTATGACTTCAGCACTTCCTTGGCAGCAAAATCTGGATGGCGAATAATCAATTCCGAGAATTTATGGACCAGAGTAGTAAAACGCAAATACATTGATCCCATGCCTTTAGAAGATTGGATAAGAAATCCAAACAAAAAAGGAAGGCATCCTTCAGTGATTTGGAAAGCCACGACAGAGGCTTTTAAGGTCATAGAACAGGGCCTGGCTTGGCAGGTTGGAAATGGCGAAAATGTGAGGATTGGAAGAGACCCCTGGGTGGGATGCAACGAATCCTTCGCTCTATCCCCTGACCTATTGGCTCACTTGGATGCGAAGGGGATTTTTGGCCTAAATCAGATTGCAAATCTGGGATCAACCATTTGGAGCCAAGCATGGAAAACAGAAGAAGATTTGGGAATTGACCCCTTGTGGAGAAATGAATGGCGGAGTTTTCTTCAGGAGCTAAAGAGGTCAAATGTCAGACTACAGGACAGGCCTGACCAGCTGGTTTGGGCACATGCTGAATCCGGATCCTACTCTCCAAAGGCTGGGTATAATTACTTAATGAAGAGAAAAGGGTGGGATCTTCCAGAATGGTGGGCAAAACCTTTGCTCAAGCTGAAATGCCCAAAAAAAGCAAGATTATTCTTTTGGTGTGTGTTAAGAAAGAAGATTCCTACCTGGGATATTCTACAATCCAGATTCAAACAGGGCCCAGGAAGATGTCCCTTATGTTTTTCAGACTCTGAATCCATTTCTCACTTGTTCATTGCTTGTCCATTTGCAAGGAAAGTATGGGAAGAGATGAAGAAGTTACTGGATAAAACTGTGAGATGGGAGGGGGAATCTTTTCTTTCAGCATGGGAATACTGGTGGAACCACTACTCAGAGAGAAACTTGAGGAACCTTCCCCCCATTATTTGTTGGGGTATCTGGATAGCAAGGAATAGAAGCATTTTCAGAGAAAAGCTCACTCCGGCGGAAGTGATCGCTATTCAAAGCTCAGCCATATTAGCTAGTATTCCGGAACCCGAAGAATCAAGGAAAACTATTCCCAGAAAGGAGGAACGAATCAGAGTTGGGATCCCATGGGCCTATTTCGACGGGGCAGCTCAGAACAACAATACGGGTGCTGGGATCATTATCCATTTAAGTTCCTCACACTCTTTAAAAGCCTCTGTGGGACTAGGTCCCGGTACAAACAATTTCGCCGAACTGTCTGCCCTTAAACTTCTTTTATGTTGGCTCATAAGCAGAAATATCTTCACAGTTCAGATCTTTGGGGACTCACTGAATGTAATAAATTGGGTAAATGGAAAATATAGATGCCAAAACTATATGCTGAGACCACTCATGGAAGAAATTCAAAATTTAAAATTCCAATTTAATGTATTCTCTATTGAACATATTTACAGGGACAGAAATGAAGATGCAGACAAGCTTTCTAAAGATGGTCTGCAGCAAGCTGTGGACTCGTGGAGAATAGTGGAACAGATGCATGATCAGATCCGTGTGTCGGATCTCCCTCCATACACATAATCTTTTTCGATATCAGCTGTTTTCAGTTTCTGTTTTGACAGCCGCTATATTCAGAAATCGGAGCTGATGTAAATATTGCTGTTTATTTTACTGTTTGTGGACACCTTTTTTAGAATCAAACATTTGAACTTCATGATGATATACCGTGGGTTGTTTTCCTCTGTATAGGAGACCCACGGTTTTTTGAATATGGACAGAAATTTTTTTGTAAGAGTTGTCTATGTAAGGCAACGATCCAGCGACGCTAACAGGCAAGAACATGGTTTTTCTTGGTTCCTTTGACAGTTGGGTGATACACAGAGGAGACTGTTTCTCTCTCTTTGGGACTGATGTAGGTCTCAATATCACTGAGGCTTCTGAATGTTAACTCATATGCTTGTAACTTTTTTATTTCTTATAAAAAAGTTCGTTTTTTTCCTCGGAAAAAAAAATGTTCATGCTAGTTGTAGATTGTAAACTATTTCACAATTAATAACTAGTATACTTTTAGTTGTTATGTATCTTCTTCAGAGATTAATATCACTCTTTCTTTTAGATACATGCTTATTATAAATATGTTGTAGAATTCCTTTCACAAATTAATTTAATGTATTTTCATCGAAGTTGATTTTGCTTGCATTCCATTAAAGACTTAATTTAGGTTTCCCTTTCATATCCTATTCATCCAAAAAATTAACATTCATAAAAGCGTAAGATGGTGGTTAGGACAAAAAATTAGATGGTACTTTCATCTCAAAAACTATGAATCCTAATCGGGGGCTCATACTAGAGATATCCCCTTAATACTCTAAGTGGCGCATTCATCCCTGTCGACAATATTTTTAGTGCTAGAAGGAAGGCCATTGTTTGGCTGATAGGTTTCCTCATTCTTATCATTCCCAAGTTTCTAGTCAAGATAGTAATCAACCCAATATCTCTCAAGTTAACTATGAGCCTATTGAAAATTTTAACCCCAAAGATTTTCCTTGTTTGAAGAATGTTAAAAATTTATATGTGGTCTTGAAAGAAGAGTTGAGATATCTTAGACCTTTTACCCATGCTTACACAAAGAAAATCAGGAAACCTCCTATTGTTAGTATATTATCTCATAGACATGTTGTGAGAATACCAATGACTTCAGAAGGTGTATTAGTAGACTCTATTGACTATTTTGTCAATTAGTAGAATCTATTGAACGACCTCATTCAACTTCTACTCTTAATGATGAAGACGAAGAGTCACAAGGAAGTGAAAACTCTGAGAGTGAAGGAGAACATAACAACTCATACAATGAATAACATCTAGAAAATAGGATGGTTGGTAATCAAAAACCCACATGGATGGCTAAAGGGGCATTGAATCTTGCATGCATTTTGCATAACTTTCCTCGACATCCTGAAAAACTTCTTCCGAAGTTTGACCTGGATAAATCTATCACTCCAGAAGATCATATTCAATTTTTCTATTTGGCCTTGCGTTTGATGAATGTTCAACATGAAGATGTGATGTGTTGATTGTTTCCTTTTACTTTTGAGAATAAGGATTCAACTTGGTATTATAATCTTCCTATAGGCTTTCTTGCTAACCAAGATTAATTTCAGAAGGTGTTTATGAGAAATTTTAGAGATGAGAAAAAACCTGCTACAATATTGAGAGATTTGGTCTCCTTGAAGATGGATAAGCAGAAAAAAATTCAAGGATTTTAATCAAAACATCACTGCAATATTGAACAGGTCTCCCTCCAACGTTTCTCCCTAGGATGTAGTAACAATCAAATATTATACCTCATCCCTTCTTTCCTCCATAGCAATATTTGTTAAAAGAGAAAATAAGGTCACGTTGCCTGAGAATTTTACTAATGCATTGGAATTGGAAAAGAAAATTATTTCTATTAGTGTTTAACTCTCTAAATAATAATCAAAAGCTAACGGGAAGAAACCTCAACCCACCACAAGTAAACCTCATAAGAAGGAAACCATTGATTTAGAGAGTGCTATCAATATGGTTAAGAAGCTATCCAACGAGGTAGTAGATTTGAAGAAAAGTTCCAAACAAAGTTATTCTAGTAATGAATCTTCTAGACCTTTTCTCAAGCATAACAACCATCCTCTGGCCAAATTTTCTGAGAGTTCAAATTTCAACTTGAATGTCGAAGAATTTGAAATGGATAAATTCTCCTCATACCTTCATGTTGGGAATTCAAAGAAGATATGTTCCCATTGGATTAATTCTATGGCACTTATAACCAATCAATTGATGGAGAAAAAATGCATTGAGAACAAAATAGAGTAATCTTTAGAATAGTGGTCCCCTCAACCAGATGACGAATCCATTGTAGTGTCAACCATATTGTTATGGGATTGGGTGGTTGATCATGAAAAAAAGACGGTAGGAGAAGTTTCACTTGGAGATACTCAACCTACTAAAGCTACTAAGTCATATAACTTACATAATAAGGACCTATGGCTGACCCAATTCCTTAGGAGAAGGGCAAAGCATTGCTAAGGAAAATACTTCCTCCTCGTACTAGTAATCAAAACTCAACTTATTAAAACGAGAACATAAAGGGGAATACTAAAGAAAATGCAAAAGCACTTAAGTCAACTACGAAGTCTACTCCAACTCCACCATCAACTAACACAACTAAGGATAATACTAAAAATAATGTAATGGAGTATCATGTGATTAATGATATGAAGAAAACAAGAGCCAATGTCTCTCTCTATGATTTGTGTAATCTTCCACAACATAGAGAGTTGTTTCTTAAGAAATTCAAATCACCTACTAAACAAAGTAAATTTCTTCCATGACAACTAACTTTGGTAATTCGTTATTAGCTTCCCAAGAAAAGGCTATAGACTGTGATAAGGACATAATTAATGCTACAAGTCTCAGAGCACACTCGAGATCTCAAACACCATCTTTCTTGCTTATGTTTGAGATTTTTAATCATAATGTGCATAATTGTTTAGTAGAATCCAATGCCTCAATAAATGTTATGCTTTTATCAATTTGTAAGAAACTAAATGATATCCCAAAGAAAATAAACAATAATATTATACAATTGGATAGAACCAAGGTGCAGGTTGTTGGTGAAATTAATGATGTTCTTATTAGATTGTCATCTGAGCCAATATTTCACCAAGTTATTGACATCATTGTGGTAGACATGCCTGAGGCTTATGGTTTTCTATTGAGTCGAGATTGGTCTAAGAACATACATGATCACTTTGTAATTGATTGGTCTTGTTAGCCTTGTTGGCATATGGCCCAAAATGGATCCAAGTATGCTCTCTAAGTCTTCAAAAGTTAGTAAGATCAGGCCAAAGATCAAAATAATCGCAAGAGAAAAACCTTCAATCAAGTGGAAAAATACTATCGGGAGGTAAAAACACATAAAATAGTGAAAAAACCAAGTATTGGAGGCATAAACAGTGAAATTCACAATAGCCATCAGATCTAGCCGATCAACGGTCTAGATCTGATCGGCAGGTCGCAAACGGTGGAGGCCGTCGGAAGATTGGGGGCGAACCGTATGGAACTTGCGATGGTGATCGGTGATGCAACGTGGACTGTCAATCAAGCGTGCAGATCGATGGCCCACATCGCATCACAGGATCGCTATCAGAGAACACAACGGAGTGCTCACCATTGGTCCGGGGCATGAGTGATATGCGACTGCCACTAATCGCATCGCGATATCACATCGGAGTTTCACAGAGAGCTCACCATTGGCCAGGGGCATGAGCGATATGCGATTGCGATCAATCGCATCGGTGGATCACAATCGGGGAAACATTAAGGAGCAGGGCTTATACCTATATGGATGTCTGATGTGATAAACCAGACTAAATGGTTATATACATAGTATTGCATAAAATTTGAAATCCGTTGAAAGGCATCTTCCTATGTATTTTGCGTATTTTCGTTATTTAATGAAATAAAAAGGGGTAGTGCCAATGCGATAAAACCTGGACCCGAAGGGGTTAGGGAATGAAAATATATAATATTATAGGTCCGCCAAAGCCAATTTTTCATGATTTTTAGTGTTTTTAACATATTTCCAAAATACAAAGGGAAGACTCAGAACAAGCCATTTGTGACTTGCGATAGCAATAAGGATGGACCTAATAGAGCAATAGATAGTGTTTAAGGACTTTTGAAGTCCGAAATAAACAGAGCTGGGTGTGATTTCACAGTGTTGCAGCGTTTTTCTGTGTAAAATAGAAAACAATCATTGTCAATATTTGAAAGGATTTCAAAGGCTCAAAGACCCATTCCATCACAGAATAGAGACCAGGAGACAAAAGACTAGAAGGGGAAAGGAAACAACGCAACACAGCCAAACCAACAAATGATCATGGACCATCGCTAGCACGAGCGAGCTCCCTAGCAGTGCAGCGAACTACTAGAATGTAGTCACTCTGTTGTTAGAAGAAGGAACCTCCGAGCCCATGCGTGCCTAGTCAGGGCATCAAGTCGTTAAAGACAGAGGGGATAGATTAAGACCTCTTAAGCCTCAGAAGGCTTGAGAGCATTGTAAAAGGCCTATAAATATTTGAAAGTTCAGAGTAACAAGGGTTCAACTTTTGGGGACTATGGATACTCTGCTACTCTAGCTTCTCATCTTCATTCTAGCAATATAAGCTTCTTTTGTTGTTACATGTTCAATTCCCATTTTCTCTTCTATTCTAAGCTTGCACTTGAATAGGTTATTCATGTTTTCTTCTGTATCTAATGCCACATAATTGTCTTCTTATGTCTACGTTGATAAATTAGATTTGCAAGCATCATTTACTTCCTGTAGCTAGCCATTCATATGTGTTTATGTATGCATCTGCTAGTACAGTCAGTATTCTCCATTTATCCATTGAATCTATAAACTATTGAGCATTAGTGGTCTAAATCCTTGTAAAGCTGAGGGTGTTCATGCATGTCTTGAGTCAAAACAGAGTTGAAACAATCATCTGACTTGATCCAAACCATCATCCATTCCAATAGTTTAGAGAACAATATTGAAGATTTATATGTTACCATGCATCTCCGAGATACAACCTAGGAGAGCTTCCTGGAGTGATAACATAATTGGTGCCACTGCCGGGGAGAGGAGACTGAAGCTCAGCTTTCCTGGGAGACGACACAGATCCAGCTTTGATGAAGACAAAGTTTGGGCACTTTTTTGGTTGTAATCATCTATCTGGCGACCCTACTGAAGGACAAACCTCTTGGCGACTCCATTTCATAGTTTTGGCTCATTTTGTGAGGCATACTCGGAGAAATCCTCAGAAGTCACAAGTTGACCCAGTACCTGACCCTGAAAAAATCATCAAAGAGAGAAAGGTATTACAGAAAGGAGCATCAAGTTCAAGTAAATCTAAACAATATTCCAATTCTCTTCAAGAAAATCCTTTAATAGAACAAATACATGTTGAGAGTATAGCATCTAATACTAGCAGTGAAGAAAAAATCTCAAAGATTCATAAAGCTCATTATTCTTTAGTTTCTCCTTTTGTTGTATGCCCAAAGGAAACCCCACCTCCTATCCATCATACTCCTTCAATCTTATCAATCACTCCTCAACCCTCTATCATTCAGACTGCCAGTACCCTTATAGCCACAATAGCTATGGCAGGACCACAAGCACCTACCAAAATGGAAAGAATCATAGCTACTAGATATGGACCTCTAGTACTACCCACTCCTTTGATTACCATGCCTACTGGAGAATATCAGAAATATAGGCCTAAGTTCACTGGGACTAAAGGTGTTTCAGCTGAGGAACATCTTGAATCATTCTATAGCTATGTTGATAATATGGACATTAGTGAAGATGATGTATGGATGAGAGTCTTTGTCCAGAGCCTAGATGGAGAGGCTAGAAAATGGTTCAGAGAACTGACCCCCAAATCTATAGCAAATATCGAGGCTTTAGATGATGCATTCTTAAAGAATTGGGGAGATAAGAACGATCTAATCTACTACCACACTGAGTTTGGGAACTTAAAGAGGGAAAATGGTGAGTTGTTGTCCGATTTTAATAAGAGGTTTAACCGCATGTACAGTAAGATACCAGCTGAAGTAAAACCCACCACTACCTCTACTAAACTCACCTATGCCAGTGCTTTTGGTTCTGACTTTTGTCTACTATTGAGGGGGAGGCGATGTGCTACTTTGGCTGATATGCAGGATGTAGCCTTGGAATTAGAATCAAACATCATGGCTGTAGAGAAGCTCAAGGGAAATGTTGATAGAAGGAGACAGAGGGGTGAGTCTTCATCATCTTCAGATCCCAAGATAGATAAAATGGCCAAGATGATAGAGTCATTAGCCTCTAAAATCTCCAAATTAAAGGTTGAGTAGCACCCTAGGAAAGGAAGGGTTCCTAATAACTTTGTTCCTAGAATCCAAATCCATATAGGAGAGCTAATGAGCTGTTGCAGATTTTGCAAAGAAGCAAAGATGCCAATGAAGACCAAAGGGTGAAGACCCCTTTCTAGAACGTAGTCATGGAAGAAGAGCAGTTTGAAGAAGATGATGAGATCCATTGCCTAGAAGACAAAGGCAGTGCCTCCTTTTTTACCTCAACAGCCTATGAAAAGTCATTATTCAATGACCAGATCAACCAAGAATGGGATGGTGAAGTTGTTCTGCAAACTAAAGATCAGCACAGAGAGAATCTAAGGTTGAAGATGAATAATGCCAAGGAAACTCCTATTCAAAGAGTTGTTTTCCCTGCAGTACAGCAAGCTAATAAGCAGAGGCGACCAACAGTTGATCCCATCATCCTAAAAGCTCTAGCTCACGAGGTAAGAGGCCTTGACAAGTCTCCTTCTCCTTTCAGTTTTCAATCAGAAATTTAGAAGCTAAGAATACCTATACATCTTATTGATGTAGTGAATAATGAATCCTTCAAGAGATCTATCCTCAAGGCCCTTGAGCCTAAGACCATCCAAGCCTCCACCGACTATGTAAATATGCAAGATGACAAACCAGCGGTTGTTCTCAGCCCAATGATTGAAAATTATGAGGAAAACTCCCCATCATTCTATGTCTCTCTGACTATTCATGATAAAATCCTTCACAACTGCCTTCTAGAAAATGGAGCCAGTTATAATCTAATGCCCAAGGATGTCATGGACGAGTTGGGTCTTGACATTACCAAGCCTTATCATGACCTGTTTTCTTTTGACTCTAGAAAATTGAAATGTCTGGGATTAATCAAGGACCTAGCCATCACTTTGTCTCAACTTCCCATGAAGAGCATGATGATGGATATTGAGGTAGTATATGTACCCCCCAAGTTTGGCATGTTTCCTTCCAGAGGCTGGATCAAGAGATTAGGTGGAACATTGCAAAATGATCTATCCTATGCTATTGTCCCAATTTTTGGAGGTGAAAGTAGGAGATTATACAGAGAGGCTCAGTTGGCTTATATCATCAGTGATGAGAAGAATCCCACTAATCATCCCATCTATGTTGTTGACACTGATTTTGGAGCTTTTATTCTTCAAATTGAAGAATCTCAGTTGGCCTCCATGCAGCTTAAGAAACCAATTTGTCAGATCACAGAGGAAGAAGGCCTGCAAATCTGGGAAATGTTATTTGATGGAGCTTGCTCTAAGGAAGCTGTAGGGGCAGGTGTAGTCCTTGTGTCCCCCACACAGGAATGCATTCATTTATCTTTCAAATTAACTTTTCAATTCACAAATAACATAGCAGAGTACAGAGCCCTGATATTGGGCTTAAACGCTGCTAAAGAAATGGGCATCAAAGGTATAAAAGTGTTTGGAGACGCATACCTCATCATTCAGCAAGTGAACAAAACTTTCCTAGCAAAGCATCCAAGGTTGAAAGCATACAGAGATGAGATGAAATACAGGCCATCTCTGCCTGTCAATGTCAAATACTGGAAAGTTTTTGAAGATGATGATGAAATTAACTGGTTTTTACAAGTCATTGACGAATTTTCTGAAATACACATCGACCAAGAAAATGAAACCATGGAAGAATGCAACCAGTCCAAGCTAAAGGACAAGATTGGCTGGGAAAGCATTGTCCAGCTACCTAGTAACCATATACCCAAAGGATTGGTGCCTCTAGAGAAGTTGTTCGATCATAACGATGTACCTTATAAGCCTACCAAAAAAGAAAATGAGTCTGCTATTCGTAAACATAATATAGGGAGCCCAGCCCATCCGAAGTACATAAATCTATCCACTCACTTGTCTTCTACCCAGAATTCCGAGTATTACACCCTCATGAAGTAATTTGCTGATATTTTTTCCTGGGATTACAGTGATCTTAAAACCTCATCATTCAGCATAAGATTAATGGAAAAGAACACCATCCCTTTTAAGCAAAAATTAAGACCTATCAGCCCTCTCTTATTGCCTTTGATTTAGAAAGAAATAAAGAAGTTTTTGGATGCAAAAATCATAGTTCCCCTAAGGTATTCATAGTGGATAACTAACCTTGTGATAGTAAGAAAGAAGAATGGAGAAATCAGGCTTTGTGTTGACTTCAGAAATCTGAACAAATGCTCTAAAAAAGATAACTACCCCTTGCCTAAGATGGAACACTTGCTGCAAAAAAGTTTCGGGGCTAGAGTCATGTCTTTCCTAGATGGATTTTCAGGTTACAATTAGATTGTTGTACATCCAGAAGATCAGGAAAATACTGCCTTCACTACTCCTTGGGGCACTTTCATGTACTCCAAGATGCCTTTCGGATTGATGAATGTTGGGGCTACTTTTCAGAGGCCATGGACATAGCCTTTATGGGAGAGAAGGACAAGTTTGTCCTTATTTACCTTGATGACATAACAGCCTTCTCCAGCACTCACAAGGACCATTTGCAGCATTTGAAGAAGGTGTTTCTAAAGTGCAGACAGTTCAGAATTTTTGTGAACCCAAAGAAGTCATAGTTTGCTCTAGAAGAAGTCAAACTTCTGGGACATATTGTTTCTGCTGAAGGTGTGAAGATTGATCCAGCAAGAGTTTAATAAATTTAGACATTGTCCATCCCAAGGTCAAAAAGGGACATTTAATCCTTCCTGGGTAAGATTAACTTTGTAAGGAGGTTCATTCCAAACTTTATAGATCTAGTGAAGCACATCACTTCCATGCTGAAGAAAGGATCGGAAATAAAATGGACAGATGCTGCAAGAAACTCTTTTGAAGCCATCAAACAAGCTATCATGGAAGCTCCCACTCTAATCAACCCATATTACACTAAGGAGTTTTATATCTTCTCTTTTTCCTCTTATGATACACTTGCTGCAGTTCTATTGCAGAGAAATGATGAAGGCATAGAGCACCCTATGGCCTTTTTCAGCAAAACTCTGAGGGATGCTAAACTAAGGTATGACCTTATTGAAAAACAAGCTTATGCTCTCATAAAATCTATAAAGACATTTAGAATTTATATCCTGCATTTCAAAGTGATTGCATCTGTACCTTCAGCCTCAGTAAAAGATGTTCTAACTCAGCCAAATGTTAATGGAAAGAGAGCTAAATGGATTGCAAAATTCATAGAGTTCAACATAGAGGTGAAACCCACCAAGCTTGTCAAAGGCCAGGGCTTGGATAAACTTATGGCTAAGGAAAATTGCATTTTGTTAGACATCAATTGCATGGGTTCAAATTCAGGTGATGAGCAAACAAAGGAAGCAACAAAAGAGTAAAAGCAGAATCGGTCTTTGGTTGAAAATCTAGCCACCTGTGAATGGTATTCTAGCATATTTCATTTTTTGCAGAAGCTAGAAGTCTCTCCATGGCTTAGCTCAAGTCAAGCCCGGACCATTAAGCTCAGATCAACAAAATTCTGCATTAATGAAAACCTACTCTATTGGAAAGACCCATCAGGAATCCTCTTGAGATGTCTAGACAAAGGACAATCTGTGGAAGTCATGCACCAGTTCCATTCTAGCATCTTTGGAGGGAATCATTATTGGAAAACCACAGCTCACAAGATCCTGAGAGTTGGGTATTATTGGCCTACTCTATTATTTGATGTGTGTTCTTTTGTGAAGTCTTGTGACAAATGCTAGAGGTTTGCAGGAAGACAGCAGCTAAAATCTCTGCCCTTGAAGCCAGTACACGTCAATGGTCCCTTCCAACAGTGGGGCTTGGACTTCATAGGTGAGATTAATCCACATTCCAGTGGCCAACACAAATGGATCTTGGTAGCCACTGATTATTTCACCAAATGGATTGAGGCCATACCCACTAAAAATGCTAATCATCAGGTTATCATAAAGTTCTTGAATGAGAATATTTTCACTAGATTTGGTTGCCCAACCAAACTAGTCACTGATATTGCAGCAACTTTCAGGGAAGAAGAATTGGTGGACATGTGTGAATCCATGGGTATTCAATTGGTGCATTCTACCTCGTATTATCCTCAAGGCAATGGCCTCGCAGAATCATCTAACAAGAGTCTCGTAAGGATAATCAAAAAACTATTAGAGGACAACAAAAAGAGTTGGGATTCCAAGTTGAAGTTTGCATTGTGGGCTGACAGAGTTACCAACAAGAAGTCCATAGGAAATTATCCATTTAAGCTGGTTTATGGTGCTGATGTTGTTTTTCCTATCTAGCTGATTCTCCCTGTGGCCAAATTCTTTCAAGAAGAACAGGATGAAACAAATAACATGGTAAGGAGAATGAATAACCTGGTTGAATTACAATAGATCAGAGAGTAGCTGGTTGATAACTCAAAAGTTCATCAGAAGAAAATCAAAGAAACCTTTGACAAGAAGGCAAAAGTGGGCAATTTCCAAGTTGGTGACTAGGTTCTCAAATGGGATGCATTGAAGGAAAATAAAGGTAATCATGGTAAGTTTGACTCCTTATGGATAGGCCCGTTTGTCATCACTCAAATTCAGCAGAACAATACCTTTTTTTTACATAGTCTGCAAGGAGAAGAGGTTTTTGGTGGCCCAGTCAATGGGCGGTTCTTAAAACTTTATTTCATTTAAGGCTTTAAAGCCTTGATATTGTAAATATGTTATTCAATTTTTATTTTTATGTAAAATAGACTCCATGCCCAATGGAACACTAGGAGATAGATTTGATTTTTGGTTTTACAAGAAAGGCATTGGTCTGTGGTTCTTGAAACCTCACAGGGAGGATTTCATCCCCAGAAGGAGCCAGTGTTAGCCTTGTTGGTATATGGCCCAAAATGGATCCAAGTATGCTCTCTAAGTCTTCAAACGTTAGTAAGATCAGGCCAAATATAAAAATAATCGCAAGAGAAAAACCTTCAGACAGGCAGAAAAATACTATCGGGAGGCAAAAACACATAAAAATAGTGAAAAAACCAAGTATCGGAGGCATAAACAGTGAAATGCACAGCAGCCATCAGATCTAGCCGATCAATGGTCTAGATCTGATCAGCGGGTCGCAATCGGCGGAGGCAATTAGCGGATTGGGGGTGGACCGTATGGAACTTGCGATGGCGATCGGCGATGCAACGTGGACCGTCGATCAAGTGCACAGATCGACGGCCCACATCACATCGCAGGATCGCTATCGAAGAACACAACATAGCACTCACCATTGGCCTGGGACATGAGCGATATGTGATTGCAACTAATCGTATCGCGATATCGCATTGGAGTTTCATAGAGCGCTCACCATTAGCTCGGGGCATGAGCGATATGCAATTTTGATCAATCGCATCGGCAGATCGCAATCGAGGAAGCATTAAGGAGCGGGGCTTATACTGATATGGATGTCTGATGCAATAAACCAGACCCAACGGTTATATACATAGTATTACATAAAATTTGAAATCCGCCGAAAGGCATTTTCCTATGTATTTTGCATATTTTCGTTATTTAATGAAATACAAAGGGGCAGCATCAATGCGATAAAACCGAACCCAAAGGGGTTCTGGAATAAAAATATATAATATTTCAAGTCCGCCAAATCCAATTTTTCATGACTTTTAGTGTTTTTAACATATTTCCAAAATACAAAGGGAAGACTGGGAACAGGCCATTTGCGACTTGCGATAGCGATAAGGATGGACCTGATAGAGGAATAGACAATGTTTAAGGACTTTTGGAGTATCATTTTTCTGTGTAAAATAGAAAACAATCATTGTCAATATTTGAAAGGATTTCAAAGGCCCGAAGACCCATTCCATCACAGAATAGAGACTAGGACACAAAAGGCCAGAAGAGGAAAGGCAACAGCGCAACACAGCCAAACCAACAAATGATCATGGAGCATCGCTAGCACGAGCGAGCTCCCTGACACCATAGAAAACCACAAGAATGTAGTGACTATGTTGTTAGAAGAAGGAACCTCCGAGCCCATGCGTGCCTAGTCAGGGCATCAAGTCGTTAAAGACAGAGGGGATAGATTAAGACCTCTCGAGCCTCAGAAGTCTCGAGAGCATTGTAAAAGGCCTATAAATATTTGAAATTTCAGAGTAACTGGAGTTCAACTTTTGGGAATTGTGGATACTCTGCTACTCTAGCTTCTCATCTTCATTCTAGTAATATAAGCTTCTTCTGTTGTTACAAGTTCAATTCCCATTTTCTCTTATATTCTAAGCTTGCACTTGGATAGGTTATTCATGTTTTCTTCTGTGTCTAATTCTAGATAACTGTCATCTTATCTCTGCATTGATAAATTAGATTTGCAAGATTCATTTACTTCCTGTAGCTAGCCATTCATATGTGTTTATGTATGCATCTGTTCGTACAATCAGTATTCTCCATTTATCCATTGAATCTATAAACTATTGAGCATTAATGGTCTAAAGCCTTGTAAATTTGAGGGTGTTCATGCATGTCTTGAGTGAAAACAGAGTTGAAACAGTCATCTAACTTGATCCAAACCATCATCCATTCCAATAGTTCAGAGAACAATATTGAAGATTTATATGTTACTAGGCATCTCTGAGCTACAACCTAGGAGAGCTTCCTGGAGTGATAACAGGTCTCATTTGTTGTTTCCATTCAAAGGTAAAAATAATCAAATAAGGGTAGATAGTGAACCTAATATGAAGTATACTTTCATAGAGTTGGAAGGACACAATAAACCTATAAGTTTTACTTAGGAAATTGTGGGAAATTTTTTCTTTGAAACAGATCTTGGTTGTTACTCAGCCCATATTTAGTCCAACCATCACCAATACCATATGATAAACAATCATAACTCCTTCCTTGTACCCCAACTAGTGCTAAATAATAATGTATAATAGAGTTAAATAACCTCATTGTAAATATTAATTCCCCTATAAATAATAATATTTGGACTCTTTATTATGATGGTTCTGAAACATAGGATGGAGCCAGTGCATGTTGTATCTTTTTAAATCAAACAAATAAAAAACATGTATCTCATGTCTCTTGGAATTTGTTTTCACCAACAATACAGCAGAATATGGAGCTTTAATCTTTGGACTAAAACAAGCAATAGACTTGAAGGTACAATGTATCGAATTCATCGGTAATTCTCATATCATTACTAGACAAGTATGAAATACTATCCATTGTATATCTCTGCATCTAAAGAATTACCAGCAAGAGCTATGATGTCTCATATCATCTTTTAAATCTTTTAATATTTCTTCAATTCCTAGATCTAGGAATGTTGCAATTGATACCATGGCTAACAAAATAGCTCATTTCACTCCTTTAAGAGATGATTTTTCCATTTTATTAGTTTATAAACCTATTGTACTTGATAATCTAACTAATTTTAGAGTATTCAATGACGATGAACTGATTCTAAATTTTATTATAAATTCATACGTGTTCAAAGATGCAGCTATTAATGAAGAAGAACGTGAACAATATTTGGAATATGAGATGGATATAGACAAAGGACACCATATGCCTAAATTGGTAGTCACTTTGGAGGATATGTATGATTTGCAAAACTGCTTTAAAGAGCCCTTTAATACCAAAAAACAAAGTTCCACGCTAAGGCATGAACAAGTAAATCTTGGTTCTGAATAGGACCCAAAATATGTCAATCTTGGTACCCGCTGCACCAAATTAGAATGGAAATAATTCATCCAATTAATATTTAAGAGTTACCAAGATGTGTTTGCTTAGACCTATGATTATCTGAAGACATATGATACTTGGATTATTTAGCATGTCATTCCCATCAAAGAGTGTCAAGTGTTTCCACCAAAAGATGTGTAAAGTGCATCCAACTTTAGAACCTCTTATCCAGAAAGAGTTGAAGAAATTATTGGATGCATAGATCATATTTAAAGTAAGACACTCTATCGAGGTTTCTAATTTGGTTCCTGTGAGAAATAAATCAAGGGAAATTCTTCTATGTGTGGATTTCCATAATCTAAATCGAGCCTCTGAGAAAGATAATTGTCATGTGCCATTTATGGAGAATATCATTCAAACATTATTAGGTTCTAAAATGTTTTTTTCTTATTAGATGGTTTCTCATGATAGAAACAAGTCTTAGTTTTTGAACGAGATAGCTTCAAGGCAAATTTTAAAACCAAATGGGCACTTTCTCTTATAGGCACATGGGCTTTGTATTGGCAAATTTTGGAACCACTTTTCAATGTGATATGGACATAGATTTTAGAGATTTCATTGGGAAACGTGAGGTCGTATATCTATAAGATGTCACAGTGTCCTCCAAAAAATTTTCATATCATTTACGTAATCTCAAGCATATTTCTAAACCACAAGAAGAATATCTGCGCAATATCTAAAGGGAATATTATGGGACATATTATTTCCCAAAATCGGATCATCATGGACCATAAAAGAGTGAAAGCTATTACACCATTTCATATCCTAACAACAAAAAATATTATGCAATCCTTCTTAGGAAAAATCAATTTTGTTAGAAATTTTGAAGCATATTTTGTGCAAATTGTAAAACCTCTATAGATATGATCAAGAAAGATTTTGTATTTAAACGGAATCAAGAAGAAAAGGAAGCCTTCACCATGATTGAGGAAGCTATCTTTGTGGCCCTTGCTTTATACAACCTAGATTATGATAAAGAATTCATGTTATACAAATGTGCCTCAAATTGTTCTCTCAAAGTTATGCTAATGAAAAAGGATGAGCAAGGGAATTAATGACCCGTATCTTTTATGAGCACATGAACATGGGGTTCTGAATTGAAATATCCAGATATTGGAAAAAAGCTTACATTTTTTTCAAAGCAGTAAAGAATTTTAGACCTTATATTCTGAAAAGCCATGTTAAATTAATTTCATCCATCCTATTGATCTGAAAATGGAATGTACTTGTTTAAGGGTGCAATTTATCCATTTACCATAATTTCAAATGTGAGCTATACACTCCAAATGACCTTTGAAAATGTGAAAACTTCTTATTTCTTATACAGAGATAGACTGTAGGGGCATTCACCGGACATGTCACCTCTAAAGAGAGGATGAGTTCCAAAGGCTACCTGGCCCTCTATAGGCTCTGCCTAAAGAAATAACGAAGTAAACACTTAGAAGTCATTGACATACACATACTTGAAGTTTGATGTCTTGCAAAATAAAACAAATAACTTTCTGCAACTGTATAGGTGATTATGTGTGTATGAAAGTTATGTATATTTGTTTTTTAACACTTTATATCAGTTTTTTTTAGCATACCATCTTCAGAAAATAAAGACATCAAAATGATGAAGCAGTTCACCCCTCCTGGGCTACATCTGCTGGACCAAGCATCTCAAACTAGGCTTGTCCTCTTGTATTAAAATGCTACAAAGGCTAATACAAGAATATGAGTGTCTCGAAAGACAGATATGACTGTAAATACAGAATCAGAAGATAGGAATTAGCTAAACATGCTCTTTCCCAAACACTAAACAGTGAAATTGTACCTTATACAGTACTTTCCCCAATTGGCCCTGGTGGCCCTTTAAACTTGCATGGAGAATTTCGAGGTGAAGATGACCTCAATTGGTTCTGAAACCTCTACCATTAGACTCAGAAGGTCGAAAATAGTAGACATAGGCTTTTGAATCACCAAAAATGGATGAACATAGCCCCCAAACAGCTCAAGCACTGAAATGGCCCTGGTGGCCCTGAAAGCTTCCCTGAAGCTAAACAGTGAGAAGAATGCCTCAACAAGAAAAACAAGCTGTAGAAATGGATTCGGAATGCTGAAAAAATTTAGGAATGACCTTCGTTCCACATTCACTGGTTGCACAATTCCCAATGCAACTCCCAAACTGATTTGGCCCTGGTGGCTCCTGGAACTTCCACGAAGCAAAATCACCTATATAGCTGCAAAAAGTTATTTGTTTTATTCCGCAAGACATCAAACTTCAAGTATGTGTATGTCAATGAATTTTAAGTGTTTACTTCGTTATTTCTTTAGGCAGAGCCTGTAGAGGGCCAGGTAGCCTCTGGAACTCATCCTCTCTTTAGAGGTGACATGTCTGGTGAATGCCCCTACAGTCTATCTCTGTATAAGAAATAAGAAGTTTTCACATGTTCAAAGGTCATTTGGAGTGTATATCTCACATTTGAAATTGTGGGAAATGGATAACTTGCACCCTTAAACAAGTACATTCCATTTTCAGATCATATGGTATCAGAGCAGGTTGTTGCTTCTTTGTATCAAAAGCAGTCAAATAAAGCTATAGACAGAGCCTGAAAAGAGCCAAGAAGCCTTCGAAATGCTCTTGTTATACAATTGCAAAGTAGATAAATGCTATTTTCAGTCAATCTCTGGTGTAGTTGTCTTTTGATTGTTTTTGTGCAAGGATATTTTGACTGTCTTGCAATTTTTTATCACAATAGCTTGATTGTATAGCTTGAAAGGTGATTTAAGCAGTGTTGAAGATTGACTGCTTTACTACGTTGCAAACTGCATGTTGTTTGAGGTTGCAAAATATTGGGGATAGCCACTGAATAGCTAAGTCTTGGAGAAGACAAAAAGGAATAGAAGGTATTTTCCTTTCCCCAAGGACCTCAAGACAATCCGTGAAGCACAAGAAGTTTGATGCAAAACAGGTTGTTTGAATAAGAGTTTGACTCTGCAATCATTTGATTCAGGAATTTGTTAATAGATTCTGAATTTTGCTGAAGCTCTTTTGTTCATTTTTATAATGACAACTTCCATAAGTGAGTTCTCAAAATCATCCTCCTTCACCAGATTTTTTGATGAAGGCTTGAAGCAAGAATTTTTCATCATGATGAATATGGTGAGAGAAATGTATGAGGATGAAAGGCAGAGCTCTAAACTTCAAGAGAAGTTGAATTCCATGAGGGAAGAGAAGCAGTTTCTTTCTAACCAATTGCAGGAAATGGAAAGCCAACTTCATATTGCAAACATGAATCTGGAAAGGATGCATGAGTTGGAGACACAACTCCTTGTTGCCAAAGAAGCCTTAGCCAAGTATCAGCTTGAAGAAGAGGTAAACAATTCTAGTTTGTCTTCAAATTCTTATAAGAATGTTTATGTTGGTTCTTTTGAGAAACATACCAGAGGTAGAGGGTCCAAGTTGATGTCCAAAATTGGATATGAAGGAAAAGGATTGGGCAAACATGCACAAGGTATAGTTGAGCCAATAATGGTTGAGGTAAGGCCTAAGAATTTGGGTCTTGGCTATGGACAATCTTATGGAGAAAGTTCCATTGTAGCCATGAAGGCAATTGAAACAGTTCCTACAAGGAGTTTCATTTCAGGTTCTCTCTCTCAAGGTTGTAAAGGTTGTATCCTTGAGGAACGCAATAGTTTGAAACATGCTTTGCAGGAAGAAGGGGTGCATAAACATGCACTTGAACAAGAAAGTGGTGAAAGCTCTAAAACCATTGAAGGGGTTGATAGTGTTCTAAGGGGAGCTTCTTCTTCTTTCGATTCACCTCCTTATGAAGGTAATGAAGGTGAAAGAGAAAGGTATAAATCTGATTTCCATCACACTTCCTTTGATCATATAAAGCATGGAAAATTTCCACATAAGCATTGGAAAAGAATTGCATGTTCTTTTTGTGGTTTGGTTAACCATAGTGTTTCTAGATGTTGTAAAAGAATGGCAACATACAGGAAACGTTGGAAGGAAAGGAGGCAAGACTCCAAAGTTCCATTGAACAATACAAATCATACTATCAAGAAGATGAACATGTGTTGCACTTATTGCCATAAGCATGGACATACTGTTGAAAGGTGCTGGACTCTGAATCCAACAATGCTTCCATGAAAGTTGAAGAAATTGGAGAAAGAGTATGGCAAGAACGGGAAGGAAGTTTCCATCATTGATATGTGTCAGGATGATACACATGTTGATATCGATGTGCAGTTAAAGGAAGCGCCTTTGAAATGGATTGGTAAGAAATGGTTAGAATTCTTATCCAATTAAAGCTGCATGTCTTTTGATTGAATGCATTTCTTTGTTAAGGAAATGCAAGTTGCAAGATGGAAAAGCTGAGTATGAGACTCACTCTATCGAAGCAGACGTTATATTCATTTCAGCTTTGAAATTACATGTACATGTGATCAAGGATCTTGTACTTATGATTGTACTTAAGAGAAAGTTGAAGGATAAACTGCATGCATGAGAATGATATGCATGAGCACATGGATCATGATGATTTCCTTGTACTTTAAACATGTATGTGTAATTAACTTGAAGGGTTGATTACTTTGTTTTTAACCATGCATGTAATGTAATATTGACTTGGAAAAAGTTAATTTGATCTCCAAGATTGTAAAGAGGAGAAATGATGAAGTGTTTCATCTTTGTAAAAGCATCGTTTAAATTCTTTTTGTACATGCTTGACGTGAAGGGTCAAATGTTTGAAAGGCATGATTTTGTCGACTTGTGATTTAGTCGATCATTTGTAAACATGATGTATAGATCCAATGTTGATTCACAGGATGTGAAAGATGTTTCTTTTGTTGAAACAAGAATTTATTCATCAAGTTATTATCTTCTTTCAACATCATCTACAGAAGAAGATTGGATTATGCAGCAAAAGTCGCCATGATGACAGTTGGCAAGGCAGGACATATTGGCATCAGTATGTTTATTTAGCTGAACAGAAGAGGATATTTGTGTTCTCTCAAGTGCTGTACAGTTCAGTTCAGATATTTAGTAAGCTTTTGGGGACCAAAAGGCTTCTCATTTGGGAGGTGCGATCAGGAGCTCAGGACCAAGTGTCGTAAAATGGTCAAAAATGAAAGTGCTTAGAACTGATTTGAACCTGAATGACCGGATAGAGCTCATCTTCTTGATTCTGGTGCCGCGAACGGTTCGAAAAATGGTCGTCGTATGAGAAAGTTATGCCAAAAAGAAGAATTGCCCAATAACATTGAAATTTTGAATTTAAAAAAAAAAAATTAAAATAAAATATTCCATAGAATATTCTTTGGAATATTTTGTTTTGGGTAGCGAATGGAAAGATGCCACGTGGCAGGCCCGGAGGCCACCGGGTGGCCCAGGGTGACGTCAGCAAGTATGGACCGTTGGATTAAAAGTTTGGTCGCGCATGAGGTTTGAACCCACGACCTGCCCGGAGCAAAGGCAACGTTTTACCGTTGCGCCAATGGCGTGAGTCATGTAATATGGGCGGAAAAAACGGTTTAAGAACCTTGTTAAGGTGTTCGGTGGGGCCTCTTAGGGCAAGCCCCCATGATATATGACCGTGGCCCGAAGACCAGGCCCCAACCACAAACCGCGCGCCATATGAAACCGTTTAACGGTTGTGTTGGCGTGGACATAGGGTAACAACCGGCGGGCATTAACGTATTGTTCAATGCAACAGCGTAACACACGGCTTAACTAATCATTCCTCCCCCACCGCCAGGCACATAATCCAATGCAGACAACCGACACTCCAACACGTTCACATGCACACTAATTGCAACCCATAACAGGCGGTCAGACTGGCGAGAATTTTGGAAGACCTCCAAATTTGGGCGGTCCCGCCATAATTGGCAGAGCTAACTGAACTTCCACTACAATTAGCTGGAGTGATTCTAGGCCAAACTGGAGGAAATCTTCAATGAGCCATAACTTTGGCTAGGAAAGTCCTTTCTGGACGAATTTCTTTTTGATTTTGAGTATTCAGATGATGTTGAAGCCATTGGCATAGGTTAGAGAGCAATCAGAGGTCGTTTGCAGGTGTATTTGCTCCGTGGAAGTTATAGGAGCCACTAGGACCCAACATTGTGAGAGCTGTATTGGGTTGCAGGTACCCATTGGAGATGAACCAGTAGTCAATCCTGAAGGATTTGAGTGTTCTGAATCCATTTTTACAGTCTATTTCACCTGTAGAGTCTTGTATTCAGCTGTACAATCATTTTGAGATTTTAATCAAATCAAGGACATGCCCATTTGGGAGCCTTGGACCCGGCAGATGTAGCCCAGGAGGGGTGAAATGCGTTATCAACTTCTTTTGCATCTGTGGTTGAGTTATTTTCCTGAACAAATCTGTTTTAGTATGTTAAACAGAGAAATGAATTAATTCTACTACACATAAAAGGGTCATAAACAGTTGAAAAAACTCATTTGTTTTTAACTGCAAGACATGTACATCACTTAAACATGTATGTTTACTGAATTGAATACCTTGCTAAGCATTTACAAGTAGTTTCAAATTCAGATCACCTATGGTTCGAATGTTAATTGTACAAAAATAGCTTGTAGAATGAAGAGGAAATTTGATGACTTCATTGCAAGATTATAACATATAATTCTAACCTACACATAACATCAAGGGTCACGAGTTGTGTAAACTAGTTTCACAAGCCCTGGACCCTAAAGCGAAAGACGATGAAGATTGGGATAATGAAATTGGAATGTATAATTCAAATACTCTATATGGGCCCAATGCTAACTCCTCTTGGTACAAAGAATTGAGGCAATATTTGGAATGAGGAACCTTATTCTTTGAACTATCATCCAAGCATAGATGTGTAATCAAGCTCATATTATCTCAATATTAATTGATAAATGGCATAATTTTTAGAAAATATCATAATGGAGTCTTATTGCAATGCTTGGGAATCCCCAGAGGAAGATAAGGTTTTGGTTGAACTCCATGATGGACTAGTGGGGATCACTTTGTTGGTGTTACCACGACACATAAAATTATTCGAGTAGGATATTATTGGCCTATTTTGTTTAGAGATGCAAATTATTATGCCAGAAAATGTCTTGTATGTCAAAAGTGTACCATGAGAGGGAGGACATCAATTTCTCCTTTACAACTGGTTAAAGTTGAAGAACCTTTTCAGTAATGGAGTTTGGATGTTATTGGTGAGATTTTTCCACATTCTTCCAAACAATATCGATATATTATCACCATCACATATTAATTCACATCTTAGGTCAAAGTTGTACCTCTCAAGAAAATCAACAATCAGGTGGTAATACAATTTATTAAACAACATATTATTACTAGGTTTGGAGTTCCAACGTCTCTTGTTTTTTACAATGTTTCCTATATATCAATCAATGAAATTATCTGAATTTTCTATGGATAAAGGTATTACTTTAAGACACTCCCCCAATTATTATCCACGAGGATATGGCTTAGATGAGTCAAATCATAAGAACTTGATCTGAGTTCTCAATAAAACCATAGTCAACCAACAATGCAACTGGCATAACACTTTATCCAACACTTTGTGTGTTGACCAAGTGCCCCTAGTCTTCCTCAGAGCTCACCATACCTTTTGGTATATGGAAAAGAAGTTTTCCTCCCTCCAAAAATTTATCTTCCCATATTTCAACTCTCACAAGACTCTTGTGGTCGATCTTGTCCATCATTCAAAGTAAATTCAATACTCTAGTCAAGCTTGAAGAAGAAAGACAAAAGACTGGATCTAAATTTTCCACCCACCAATAGAGGATTAAGAGGTGGTTTGATAAGAAACCCACTAGTGACAAAGAGTTCCAAGTTGGTGACCTTGTATTGAAGTGGTAAGCCCCATGAAGATAAAGGTAAGCATTCCAAGTTTCAACTCCTCTGGATCAAACCATTTTTTATCCAAGAGAAACATGACCTTAATACTTATTGATTGCAAACTTTACATGGGGAAAATAGTCCCTCTCTCTCAATGGCCAAGATTTGAAAACATACTTTAGATGATATCTCTTTGAGCTATTTTACCTTATACATATTTCAATTATTGCCTTTGTTTTATATCCGAATGTGAAACCATTGTGCATAAATTATTATATTTTGGTACATAGATAAATCGTCTATGTAAATAAATAAATGGTGTTATACTAATGTCGTGAATGGGCCTATATTAACTATTTATCAGTTGGCTATCATTCAATATCCATTAATTGATTAAGTCTTAATATATACAACATTGCATTGTTCATACATAAATTAAGAATTGAGTCTTGTGGGTAACTCTATCAAGCTTATAAAAGCAAAAATTTTACTAGTGTTTGCAACTAGTTTGGTCTTGAATAAATGGATTATGTGTAAAAATATATCAACCCAATGGTTGGAGAGGAGATGGGGAGAAAAGTGAAATTGTGAGGAAACCAAATTAAGAAAATATTAAAGTTTCTGAATAATAAGGAACAACCCATATGTTTTATAAATATAAGTCAAGATCCCTCATCCACCTTAGCAACAAATGCTCTAAAATAATAATGCAAAATTGCATACAAAGAAAATCAATAAAATGGTAAAGGCATGCGAAAGGATTCTTGCACAGAAGGGTGATGCAAGAAATTTTATCGGTGCTATGGATGCTTGCTTACAGCAATGCAATGCTTGACTTCCTTGAGTGACTCAGTCAGGGATGGACGCTCGCTAGCAAGTGGAGAAACACTGGAGACACATGTTAATTATGATAATTTTAAAGTTATCATAATATATCCATTTGTTATCAAAAAAATTGGTGTATGACCTTTATTGAAATTGGCGTGTTATTCCCCAAGACGAAGTTAGTTAGCACAGAGGAAAAATCTATAGTTGGGATCAAACATATGCACAAGTGGCACCTATAGAGTCAAATCAATACTTCCTAAAACATGTTAAGCTCTATCTTAACTAAAGGATAAACCATAGATGTTGAGGTTCTACCAATGGTTCGTCAATATTTGTAGCAGCTACAACAACCCTAAATTTGTTTGATAAGTGGCAAATTTAGGCTCTCCTTGTCCAAAATACGAAGGCATCTATTTGACCTAGACCACAAGATCATTCTTCATACCCTTGAACTCCAATATATGTGGAGGTTATAACTTAGAAAATTTACAAAATTTGAAGGTTGCATCGCAACTCCTTAATCCATCGCAACCTTGCGTTGCGTTGCAACCTTTCATCACATCACAACCATAATCTACAACACATCATAAATATATTTTTCATGTGTAAATGAAATTAATGTGCATTTAATACGCTCACCATAGTGAAAATTTCTATATATATCCCCCCCCCACATTCATTTCATTGTGATACGTTATCACAAATATCCCTTGGATACTTGCACTGCACCATTTGGTAACACATCCTTGTCACTCAAGTTTGTGTATGTTGCCTAGAGTTGTAAGCTTGCACCTGCCACACCGCCTAGAGTTGTAGCACTTGCACCCACCATGCCACATTCCAATTTAGTACTATGTATCCTCTTCTCACATCTTTTTTGTTAGTAAATTGTAGGTGCTACCATACTTTGGCATAATCATTCATTGACCCAACCTTTTACCTTCTGCCTTATGCATATATATTGAGCGGGACTATTATAGATTCCAACAATTAGCCACTTTTTTAATTCCTGTTGGCTTGAGGGGGCTGACCCAGGTTCAACATTAGATAGCCAAACAAATCCCTACACTACTGGCCCTTTCGGCATCATCCGAAAGAGCGTGGACTAAAGTCTCACCCAAAGCAGTATGGGGGGATGCTAGAACCAAGTTTCCGCACCCTTGAGATGGATGTGATGTCGGTTTATTCTGGCTATACCTACCTTCATGCAAGTTGCTTAGCCCTCTATTCCACCCTTTAGTACCTTCACGAAAGGGTACAATTTGCTTTCGCACAGCCCTAACGTGCAGCTTAGGGACCTTCACATTACTATGGCAGCGAACTGAGATATATCCCAAACTAGGCTAAGTGTCTTACTTATCTTATTAACTAATCTTAATTAGCTTCGCATAAATAGATGTTCTTAATTGTGTTCACTTAACCAACACATTTACATGCATTCACGCATCCTATAAGCATTATAAGTGAAATTCATACCCAGTATAACAGATGCATAAATAGGAAATAAAGATGCAGAAATTATGGAATACTTCTCTTTATTAATAATTCTAGATGATTACAGGCTCGACCCACCCTGCGCACTCAAGTACAGGAGTCTGCGCACTCAGCTGCGGACTTCTAGGCCTCTGCACACTCAACTGAAGAGCCTCTACCTATGCTACAACCCAAGACTTAGACTTCTACTTCAAAGCTATATCTCATACATCATATCTTCATTGATTACTGATTGATCCCTCAAACTACTTAGAGCTTAGATCTATTTATACAATCCATTGGTCTGCGGACCATGGGTAGATCCTTTACAGCAGACATTACATTACAAAACAAAGGGTGGACAACCCTATGACTCTTTAACACCTAGGTGCTTCTCGACCACAAAATGCGGAGTATTTACACTTGGATTACAAAATTTGACCAAAATATGGGCTTTTAGCCCCAAAAATGCCCTTAGGGGATCCCATGCCCAACAGGCCCCCAACACAAACATCGTGACTTGCCCTCAAGTCACTTTGCAGGTACAGGGATCTTAGTGTGAAGACCTCCTAACTCTGTTTAGATTGCCACAACTTCGAAATCACACTAAGCGATCGTCTCCTTGTCTTCTTCCACTCATTGTTTGGTGACTGCTGCTGAGCTACTACCCTGAATCTTCTGTTGAGTTGCCTGTAGTGTCGCGGGCTTTCCTTCAATGGAAGTTGTGATGGTATAAGCTTCGTCTATCCATGGTTGTAGGCGTGCTTTTAGGACTGCTTCTCTGTGTCAAGCGACATCCACCTGTTTCTTAAGCACCTTTGCCTCCTTCCCAGAGTAGGTTGAGCAGCCCGACTTTCTCTACACCCTTGAGCCAAGTCCGTGGCTCTAATTCAATTGTTCCATCAGTGGTGTCAATCCGTCAGTGCATTAGCTGCTCAGTCGCTAAATGCAGGAATTTCTCGTGATCTGCGAGGTCCCAATCTTCAAACTTTAGTATAGGAACTCATCCTAAGTGCAGCCCCTCAAAAACAATGTCATATGGGAGCAACAGAGTTTGCAGGGAGCTCTTTCTCTCATCTATGTCCTTTGGCACCTTGGCTTTGCCCTTGCGCGGAGGAACATATTCAGGTAACCTGGTAATAGGGTCCACACCCTGGGTTTCAACTTCCATTTCCACGTCCTCCTCATCCACCAGGATTTCTTCATATTATTCCTCGTCGGCCTCCAGATTAATGGCCTTCCCCTTTTCCTACAAAGTGAGCTTGGTCCTCTGTGGGTTTCTTGGTGAGATGCGCACCAGGATCATAGCCTGCTTATCCTTCTTTGGTCTCGGTGTTCTGGGTGATTTAGGGACTTCAACTATCACTCTGGCACTCTCTGGGGCTTCTACTATCGCAATTTCCTATGCGGCTTCCCTGGGTATCGACATCATTCTATTCAAGAGGTCCTATGTTTCCTTCGGCAATCTCTCAAATGTTGAACTTGCTCTCAAAACCTCAAAATTCATAAGGTCCATACACACCTGATAGTGTAACAACTAAATTTTCAAAATGCCAAGTGTTTTTTGCTGGATAGCCACTTGTAATTTATAGGGCCTTTTGAATTCAAATCCGACCATTCCCCCCACATTCGTCGCATTAGTGCTAGATTGGCCGCAAATTTTCAAGAATGTAACCCATAAATTTTGCCTAAAATTCTTTCCACCCACTCCATTTAGCCTCAAACCGACCATCGAATCGTGAATAGTGACTTTAACAGTCACTTTCTAACAGGCCCACGCACTAGCGAAGCTGCCTTCATGTTGTCGTAGACATTGTGACACTTCATTGCTTCACGCAGTCCTGACATCGCGTACCTCCCCAACTCGGGAAGTGTAGTTTATAGTCCCGCGCCTCCTTTCAACTGCCTGGAGTGCTAAGACTGTGCTACTTTCATTTAGTCACATGGCTGGATCACCAGTGTATGGCTTCAAGTGACTGCCATTCACCTTTCCTGCAAAGGGTTCTCCATTTAACTTGACCAGTTGTACCGCGCCTCCGTCGATAATCTCCTTAATAACGTACGGCCCTAACTAGTGCATCCTGAATTTTATGGGGAATTTATCAAACTTACTATCATACAAAAAAACCAGATCGTTTACCTTGAATGTGTGCAGCTTGATGTGTCGATTGTGCCATGCCTTTTCACGTTGTTTTTGGACCTGCTGGTGAAATCGAGCCAAAAATCTCTCTTCTTCAAGCTCATCCAACTGCACGAGCCTCTCTTCTAGGGCTCCGTGATCCATCATGCCTGTGAGAGCTACTATGGATAGACTAGGCATGATGTATTCCATAGGCATTACAGCTTCCACACCATAGACAAGCCTAAAAGGAGTTTGTCCCATCAGCTTCTTTCAAGTCATTCAATAAGCCCATAATACTGCAGGTATGCGTAGGTCCCAATCACTTCGCTGAGCATTGTAAACCTTGGTCAGTGCATTTTCAAGCACTTTATTTAACTCATCCACTGTATCATTAGCCTGTGGGTGATAAGGTGTGCTCTTTTGGTGATACGCCTAAAATCCTCCATTAGTGCACTGATCGTCTCATTCAGGAAGTGCGTACCACGATCACTCATAAAGATCTTTGGAGATTCAAATCACGTCAGTACATGTTCAAATAGGAACTTCATGGTCATCATGCTCATGCAATCCTTCACCGGCTGCGCTTCTGCCCAATGAGTCAAATACTCTATCGCAGTGATAATGTGCCTCGCGCCTGTCTTCCATTGTGGTTGAATGGGTCCTACAAAATCTATTGCCCACTTTTTGAAGGGTTGCAACATCATTTGAGGATTCAAAGGCATTTCATCCCTCGCGATGACCTGCCTGTTCTTTGACATACATCACATGCCTTGCAATATGCTTTTGAATCCTGATGAAGGGTTGGCCACCACAACCCGGCGCATAGAATCTTCTACGCGGTTTATGTCCCTGCATAATGTCCTCCCGCGATGCCCCCATGAGTGCCCATCAGGATACTACTTTGTTCAAACTCAGGTACATACCGTCGCAATATTTCATCAGTCCCCATTTTGTATAGATGCCCAGCAATGACAGAGAAATATTTCGCGCACACCACTAATTCCTTGTTTTTTTAGACAGAGTATCCTTCTAGTGAATTTCTTGTTGTTAGGAAGTGTATGATATCCTTGAAATGACCATCCGTGATGCACACAGAAAAGATTACGTGTCAGGAAATCCTTCTTCCAAGTTAGTAAGTTCCTCCCCTGTTTCGATGTGCGACAGATGGTCTGGTCCCGTGGTCAATCATCCAGGTTTCACAACAACTTCAAAATCGTACTCTTGGAACAATAAGAGCCATCTACAGATTCTCCCCCCAACACAGGCTTATTGACCAGGTACTTTAGCACGGAGTGATCTGTATACATCTTAAACTAGCCTCCTAAAAAATAGTGTCGGTACTTTTGGAGTGCATACACCATAACTAGCCCCTCGCATTCAATGGTAGAGTAGTTCTTCTCTGCTTTGGCCAGCTGCACATGTGGATCATCCTACCCATCGTACTTGTCTGTCAGTCACATCTTAGGCTTCCAAATCATGCTCTCATCATCTTCCTACATTCGCGCCAATCATGAAATCTTACCTTGTGCGTACCCCACCATTTTGCAGGCATAGCACATAGTGCCCAGTCCAAGTCCTGAAAGCACTACTTTTCTGGCACCTCCCTTTCAAATGCATCCAAAAATATATCTACCTCATTTAGACCATCATAAATAGGTAGATTTCTTTCCTCTAACAACACACAGTGCAACAACCAAGCAATCATGTTGCAATTTAGCGTAGTTACTTCGTGTAACCGATTATGACAGTGTTCTATTTCTTTGTCAGAATCCGAAGTGCAAGAACTCTCATGTTCCCATGTAATCCGTCCATCCACAGTGGGATTCACCCAATCTTGGTCTTGCACGGTTATCTTATAGATGCAATCCAGATCATTATCACTCTCATAATCGCAGACTGGTTTTGTATAGCGTGATCCTTCAGCAGGATCTAGGGGTATTATTAAACGCAGTGATTTCTTCTTAAAGATCATCTTCCACTTCTTTATATTGATTACCCCGCTCATATCAGTAGCCCAATCAATTCCCAGGAGTATAGGGTAGGGATTGTTGTCATCTACAATCTCTATTACTTCAAAATCTGCCAGCACGCTCACTCCCTCAATATCCACGATCACCCCCTGTAGCCACCCCATGGGTATGATTTTCTGCTGATTTGCCATCCTTAGCTGAATTAGAGACCATTGCAGCACAAGTCTCCCCATTCGCTTGCAAGTTTTCTTTGCCAAAACATTCGCATCTAACCCCAAGTCCAAAATGACCTGATCCATTTGATACTCTCCTATTTGTGTGGTCAGTCTCATCTCCCTTCCCGTCCTTATTTTATGCTTGCCAATCTTTCGTACTACACGTGGCTCACCTGGTGCAGTTCCAGCGCATCTATTGATGAGTTCTTGTAACCCTTTTACAGCCTTACTGTCGCATAGTAACTTCATACAGGTTTCTAGGAAATTTGTGAGCATAGAGGGGTCCATTTCCGACTTAGGCTTATCCTTGCCTTTTGAATTGGAGGCCTCAGTGAAGCTCTTCTTAGCTTCCATGAATGCTTCATGAGCGTGCTCCAAATCAAACTCAATCTCTTTTTCTGGGGCTTTTCGAACCCATGTACTGCCTTCTGTTTGTTTCCCCTTATCATCTCCCGTCACGATTCCACTCAGAGCATTATATTTACATTCCGATCTTCCTCGCGCGAATCAGACCTCATCATCTGCAGGTTCTGAGTCGAGGGAGGCAATGGCACCCATTTTTCACATATCCTAGCTATTAGCATAGGAAAATCTTCTATTTCATGATCAAATAGTGTGTAATACTTGCACAACAGAAGCGTTGGATTAGTGCAATCGCAGTCATAGTGCCCTAGTCCTCTGTAATTATAGGAAATCAACTTTCCTCGACCTCTGCCAGGTCCTCCTCCTCCTTAGCCTTGTCCGCACCCCTGAAATCCTATCCGCACCATCTCGAAATTCTCGTCAAGGGGCCGCATTTCAGCTTGAACCCTATAGGTGGGAGTTCTATCCATCATCAATTCATAGCTCCTGCAAGTACGCTCATCATGTCCTACTGACCTACAAAAGTTTCAAAACAATTGTTGCAGTGCTTGTACATACTTCTGTAACAAGTGGTAGTTATCTGTGGCATTTTTTCCAGCTACCTAACAGATAGCGCACCATAACATAGGTGTCGTGCTAGGTTCTGCTTAAGCTTCCAGCATTAAAGGCATTGGTCCTCCTCCTGCTAGGTAATTTGTAAATATCAAGCAATGGTCTTTGTCATGACCCTGACTCTTGCATTTCAAGCACCATACTTCCTCGCGTACATCTGGCCGAACCGTTCTGTCCTGCTTCAGACTCTGCATCTCAAGGCACAGATTCTTTAGCTGCGCATGGATTTGTTGGACTCCTAGATTAAGATCCTGCATCGGGGTCTCATGTAGTCTCATGGAAATCTCCAAGGCCTCTGCCTGAGTTGTTATCTTCTGCTGCGATAGTGCACTCCTTAAGTGTGGTAGTAGCGAAGCCACAAACCACTCGCAATGATGTCCATCTGTCAAATTCATGTTGGCTTCGTGAATTGTACAGTTCAACCTCTGATCCAGCACCCAAGGCATCTTGCCTGGTTGCATCATGATCTCTTTGAATCCCACAATCGACTGCGCTTCAAATTTAGGCCTGCTAAATTCCCTATTTAGTGCTGCTTGGATGTCCGCTACTCTAGCATTCAGGTTATTGTTGGAGTACTTAATATACCAGGTTAGCGCACGATCTCGCAGGGCACTAACCAGTGTTGTTTTCTTTATATGATCATTTGTAACACCTTGAGCTTCCCATACAACACTCACAACGAACCAGAATTGGTCTGGGTCCTCATTTCCCAAGCATTTGAACAAAGGCAACGTTACAGTTTTTTCCATACTGAATCGCGGTAGAGGTGGAGATGGTACGGGTGAAGTTGGAGGCGATGGCAGTGAAGCCGCTGGTGGTGAGGGCGGAGGTGGTATTCGCGGGAATCCTTGCCTTATTAAATGAATATCGTTTCACGAAGACACCTTCGTTATTCCTTATTCGTCTCTTCATGGAGGTGAAATCAAGGGGCTATACTCCATGTTAGTGTCAGTCTTTGAAGCCCTCCACCAATGATCAAACATGCTCCTACAAAGTGGTCTTAGGGTGTCAAAGTCAAATTTTGTCATTTCAATGAGTCTTCAAGTAAAATTTGATCACTAGGTCTTAGGTCTAGGATTTGTTTTCCAAAGTTTTCCAAGTGTCAATCCGTGTCACCATTTGGTTGAGTGTACCATCATTCAAAAAGTTTTCATCATCATTTCAGGTTCCAATGGGTCATTTTACACCTTGTTCGTGCTTCAGTTGTACTTGGGTAAGGCCCATTTCCCTCTCCTAGGGTTTTGAAGGTAATTTTTCTTGGATGGCCAAATGATCAACAAAACTTGTGTCCTGATGTTCATACACCTTCCCCTATCCCTAATATACCTTCTTAAACAATTCCCATCACTGATATCCCTCAAATTCGTCATTTTCCCACAAACCCTATCTTATTTCTACAATTTAACAATTTTCTAGGTTAGGCTTGTGTTTTGCCCTTTTGGACCACTTCCCCTCACTCAATCTTTGAAATTCCACTTTCCCTTACTTCCTAACATCCCTCCCTACTTCCCAAAATTTTCTCAATAATTTAGAAGCCCCTCATCCCCTTCATTTCCCTTCATTTCTACAAATCCCCTGTTCCACATATCGGGATAGGTTTTCTTCAAACTATGTTTCTAAGCAAGAAAAGATGAATTTGAAAAAAGTGAGAGATTTTTTGTCCATCCTTGACCCAAGAAGAAAAACCTCTTTTATTTTTTACAAAAGTTTCATGGTTTTGGAGAAATGTCGAAAACATCATTGGCCTCAGGAGGATTGATGCACTTCTGGAGTGACCTTCGGAAAATCAAGATTTAACCTAGACAGGATGACCAAATGACTTGCTTGATGAGTCAACTGATAACTAGACAAAGAGAGATTTCGAAAGAGCTATCATGAGCTTAATTTTGAGCTGAGGAAGACCTTCAAAATTTGACTGCAACAGCACTCTGCATTTAGGCAGCCTCATTCTGCACATTTTGACTAGTCTTGCGAGATTTGACTTTTGACAAGGCAAATGAATTCCAAATTGAAAAATTCAAGATGTTCTGGAAAGTAGACTCGACAAGCTTTCCAATGAGATATCACACACCTAGTTTGGACACTGGGAAGGCCTTCAAAAGTTGTCTTCAAAAAGGCCCTAAACATCAAGAGGTTGGCACTGTGCATCAGAGCCATTTCTCCTTCACAAAATTGCACTGGCGCTGCGCATTGGGTTAGTTGCACTGCGCATTGAACTGTCAAGCCTTTAAACCATAAAAACTAATCCTCCATCACTTATTTTACTGCATTCACCTCCCAACAAGTATCAGCATATCTTGAGCTTAAATAGGGTTTTCATGTATGGTTCATGATTTTTGTATCCTAAAATTCAAACCCTAGTTTGCTTCTGAAGGAACAAAAGGCTTACATTAACATGATAGAGGACAAGATAGCTAGAGGAAGATACATTATCAATTACCTAAAGCAGGAGAATAAGCAGTTAGAGTGTAAACAAAGCCAAATGGAGTTAGAGATGCTAAAAATTCAAAGGCAAAGCAACAAAGAGCATCTCGTTCCCTTGAATCCTATTGAACAAGAAGTGGAGCATGATACAGAAATATGGCTTGAAAGAGTTAATATTCACCTTGAGGGGCTTTTAAAGAAATCAAATAAATATAATAAGATGCTAAGGCATATGGCCCACCATTATTTGACCCAGAATAGGATATGCAACAGGAGGATCGAGCACCTTAAGGCAAGATTAAGGAGGGCCTTAAAAGGAAAAAAGAAGGATGATAAGCTCAACACTTTGGCTGATGTTACTCCAGCCCAAAAAAGTAACACATGAAGCAACTTTGAGCCAAAAGTAGGCAAATTTTCAAACAATTTTGTCAATTTCAAATTTTTGAATTATGCAACACAGAAATTCTGGTGGATGCGCAGTGCCACCGGCGGTGCACATTGGATTTGAAAAATGGCTTGTAGTTCTGGATTTAGCATCAAAAGTACAACAATCCCTGAAATTTTCCTCTTATTTGGATCAAAACTAGGTCTCCTAAAGCGAAAAAAAAAAAAAAACACTCAAAAAGTGCCCTCTCTGCCACTTTTTGCACCCACAGGAAGCAATCTTGGGAGAATTCATTTTTGAAGGGGAAAATGACCTCCAAATTAGGAAATTCAAGATTTTTCAGAAACTAGACAGAAAGATCTTTCCAACAATCTATCTTTGGCATGATTTGGTGGAGTGAAAGGCCTCCAAAAGCATACTTGAAGCGATGCTCCGCATTGGACAGTTTTTGTCAATTTTGCTTAAAACTCAAAATCTCTCCCAGTTTGACTACCAATTGACTTTTTCTCTTCTCCTTGGTAAATTTGTGATGGTAAATGATGTAATGTGATGTAAATTTGAGGAAAAATGAATTTAGGGGGTAGATACATCAATGAAAAGTGGTTTAAAATTGAATGTATCAGTTTCCTTGGTTTTAGAAGCAAGTTGTTCCACTGCCTATTTTCTTGTTCCTAGTTTAGATGTAGTTGAAACAGCTCCTTAACCCTTGGATCTGACCCCTGATGGATAGGTCAGATGGTTTTTATGCCTATATTATGTACTTTATTAATCATTTGTAAAGGTTGGACTCTTTTGAAAGTGGTGCACTCATTGTATATTTGTATCAGCACTTTGGCAAGGAATAAAACCAGGTTTCACAGCTATTTTTGTGGGATTCTTGTGATATGAGTTTATGTATGGTTCTTCTTCTATAATGAGTTATTCTTATGTGTTATATGTCTCCAAATCTCTCTTTTTCTTCTAAACTAAATGAATCAAGATAAATAGACAAAATACACTAATAACAGTGCTTTGTCTTGGGAATGCATTTGGTTTTTTATGTTTTCAATAGTTTGAAGAGGACTCATGGTTTCTTCATGCCCTCCTCAGCTCCTCAACAGTCTTAAATCAATCATCTCATCCAATTACTAGTACATAAACACTTATCTATCTTGCCCCACAAAACATGTCTGTATCCCTGATTTAATTTCCTGTACCCAACCTGCCTGCTCCATTGGATCCAGCAACAAAATTTTCAAAATCAAACCAAAAACCCTAAAGCTACTATACCAAGCCTAAAATCCAAATTAGAATCATTCATCTCAACTAAGATTGACAAGGAGAGAGCCCTCTTCCGACCTGGTAGGGCTAGCTACCAGGTTAAGCGTGGTTTGTGGTTATCCTAAGATTGCCTCCCTTCAGCCTGAGGTCGATCTAGGCTCTAACACTCTGGACCCTTATTTCCTTTGTTTCTGTAAATTTTTCCACTTTGCGTAGTCCCAAACATCAAGGTAGCTGCATAACCAGTTTTCCGCACAACAACATTTTAATCCAAGTATTCAAAGATTTTACGTACTTACCTCGCAATCCTTTGAAAAATTGTCACTCTGCCTCACTAGAGCTGACTGAGGTGTCAACCACGAATTTAGTCACAAATCCTCCTATGATGTGATCGAGCCAATGATTGACAATGTAGATGATCTTATCCTCCGATGCTTCCAACCTTTGCACTAGCTCTGGGGTCCACACAATAGGAATGTCAAGTTTCCACCTTCCTTGGTTATCTACTAGCTTCACGATCCACTCGTATAGCTCAGTAGGAAAGGAGGCCAAAAAGATTTCATGGATCTCCGTATATAGGTATCAGTCCAACCACTATTCTTTTGATAGTTGCGGGTTTCTGTTTTCTTGTGCTGCGAAATCGTGAATCCTTTTGTCCAACCAGCCTTCGATTCTTTCTTAGTTAGATTCTAGTGATACAAATTCACACATCTCTTATGCAGATTCCAGTCCCGGCAACGGAACCATTTGTTGGCTTGAGGGGGCCTGACCCAGGTTTAGCGTTAGTTAGCCAAACAAATCCCTACACTACTGACCCTTTCGGCATCAGCCCGTGGAGCGCGGACTGAAGTCTCACTCGAAGCAGTATGGGGGGATGTTGGAACCAAGTTTCTACACCCTTGAGATGGATGTGATGTCGGTTTATTCCAGTTATACCTACCTTCGCACAGGTTGCTTATCCCTCTATTCCACCCTTCAGTACCTTCGCGAAAGGGTACAATTGGCTTTTACGCTGCCCTAACCTGTAGCTTAGGGACCTTCGCGTTGCTAGGGCAGCGAACTGAGATATCTCCCAAACTAGGCTAAGTGTCTTACTTATCTTATTAACTTATCTTAGTTAGATTCACGTAAAAATATGTTCTTAATTGCGTTCACTTAACCAACACATTTACATACCTTCGTGCATCCTATAAGCATTATAAGTGAAATTCATACCCAATATAACATATGCATAAACAAGAAATAAAGATGCAGAAATAATGGAATACTTCTCTTTATTTATAATTCCAGATGATTACAGACTCGACCCATCCTTCGCACTTAGCTGCAGGGCTCTATGCACTCAGCTGCAAAGCCTCTACCTACGCTATGACCCAAGACTTAGACTTCTACCTCAAAGCTATCTCTCATACGTCATATCTTCATTGATTATTGATTGATCCCTCTAACTACTTAGAGCTTAGATCTATTTATACAATCCCATGATCTGCGGAACATGGGTAGATCCTTTATAGCTGACATTACGTACAAAATAAGGGCAAACAAACCTATGACTCTTTAACACCTACGCACTCGGCGACCACAAAATGCGAAATATTTACACTTGGAATAAAAAATTTGACCAAAATATGGGCTTTTAGCCCCAAAAATACCCTTGGTGGATCCCGCGCCCAACAATTTCCCTTTACCATCACAAAATGATTTCACTTTGCATCGTTGCATTATTGCCTTGTGCAGTGCACCTTGACATATGAAGCATCACACCTCTTTTATCACACCACATATTTATTTAGCAGTCTAAGTTCTAGTGTTGCACTATGGTGCAATCCTTTTGCATAACATGTGATGAAGTTATGCGATGTGCCACATAGTTGTGTCATGATCCATCTTCATAATGGCGCATTACCAAGTTGAGTGATGATGCAATATTGTTTAACAACATAAATTTTAACCTTTTTTCCACAACGTGTCTCCCAACCTCAAACTACACATTTCTTTTGTGTTGTGTCCCAATTCACTTTTAGCTTTATAATTTACTTGTTCTGATGGATATCTTTGATCTTATGGACTTGGTTGATCTGTAATATTTCACATATCATCATCTGAATAAATGGATCCTCCCAAGAGAATACTTGGGAAAGACTTGTGGAGGAAGAATTAGAGGAAAGTCATATTACATCAATGCCCACATTAGAGAAATTTTGAGGTCAAAAATGGGTCTCCTAAGAAAAATGTACAATCAAAATTCACTTTATGAGAACCAATCACATTTTAGGGGATGACATCATCCCCCATGGTTGAGGTGGCATTACTTGAGTTAAAGGTACTTGTCACATTCTCAATGGTAGATAAAAACTCATGGTTAACCATGGTAGTGCTCTAAGTACTTTTAAAGTCATAAAGTAAAGTACTCATAATAAAGGTCATTTCACACTTTTTGAATAAAATATTATTATTGTCATTTCATATTTTTTGAAAGAAACAATGCATATCCCTATACAATCTTCATGTCTTTACACACTTTTCAATAAATATTATATTTTTATATTTTTATATTTTTATTTTTAAATTATATATTCATCTCATTTTATTTACTATTACAATTTCAAATTAATTATAAATTTATATGAAATAAAAATAAAAAAAATTATGACCTTGTAAGTTTTAAAATAAATCAAATATATGAATAATATTATTATCATATTAATAGCAATACAAACATATTAAAATTCAAGAAAAATATATATTAGTTTTGAATTTTTTAATAATCTAAATGTAATAAAATATATATTATATATTATTCCTTGTTATGTTATAAATCAATTCAGTATGTAATATAAAATTAATATATAAAATAATATATTTTATTTATTATATTATATTATTTGATTTTTATGTAGCATCTCAATTACATGTTATTATATAATTTAATTGTATAAGCTAAATAATATATATTTTAATTAATAGTATATTATACTATTAAGGATTTATGAATTTATATTTATAATTTATTTTAATTTATTTAAGTATAAAGGACAAATGCACAAATGCATTAGTTGTTCAATGATAATGGCTTTTATTTTAAAGCTTATTTTTATTTATAGTCACATCAATACAATTTTTTATATTAATTTTATTTTGGTACAACTTTTCAATTTAATTTAACCATGGTTACATAGATTGTGGTGCGAAAAGTGAATTACAAATTTATAAATATTATTTTATGGTTTAGCTATTATTTTTACTATTTCTTTAGGAGGCCCATTTTAGACCTCAAAATTCCCCTAATGCCTGTGTTGATACAAGGCGTTGTATTGATATACCAATATCTCTGGAGTGATAGAAAATTTACTATATTTTTGCAAGGAAAGAATATCTAGATGGAGAGGAAGACATCAAGGTGTAACAAAATGTTATAAAGTCATGGTTGCATAAAATGGCTTCTCACCTTGTAGTATTTCCATGCATTGCGACTATTGAATGGATAGTCAAATGTATTGATACAAGGGATATGACTATGAGAGATATTCATGGAAATGAAATCATTGCACTTACATATACCCAAATAGCTGAGTATTATAACTTGTCAAAACATTAGATTGCATTCTCACTAGCTTCATACAACAGGTTTAATTTGAACAACAAAAACATCCTAAGAAGCTAGTGACAAGACCTCAAAAAGTTTAAAAGCAAGCAAAAAAAGAGATATAAAACAAAGTCACTCCGGAGAGCATATTAGTTGGTCGCAACTATGTGTTTTAAGCTGTATGGGAAATCAAAAATTGGATTCTTTGAGGAAAGTTAGGTGCCACTCATATACACATGCACTGATGATGGGGTCATATTTAATTTGGGCGAAGTTATTGTTGCATCTCTTCAGGCCAATGTGGTAGATGCTCAGATTCTAGAAGAAGGGAAGCAACCCAAATTTTAAATGGATTTTTACTTGCTTGACTATATATGTGCTAGATGTGAGTTTGAGATGATGGGGTGAAGGTGGACTCTAACTCCAAAAATTCAACCAGTGCATATTTATTAAAGGGATTTGTGGGATAACCAAGATATGACATTATACACGATGATAGTTGAAGGCTTCACTTCACCACTCTTTCATATTTTATTTGATTATGATTCATCGTGCATGTCTAATCATGCTAAGGAAGTTGTTTAGGAAGTTGTTGCTTGGGTCAATCTACTAGACTTGACATATATTAAAGTATTTGGCTCTTGGAAACCACCACATCAAATCCCATCATTCATGACTGATAAGATAATTTTATACGAAATTGCATAATAGGTGATCATGATTGAAGAAGGCATCATAGCCTACATACCCATTTTATGTAGGCATGTATGGTACGAAGAATTATAAAGAAGCACAAGCAGAAGATGTTGACCTACATTGTTTCAAATTTGGAGAGCTGGACTTCCACGTATATGACCTAAGGGGTGTACTCTCGACTCATTATTCCAAATGTATGTGCAAGTGGTCTTATTCATCACAAACCGAAAAGGATGATGAAAAAATTAAGAATTGTTACAATTTTATAGAAGCCTTGGGAAGAAAGAATGGCTTTGATGCTATAGTTGGAGATTCTTCGAAAGTAAAGGATGCTAAAGATAATAAAGTTGCACAGAAAAGGGCAATAGAAAAGGAAGTTGCTAGAAAAGAAAAGGAGAAGAAATTAAAAGAAGATCTTAGGTAGAAGAAAGAGAAAGAGAAAATAGAGAAAGAGAAGGTAGAAAGAATATCAAATGAAGAAAGTGAAATGTTACAAAAGGAGGAAGAAGAAAAGAAAAGGCATGAAGAAGAACGTTTGGAAAAACAAGCCCAAGAGGAAACTAAGTTGAAAAAGTAGTAAGAAAAAGAATCCCAAAATGCAGGCAATGATGGTTTGTTTAGCATGGATATTGATCCAAAAATATTGGAAACCATGTTGTTAACAGTAGGTGATTTGTCAATTGGGGAGATGGGAATTACTTTAAGAGATGACAACCAAGTTATGAAATTGGAAAAATTTTGGGACACCAACTAGATTATCTATGAGAGGAGGAAGTACTTAGCCTGAGAACCAACAAATCCCATCTCAGTGACCACAGAAAGAAACATAGTATCTATCACTCCAGGTAATATGTTGACCATAGCTTCAGTCAACACTGCCTTTTCCTTGGTAATAGAAAGAAATAATGAGCACTTGGTGGAAAAGATAAAAGAACGGGATAGGAATTTGAAGAAAGGACACTAATAAATTGAAAGATTGTCAAAAGAAAACCAAGATTTATTGGCCTAAATATCTTACGATAAGGATTACCAGAGTGAGGAAATTATGAGGAAATGCAGTTAAAGGGAAAGGTGTGTAACTCAAATACACCTTGTTGGCCATCGATCTGATGCATGTATGGAGTATGGAACACCTTGATTCACTAGAGGCATTTCCAAGAAAAGAAGATCTTAGTCGGGAAAGAGATAGAGCTAAAATCAAACTCGTCATATAATCACAAGAAAAACGTGAAAAGGATGTGATAAGAATGATGAAAACCTATGAAAAACATCACATCATGATAGATATAATAATAAAAGCTCATAAGTTAGTCTCCATCGGAGCCCGAGGAGAGATGAGGCATGAGCAGGATATTGAACATGAAATACATGCAATGATTCTTGCATGATAACTAGTGTTCACGGAAAAATATATAAAGTTGACTAAATAAGAATTGGAACAACATTTGGTGGATCCCACTAAGCTACATACCATGTTCACTTTGTTATTTCACTGAATCCAAGTTGACTTGAAGAAAATTGTACCAAAATATGTGTGAATATGTAGTCATCAATGAAGGCTTGATTTTAGGAATTTCTTGCTGCATTTTCAACATTCAACCCTCCAAATTTGGAACAATCCAAGTCAACAACTTCTGCTTGTGTTGCTTTATAATTATTTATATCGTACATACCTACATAAAAGTTGTATGTAGGCCATGGTTCCATCTTCAATTGTGTTAGGATGTCACCAGCACCTATGGTCACTTGGTATGCAATTTCCTATAAAATTATCTTATCAATCACGAATAGTGGGAGTTGGTGTGGTGGTTTCCATGAACCAAATACTTTGATATATGTCGAATCTAGTGGATTGAACCAATCAACAACTTCCTAAACTACTTCCTAATCATGATCAAACATGCATGGTGAATCATGATCAAATAAAATATGGAAGGGTGGTGAAATCAAACCTTCAACTATCTTCATGTATGATGTTGTATGTTGGCTATACCAACCCTCCTATAGTAAATATGCATTGGTTGGATGTCTGGAGTTAGATTCCACCTCCACCCTATCATATCAAAATCGCATCTAGCACATATATAGTCAATAGGTAAGAAGCCATGTAAATTTTTGGCTACCTCCCTTCTTCCAGACTTTGAGCATCCATCACATTGGTTTGGAAAGATGTCGCAATAATTTTGGCCCAATTAATATGCCCCTATAAATAGTGCATGTGTATATGAGTCAGATCCATATTTCCTCAAAGAATTTAGTTGTTTCTTGGCCATACAACCTACAACACATAGCTGCAACCATCTCTAGAGTGACTTTGTTTTATATCTCTTTCTTGGCTTACTTCTAAACTTCTTGGGGTATTTCCATCAACTTCTTAGGATGTCCTTGATGTTCAGATTAAACCTATTGTACCAAGACACTAAGAATGCAATCTAATGTTTTGGCAACTTATAATAATCATTTATTCGAGGATATTTAAGAGTAGTGATTTCATTGCCATGACTATATTTAATATTCATATGCCTTGTATCAATACATTTGACTATCCATTCTATGGTCTCACTGCACAGAAATACTGCAGGGTGAGAAGCCACTTTATGCAGCCATGACTTTCTGACATTTTGATACACCTTGATGTCTTCCTCTCCATTTGGATATTCTTTCCTTCTACGTAGATGGTAAATTTCTGACCAATCCTAAGAAATTGACTTATCAATATAACACCTTATATGAGCATAGGTGGGCACTAATGTAATAGGATTGTCCTCATATTATTCCTCCAGAGGGTCTTTCACAGGTCTTCTCTTGGGAGGATTCATATCTTTAGATGATGATATGCTAAAATATTTTAAATCAACCAAGCCTAGAAGATCAAAGATATCCATTAGAACAATTAAATTAGAAAGCTAAAAGTGACTTGGGGCACAACGCAAAAGAGCAGTGTAGTATGAGGCTAGGAGATGCACTATGGCGCAAGGTGAAAATTTATGTTGTTAAACAATATTTCGTCACGATGCAACTTGGTAATGTACCATTGCAGAGATGGATAATGACACAACTATGTGGTGCATCACATAACTTCATCACATGGCATGCAAAGGGAGTGTGTCGTAGCGCATCACTAGAAATTAGATTGTTAAAAAAATTGTGATGCAATAAAGATGGGTGATGCATCATATGTCAAAGTTTGTTGTGCAAAGCAAAAATGTAGTGATGTGATGTGAAATTGTGATGTGATGGAAAATGGGCATTGAAAAATTGGTTGAGTGTTGGAGTCAATAATAGTCGTGTGCAATATATATGCATATGGTGGAAGGAAAAAGGTTGGGTGAATGAATAGATGGGCCAAAGTAGGGTAATGCCTACATTTTATTAACAAAACAAATGTGAGAAGAGGATGTACAATACTAACCTAGAATGCAGCATGCTGGGTGTAGGCATTACAACTCCAGGCATCAAGGCACAAACGCAAGCAACAAGGATGTGTTACCAAATGGTGTAATGCAAGTATCCAAGGGATATTTGATAACATATCATAGTGAAAATGAATAGGGGGTGGGGGGGGTTATATATAACAATTTTTATTGTGGAGAGTGTACTAAATGTGCATTAATTGTGTTTACACCTCAAAAAGATATTTGCAATGTGTCACAGATCATGGTTGTGATATGATGAAAGGTTGAGATGTGATGCAAGGTTATGATGCATTGAGGGTTTGTGACGTGCCCTTCATATTTTATGAATTTTCTAAGTTATAAAATCCTTTGTTATTGCATTTCAAGAGTATCAAGAATGATCTTAGGGTCTAGGTCAGATAAATGCCTTAGTATTTTGGATGAGGGAACCCTAAATTTGTCTCTTGTAAGAAAAATTTAGGGTTGTTACAACTGCTACAACAAGTGACTTACAAACTTTTCTTTGATCGCAGAGGATTTGTCTAAAAACAATAGGGTCTTCACATTTAAACCAAATTCAAACAATTATTAAACTTGAAATTCTCCACCTATGCTCTTGAATGATTATCCTTTTTTTACTTCTTGTATCATAATGTCTTGCACCAAAGAATCTAATAAGAAAGTTCATATCCTTACCTTAGAAATGATAATAAGTTGATTTCATTGGACCTTTATTTCTCCATAGTTTCCCATCTCCTACATGTTGCTGAGTTTTTGTGACAAAGTTTCCAAAAATATCCTACATTTCTTCTGGATTTGTCTTAATCCCACCGTGCCAAGGTATCTCCCCAATGGACTAAGTAAGGAAATAGAAACAACTTGGATTTCCTATGGTTTTTGAAATTTCTAACAAATTATTGTGGCCCCAACGAAACTGGTCTCTCATGCAAGGGGAATAAATGAAAATATGAAGCATTCCCATATTCCTCCATACTACATGATGTCAACTCTTTCCACAAATTGAATCCATAACTTGCTAATTAATAGGGTTGGCAATCACTAACCCTATGTCTTCATTCCTCTCGTCAATCAATTCAACCTTTCTTCCTCGGGTTCACATAAATTTGACATCATATGAGTCAATTCCTGTCACATCCCTATGACACCTAAAAAAGGGGAGAATCCAAATCCAGGATTCCCCGCATGCCTTTCAAATTTAAATCAGGTACTGTTACACAACATTTTGCCACTGTCCTTGTACTCCCCATATACGATCCTAGATGACCTTTATAGTGCACCCAGCATGCTTTCCCATCATGAAGAAACTCCCAATATGTCCCTCTTCACAAGCAGAACAATTCCACTTTGCGTCATTTCCCAAGAATTTTCCTTCTATCCCAGTTTACAATATCGACACTACTAACCAAGTTTTCTCCTCGTGCCGATTTACATAGGTTAAAACTAACCCTCGCACCGATCGGATCGACTGAGCCCTTTTCCAGTCACGTCGATCCTCTTTTGGATGGTTTTTTAAATAAGGAGTTGAAGCTTCCATGTCTAGAAGCTTCGTAATAGAAGTCTAGTAGATGATTGGGACGAATAGAGCCAAGGAAATCAGTTTGGGCTCCTTTCCCCTATTAGGATGGAACAACCTCAAGAGATAAGACCTTCTCCCATGATGAGAGGAACCATCTCCAATCCATCCAAGCTATATAAACCTATCCTTTTCCCAAGCACAAGCTAGTTTTCTAGTTAGAGTTTTGTAGCAAGTGTGAATAACCAACAAGTCATTTATAGCTTATAGCTTTCTAATGTGTGTTTGAGGGAGAATAGTGTGATTTTGTTTTGGTTTGAGACTAGAGTGAAAGAGGCCTTAAACTTCCATTTGTTTGGGTTATCCATGAAGTGCTAACAGAAGTGTGGGAATCCGGATACGTCGGAGGAGACCAGCAACGTCAGGGCACCGGTTGTAATCTCTTTCTCATTTATATTAATGCAATTATCTATTGATTTGCTACATGAAGTGTCATTTTACATCTTTATGGCTTAATGTTCCTTGACCTATTAAGTAGGTTGAATACAATATTGTATGATGTCATGTTTGTTATTGTTGTTGTTTGCTTGTTTTAGGTATTTGAAGGAAGGAAATGGAAGATAGTTGCAGCGAGGAAGTAGGACCATCACCAAATGGAATAACGTTCTAAGAGGTAGGCCCTCTTAATTGATTCTAGCTTAAGGATATTTTCCATATATTGCTTGTTTGTGGCTAGACCTGCTCTCTTGGGCTAGAAGAATTGTTTGTGTCCGCACTAAGAATTTACCTGCACCACAAATTGGCGACTCTACTAGGGAGCCAATCCTTTTGTTTAATTGATTGTCATTTTATGGTTTTGTGTGAACTTTTCTAGTATCACCATTTCCCTTTAGTGTTCTCTGCTTTTCCTGGTTTACTGCTCTGAGCCTGAAATTTACAGTGGCAAGTCTGGTCCTGGCCTTTGAAAATTTTTGTTTTTTTACTTGAATGCTTGGTCAACACATTTATTTTTCTGAAAATCGTGCCAATCACTGTGAGTTTCTCAAAACCAGTCGCGCCGACCCCCTTTTGGCGTGTGTTGTTAGTTAGGAATTCGTGTCGATTCCTGTAGGTGAATATCAGGGTTTACCCTAGATCATAGCCAATGTGTGTTGCCCTTCTGATTTTTGTCTCTCAACTCATTTTGACTGTGTTCTCCCTAGCTTGAAAGCTCTTTTAGCTTGGTTTGTATGATTGGTTAATTTTCATTTCCTTTCCTTGGTTTCCTGAGTTCTTGGATGGTGTATAACCCTAGCACATCTAGTTCATCACCCACTCACTTGTTTGCCTGCTCAGAAATTCAAATCCATAGTCAAATTTTCTCCTTGCATTTCGTTTGATTAGTCCTTTCATTGCTTCGATTTCCATTTGACAAGTTTGGAAAGTTTCGTTTAGTGTTTGAGCGTCTCTTTTCGGGCACATATCACATTGCCCATCTTGTTTTTGGTTCAATCTTTACTTCATTAGTTTTGAAAATAATTTTCTTTTATGCTTTCTTATGATTGATTGTATTGCGAATGTTTCATTGAAGTGTGAAGTGTTTGCGAAACATTCATTCTGTCATTTCATTGAAAAATACATAACTCTAGTTTTCTGCATCAATATGTTATGTTAGTTAGCATCATTGAAGGTTAGGGTTGCATTGTCACTTGCATTGCAAAAGAAATGAATTCTCTTTATTAGTTAAAGGGCTAATTGAAGTGAATTTGATAGGAAAGTTAGGAATTGGAAAGATTTTTTCATCATTTTTGTTTTCAAAAGACGAAATAGTGAAAAATCATTTTGCTTTCAATTGCTTGTTTTGTTGCATTTGAGTATGATTTCTACTCTTAGTAGCGTAGACAATTCATCGAATTGAAAGGGTCCTGTTTCATTTAGCTGCACATGGGTGTTTTTGAGTCACATCGATAAGGCCTGAAAACCGAGACATAATTTCAAGATAAAATCTAAAATATACTCAATTAACCTAAGGTACATTTGAAATATAACGATCACATATTAGAAGGTCTAGGCTAGAGACGTGTTCTGGCATCTTAAAACCTAGCAGTTGTCATTCGCTTCGACACTAGACAACGCTAGTTCGGACTTGTGCTCCCCATACCATCAAGTATATAAAGGGAGCCCTCACTAGGTTGCAATCCTTTATCCATAGGAAGTCGAGTCTGTCACCTTGTAAACATGATACACCAAACACAGCATTCAGGGAGACTGTCTGCCTGTACTTCTCGGTTCACCGGGAGGTATTCTGTAGTTCACAGTTACCTGGTAATCATTTTTACCTAGATCATCTTAAGTAGTCGTTTTTATCTTTTTGAATCCCTAAATATAAAATATCACCCAAGAACTTGCCCTTTCAATCTCGTTTCAAACCAAAAGTGATAGAGTCACCTTTGCTTCTTTCTCGACTCTTAAAACATGAAAGAGCACCAGTTCTTTTTGCGTCTTAAAAAATTGTTGCCCATGATCTTATAATATCACTGTTAGTCTTTTTACACCACATCATGAGTATACCTTTAAATACATTTTAAATCCCTTGAAATTGATCTCTCTTTTGGTTATTTGAGACAAGATCATCATGGTTGAACCAACTGGTTCGCCCAGTTCCTCTTCCTCTTCTCTCTCTGAAATATTGTCTAGGGAGCTTTTTCCTAACTTGCCACATCCGCTTGAGGACCAAGGTGTTGAACTTGGAATTGTTTTGAGTATTCAACCTTTTTCATCTCGTCCTCCCCCTTCAGATACTAGGTCACTTTCTAACATTGGCCTAGAATCTCTAGATAACCCTATCCAAACTCCTGATAGTCTGTCAACTTCTGAAGGTCAGCTTTGACTAGTTATTTATCCTTCGAATCCTTTGTTTGATCTTGTTGTGATATCACCACAGCGTCCTTACAATCCCTACGATCAGTCGGGTATTCCTTTGGAATTATCCCCTTGAACATCTTCAGTAGTCCATCGTCATCTGTTTTCACCCATGGAATTAGAAGGCGAAATCCTAGTCTCCTCTCCGGGACACTCGGAGGTTTCCACTCCACGCACAGTCGAGGAGCTGGAATATCCTTTCCCTCCTGAACATTTCCCTTACACAGGAAGCATTCCGACTAGTGTTCATCCTAAGTTACCATGTAATTATGTGACTTTAGCTTAGTTGGTTTCAAGCATGCCTACTCCCTCATCATTGTATAACAAACCTATTTGGGTGTCTGGTGCTATGCCTACCACAAGTCTGTTCATTCATAACCCAACCACCCAACAAATGGTGATCTTTGTAGTCACTTTTGTCCCAGTGCAACCCACCATTCCCAATCCTCTTAGTTCGTCGGTCCAGGTGACCCGTCTGGTTCAACTGATGATCTCGAGTCATGTCGCTGTCAGTTCTTCGATCCCTCCAGTAAGTGGATAGGTTGTTCCACCGTCTAGGGGTAGAGTCTGAATGTTTCTATGATGTCTGGCACAACCAATGTGAGTGGCTCACAACCTCACATGGTTTGGATGAACCAACCCTCTTCGTGTGCCAATTCAAATCCTGTTGGTCCTCCTGGATCAGGCAATGTCCAGTACCAATAACCCAATGTTTGTCTGACTGGGTCAAGTCATGTCCAGTACCAACAACCTAATGTTGGTCCATTTGGGTCAAGTCACGTCCAGTACCAGTAGCCCAATATGGCTCAAGGTCAGTACCAACCTCCTTATGTTCCATATGGTTCACAAGAAATGGCTAATCCATCATAAATCCCTCAGCCTGGACCCTATGTCCAACCTGGTCCATCCGCTGCACCTGGTGGGTATGGCCAGATACAGTTCAGGAACTTTCAAGCTATCATTCCGAGAACTGTTAAAGTACCTTTGTAGCAGCAAGGACAACTCCTATAGTAGCAAGGGCAACCTTCATTGTAGCAAGGGCCATCCATGCAACAGCAAGGCCAGATCATGCCGCAACAAGGAAAACTGCAACAACCACATGGGAAACCCTCGTAACAGTTGTAGAAAACCATGCAACTGCATACGAAATATGCATCACAATCCTCCCAGTCTATGCCTTCACAAGGTCAACCTCTGTAGCCGCAGGGAGAGCCTTTATAGACGCAGGGTCAACCCTTACAATCACAAGGTCAACACGAGCAGCAAAAACACTTATACTCATATCAATAGGGTCAACCCTTGTAAGGGCAAGGCTAGGGTCAAGTCCTACAGCAACAGGCACAGAATTCTTATGTCCAAGGGAAATAGGTTCAGCCTCCTTTTGTCTAAGGATAGCAAGTCCAAAATCCTTATGTCCAAGGACAGCAAGCGCGGAATCCTTATGTCCAAGGGAAGCAGTTCCAATACCCATTTGTGCAGGGGTAGTAGGTTCAAAACCCTTATGCTCAGGGACATCAGTTGCAAAATCCATATGTCCAAGGTCAGCAGGCTCAACAGCCTTTTAACCAGTATGTTTCTTATCAACAGCCTCTGACTGGCCAGTTCCAAGGCTTTCAAGGTCAGAATCCTCCTTATGGGCAAGGTAACCCATAGGGGGGGCAAAATCAAATGCCTTATGGAAAAACCCCTCCACCTTGGGGACGGAATCCTTACCAGCAGGGATGAGTCCCACCAATTGGACCCCCTTATCGACCTCAAATGCCTTTCAATACCCAATTTCCGTTCTTGGCTACGCTACAATTACCATATGTGTCTAGACTCATGAATGATCTGATTCTTCATTCGCCATATTGGCCTCCAATTTCATCCAATATTCCAAGCAATTGTCCAAAATTTGAAGGAAAAGTGAAAGAGGACCCTCAAGCCCATGTGATGACATATCACCTCTAGTGCTCCTCGAATTCCTACATTGATGATTCCATTTGTCTTTGTCTTTTCCAATGAATTCTTATAGGAGCTGCGGCCAAGTGGTATATCAAGCTCCCCCGGAATACCTACCATGACTTTAACACTCTCGTCATGGCCTTTCTCACAGATTTCCAATTGTCAGTTCGCTATGAAACTAGCACCCATCTATTAACGTCACTCAAGCAAGACACAGCGACTCACATCTCTGATCACATCCATGAATGGAGATGTAGGCGCCGTCTGATTAAGTTTGAAATTGTTGATCAGTTGTTGACCGAGTGGTTCACCAAATCATTTGTCAACAAAATTTTTGAGGACATTGCTATGGGTGGATGCGTCACTGAGGAACAAGCCATCGCACGTGCCTAGTATCTAGACCTTGTCTATTCACAATCTGACACATTATATGATGTGTTACCTAATGTGCCCAGACCATCATCTGATCTGATGACATCTAAGTCCACAGCTACCCCTCCTATTGATGGAGTAATTGGTTCAGTGACTCAAACCCCTACAAAATCTTCTTCCAAACAGAAGTCGGTCTCCAACACTACTCCCAATGACTCCTCTTGCAATGCGTCTAGCCCTAGTAAAACCTCAGAGGTTCATGTTGTCTAGTCTACCGCAGTGGATAAATCCTCTAAAGGTAAGAAGAAAGGCAAAGGCAAGGGTAAAGCCGATGCCCCAAAAAGGGTCCTCCTAAACCATCTGCTGGTGATGCTTCCCAACGAAAACCTAAGTATACATGCCTCATTTGTGAGGAGGATCACTATACTAAGGATTGGCCCAGATAGTCTGAAGTTAGTCGTTTGCTCAAAGGGGCCCCAACTATCCTGAAAGAGCTCTTTTGGTCCCAACAGACTCAAATGGTAGACCAGCCTCAGTCATCTGCTTCCTCAGGTTCACAAGTGTTCATGATGAGTACCCGGATCAACGTGGCTACTCAGCTGCAAGGGTCTGCACACTCAGCTGCAGACTTCTACGCCTCTACGCACTCAGTTGCAGAGCCTCTACCTAGGCTACACCCAAGACTTAGAATTATACTTCAGAGCTATCTCTCATACATCATATCTTCATTGATTATTGATCTATCCCTCTAACTACTTAGAGCTTAGATCTATTTATACAATCCCATGGTCTACGGAACATGGGTAGATCCTTTACAGTTGACATTACATTACCAAAATAAGGGCAGATGACCCTATGACTCTTTAACACCTACGCACTCCATGATCACAAAAGGTGGAGTCTTTACACTTGGATTACAAAATTTGACCAAAATATGGGCTTTTAGCCCCAAAACTACCCTTGGGGGATCCCGCGCCCAACAATTCCCCTTTACCATCACAAAATGATTTCACTTTGCATCGTCGCATTATTGCCTTATGCAGTGCACCTTGACATATGAAGCATCACACCTCTTTTATCACATCACATATTTATTTAGCAGTCTAAGTTCTAGTGTTGTGCTATGGTGCAATCCTTTTGCATAACATGTGATGAAGTTATGCGATGTTCCACATAGTTGTGTCATGATCCATCTTCGCAATGGCGCATTACCAAGTTGAGTGATGATGCAATATTGTTTAACAACATAACTTTTTACCTTTTTTCCACAACATGTCTCCCAACCTCAAACTACACATCTCTTTTGTGTTGTGTCCCGATTCACTTTTAGATTTATAATTTACTTGTTCTCATGGATATCTTTGATCTTATGTACTTTGTTGATCTGTAATATTTCACATATCATCATTTGAATAAATGGATCCTCCCAAGAGAATACTTAGGAAAGACTTTGTGGAGGAATAATTAGAGGAAAGACATATTACATCAGTGCCCACATTGTAGAAATTTTGAGGTCAAAAATGGGTCTCCTAAGAAAAATGTACAATCAAAATTCACATTATGAGAACCAATCACATTTTAGGGGATGACATCATCCCCCATGGTTGAGGTGGCATTACTTGAGTTAAAGGTACTTACTTGTCACATTCTCAATGGTAGATAAAAACTCATGGTTAACCATGGTAGTGCTCTAAGTAATTTTAAAGTCATAAAGTAAAGTACTCATAATAAATGTCATTTCACACATTTTGAATAAAATATTATCAATGTGATACACCAAACACATCATTCGGGGAGATTGTCTACCCGTACTTCTCGGTTCACTTGGAGGTATTTTGTAGTTCATGGTTACCTGGTAATCCTTTTTACCTAGATCATCCTGAGTAGCCATTTTTATCTTTTTGACTCCCTAAATATAAAATATCACCCGAGCACTTATCCTTTCAAGCTCGTTTCAAACCGAAAGTGATAGAGTCACCTTTGCTTCTTTCTCAACTCTTAAAACATGAAAGAGCACCAGTTTGTTTTTGCATCTTAAAAAATTGTTGCCCGTGATCTTATAACATACCTATTAGTATTTTTACACCACATCGTGAGTATACCTTTAAATACGTTTTGAAGACCTTAAAATCGATCTCTCTTTTGGTTATTTGAGACAAGATCATCATGGTTGAACCAACTGGTTCACCTAGTTCCTCTTCCTCTCCTCTCGCTGAAATATTGTCTGAGGAGCTTTTTCCTGACTTGCCACATTTTCTTGAGGACCAAGGTGTTGAACTTGGAATTGTTCTTAGCATTCAACCTTTGTCATCTCGTCCTCCCCCTTCAGATACTAGGTCACTTTCTGACGTTGGCCCGGAATCTCCGGATAACCCTATCCAAACTCCTGAGAGTTCACCGACTTCTGAAGGTCAGCTTGGACTGGTTGTTTATCCTTTGAATCCTTTGTTTGATCCTGTTGTGATATCACCGCAGCGTCCGTACAATCCATATGATCAGCTGGGTATTCCTTTGGAATTATCCCCTCGAACATATTCGGTAGTCCATCGTCATCTGTTTTCATCCATGGAATCAAAATGTGAAATCCCAGTCTCCTCTACGAGTCACTCAGAGGTTTCCACTCCGCACACAGTCGAGGAGCTGGAATATCCTTTCCCTCCTGAAGGTTTCCCTTACACGGGAAGCATTCCAACTAGTGTTCATCATGAGTTACCATGTAATTATGTGAATTTAGCTCAGTTGGTTTCAAGCACACCTACTCCCTCATCATTGTATCACAAACCTATTTGGGCATCTGGCACTATGCCTACCATATGTCCATTCATTCAGAACTTGACCACCCAACAAATGGTGATTTCTATAGTCACTTCAGTCCCAGTGCATCCCACCATTTGCAATCCTCTTGGTTCGTCAGTCCAGGTGACCCGTCCAGTTCAACCGATGATCTCGAGTCATGTCGATGTCGATTCTTCGATCCCTCCAGTAAGTGGACAGGTTGTTCCACCGTCTAGGGGGAAGAGTCTGAATGTTTCTATGATGTCTGGCACAACCAATGTGAGTGGCTCACAACCTCACATGGTTGGGATGAACCAACCCTCTTCGTGTACCATTTCAAATCCTGCTAGTCCTGCGAGATCAAGTAATGTCTAGTACCAACAACCCAATGTTGGTCCGTCTGGGTCAAGTCATGTCCAGTACCAACAACCTAATGTTGGTCCATCTGGGTCAAGTCACATCCAGTACCAGTAGCCCAATATGGCTCAAGGTTAGTACCAACCTCCTTATGTTCCATATGGTTCACAAGTGATGGCTAATCTGTCATACATCCCTCAGCCTAGACCCTATGTCCAACCTGGTCCATCCGCTGCACCTGGTGGGTATGGCCAGATACAGTTCAAGAAATTTCAAGTTATCATTCTGGGAACTGTTAAAGTACCTTTGCAGCAACAAGGACAACTCCTACAGCAGCAATGGAAACCTTCATTGTAGCAGGGGCCATCCATGCAGCAGCAAGGCTAGATCATGCCTCAGCAACAAAAACTGCAACAATCACATGGGAAACCCTCGCAACAGTTGTAGCAAACCATGCAGCCTCAGATGAAGTATGCATCGCAATCCTCCTAGCCTATGCCTTCACAAGGTAAACCTCTGCAGCTGCAACGACACCCCTTATAGCCGTAGGGTCAAGTCCTGCAGTAGTAGGCACAGAATTCTTATGTCCAAGGGCAATAGGTTCAGCCTCCTTTTATCCAAGGACAGCAACTCCAAAATCCTTATGTCCAAGGACAGCAAGCGTAGAATCCTTACGTCCAAGGGCAGCAAATCCAATACCCGTTTGGCCAGGGGCAGCATGTCCAAAACCCTTATGCTCAGGGACATCAGGTGAAAAATCCATATGTCCAAGGTCAGCAATCTCAACAGCCTTTTAACCAATATGTTGCTTATCAGTAACCTCTGACCGGCCAGTTTCAAGGCTTTACAGGTCAAAATCCTCCCTATGGTCAAGGTAACCTACAGGGGGGGGAAATCAAATGCATTATGGATAAAACCCTCCACCTTGGGGACAAAATCCTTATCAGCAGGGATGATTCCTGCTAGTTGGAACCCCTTATCGACCTCAAATGCCTTTCGATACCCAATTTCCATTCTTGGCTACACTACAATTACCATATGTGTCTAGACTCAGGAATGATCTGATTCTTCATTCACCATATTGGCCTTTGGTTTCGTCCAATATTCCGAGCGATTGTCCAAATTTTTAAGGAAAAACGAAAGAGGACCCTCAAGCCCACGTGATGACATATCACCTTTGGTGCTCCTCGAATTTCTACGTTGATGATTCCATTCGTCTTTGTCTTTTCCAACGAACTCTTACAGGAGCTATGGCCAAGTGGTATATCAAGCTTCCCCGGAATACCTACCATGACTTTAACACTCTCACCATGGCCTTTCTCACAGATTTCCAATTGTCAGTTCGCTATGAAACTGACACCCATCTATTAATGTCACTCAAGCAAGAAACAGCGACTCACATCTCTGATCACATCCATGAATGGAGATGGAGGCGCCGTCTGATTAAGTTTGAAATTGATGATCAATTGTTGACCGAGTGGTTCACCAAATCATTTGTCAACAAAAATTTTTGAGGACATTTCTATGGGTGGATGCATCACTGAGGAACAAGCCATCACACGTACCCAGTATCTAGACCTTGTCTATTCACAGTTTGACACATTATATGATGTGTTACCCAATGAACCCAGATCATCATCTAATCTGACGACATCTAAGTCCACTGCTACCCCTCTTGTTGATGGATTAATTGGTTCAGTGACTCATACCCCTGCAAAATCTTCTTCCAAACAGAAGTTGGTCTCCAACACTACTCCCAATGACTCCTCTCGCAATGCATCTAGCCCTAGTAAAACCTCAGAGGTTCACGTTGTCTAGTCTACCACAGCGGATAAATACTCTTAAGGTAAGAAGAAAGGAAAAGGCAAGGGTAAAGTCGATGCCCAAAAACGGGGTCTTCCTAAACCATCTATTGGTGATGCTTCCCAATGGAAACCTAAGTATCCATGCCTCATTTGTGAGGAGGATCACTATACTAAGGATTTTCCCAGATGGTCCAAAGTTAGTCATTTTCTCAAAGGGACTCCAACTATCCCGAAAGAGCCCTTTCCATCCTAGAAGACTCAAATGGTAGACCAGCCTCATTCATCTACTTCCTCAGGTTCACAAGTGTTCATGATGAGTACCCCGATCAACGTGGCTACTAGGTCAAAATATTATCAAACTCCTGCCCCATCAATAGGGAAAGAGAAAGAAGGTACCCCTTCTTCTTCCACCCCATCTAGTTCTGGTCCTCTTCATATAGAGCGACCTAATCCTGATTCCGCCATTCAACCACCTTCTCGAGGTGTGCTTTGAAATTCCTCGTACAATCCCAATGCTTGAGCCACTCAACATTATAACATTGTTGAGTATTTGGCTCAAGCACCATCAATTATGTCTGCTCTCGAGGTCCTTCAAAGTTGTCCTTCTCAGTGGAAATTGTTACTGTCAGCTATTGGGGGTATTGATCTAGCTGACTCTAATCTCATCTACTTTGACCTGGAAAACCATGTTCCACATTTACCTCATCAAATTTCCTTTCTCATTCAGGTAACCATAAATGAGAAAACCATTCACAGGACCGTCATCGATGAAGGTGCTTCTACCTGCATCATGTATGTCACGTGTTGGAAGGAAATTGGTTCTCCTAGTCTGAACTAGTCCTCTAATACTCTTGAAGCTTTTGACAGGCATGATTCGTGACCATTCAGTGTCCTTCCCAGCCTTTCCATTACATTGGAGGGCAAGATGGTACATGTCGAGGTAGAGATTTTTGACGCTAATCTTAAGTACAATCTTCTACTCAGACAAAGCTAGACCCATGCCATGCGTGTTGTGGTCTCCTCTCTCTTCTGCGTGATTCATTTTCCCCATCAAGGGAAGATAGTCACAATCGACCAAATGTCCTTCTTTGCCTCTTCCTCTTTAGATGGCAATGTTCCATATGTCAAGCACACCAGTGCTCCTTATGAAAGCATGGGTGTAGGACTTTTTAAATATCCTGCCTTGATGGGCATATTTCTGCTCCCACCTCCTCATGTTCCCTTTATCAACATGATTTCGGTCAAGTCTGATCCTTGGGTCATTTCTTCGCCGAATCTTGTTGATACACGGGGCGAGGTTATGTCATTAAGCCCTGCCGAAATTGATTACGTGGAAATTGTTTCGGCCTCACCTTCGGTATTCTCTGATCATCCTATTTCACGAACATCTCTCGACGTGTCTTCTCATTCCCCGTGGCTTGGTTCTGGCCCGGCGGTCATGTCTATGCGTCTTGAGAAGTTCTCTTCTCCATTGCCTATTAACATGTTTGTTTCCCCGGACATTGTCAAGATATTTCAACTGAGGGCACCTTCATCTCTTCATGGATTTATGTTTTTTCTCCCTCCCTGAGCTTTTACCACTTGCCCATTATTCCAATGGGGTTGTCATCTGACTCGTAACCCTCCCTCACCTAGGGGGTGTGGGGGAACAGCCTTATATGAGTTCTACTCTATTATTTGGCCGAGTTGATGCTTACTCGTTATGACAACGGTAAAACTCCGATCTTCATCTATGTTGATTGATTACCCGAATCCGAGCATGGACTCTCTCAAAAAGGACTATGCTTAGACCATCTTGCATGGCTACTTTTGTACAATAGTGTATCATTCATTTTCGTACACTGTGGTTTGGTGTGTTATTTTGCAAGAAGCTTCACTACTTATTGTGTTTTTACCTGCTTTGCAGATGTTAGTGTCTCCTCACATCGGTTTCACTAATGGTGCTTGCCGTAGTACCAAGAATCTATCATCTGCGGCATGGGCTATTTATGACCCCCATGGCGATTTGATTGATCTTCAAGGTATATGTCTAGGTTGAAAAACTAATAACATCACTGAGTATAGTGTGGTTATCGAATTATTGTCATAATTTATTGCCCTTGGCATCCGAGAATTGTTTTTCAACCTGGATTCACAGTTTGTTGTTCTTCAACTTAACGGGCAATATTTTGTTAGAAACCCTCAGATATTGAGAATGTATCTACGTATTCATCTACTACAAAGAAATTTTGATTACATTACATATCATCATATTCCTCGACACATGAATGCATTAACAGATGCAGTAGCTAATTATGTGCTGGATAGACATTTGCGAAACATGTAACAACTCAAAAAAAAATTGTACCATATTAAACAAGGAATTACAACATATATATATGTGTGTGTGTGTGTGTGTGTGCCGATAATGTTTTTCATACATCAAAACCTCAAAAAATAATATGTGTGTTCAAAATACATCGGTGGCTCGTAGGCCTTATACATCTGTGGCTCACAAGCCTCAAAAATATGGAATGCTAGACCTATGCACTAAACAACATGATGCTCATGATAGCATGTAATTGCTCGGAATACACAAGTCAGTAGTCGATGAATCCAATATGACAACCCCACAGTATGCCTTTGGTACTGGCGTGGGACATCACCCATCTGAGCATTCTCTGGGATCCCATGGGTCAAACCCTCGAAATTCTGTGCAATATCCTCCTCGCTATCTCTTCCCTCCTAATAAGGAGTGACATCAAATTGCCGAGTGACGCACCTAGAAATCAGGGACATCCCGGCAGGGCATTCTGGTCCAACATCTACATTCATAAAATTGAAGTGTCATGAACACATATATTTAAAAAAAAAAAAACAATAAAAAACATCAACAAACTAAAAAATTGTTTGTTTATACCTCCACCATCAAAATCCTCCCCTTCTGGGAGCAGCATATCTAGATCTCTGCGGAATTCAGTTCCGTTGTAAGGTCAATCCTCCACTATGATCAGTTGTCGTCATAGCCATGAGAAAACGGTGGGCTTATAGGACATCTGTTGGCACCCCGTAACCCTGGGAATCAACTCACTCCAATAGACCATCTGTGGGTCTCGTGGCATCGATAGATCTACCTCAGTCAGCTGGTACTGGAACAGTGGCACCCATTCCAAGAAGAAGGTCACTAGCACATATCCGAAGTAAAACTGCTTCAGGTGTCCCGCTTTAGATTTTGATAGCTGGCGCTTCATGTTGATTTTCATAGCTTCTGCCTAGTTAAAGATGGTGGGTGTCATGCAGTCGACAGCGTGCTAAAACTTTGAATTATTGGTTTCATGTGGAGCTTGGGACCCAACCACTCTGTTGATGGTCAATAGTATCACTCTCAACACAATATCCCAAATAGTCATTATCTCGATCTTGCCTCTTTTGGATTTGAGAGCTTCTTGGAAATGTTCGTCAAGTAGCATAGTCACACTTGCCCCAATCAACCTCGACCCATATAGGTTGACTGGTTCCCCTCTCTGGGATAGTCTTATGATGAAATAAATGTCTGAAGTCTCCAACTCCAGCTCTTGGTCACCGATGATGAAAATTTCCCGATTTATGTCCTAGAGACTAATCAGGTACCGTAGCAACTTAGGTTGGGCCCGTATACCTGGTGTAAGAAAGAATTTGAGGAGCCCACAGTTCCTCAAAGCCTCTAATCAATTTGGATTAGTTATTTCTTAAGTATCAATATCCTCATGCTCACGTTCTTTTTAATCTACCATTTTTCACGATTTCTTCCTGCAAAAATCATGTAATCAGGTCAATGATCATCCTTGGCCGAAAATATTTGGGTTTAGATGGCTGAATTGAGCAAGGAACATGCAATTTTTTTGCTCACGGCTCTAGCGCGGTTGGCAGTTTTAGCCACCCTCGATCGACATGATTTTGTGCCCAGAAATCGCACCGACCGAGGGTGAATTTTTTTTGCCAAAAGCTCCCCATGAAACCCAAAAAATGGATAAAAATAGGAAAAATCAGTATGAAAATGGAGCTTAAGGTCTCGGCTCTTACCTGCAACTGACGACTCGGCGAATGACCTCCCAGATCTCCTACAATCTGCTCCAGAAAAATTAGGGCACAAGTGGGTAAAAATCTCTTCACACAAAGGTAAAATGGTAAATGGTAAAAAATAATTACTTTTGCCCTATTTTATTCATTTTTCATGAAATATTAGGGTTTTTGAGTATTTTTTACCTATTTTGCCTCAAAACTGGATAATGCATTTACCTTTCTTGTGCAGTGATAGGTGATGGATTGTCGATGATGGTACTGGAGTCATGTTTCAACTCTTTTCTCGACTCATAAATCTCAAATGAAAAGATCGCCAAGTATTTTTCCCTTTTTGACTTGTAAAAGAGAATAAAATGGGGGGTCTGCTTTCAAGCTCTTTTCCGACTCTTGAAACACGAAAAGATTGTTGAGATCTTGTCATTTTGAACTCGTTAAAGGCCACAAAATGTCATGCACCCAGTATATGTTTACCCCTTTTTCGAGCTGGGATGCACTATTTACGAAAAAGGTACTCCTTTATTGAAATGGTCAAGCGGTTCTATCGAGCATCAATTTCTACCTTTTCGGTCTCGAAAGACACAAATGTACAAAAAGGGACCATGTGGAGTTTTCTTTTCATGTCTTTTTCAAACTCTCTAAACATGAAAAAGATACCAAGTTATACCTTTTTCGAACTCGTTAAAACATTAAATGACATTGGATTCGTCGTCATGACGAATGTGAGCTTCTCCTTCCTATGGCTCATTAAACTTACTAGGCCGGATTTATCTGAAGGGTGAACTTACAGTGCAAGCATATTCTATCCCCTTCAAGCTTGCAATAAAAAATAATTGGGGTACCTACCAGAAATGGTGGGAGAAAATTTGGAAATTCTATCAGTTGTGTCGGCAGCTCACTCTTGAACATGGCACTTTCTACTTCATGTCAAGATGGGATATCCTCCTTTTCATTTGACCTTCCTAGGTTGGGCTGCTCCATTTTTTCCTTCCATTTGATCTTTGCCATGTCATCATGACCACTGATCTTATGGATCCAATAGCTGCCAAACTCCGAAATCGTGTCGCCAATATGTTCAAGAGTCAGTCCTTCTACAATTACACTTACTCCTGATTCTCTATATCATCTAAAATCATTTGCATCCCTTCGTCTCGTGTCGATGATGTGGGATACATCATGGCCTCCTTCGACACAGTCGTTTCCTGTCGACTTTAGCTCATTATCTAGGAAGTTGACTGAGACACTCCCTTCCAGTACCTTAGAGCTTGCATGCCCTAATGGCAAGTTCTTCGCACTCGATGACAAGTTCACATCATTGGCTTTCGATCAAGTGATTCCACGAGTGTTCGACATCAGTTTCTTTATTCACATTCCATGAACTATGTTGCCAGTACCTTGCGAGCCATTGTTAGTATTGGTTGTTTCTCTCACACTTGTTAATGGTTCACATCATTGACCGGTAATCAAGCAACTTCCTAGCATGTTCAACTTCAACACATTCATTCACATGTTAGGATTTTTACTTTGATTGGGTTGTTTGTAGCACACGACCCTGGGCTAAGATTACGCAAGTCCAAGTTGCGAGGAGATGTGACATGGTGATGTTGATATACATGTCTCTTTCATATGCATCGCTATGACCATACCATGAGTTGTTATATATGATCCTTCTCATTATTGGGTGGCTAAGACCATACCTTGGTTTCATTATGATCCTTTCTGCTAGATGGTTGCGCCCATACCTTGGATCCATTTACATGATCATTCTCTGCATGGCTACCTCCATACCATGATTCATGTATCATTATTTATAGTTTTCAGTGATGTATATGTATCTATGCTTGCTTGCAGGTTTTCCGATGATGTACTCTAGATCCCCGCTTCCACTTATAAAGCATTTCACCCCTCACTCTAGTTCAGCCTTCATGCCTTAGGGGGAATCTGTTACACAGCATTTTGTAACTGTCCTTGTACTCCCCATCTACGATCATGGAGGACCTCTACAATGTACTCGACATGCTTTCCCATCATGAAGAAACTCCCAGTATGTCCCTCTTCATGAGCATAATAATTCCCCTTTGCATCATTTCCTAAGAATCTTCCTTCTATCCTAGTTTACAAAATCGACGCTACTGACCAAGTTTTCTCCTCACGCAAATTTACAGAGGTTAAAACTAACCCTCACACTGATCAGATCGACTGAGCCCTTTTCCAGCCGCGTCGATCCTCTTTTGGAAGTTTTTTTAAATAAGGACCCGAAGCTTCCATGTCTAGAAGCTTCATAACGGAAGTTTGGTAGATGGTTGGGCCGGATAGAGCCGAGGAAATTATTTTGGGCTCTTGTCCCCTATTAGGATGGAACAACCTCAAGAGATAAGGCCTTCTCCCATGATAAGAGGAACCGTCTCCAATCCGTCCAAGCTATATAAACCTCTCTTTTTCCCAAGCACAAGCTATTTTTCTAGTTAGAGTTTTGGAGCAAGTGTGAATAACTAGCAAGTCATTTATAGCTTATAGCTTTCTAGTGTGTGTTTGAGGGAGAATAGTGTGCTTTTGGTTTGGTTTGATACTATAGGGAAATATGCCTTAAACTTCCATTTGTTGGGGATATCCATGAAGTGCTAGCAGAAGTGTGGGAACCTGGATACGTCAAAGGAGACCAGCAACATCAAGGCACCGGTTGTAATCTCTTTCTGATTTATATTAATGCAACTATCGATTGATTTCCTACATGAAGTGTCATTTTACATCTTTATGGCTTAATGTTCCTTGACCTATTAAGTAGGCTGAATACAATATTGCATGTTGTCACGTTTGTTGTTGTTGTTGTTTGCTTGTTTCAGGTATTCAAAGGAAGGAAACAGAAGATAGCTGGAGTGAGGAAGTAGGACCATCACCAAACAGAATAGCGTTCTAAGAGGTAGGTCCTCTTAATTGATTCTAGATTAAGGAGATTTTCCATAGATTGTGTGTTTGTGGCTAGACCTGCTCTATCGGGCTAGAGGAATTGTTTGTGTCTGCACTAAGAATTTACCTGCACCATAGGTACTAAACCCATTTTGGGGCTGAGGCCTCATGTGATGGGAAACATGATGAAATATTTGTACCACTCCAAGCCTTCTCATCCTTACAAAAGACCTACCCTTGCCACTAAATTTGGTACTGAATTTCCCATGAAAAAACCTAGCATTCAATACCCCCATGTTTATGCTCATCTCAACCTCCATGACCTAAAATTCTCTTGTTTTCAACCTTGCCTTAGTGTACTTTTGGCATCATCCGATAACTTCAATTATATCTAGGATTTGTGAAATTTGTGGGTTGTATCTAACACAACCAACCTCAAAGGACTTTACCCTTTGTATTTCATGCCATCCATGCCTCATGGCTACCACTTGGCACATTCTATGATGGAATTTTTCCCCTTATTTTCTTAAAATAATTTAAGGTAACTTGACTCAATGCTATTATGAATTTCTAATTCCCTAAGGGTAAACCTATTCCTTCATTAGCCAATGAATTATCAAAATGATTGACTTGTCTAAGAACATGTAAATTTTCACATTTTTCAAGTTTTAGTAAGAGGCCCATAATTTTTTTGACAAGAGATTTTAAACAAATATATTTCTTAGGAGCTTTCTTTATTAAACTTTGAATAATGATTTGGAAGTCTCTAATAACATGTATAATTTTTATCCTTTGTTTTTTTCAAGCATCTATCCTTGAAACAGGGCATATGTAGCTTGATTGTTGGATCTCTTCCATAGCACCTGTTAACATGGAAAAATCGTACACACATTTGTACAATCCAAATGATGCCCAAAGTCATCGAGGAGAGTGTACAAGTTAAGACTTTCCAGCTGAAGGCATCATGAAATAAAAAAATAAAAAATTATCCAAAGGTCTTAAGTATAAAATTCATCTACACGGCATGCCCAAAGGAAAAAATTTGCAACCGTGTGACTTTTCCTTTGATAGGTACATGGTGAAGCAAAAGTCTGACTCAGTAGTCTCGGACCTTTCCTTCACACTCTTGGAAGATGGGATTCCCTAACATGTTCCAGTCAAGGACAACCGATTTTGAGTTGCCATGAATATATACATCCTCCAAGGGATCCTCTTGTCCTACTCATAAGTCATTTTCTCATTAATGGACCAAGAGGGGGAAGAGAGATTCAAAATTTTATATAAACAGAGCATTGGAAGACCAAAAACAAGATAATGTTATGCTGGCAAAATTTCCCCCAAGAAATCGTGTATTCCATTGTTGAAGAAGAAGTAGATCATTGTTAAGTTGGCCAAATTTTTTCTCAACAATCCAACATTCTAATTTGGAGAGGATTTCACCATTGAGAGAACCTTGATACTTCTTTGAGAGAGAGGAGAATCTTACAAAGAGAGTGAGAAAAGGAACCTCCTTGTTGAGGATTTTGAGAACCATTGGTCAAAGAATTATCTTTAAGTGTTTAGCATTCATCTATTGTATTCATCTTCTACTTTCAGCAGTCAATAAAGGGAGCCATTTTCTATTACTTTGTTGACTTGTTTTACTCATCAAGCATTATCTATTTGTTTGTTTCTTAGCTTTTAGTTTCTATATATGTATGCATTGCCTTAACCATTTATAGTTATTTGTTTACTCATGCTTGTCCACTGACAGAAACCAATTCTATCTGTGATTTCTTTGCAGGGAACAACCAACTACTAAGAAGGTGTCCTTTGGTACCCCATAGCAAAATACACCACCACATATTTTGCGACTCCACTAGTTTCTTTTATTTACTCTAATGGTTTCTTTTGCAGGACCTCCTCTCTGCTTTGTCACTACTTGGTATGTTCATCATCTCTCTAGAGTTTTTGTGGGACCTTTTGGACTTGTTTTTGACCTAGAAGTTTGAATGTTCACTTTTTTCATCATTTATGTGGATTTTTTTTAGACAGACATGTACTTACATATATGCACAAAAAACTCATGCGCTTTATAAAGAGCACAAAAAAACCATTGTAATTTTCCTTTCCTAGGTGATTGGAAGCCTTTAGTGAATTGCCTTCACCTTTGCAATTTTTTCCAGTTAGTTCAGATTGCCTAAGTTCTTTACTAATCATTATTAGTAGAGTAATTAGATTGTCTTTTATTTTTATTTGCATTTCTCACATAGATTAATTAGGGGGAAAATTAAGTGGCCACATTCCACATATCTTTTTCAATTTATTTTGCTATTTTTCACAACTCACATAGCTTAATTAGTAAAGGAGTAAGTGGCCCATTATCCACAAATATTGTTACTAACCAAAGAATTTTTATTTCATTAGTTTTTGGGACTAGGACCAAGTGTTACTACATAAAGTAAGTAATATTTTCTTCCCTTGTGTCTTTTAGGCGAACCTAGGCTTGCATATGAAATCTTTCTTAAAGAACTTGAGTTTTCCATCTCCCTTTAGGCACACATAGTGTAATAGGAAAAGAGTAAGTGGCCCATTATCCATGATTTTTTTCTTTTCATGAAAGGAACAATCCAAACTTAGTGTAATTAAAGGGTATTGTAAATGATCACCAAATATCCACATCTTATCACACTTTGTATGTTCACTTTTCCACTTGCACGCACATTACAAAACACACACTGAGATTCTATAAGCTTTGTACAAAAGGGCATCCAATTTCTGAATATTTTTTTACTTAGTTTATTTTGGCTTACACTATCACAGCATAAGTGAAGCAAGACTCCTAAAAGAAACCATAACTTGAACCAATTAAATTTCCCCATAGGGGCCACAAAAGAATTTATAGTTCAGGTTATGACCATTGAAGTTAGGCATCCCATAAGCCACCATGGTCATGTTACATCTTTGAAACATATCAGTTGAATTTTAGGAATCCTTCATCATCCCATGAAAAATAATACCCAAGCACGTCAGAGACCCAATTCAAAGGGGGTTCGGCTTAGGTCTAGTGTGTACAACACTATTGGGGCTACCCAACCTGTCTAGTTCTCGGTATTGGTAACTGACTACCAAGAAGATAAAGACTCGATTTCTCCCATTGGATGAAGGTATCTTAGTGGCTAAAATTAGGTCATCCTTTCCCTATAGGTGGAGGTGTGGGTAGCACTAAAGCCTCATATGTTACCTTGGTTGATTCTTCGGTTGCTGGAAAGTGTTGTTTGTTCTCTTAGGATGTTTCTCTAGTACCCATCAAAAGATATCTTCGCAAGGCCCAGTTACTTTAAGAGTGGTAAGGACAAATAGATATTCATAGGATCTTTTATCATACACAAAAACAAACGAAAACCATTTTTTTTATTGATCACATAGCATAAGTTAAAAGGAAAGTAATCATTTTATTTTTCGCTTTGTTTTATGTATGTGATTTACTTGATTTGATACTTATCTCCTTCCCTAATCACACGAGGTGACACACATCTACTCAACACCATATGGGACCCCACAACTCCCCATCACTCTAGATGTTTCCAAAACCACCCCGCATTACCAAGAGGTGTGCCAGCTCTCTTGCCATTTAGGCGTAGAAGGCACCACACATCCATTGTTATAGGATCATCCTTTATCGATGCAACTTTGATTGTGACCCATCCTCATCAAAATAATCCTTTCACTACCCCTCAAGGGACTCCACACGTTACCCCTCATAGGACCCCTCACATTACCCCTTAGTGAAGCCCACACACCACCCCTCCAAAGAGTCCAAGTGGTACCCACCAGGGTAAACCCTTTCACACTTCCCTATAGGAAACCCCTTTATATATAACTATTCAAAATCATTTTTCGATGGAAAAAAAATTCCAAGTCCCATTTTTAGCTTCCTTAAATCTTCCCAATTTAAGTCAGTTAACCAATGACCCTATTTCACATGGCCAGAATTGGCCACCCATGCCAACCAAGCTACCTTCAGATGTTCCAAAATTTGAAGGGAAATAAGGAGAAGATCCAGGAAACCATGTTATGACCTTTCACCTTTGGTGTTCATCCAACAGTATCACGAAAGACACTATTCTCCTGCGATTATTTCAACACACCCTCACAGGGCCCGCAACAAAATGGTACATAGGACAACCCTCTGGGTCACATGGGAACTTTGTTTATCTCACCACAACATTCCTCGCATTCTTCCAGCTCCTTGTCCTCCAAGACTTGGGACTGGAACTCCTAGCCCATTTCAAGAAAACATTTTTTATGTGCATATTGGACCACATCCATGAATGGTGAAAACATTGTAGACTATAGTTTATGCAAATCTCATTTGGAAGCCAAACTCCTCCTTGACTTGTTTTTAATATCTTTCATGTCAAAAATCTCAAAATATATGGAAAATTCATCCCCACAAAATGTGGAAGAGGCTATCATCAAAAGTCAACAATTAGAGCTCATATACACACAATTTGGATACCTCTACCATGTCCTTCCAGATGCACCTTGTCTACAAACTTTTAATCCCAAGTTACGAGGCACATCTAATTCTGCAGACAGGTTGATCGGGCCCATAGCCCAAAATCAACCAGGAAACACATTCCAGTACTCTGTAAATACGTACAATGTGTTATAGACATTTTTGTGCCCTTACAGCATTGAGCGTGAAATGTCCATAATCTAAGGGATCCAAAGTCCCTAAACATGTTGTTCCTACCCCTAGAGGAACAAGGCTAACAAACCACAGCAATTCACAGAAGTTCTCCACCAAAAAACTGCTCAAAACAAGTCAATTCAGGATCATTTCAGTGGCTACACTAGCTGTCTGCGCTGAATGTCAAAGCCAACACTGGCTACCTGTGTTGAATGTCAACTGGATCAAAGGCTACCTGCGCTGAACGAGAGTGGACAAGTGGCAGGCTCATTTCTCAAGGTGTCAAGACCCAGGAAGCTTCCAAAATGACACTTGCCTCAGGGAATTCGACTGGTGATGAGTAAGAGGTTCCAAATCTCCAAGTGGAAGCAAGAACCTCCAAGTGGAATCAAGAACTGATAGAGGGAGAGGACACTAGTCAGATCTCAAGCTGACTCATCCTCTCTCCAAACATCTATATATGGATCTCTCCTCCATGAGATCTAGAGGCTGGAATTTTGTTATTGCAAAGAATTGCTGTTGGTTTGAGACTGGAATCATTGGGTGCTTAATGCTTTGAAGGGGCTGAAGATAGGAATTCCATTTGCTGGGAAGGAGATGCTAGATTGGAGCCCTCTGGGTTGTATCTCTTCCTGAACCTTGTTATTCATCAATAAAGCTATCTTGGTTTCTCCTATATGCTGATGTATTTTGATGTGTGAATGTATTAGTGTATTTGGTTTATTTCTAATCCTAAATCAGTTATGAATGTGAATGTCTGTCTTTGTGTAGTGTTCTTCTCTTGTCTCACGTAGTTGTTCTCTTGTCGCAAGTAGTTGTTCTCTTGTGATCTTGCAGGAAGTTGTAGCTGGATAAGCAAGAAGGCAAGTAGCTGTGAACACCCAAAGAGAAGGGAGATTGGATCGAGGGACAAACGGAAGACACCGGTAAGTCTATTGATCTCTCTTCTTTCACATTTCATAAAGGAAGAAACCAGTATAGCTGTACTCATTTGTTGCTAAGGCACTGTCACACCTTAGGTGGATAGGATCGTCCTGCATAGGCATTTTTCCCCACAACAAATTGGCGACTCCACTGGGGAGATTTGTTTAGTCATTTTATTTGTGTTTCTATCATTGTTTGCATCATAGACTTGACAGCAACAATCGAACTGCATCTTTCCCGGATGCAAAGTAGAAAGTTGTTGCTTTGATCCAATTGCTGGACTTGTCTATGATCTTAACAATGGATTCACAAATGATTTGATGATCCTTGTGATAGATCTTAGTAGCCTTCAAAGCATCCCTTTGATTACACCTTGCTTGTTGCTTTTATTTGGTCTGAAACAGTTGATTGAGTAGCAAACTGTGACCCAGAACCTGAGGGAAACGAGAGTTTCTCCTTCAGCGCAGACCCAGTGAAGGGATTCTGCATTTCAACGCAGGTCCCGTGAAGGTTACCTGCGCTGAATGTCAAAACCCCTGTGTTGAGGTTGCACTGAACCAGTTTGTCCTTGTGCAGCTGGGGTTCTCTGCTCTGTTTTGCCTTGTTTTGATCTCTGATTTTTGCAGCCTGTAACCAGCATAGGTACCAGTCTAATAACCCCTTTTCTCTGCTTACATTTCGCCTCCTTTTGTACAAAAAGATTGTGAGTGTTTTTATGTGTTTGTGGCGTCATTTACAGTTTTCCTTTGCATGAGTGAAATAGTCATCATGTAGCCCTTGATTCAGATCTGTGGATTGTGATCTTAGAAGAGAGTTCATTGGCTGTTTGCAGATTGATTATACATTTACTTTTGCTTATTGGTTTGAATTTGTCTCTTTTAAGTGTTGAAACAAGTTTTTATTTCGAAAATCGTTAAGTAGTGTAATCTCTTCTACCCTCTCTGATTTCGAAAAAGTGAACTTGTTTGTATTGATCGTTTAAAAGCAAATTCAAAGTTGTACAAAAAGCTTTCTTTGTAGGCATCAATACTAAGAAAGCGGAAAACAAACACCTGCATTGTGCATTTGCATTTGATAGTTTGCATGTTGGATTTAGGAAAAGTGCATTAGAGTGTGCTGATTGCTCTTTGAGAAAAGATGGTGTCTTTCTTTTCCCTTAGTAGCTAGGATTTTCAAAGTTGAAAAGATATAAAGCTTGCTTATCATCTTTAGACTGCATTTAGGAATTTGTATCATACATCTCGTGGTGAACCTTGAAAGGCAAACTTTAAAAAGATCAACCTAAAATAAATTGAATGAACTTAACAACGCTTTGTAACATAACGCACAACATAGAGGTCTAGGCTAGAGACGTGTTTCGGCGTCGTTAGGCCTGGTGACTGTCGATCTCGTAGAAGGTGGGTGATTCCTCCTGAGGGACGATAGCGCCAGTACGGATTGTGCTCCCACGTACTGTCGCGTATATATTGGGAGACCCCTATAGGCATAAAACCTTTATCCTTAGGAAGCCGTGTCGGCCGCCCTACTGATCGCAATGCACTGAACACAGCATTCAGGAAGATCGACCGCCCATACCCTAAAAAGTATTCTGCGGTTTTGCGAAAAGTTTGGCACACCCTCTGCCTAGAACTCCAGAGCAGTTCCTTTTGGCCTTTTTTAGACTCTATAACGAAAAAAGTCCATCCGAGCATTTGTCACTTCGGGCTCGTTAAAACATCGAAGGAGACTAGAGTCATCTTTAGCTTTTTCTCGACTCTTTAAAACTGAAAAAGAAAGTTGTGTCTAAAGCGTCGTTAAAATTTATTTTAAACGGAACAAACACCCTTTATTCCTGCGTTGATCTTTAGGTTGAAAAATGGAGCACACGAACCAAGGAATTCCCCTTGGTGGAAATCCTAATCCCTTCTCCTCTTGGGGAGATGTTGGTGCGCCCCACATGGCCACATTGTCGCTTCCAGGACTGACAATTGGCCTGCCAGTTTGGCTCTTTTCAACCAATGTCGTTCAGAACACCACCATTCCTGAACAGTCGAGTCAACAGTTAGACCAGACTAGAGTTGCCCACCAGCCTTCTACTTCATCTTCCTCTCCTCCTTCTTCTTCGCTTGACGGAACTGGTAAAACAAAAAACCAGGTTCCTAAGGAGAAGAAGGAAAAGAATAAGAAAGAGAAGAAGAAGAAGGAGCCAAAGGCGACTGGGGGCAAACGAGAGTCGTCTGACAAAAATCCACACACAGCACTGACCAGGCCTAAATCGCCATGCGTCATATGCAAGGGGGACCACTTCCATAGAGATTGTCCCTGTATCCCTCGAATACTAAGGGACTGGTCTCCCCGTTTGCACAATTTGGTAGCATCAACCTCTGATAGCCATGTTGACTGCTCACCGTCAACTAGTGAAAGTGAAGTCACAGGACAGAGAGGGAAATCTAGATTTCCCTGCAAACTGTGTGAAGGCGATCACGCCATCGACCGTTGTCCCTTCTTAGACGAGGCTAAAAGAGTTCTGGAAGATCGCCCGATTTTACGAGCGCAACTTCCTCCTGGATATCAAAAACTCCTGCCAAGTCCTTCACTAGTTGAGAACCCGGCTGACCCGCCCAGATGGTCAGCCGAAGCACCTATCATTGAAGATGAACCGTCTGGATCCATGCTTGACGAAAGTCAAAAGGTTGATACGGCAGTTGACCCGGTTTTGCCTTCAGAGGCTCTATCTTCGAATGATACCATCACAGAGGAGAATAAAGACGACACCGTCCAAATTCTCTTCATCAACACTGACTCTGATGAACAAGGGGGCAATGCCCCCATTCCTTTATCGCAGGAAGGAAGCTCATCAGAGCGATATCCGGCCGTGTATTCGGTCCCACCACCAAGCAACCTGGTTGTGTCCTTTGACTGGAACCAACTAGGCAGACCCCGGTTGCCAGCAAGCATACCATTCAGGATTATCATTCAAATATACAGAATGGTAATGGCTGGCACTATCATTGATGAGGGGGCATCTGTGAGTATCCTTTCCTCTATTTCTTGGAAAGCGCTTGGTTCGCCAGCGCTTTTACCTGAAATGAGAAATCTATCAGGTTTTGATAAAGGAACCAGTCGACCTTTAGGGATCCTCCCCAATGTGCCTATAACATTGAAAGGGAAGACCGTTCAAATGAACGTGATGGTTGTTCAAGGACCCTTGGATTATAACCTACTCCTTGGACGAGACTATATATATTGCATGGGAGTTATTGTCTCCTCACTCTTTAGAGTAATGCGTTTTCCGCATGAAGGAAGAGTGGTCAAGCTCGTGGACCAACTTTCGTTTCCCGGATCACGCATCGCAAATAGTCATGTACCATCCCTAAATGGTCTATTCACGCAAGAAGTGTCTCAACCCACGGTGCGTCCTCCTGATGAGCGCGAGTAATCCGGGAGGATATGACTGGAACCCAGGGGGCATGCGTCATGGTCTGCTTTGGCAGGAAAACTTTGGGTATAGGGTAGGTTTCCGCGGGAGAATATGACTAGTCCGTACCCCGTCCGTGGTTGGAAGAGGGGTTGTTCTAGAATAAGATTCTCTTGTCAAAGTTATGTGAGAGGGCGGGTATCGTCACTCACCTTTGTCTATTTCGGTAGACATTGCTGAAGAAGTGTTTTGTTTGAAAGATTAACGAGACAATCTTCGGGTAACCTGAAAGAGGTAGGCCTCTCCCAGTGAAACGAAATTTTTGACGGACATGAAGTAGAGGTAACTTTGAAATCGTACTTTATACCTGGGGGCATGCAAGCCTTTTGGAGTGCAAGCAAAGAGCGGTTATTTATCTGTTTTTTGGGTTAGCCGTTTCCTAACTTGCATAAAGGAAGGATGCGGAGCATAGCTTTGGTAAGGCGCAAGCTCCATAAAAAATGGAATCTTTCATGAGACATTCTTATCAAATGACTGGGTAATCGAGAAGTTTTAGCATAAAGTTCATGCTCGTTAAAAAATAAACGCAAGATCCGAGCAGTTTTAGCGCATAGTTCATGCTCGTTAAAAAATAAACATAAGACCGAGCAAATGTTTCCACCCACGTTTAAGCTCGTTAAAAAATGAACTATCCTGGTAAATAACCACTGTGAATGTAATATCATCAGTCGTTAAAGCCTTGGTCGTGTTTGCACCGTCACCTCTACTTTTCATTTGGCCGATCGTTCACCTCCATATGATTGTTTACCCATTTTGAGGAACAGCTGCGAAGAGTGATTACACCTAGCCATCCTTGTGACACTGCCGTGATTGGAAAATTCCAACCTGTACCTGGAATCAGCTGCTATCCCTGTTTATCACTCATTCCTCAAAAGACGAGTCTTCTTTAAGCTCTTTTCAATTGACTCGTAAAATATGAAAAGATTGCCGAGTTTTGGCCTTCCAGCTTGTTAAAGCGACCGGAAGAGCTATCCCTCCTCTAGATTTTAATCTTTTTGGACCTAAGGGAGTATTGCACAAAAAGATCGAGCGCTTGTTTTGTTCGGCTCGTTAAAACTATCGAAAACTCATCCCTTCTGTATTGTTTTATACTTTTTCGGACTTAAGGGATTAGATGACGAAAAAGGAATTTTGGAGTTGACTTTATGTACCTTTTCAGACTCTCTAAAAATGAAAAGGACTGAGTTATCCTTGTCGTTAGACTCGTTAAAATCATTAAATAGCGACAAACTTGTCTTTAGACGAGAACGAGTTTCACTATCGCTAGGCTCGTTAAAACATAGCGATGGGCTTGCCCGAAGGGCAGGTTATAGAACAAGCATATGTTATCCTCCTCAAGCTTGACAAAAATAAAGAGGTACTGGTCAGCAATGACTGGGGAAAAATTGGGAGAAACTAAAGAAAACTTTGATGGTAGCAAGTCGCTCTTGAACATGACACTTTTCCTCCGTACCACAATCGGGTTGGGTTGTTTCATTCACCGGTCACATCCATGGTCTCGCCATACCATCCATATTTGGGGTAATGCTACCAATCCATCGCATCAGTGTCGCCATATGTTCAAGAGAAGTCGTTCAGAAAGAGTAAACCGTGTCCCATCCACTGCCATACATTATCCTTCATCCATTCATGACCGCCACCCTGAATCATATGTCACAGATCATTTTCACCTCCATTAAGATCATTAGCTCCGTTCCATGTCACTGATGTGGGATTCATTAAGGCCCTCCTGTGACGGATCGCTTCTTGTCGACATCAGCTCATTATCCAAGAAGTTGATCTAGGAACACCCCCTTCAGTACTTTGAAGCTTTCATGCCACAATGGCAAATTTCTCACTTCCGGCGACAGGTATACATCAATGACCTTCGACCGAAAGATTTTGCGTGGTGTTCGACGCCAAGTCCTTTATTCACACCACGTGAATTGTACTGCAGTACCTTGAGGGTCATTATCATTATCGGTGATTCCTCTCGCGCTTGTTAACGGTTTACATCATTGACCGGTAATCAAGCAATGTCTTTCCATGTTCGACTTCAGAACATTTCTCACATGGATCGACTTGTACTTAGAGTGAAGATCGAACGAATTTGAAGACTCCGGATCTAGTCTCATCCATCCGGGCTGCGATATATATTCAGGAAAGATAAAGACATTGACATGTACATCATTACAGCAGATAATCATCCTACTCAAAGGATGATAATTTCATCAAAATTATCAGTCTATCATCAGACGATTGTCTGTTCTATGTATAGAAAAATGAATTTATAAAGCTGAGCATGGGAATGCCCGCCTCAGCTAGATCATGAAAGCAGCATGGAAAATAATGTATTGTATTGTATTGTATTACAGGTCTCCTCCCAGCATTGGATGAACTTCGGATCCCCCTGATAAAGCATTTCGCCCGATAAACAGCCTCATACTTTAGGGGGCAACTGTTATAGACATTTTTGTGCCTTACAGCATTGAGCATGAAATGTCCATAATCTAAGGGATCCAAAGTCCCTAAACATGTTGTTCCTACCCCTAGAGGAACAAGGCTAACAAACCACAGCAATTCACAGAAGTTCTCCACCAAAAAACTGCTCAAAACAAGTCAATTCAGGATCATTTCAGTGGCTACACTAGATGTCTGCGCTGAATGTCAAAGCCAACACTGGCTACCTACGTTGAATGTCAACTGGATCAAAGGCTACCTGCGCTGAACGAGAGTGGACAAGTGGCAGGCTCATTTCTCAAGGTGTCAAGACCCAGGAAGCTTCCAAAATGACACTTGCCTCAGGGAATTCGACTGGTGATGAGTAAGAGGTTCCAAATCTCCAAGTGGAAGCAAGAACCTCCAAGTGGACTCAAGAACTGATAGAGGGAGAGGACACTAGTCAGATCTCAAGCTAACTCATCCTCTCTCCAAACATCTATATATGGATCTCTCCTCCATGAGATCTAGAGGCTGGAATTTTGTTATTGCAAAGAATTGCTGCTGGTTTGAGACTGGAATCATTGGGTGCTTAATGCTTTGAAGGGGCTGAAGATAGGAATTCCATTTGCTGGGAAGGAGATGCTAGATTGGAGCCCTCTGGGTTGTATCTCTTCCTGAATCTTGTTATTCATCAATAAAGCTATCTTGGTTTCTCCTATATGCTGATGTATTTTGATGTGTGAATGTATTAGTGTATTTGGTTTATTTCTAATCCTAAATCAGTTATGAATGTGAATGTCTGTCTTTGTGTAGTGTTCTTCTCTTGTCTCACGTAGCTGTTCTCTTGTCGCAAGTAGATGTTCTCTTGTGATCTTACAAGAAGTTGTAGCTGGATAAGCAAGAAGGCAAGTAGCTGTGAACACCCAAAGAGAAGGGAGATTGGATTGAGGGACAAACAGAAGACACCGGTAAGTCTATTGATCTCTCTTCTTTCACATTTCATAAAGGAAGAAACCAGTATAGCTGTACTTGTTTGTTGCTAAGGCACGGTCACACCTTAGGTGGATAGGATCGTCCTGCATAGGCATTTTTCCCCACAACACAATGGCCAACCATTTGGTTCGATGCTTGCAAACCTCCACCACAAAACATAGGATATTATCCCAGCCAACCTACCCCTCTACAAAACCTTATTATGCAGGTTGGCCCATACCCTCCCACACATGGTATCCAATATGCCCCCACGCAAGGTAGCCAATATCCTCTCAAACAGGGAAATGCATATCCCCCTAGGACCACGAAAGTAGTTTCCATTTCCAAAAGCACATATGCTAACCAAGGACAGGGTAATCGATATTTCCCTTTTCTAATGCCTCAACAGAATAACCCACCAACACAAACTAATGTAGGGGCTAATTTTGTGCAACCTTCTCTCCCTTAACAACAACAATCATTTGAATAGCTAAACACGACTAATCAACCCAACGTTGCTAATAAAAAAGGAAAGAACAAGCCAAAAGTATAGCCTTGATAGGAGGGCAACAATCAACAACAACCCCTTGGGCACCAACTGGGAGCAACCCCAATTGGAACCCAAACCATGGACAGAACAATAATAACCCACAAAGGAAAAAAAAGAACCCTAGTCTATGGACTAATCATGCTTGTGCCATTTGTGGGGAATACGGTCATTACACCCATCATTTCCCTCAACTCCCTGAGTTGAAGAGGATGAAAGAATACTGAGGGGACAGGGTGACAAAACCAACAAATTACAGTAATGAAAAATGTTCCCCACATCAAGGAGTATTAAATACTCAGTTGGAACCCTCCCAACAAAACTATCATAATCCTCCTGGAGGAAGTTCCCAGAATTTCTCAAGTCATGACATTTATATGGCAGGAGAATACATTCTCCTACAGACGTGAAACCGATATTACAGAACTCCACCAGAAACCAACCCTTCCACCTCGACCACTACAGCACCTACAACACATTTGACAATCCCTTGACACCCCATATAACCCATCCCAAAGATGGTCAAAGGGCCTTTATGGTGAATAGGACATAACTCAAAGGTTGCTCACAGCTACAACATAGTCAATGACTTAGCTCAATCTCCTTCAACTATGTTAGCATTGGAAGTCTTGCAAACATGCCCAACCCAACAAAAAGCCTTACTTTCAACAATAGGAGAAATTAGCCCTGTTTACTTTCGTTTAATGGCATTTTACTTGGATAATGCTACCCTATGTCTTCCATCAATAGTCGCCTTCCAAATTTTGGCCTCAATCTAGAATATCATCATCCATTGTCACATATTTGATGAGGGAGTGTCCACATGTATTATGTCCAAAATAGTTTGGTAAAAACTTGGATCTCCCAAACTCAAACCATCCAACATCACTCTCAAAGCATACCATAGGCACCCTTCTACTCTCGTAGGCCTATACCAAGACATTCTAGTACAACTTGTCGGTAAAATGGTGCTCATTGACATAGAAGTTCTGGATGCATAGTTGGATTGAAATATCCTTCTTGGCCAAAGTTACGTGTATGCAATGACTGCAGTAGCATCTTATGTATTTAGGATAATGAAGTTCCCTCATGATGGAAAATTGTTACAGTTTACCAACTTACATACTATGAGAAGAAGAAATTAACTGCCCTTGATGGTTTGTTACCTTTCGTAGAATATTACCCTGCATTTATCACAACCTACATTGAATTTGTACCTAGACAATTTAAACCATCAGTGCTCCTCGGTACATACCCTAGAGACCCACCTTTGCTGGAGGTCATTCTTACAGCCACAGGAGCATGGTGTGCAAGATGAGTTCATCAAAAACTGCTCAAGATCAGGAACCAGCTCCAAACACCATCAATATTGTAGTTGTTGATTCTACGTTCCTACCATATGCTATCACCCAAACACCCTTCTTATATCCTCCACCTAGTTTTTTCTTACACCAAGTCATGGAAACATTTATGTTGCCAAATATGGCTCTCGTGATATCGTTCTAGTAGTTGGCTCCTCAAGACATGTCAAAAAACTTAGGCATCACCTCGACAGACATCATTCATGTAGCCCCTCATCAGGAAACCACCCCACAACAAGCAATGTCTACATCGACACCAGTCGGTGCTAGTAAGAAGGTGGAAGCTTCAAACTCTTCCTCATCTAGGATACCTCCACCCTATGCTTTGTGTGAAGTAGTTGGGCACCCTACCAACATGTGCCCTGAGTTAGAAGAGTTAAAATATCTTTTGTATTCCCCAAAAACGCCATTGACCCCACCTCCACCTCTAGAGAAAAGGCCACTCCAACATGTAATAAGGCATTGCGCACCAACCATGCATGCACTATATGCATGGAGTATGGGAATTACACTCATCATTGCCCCAAAATCCCTCGATATCGAGATGCATTAAGTGCACTCGCCCAAGCCAATACTGTGGCTCCATCACTTCCCTCCATGCCAGTGGTGAATAATGGATCTAAAACCATATTTTGTGTTTTTTAGGAAGAAGCTACGTGCTCATATTCCCCTAACACCCATGGTCACACAACCTCCCACCATACGAGGAGGTAACCAAAATTAGTGACACCTCAACCTGCCTCCTTGTGTGCTTTATGTGATGAACTAGACCATATTATTAACCAATGTCTTGAGTTATGGGAATTTAGGAAATGGTACCCTACCCATCAAGTTGTACCTACCAACATACCAAGGCGCAAACACCATAGTTTCCACCTTTGTACATGCAACCATCATACTCGTTTTTTCCAAACCCTTCCCCAATATTGTGAAACATTGACTTTTATGCCCCAATTCATTGTTGAGAACTCAACATCTTTCCAAACAGAAAAACCATCTCAAGTTAACACCATGCTAGAAAAGGATGATGGATCTAGAACCATTTTTTTCTTTTTTAAGGAATAATCACCACATGTGGTTCATCTAGGCAACCAACGACACATGCGCCCTATGTGACAGACCCGACCATCTAGTCAGTCAATGCTGGGAATTGAGAAAAATCATATACTTCTTTCACTTGTTGGTTCATACTCCTCAACCTACCAACCCAAATAAACCTAAACACTCACACGATCACTGTCGCACATGCTCCCAGCCACATCATGTGTGAAATTGTCAATACCTTCCACATTTCCGAGCGGCAAGTGCATCATTGAGGTAAAATAATGTTAGAGGAACACACCATGTCAATACTAAGATCCGAAGGTGGCCGACACCTAGGAGTGCCCCATCTCATGACACCAACCTGGCATCATCGTCTCACACTATGGTAAATGCTGACACCCACCCAATTTGTCATGTTAGCACTAGTCCTGCGTGCAATGTTTGTACCTGTGACTCTCATAATTCGAATACATGTCCTCTGTTACAAACATTTGGACAGCTTAGAATTTGGCATCCCCAAGTTCGCCATATCTCTAAATACCAGCCTCTCATGGAAGAAGATACATTGGCTCCTAGGATGTTGACATTATTGCGGGAACCTACTCCCACTCACCATAAATCCTCCATTGTGGAGAACCTACCACCACCTAATGCTGACGACACACAACCTCACATATAATTCATTTCCTCTTTCATAGGAACCATAATTCATGTTGTATGCTCATCATGTTTTGGTGTCAAGATGGCTAAACCCACCACAAAAATGGTACCACCACCAACTGTGCAAACCCGTCCCATCTGCACATTGTCAACTTCGCTCAGTTTTACGGAATCAACCATCGAATCATTTTATTTCTCGTCTTCTAGCACAACTAAGCATGAACTCCACCCTCACAACCTCACGTAATCTAGTTCAACATTAGAAAATATTTTTCACTTAGATAAAGATATTCTTGAGGCCATGATAGAGCCCAAGTTTCCATGGGATACCATACATCACTGTTCTTTCTTCCTTCCTAAAAACGAATTTGTACCTATTATGCACCCAACCATGATATTTGCATAAGAGAGTCAGAGGATTTCTTGGCACTAGGATAGGTATATTAGTTTAAAAATTTCATCCTGACATGAGATGCTTTCAAGGAAGACAACATGTCAAATTTCTCACCTACGATTAAGGTCGATATTTCAAGCAAACCTACCATTTTCGAAGAGATCTCATTCGAGGAAGCATGCTCCCCAGAAGAGGTGACCTCATAAAAATCCTTGTTTCAAGAATATAGGGATATCTTCACATGGAATTACTCTGAGATGTTAGGCATCAATCCCACCATTGTGGAGCACCATATTAATACATGGCCTGATTCTCATCCCATTTGGAAAAAACAACGTCAGCTCCAGCTTCTAAAGTCAAAGAAATCAAGCAGGAAATTGACAAGCTCCACAAAGTTGGCTTCATTTATCCTATCACTTACACTTCTTGGGTTTCCAACCTTGTACCTGTCATTAAAAAATAGGGCACCATTTGAGTCTGTACTAATTTTCGAGATATGAACAAAGCATGTCCTAAGGACAATTACCCTACACCATTCATCAACCAATTTATCGATGCATGTGTTGGTCATAAAGACTTATCCTTCATGGATTGGTTCTCCGAGTATAATCAGATTCAGATTCACCTTACATATCAATATAAAACAACCTTCATAAACCCATGGGGCGCGTTTGCATACCAAGTCATGCCTTTGGTCTTAAAAATGTTGACACCACCTTCCAGTGAGCCACAAATTACATCTTCCACAATCTAGCTCATCTCATCCTCGCCTATTTGGACGATGTCACCGTACGATCCACAAGCTCACAGATCATTTAGAGGATCTTCACCTCATCTTTCAAAGATGTCAATAATACAACCTATGCTTGAATCCTCTCAAGTGTCTTCTACATCAATGTGGTAAGACTACTAGGATTCATTATTTCTCAGCAAAGTATTAGAGTTGACCCTCTCAAGGTCCACGCCATTTAGGAAGTTCCCCCTCCAAAAACTTTAAAGAAGTTACAAAGCTTTCAGGGTAAGGCCAACTTCTTACGTCGCTTTCTACCTGACTACGCCACTTGTGCACATGGCTTCTTATGCCTCCTTCGTCAGGATATTCCCTTCCACTGGGATGAACAGGAAAAAAATTCATTTAATGCCCTAAAAGATGCATTATCTCAAACTCCATTGATTAGCCCTAGCCCCTCTAACCACAATAAGGAATACACTTTTCACTTATCAGGACTTGATAATAGAGAGAACATAATCTCCTACATCAGAAAGAACCTCTCTGGGACTACCTTAAAGTATGAGTCAACTGAAAATACATCCTTAGCCCTAGTACACTCCGTACAAAAGCTGTGACATTACATCATCTTATGAACCGCCACTATAATGGAATATATCAAGCCCATGAGATATTTTCTCACTTTTTGTATCATGAACCACAAATATGCTCGATGGGTAGTTATCCTCCAATAATTTGACTTACAATTTGCTTCTCCCAAGAGAAAGAAGGTGCTTACCCTTATCGATTTCATCACTGATCTCCCTATATAGACCCAAGGGTCCCCCTTTAATGATGCTTTCCCTAATGAACACATGTTCTTTGTATCAACAGACGACCCCCAGTACGACGAGATCCTCCTCTTTCTACGGACTCAAAATTTCAGACCTCAGCTCACTCGTGATGACCAAAGGCGAATTTTCCACTAAGACCCCCATGACCTCCTTATGGGGGACGTCCTCTACTCTTGAACAAGCTATGCAGGTCTTAAGTGATTTCCACAGTGGAGCTTATGGCAACCACCTATTAGGGATGGCTACTGCTCATAAAATCCTCCGTGTCTATTATTTCTAGCCCACCATGTTCCGTGATTACATTCAAGAAGTCAAGAGATGTGAGTGGTGCCAAAAATATGCTCATAAGGCACAAGCTCCACCAACTCCCCTACACCTAGTCATCGTCATTGGCCCCTTCTGTAAATGGGGCATAGACTTCATGACTTGCAACCCTCCATCTTCAGGTGGCCATAAGTACATTGTGGTCATCATCGACTACTTCACCAAATGGGCAGAGGCCATGCCCATATATAATAACACCACTGACACTACTGCATGATTTTTATTTAACCATGTCATAACATGGTTCAACATTCCCAAGGATTTGGTCTCAGATCATGGCAAACACTTCGAGAACGAGATATTTCAGGAGTTATCCCAACACCTTGGTTTCTCTCATGAGTTTGCTTCTCCATACTACCCTCAATCCAACGGCCAGGTAGAAGTTGTCAACAAAGTCCTCAAAACAATGTTGCAGCATATGGTGAACAACCATAAAACCAATTGGCACCACATGGTGTTTTCATCCTTATGGACATACCACACCATGGTCAAAGGATCCACAGTATTCTCACCCTTCTAATTAGTCTATGGGGTTGAAGTTGTTCTCCCCAACAAGTACAAGATCCCTACCTTACACTTGACCATTGAACTTCTCTTTGACACCACACCTTTAGAGAAAAAATGTTGGTACAACTCGAACACGTCGACAAAAGTCGACAAGAGTCTCTCCAACATATTGAAGCACACGAAAAATGAACCAAATCCTCTTTCGACCACACTGTCACCCCTTGATCATTCACCGAAGGGGATTTAGTCCTTTTCTACGATGTTTCCAAAGAAGCTTTAGGATTGGGGAAGCTTGAGACATTATGGAAGGCCCCATACATTATTAAACATTGTCTCCTCAAGGGGGCATACATCTTGCTAGATCCGGATGGGGCTTGCCTCAAAGATCCCATCAATGGGCTCTACCTCAAAAAATTATATCCCTAACATGCAAAACAACCCTAGAATGTATGCACCATGACTTATTTTTTATGATGACCACCTCACCATGGATGTATACACTAAAATCACTCTTTCATCATGTGTCGCAGATAGATCACCTGCCATCCTATCATCACGGGTTCACCGATGGTGCTTCTTGATAGTCGCAAAACCTCACCACAATAGCATGGGACATATACTCTCCCGACCTAACAGTCTTCCACAACAATGGGCTATATATTAGGTCAACCACCCAATAATCAAGTCGAATACGATGTTTTCATAGTCCTTTTGTTCGATGCCTCTCGTCTAGGTATCAGTCACCTACATGTGTTCCTTGATTCCCAACTTTTTGTTTTGTAGTTGAACAAAGCCTTAAAAGTACGAGATCCATGCCTTTTTCAAAAAAACCTGCATGCACAAAGGTTAGCTCGTGATTTTGATCATATTACATTTTCACATATACTAAGAGATCGAAATCATATAGTCGACCGCGTAGCTAATTAAATCCTAGACTGGCATGCATCACATATATATCATCAGTAAGACACATAAATCATGAGTGTCATATCCATCAAATAAATGAAACATACATCATATATATATATATATATATATATATATATATATATATATATATATATATATATATATATATACATGTATGTATGTATGTATGTATGTATGTATGTATGTATATGTATGTGTGTGTATATATATATATATATATATACATATATATATATGTATGTATGTATGTATGTATGTACATACATACATACATACATACATACATACATACATACATACATACATACATACATACATATATATATATATATATATATATATATATATATATATATATATATATATATATATATATCCAAAATATATGTGTACAAAAACTATATACATCCACTGCGACAAGCCAAAAAAATAAGTCATCAATAGGGGAGCATCCTCATAATGGGTGCTTACCCTAGTACATGCATAAAAAGATTCATCTAATGCTGAGGCCCAACATCCCATACACTCCCTATGTAAGGCCCCCTAACCTCATTTGGAGCTAAGATAAGATGAGCAGTCGCCACTTCCATCGTAAGACGACGAAGGATAAAGCGTTGCACTCTATCGCAAGCCATAACCCTCTCCACTATGTGCTCCCCCGAACCTACCCAACCCTCCTCAGGCATACCATCAAGTAAGGCAGTCATATGATCCCACACATCCTCCACATCTCTAGCGTGAGCCTTAGCATCCTCCGCATGCTCACACAACCTATCCATCTTAGCCTAGGTAGATGAGCAAGTGCCCTCATCGAAGGGACCCCCTATCTCGATATGATGGCATTGAGCTGGTCTCACATGGTCATCCTACACCCTGTCATCTCTCCTCTACCATGGTACATCTACCGCACCTGTTATACCCAATCGCCAGGAATCGTTTCCCACTAAGTAAGCCAATGGACGTCCTCAAGGACCTACATCTGCAATAAAATGTACATGGTATCAGTATAATCATACATATACTTCATAAATACATGAAAATAAGCACAAATGTAGAGCACACAAATCACATACTTGTCAGTCCCCAAGAGTCGCCAGGAGGTAGTCCCATATTTGGATCTCCCCTAAAGTCTACACCAGCATAGCAGTACTCCAAAATCATCTGAGGGTTGGACCTTAACCAACCCTTCACTATGGGGTTCTAGTAGCGGCCCACCTTTCCCCCACCTACTCGAAGCATCACCAGAGCCCATTGTCATATCCGTTGGTTTCTCGTAGGCCCTAATGGCACTACTAGTATAGGACGTAGCATCACAACCCTATCATAGAGGATGCTACGAAGCATGTTGGAGCCTGACATAACAAAAACTCTGAGAGTGACCCTTGTGCACCTGCATGAGCTATGATATCATCCCCCTGTAGACAACACTAGCCCAGACATATAAATGGCCCTCTTAGAGTCTCTAAAGGACAGAAATTTGCAACTTGGACACTCAGTGAGGGGCAGTCGACCCAGCAAGGCACACAATTATCACTAAACCAGCTCGCTCGACTAAATCCAAGATTCTCTCCACCCAGACACATCCCCAATCGATATCATTAGGCCTGCTACCCAGGCATGAAGATCCACCCAACCAAATGTAAGCAACATTCGTAGTACCTCTCCACGAGGCACCCATCTTGTAACAAAATTAACATCCATGACAACAGTGAATGCCAAATATTGACCCTAGATCTTGAACACCTCTCAATCTGGATCCCATTGTCATATCATAAAATGCAAGAACGCATCCTACAACCTGAGTAAGGGGTTATGAACATACTTCAACGACCCCCATCCCGCTATCGTAGCACTCAGCTAAGCATCACCAACCACTTCTATCCAGATAGGCTCCTAGTCACGCTCCCTCCATATCATCCCCATCTTGCCAAAAAGGATGAAGAAAAGAAAAACTTAGCCTCACGGGCTCAAAAAATAACTCTTTTTAAGCTTGTGTATTGATTTCCATAATAGGCGTGCGGCTGCACGTTTCTTTCTCCGATAGATGCATGATACAACATGAAAATAAGTCATACAAACATGTAGTAAGCGTGTTTGTTAGCCTTTAAGTTGTGGGGATGTTAGGCCAATGATCTACATCTGTTCTCTGCAGAGACACGCACACCGCACAACTTTTTCATGGGCAGTCATGCTAGTTGCACGTCTCTCACCTCAAAAGTCACGGGATCGTCAAGTCGAAGACCTTGTGGCTATTTTACCCACATTCGCACACCATGTGATATTGCGTTCACTAAACCTGTGGGGAGTCCACAACTATCTTTCAATTTCCCATGTGGACTACGCGATTGTATCACAGTCACTTACGCGGTCTTTCATTTTACCCTAAAAATAAGTCTGTATACACCACCCTATACAGCCTACCTAGCCTAACCTACCAAAATTACAAATCTAGGGTTATGGTATCTTGCCTATTTATCCTCGCACATGTTCTAAGTGCACAAGTTGACTGCAACAACAAAAAATAGCTCCTAGATCTGCTCTGCACTTCAAGTCACCAAGTAAAATTGAGGTGGCATATGGCCCACTTTTCCCTATATATCACACTCTTTGTCATCTTCCAGAGTCCATTACAGGAGCTCAATACCTTCATGCTCAAAACCATCAGAGACATAAGGATCAAGACATCGTCATCTTCATCATGGTACCCCTCATTCCATTTTGACCTCAAACTCATTTTTGGGCCCGTCTCACACTCAGAGTACCCCTTCAAGTTCACCTTCCCATTTCTTCGATTCATCCTGTTTGGTATATTTCAACTTATATATGTTTTCACTTGGGGTATTGGTTGTTAAAGTTGTAGGTACACTAGCAGCTTCCCGTCAAAATAGTCCCTTGGCGTCGTCGACAATGAAGGTATCATTCTCCACCCAGCATGATAGGTGTCCTACAAAGCTTTGCATATCCTGACATCATTTCTCTAAAATACACCATAGGGTCCATCATCTTGACCACATTTAGCACCACCTCCCCTTGCATATTGTAAACGTCCATGTCAGTCAATAGAACCTTCCCATTTATGGATCACCCCATGTTATAGACCCCCACACATTGTTGGGATCCATGACCATCTACTCATGCCTGGGAGCCATTTCACTTGCATGTATTGAATATTAGCCTCATTCTTCTCTTCTTTACTTATTTCTTACCAACCCTACTCCTGGGCTACCTCATTTATTTGTGATAGATCAAGTCGAATGCACTCTCGTGTTCTACATTTGGCCTATCATCCCTCCATACGACATATCTCATTTCTGTCACTTCATCCGCCTCATCAACCCCAGGTTGATACCAACCAATGGGGCCCCCACCCTCCATACAAACACCTTACCTCCATCATCATGCAGACCATCCTTTTTATGGGGCACTCTTCTCCATGTATGTACATCCCAAAACCTTTACATTATTTTGGTAAGTTACAAAGATTTTTTAGGAAAAGGGTTCCCACCCATACTTTCATGTCTTGTACCCAACGGTAGTCCCTAGTTACCCTTGGTTGGAGCTCCCTAATCACCACACCATACATTGATCATTCATCATGCCAGTCAGAACATGCTTACACCTACCTTGGATGTCCTACCAACTCCAGGGACATTCCCCCCCAGACGAATTGTTTGACTGCGGCCACTCGCATTATAGCTCCAAACTCGGGCAGTTGTCTGTATCCATTCATACTATCAAATTTCATTATCATGCCTAGTTGACCCACCATATTACAGTCATATTTATCCATCATGATTTCCCAAATCAACATTTCAAGTGGTTGATGCTTCTTTCCTGTCGACTTCAACACCCATCTTCTAGGATCAAAGCAGTACCTTGGGTGCTTCCCCCCTTTAAGGGACATCCTCGGGTGGCACAGTGGGAATCACTATCGCCCATTGATTTCATCGATCTCCCTGACATTCGATAATTTTTTCATGTCAAGGTAGTATCGTACGTGGTGACCATTGTAGTTCTCTCATCTAGTCAAAGACACATGCATCGCTTAGCACCTCGTTCAACAATGCTTAAATTTTGATGCATGGGAGGTACCCAAAGTCAAAGACCCATGCATCCATGAGCACCTCACTCAACAGTGCTTCACTTTTGATGCATGGGGGCACCTAATTCATTCTATTTGTCATAATTTCCCTTGAGAGTGTAAGCAATTATCATCATCAGCCATCAACATGTCAGCCACCACAATGCTAAATTGACAAGAATATTTCCTGTATGATTGTAATACTTAGTCACTGGTCATCATAATGAGCATGGGACATGCCCGCCTTGTATAGATGATTTTTTATTAGCATTCCTTCATAGCATGGTTATTGTTTATCCTCAATCAAGGTTTTTCCCTACTCGTCTCCCCAACAATTTATTTTCTCTCTCAAGAAGTTGATCAAAATCTAAGTAAACACAGAAAAAGATGATGTATTTCAACTATATGTTTTCTCCTAACCTCATACATTAGGGGGAAACTATTATCACAGAAAAATCATACACACATTTGTACAATTCAAATGATGCACAAAGTTGTAAGATAGAGCGTACAGGTGAAGAATTTCTAGCTGAAGATATCATGAAATACAAAAATAAAAAATTCTCCAAAGGTCTTAAGTATAAAATTCATCCGTGTGGCCTACCCAAAGATAAAAATTAGCGACCGCGCAATTTTTCCTTCGATGTCCACATGGTCAAGTAGAATTCTGAATCATGAGTCTGAGACCACTTAACACACTTGGAAGATGGGATTCCCTGACATGTTCCAGTCAAGGAAAGTTGATTTCGAGTCACCCTGGAGATATGTAGACCCCAAGGGATCTTCTTGTCCTACTCATAAGTCATTTTCTCATTAATGTACCAATAAAGGGAAGAGAGATTCAAAATTATATATAAACAGTGCATTGGAAGACAAAAAAAAACGTAATGTTATGCTGTAAAAATTACTCCCAAGAAATCCTACATTCCATTGTTGAAGAAGAAGTAGAGCATTATTATGCTGGCCAAATTGTTTCTCAACAATCTAGCATTCTAGTGTGAAGAGGATTTCACCATTGAGAGAGCCTTGATACTTCTTTGAGAGAGAGGAGAAACTTGCAAAGAGAGTGAGGAAAGGAACCTCCTTATTGAGGATTTTGAGCACCATTGCTCAAAGAATTCTCTCCAAGTGTTTAGCATTCATCTATTGTATTCATCTTCTACTTTCAAAAATCAATAAAGGCAACCCTTTTCCATTACTTTGTTGACTTGTTTGCTTCATCAAGCATTATTTGTGTGTTTTTTTCTTATTTTTTAGTTTTTTTCTATGTATGCATTGTCTTAACCATTTACAGTGCTTTGTTTACTCATGCTTGTCAACTAACAACAACCAATTCTATCTGTGATTTCTTTGCAAGATAAAACCAATTGATAAGAAGGTGTCTTTTGGTACCCCATAGCAACAAATACACCACCACATCACCCAAGATAATGTTAATTCTATTTTTTTCATTGGGGTGAAAGATAGCCCCTCCCACTCCTGTCACCCCTAGATCTTGTTTAGAGGCCCCATAAAAATTTAGAATATGACCATATCTATATAAGAACCATTGCTTACACTATGTTGGTAAAAAGTGAATTTTCCAAGGAGCTCTATGATAAGGCCTATTAAGATGGAAAGAGAATACACAAGAAGAAGATTTAATAAGAAATGATATCTGCTTGTATTATGGTCCATTCAATCCTATGAAGTAGGTAGATAAATCATTTTTTGAATGGCAATGTATTCCCCATAATGATAATTCCCTAAGAGAAACTTCTTGTGGACGAAAATTTTGGTTTTCAAGGATGGCTCTATTTCTTGCTAACCATACTTTCCAACAAATGTATTTGGGAAAGGATAACCAAATTTGTTTAAAGGATTGTTTCCCTTGAAAATACCCTAGATAATTTTTCCCATAAGAATCTAAAAATGTTTTAACAAAGGACAACCAAATTACTCTAGCTGAAATGGATTGGAGAGCACAATTCCCAACTTCTTGCATGAAATTATATTCCAAGAATAGATGGGGTATATTCTCCTCAGAAGAATGACACAAACGACATCTCGAAGGACCTAAAATAATTCTCTTTAATATCTTTTCTACGAAGAGAATTTTGTGATGAGCCAAGGATGAACAAAAGATATTGACCTTCAGAATCCCATTGGGTTGCCATATGTTTTCCTAGAGTCTCAATTTAGAAGGTTCTCCTAGATGGAACAAAGGGTAAGATATCCCTTTTTTACAGAGGAACTTTAAAATTTCCATCCCCAAGAATCTATATCATCTGAATGATTAGGAAAGTATCCTAATAAAATTTTAATAAGATTCAAAACAACTTCTTTTAGATAATCTAGAAGACCATTCATATTCCATCCTATCCACCTACCTTCTAGAACCCCAATGAAAATATCATCTAAGAAATGTTTTCCATGCTTAGCATTAATTAGTCTTGAAGTGGAGCTAAAGAAGCAATATTCCCAACTAGAGGGGAACCCATAATACTCTGGTTCCAAAAAATTATGTGTTTCCCATTGCTAAGGGCCCATGTTAAATGCTCCTTAATTAAATACATTGATGCTAAAATTAATTTCCAAATTGATGATCCTCCCCTTATCGATGTTGGAGACTCAATACATGCCATTTTATTGCTCAAGAAGTATTTATGGAAAGTAATGGATTTCCACCTATCTTCCTGAGGCAAGAGAAATATCCATACCATCTTATCTCCCATTACTTTATTCATTAATGTGGGATCCCAAATACCCAAACCACCATGGATTAGAGGAGTTTGAATTGAGGCCAACTTGATCAAATGAATTTTTTTGTATAATATTTTCCTCCTTGACGTAGAAACTTCCTAAAGTTTTAATAGAATGTAGATACTATTATCGAAGTAACCAACAATGTTGAAAATTGAAAAAGTGGAAGGGAGGAGTGTTTGACGGAAAATTGTCTCTTGCAAACAAAAGTGAATTCCCTATATCTAGTGGCTTGATCTAGAAACAAAAGAAACAAAAGGGCTGAATTTTTTCCTTAAAGAAATTAGAAAATGGAGGAAAGGCCTACCTGGAGTCCAACACAAGTCCTCCTCTTCTCTTGGCTTCTAAAATTTAGCTCTGGATCCAATTACTATAAATGGAACCTGCAAAACAACTATGACAAGCAAGAGAAGTACAAGATATACATAGCATAAACTAATATCTCTAATCAATGAGTCAAGAAGGAATTAAAATACATATGCATCAAATAGAAATAAGTATAGGAAAACAAAGCTTTTTGTATTAATGAAATGTAGGAGAAGATTAAAACCCTTTTGCAGTTCTTGACAATGTAGATGTCTCCCACCAAACTTGTCCTTCCTTAGCCACAAAGCAAGCCTTCAATCACAACTCAAGGATGGTAATGGATCCTTAGGTAAAAAGCAGCAACATCAGGGCATATCTAAGAGTCTCCAAAAGCCAACCCAAATTATATGGGAGGTAGTGAATTTATAGGGTAAATAAGGTAGTTTAGGATTTATCAATCTAGGACTTAGATCCACGAATGAGGGAGGATAAGCTCTATATATAAGAGATAAGATATCTAGGATAGGAATTCGAGATCCCAATCAATAGTAAATGGTTAAAACCACCTTAGAAGCTTCTAGAAAGAGAAGTTTCATAATTATTTTTTAGTTTTCCCAAAATTCTAGAACCATCGCACCTGTAGCAAAGGCAACTTGTGATGGACAATGCAGTTGCTCAGTTATGCAATAGTGCAGGTTGCATAGAAGATAGGGTGCAATGTGTCTAAAAAAGAGTTTTTCAGTTAATAAGCCACAAAATTCTTGGAACTTTTGGAGAGATAATGCTTAGGGATTTGCAAAGAGATGATTGAAAGGTGTCAAGGATGTTGATTTATCTGGTTTCCCAGCCATTTGAGAAGGTGTGACAAAATGACCTGTAACAAGGAGAGAACTAATTTGATAAGAGTAACCCTACCCATCAAATTTAAACATAGTGCAATCCACTAATCCGTTTTGCATGCAATTTTTTATTATATTGGGGACAAGGCTAAGCAAGGAATGAAATTGAGACATAAAAGCATTCCCAAATATATAAAATTCAATCATTTATCTATGACTTGAAAGCAAAGTTGTTGAGATAAGGTTTCCTTTGTTTCCTCTTTCTCACATTCTAGGCATATGAGAATGTCTTTCAGATTAATCACATCATTAGGATTTGATCGATGTTTCGAACCAACTAATGTGGTTCATCCTTGGGGAAAAGGTGAAAAAATCAATCAATCCTTAAGAATAAATAGCAAGGATGCATCAGGGTCCAAAGTTAGTTGTTAGGAATTAGCCGTTAGGAATGGCATATATTTGATATTTCTCTTTGCTAAGCAAACCTCATGATTTGAAACTCCCAGCAATAACTATATATGTTCACCAATGAATAAAGTATCATTAGCGAATTGTGACTGGTTAATGATTTTTATGTTCTCAACATACTTGGTCCCTGACAACGCCTCTACTCTTCTTTCATATTCTAATCACCTATTGAGTGAATTATCCATTAGGATGTAGAGGAGAGGCAACAAAGGGCATGCTTGTTTTAATCCTCTTGAGGCTTTGAAGAAATTAGTTGGTCTACCATTTACTAGTGGAGCAATCCATGAAGTTGAAAGGCAAGCTATAATTATTTTATAATTTGCTCATTAAATCCTTTTTTCTGAAGGACTTCAAAATGAATATGATGATCCACTCGATCAAAGGAATTTTTTATATCTAATTTATTTATCATTGCTTTATCTCCCTTGTTTTACTTGAGTGTATGGCTTCTTGGACCAAGAAAATATTATCAATTAATTTTCTATCTTTGACAAACCCTCCTTGGTTTTCAGAAATGATCCTTGAGAAAAGGGATTTAAGCCTTGAAGCTAAAATTTTAACAATCAATTGATATGAAACATTACAAAGTGATATAGGTTGGAATCTGGAAAATGATGAAGGATTTACTTCTTTGGGAACTAGAGCTAAAAAGGAGGAGTTGATTACACCTCATAGTTACACTTGTATCAAGGAATAATTAATCATTCTACATAGATGGGTTTAATGATTGGCCAACTTTTTGACATAAATGTGTTGAAAATCTGTCTATCCCTAGAGATTTATCTTGTTCAAAGGAAATATGAATTCTCCACACTTCTACTTTTGATATCGTTTTAATTATTTCATTATTTTCCTCTATTGAGATTTGTTGCGGAATATGCTCTATCATATAGCTAAACTAATAAAATCTTTGTCCCCCATAGAAGTATATCACTAAAATTCTTTGTGGCCACTTCCTTGATTTTGGAGTATTTTAGTATGATTTCTCCATCTACTAAGATGGACTTAATATTATTTTTCCACTGTCTTAATTTTTCCTGATTGTGGAAAAACTTGGTATTTTGATCTCCTACTTGCAACCATAAGCTTCTTGATTTAATTCACCATTGTTCCTCTTCCTGCTTCATAACCTTATGATACATATCAAAGGACCTTTTTTCTTCTAACAAGTGCTTCACTAAAATACCTTCCCTTTCCATTTTGTTTGAAGTATTTCTAATTTACAATGATGCCTTTGAGTTGCTTGTTCTTCCCTACCTATTTTTGTGTAGCCCACAATTTTAGTGTAGCCTTAAGCTCTTTTACTTTTATTTCCCAAATGCAGATACGAGAGCCATTGATCCATTTATTCCAAAATGAAGAAATTAACTCAAATATCTCAACATGCTAGAGACATAATGGACTAAAGGGGAACAATAAGGGCCCATGATTTTATTCCCAAAACAATGATAGGGATATTGGTCTGTGATTTGAGCCACACTATGTCAGGATGTTGGAGGAAATTAATAGTTGATGATGTAAGAACGAGCTAGCCACAAACAAATGACCTAATCTCATTTCTACATTACCATGTCCTTTTCTTTTATTATTCCAAGTGTATTTCTTTGATGAAGGCTTGATGTCAACAAATTCTAAAGAGGGCATAAAATACTCCATACTCTCTAAATGGGTCTTGAACCAGATAATCACCATGCTTTTCCTGGGGGTGGAGGGTGAGGTTAAAATATCCTCCAAAAATGTCACACTGATGAAATTCCGATTGTTTTAAATTACAGAGAAATGACCACCAAGCTATCTTCTCATGGTAAATTGTGGGCATATACACATTTATGATAGAACATACATTTTGGCTTGGAATATGAAGAAATTAGATTGTGATCCAATTGGCTATGCTTTCTTAGTGAAATTATGTTGAAATGGTTTTCCTTACATAAACCTCTAGAGGCACCTCTTGATCCTACCACTCAAGTATTACTATTTCACCAAACTTTTCATTTTTGAAGGATATCTTGATCCCCCATTTTAGTCTCTTAGATTAAGAGTATTGGTGACTATTCTTGCTTGATTGTAATTTTAACTTCTAAGATTCTTTGTTCTGATCTCAATCCCCTACAATCCCAAGACATAACTTTCATTAATTATTGTTGGATTTTGAGCCCCCATGAACAGGGGGAGGATCTCTTCCTTTTTTTGTTGGTTTATCCCCTTTTATGAGTACCACATCAATTCTCGTTTAGACCCTCATTTCTTTATCCTTATCCAGATACTCCCACATCAAATCTTGATTAGATTTTCTTCCTACCTTCCTGAGATGGCGACTATGACTTTGTATTTTCCTTTTTTCTTCATTTGATTTTTCATCCACATATTTCACTAAAAAGGGCCTTGGTTGACATGCTGCGGTTTTGGGGAGAGGAAGATTTCCTCATCCTCTAATTCGAGGTTTTCTTCAATCTTCTTTAGAGCTTGTATATCATCCAATGATAGAGGCTCTTTATTCCTTGTGCTTGGATTTGAATACTTTTGTTCATGTAACTTTTCCTAATCATTGTTACCTTAAATTTATCCTTCTTCTTCTCATGTTCTAGAGCTCCAAATCTATATCCTGAAAAATATTCATTTTTGTTTTCACTAGAGGAAGAGGCTTGTCCTCCTTCAATCGTAGAGGGTTTTTTTTAGGTGAAGCTAGTTTCACTCCATCATTATTTTTCTTTGTGCCTTTTAGGGCTACATTCTGGCATCCCCCTCCTCTCCTTTGTTTTGGTTGTTGCTATTGTTCTCCCCCTTCTACTTGCAGTTGTTGTTTTTCCAATTTTCTATAGTCTTTGGCAAAATGTCCATACTCATGGCACAAATTGCACCTGAAGGGAACATGGTCATAATCAACCCACTGGATAAATGTCAAATTATCAAGTAAGAAGAGAATTTTTGAGGGCATACCTTTATCTAGATTTACCTCTACATAAATTTGGGTACAGTCTACATTCCTTCTTATGGCCCACCTTGATCAATATATTTCCCCTTAGTATTTCCAATAGACTGGCATGTTTCATGATTCCAACAATGTAGAGGAAGGAATGGAAACTGGGACTTCCACTGGAACATCATTTTCTGGGTAGAAATTTGAATTGCAATAGTCCAAATATAATCTTATGCTCTCATGAAATAGGGACCACTTCAAAAAATATGATCTCGATCTAATTTATTTTCAAAGAGGAAGGGTAAGAACCCCCTTCCATAAAATGAAACAAAGATTTGACCTTCTATGAGAGGTTCCCAATTTTTATGAATCCATCCACGAAGTGAACGAGATGAGAGCCAGATTCCAGTAAATTGTCCCATTAGTGCGTGTTCAACCAATTTTAAAGGCATCAATCTTGATTGTGCGACATGAATAGAAAGCTTCGACATTTCTTCCATTTTTTCCACAAACTTGGAAGCATTAGATCAGGGGGCTCAAATTAGTCCCACTACCAGAGCATTAAAGGCTTCGATATCAATTGAGAAAGGGGGCAGTGAGGGGCAGACCCCACTAAGCCTAGCACACTAGGGTTCAAGGATTCCAAGTTAACAATCAGATTCATTTTAGAACATATAATTAATAAACATTAAAAAAAACTTCAAAAAAAAATTAATAACAATAAAATTAAAAATAATAATATTTCTAAATATAAAAATGTAAAATATATATAATATAAATAGTAACTATAAATTAAAATTATTTAACCATATAAGTTAAATAATAATTCATATTTATAACCATTATATTTAAGAACTTCACATTAATTTAATTGATAAGTATGTATAAATTCTCTTTCTATATATATACCTTAAAGAAAAATGCCATACACATATATTATATCCTCTAATGGAGGTTGACTAATCATTGTTTTTCAAGGAAAACCACACCACTAGTAATTACCCACTAGTGGTCCTTGATGGGGCAGACTTTACACTTCTACCATGTCATTAACCTGCTTCCTTACTTGTGAGAAAGAAAGATGTTGTTAATCAAGTAGAAACAATTTTAGGGCATACCCAAGGCCCAAAAAAAGAAAAAAGAAAAAATATCTATATATTGTGGTGTGAAATTTATATAAACATAAATAATATTACTAAAAGCCAACGTAGATGTACTTTAACTTTGAATCTACCAAGCATCTAGAGGAATGCAAACATTTCCTCAAATTTTGTTTAAAAAAAAGTATACATGTTAAATTTGATTTTTCCAAAAATTTAATAGATTCTGAATTAAAATGGACCTATGTTAATTTAATAGATATAAAATTTTTGCAATAAATATAGTAGTGAACCTTCCTATAAACATATATATTAGAAATAATTTAACTAATAAATTAATCAGTGTACAATTTAAAATAAAATTGTAATTTTTTATTATTTAAAATATAAACTCTAAAAATATTATAAAATATTTGATTTTACAAATTAAATATTTTAAACTTATAATTAATTAAACTACATATTTATATTATTAATTTTTGAAACCAATTTAATTTTATTTATATTGTTAATTTTTGAAAGATATTTTATTAACCTTGATTTAAAATCAAGAACATCAATCCACACCAGTCAATCTGTTACAACAAAGTCGTGAAAAAACAAGTAGAATCTTAATCAAATTCACGGACCTCATTGGGTGATGTACCGGTCAATGGCCCTGTCCATTCAGCTTTCGTATGGCTGGACAATTAAACAATTTGAAAGAATTTATAAAATGTCAGAGTTCACCATTATAAAAATGTATTTTTGGAGTTATAATTTTATTAAGATATAGGCGTAGTATTTGTTAATTTTTAAATTTAGATTTAAAATTTAAAAAATTAACATATATTATTTAATATATTAATAAAATCATAACCGGAAAAAATAATATATTAATAAAACTATAACTCCAAAAATATTAATAAAATCCATCATTACACACGCCTAATGTCCCTTTCAGTAGTAGTAGCTGGCGTGCCAATTGTTTGTTTTCTGGGAAGGATTAAAGTCTTCTTTTCCTTCACTTGAAAATAATATAAAATATAAAATAATTGTTTTTCTCTTTATTAATTACAAAATACTTATCAATATTTTTTTTGACAACATAATTTTTTTGTTATTAAATTAAATTTAAATAATAAAATATAATCCAATCTATATTTCTTATCTCCTACCAAAATGAATACTTAAAGTTTTTTTGCACTCAATTCTTTCCATAGGTGTGTGGATTCATATGATGGAGAGGAAGTAACTATTAAAGGAACTAGTACATCAGCAAGACAATAAATCTATGAAATGAGATTTCCATTTGTTGTAATTGAGCTCACTAGGTTAGGTTTTGATGTTTATGTTTCCAGAGTAAGGTTTTAAGTATTTGGTGGAAGCAATTATTACATAATTATGGGTGGGAAGAGGTGGGGGCTATAAATAAAGATAGGGAGGTTATAATGCATATATATTAACTATAATATGGAGATAGAATGGAAGAGGTGGGGGCTATAAATAAAGATAGGGAGGTTATAATGCATATATATTAACTATAATATGGAGATAGAATGGCTTTCTAGAAGTTTAATTTTTAATAAATGTATTTAATATATTTATGAGTTGTACAATAATTGGTTTATGTGGGGTTTAAAAGAAGAAGGAAAAAAATACAATAAAAATTAATAAAGTTAAATTAGGAAATTTGAACTCATAAAATTTTAGATAAATATAAATATGTCCATTAATTATCACAATTTATTTGTCTTTTAAATTGGTTGTAATATGATAAAAAACATTTAAAATACTATATAAAACAATTCACACATAACATAATATACAAAAAAATTTCAAATTCATAATTTACATAACATAATCTATAAAGAAAAATGACATGCATGAAATCAAAATGAATTAATTGAAGTTGCATCTAGATTTTAAGATCATCCTTTACCGTGTAAGAGAAGACAATGCAACTACAAAAAATATGGTTGGTAAATCCAAGTAGCGGGTAATTGTCAGTTTAGTATGATGGTCGAGTTCTTAGGAGGGCAAGTTGTGACGTCTTTCAATGCAATGTCTGTATATTTTTCTTTTTTTCAATGAGTGGGCAAGTAGCATGTTTCATTTAATTCCATTGATCTAAATATGTTAATCTTATATCAGTCAAGTTGTGTTGGATGAGATAGATGAAGAACTTTTAGGATTTTGTTGGATAAACGTTAATGTTTCTTTAGTGGAATATGTCTACTAAATTTGAAAGACTAGTGGTGATATAAAAGAGGGATAACTGGATTCAAAATAAGAAAGTTCCATAGAGAATGACATATCCATCAATTGTGAGCAATAAGTGAATTGAAATATGAGTGGAGATGAGATAAGAAATAATGCTCCATATATATATAATTAACCTAATTAGTTGAAATACACATTCGGCTTCTCCTCTATCTCATTTTGTTGTGCATTTATCTAGATGTATGGAAGTGTTTGCAATGTCTTTTCCAATGTCTTTTGGTTTGAGAGTTCATTTTCTATTTCATAGTGTTAGATGAAGGTTTTGTTGTCGAAGGCTGAGTTGTCGAGTGTACTTGTTGGGAGTCAAAGTGCACCATTGGTACCCTTTTTTTCTTTCTTGCCAGATTTCTCGTGGGGTGGCTAATATTTCGGACATGGTTTCCATATCGAAATTAGATTTTTTTTTTCAACTAATTTTATTGGATCTGAGTGCTTTCTATGTCCTTTATCTCATCATTGTGTAGACACTCAGAGATCCTAGGTGGTAATATATCAGGGATTGCTCTATTTGCTATATTTTGGGTCATGTGGGTTCTTTAGTGTGTTGTCCTCCCATGATCTGATTTAGAATATTAGTTTGCAGTGCTAAGATCTTCCTCAAATTATAAAATGAAGAGTTTTTAAGTTAATTTTATGAGCAATTTAACATAAACCAGAATCTGAATAACAACATAAACATATATAGAACATCATCAAAAACACATTACAACAAGCACATCATAAAGGAGTTCACCCCTCCCGAGCTACGTCTCCTTGGTCCAGCTTCCAATGGCTTGGGCCTCTCTATTATGCTCAAAAATGTAAAAAAAAAAAATGTGTTTACAATGCTCAAATGCTTTTGAAACCTTCTCCAATCAGTCTAGAATACTAAAAAATGTCTATCTAGCCTCTTTTTTCATCCAATTTGGTGAAAAACTGAAGAAGTTATGACTTCTCTTAGTTCTCCCAATATTTGCTCCACAAATTGCCCCATTTCTGGGATGATCCTACAAATTAGCCCCAAAAAACGCGCTAACTGGGCAAAAATTTCGCCACACGGTGAGCCATAATTTTTCGGTCGACTGTCTATTGTAAATCGCAATCAGCGTAAAAACCCAGTGGTCTTATGGTCTTATGAATAAGGCGCGTGATGTGCGATTGCGATATCGGTGGACCCGACAAGACATTAAACTGCAACCTATAACCTTATTGCATCCGGGATATTGCAATCAATGGAAAACCGATGGCCTTATACATATGCAGGACCTGTCTTGTTGCGATATGCGATTATGATATTGCATCGCAACCCTGATCTTGTCCAGGGCCGATTTTGTAACACCTCCCTTCACCGATGTGAGATTGCAATTCTCGCATCGCACCTCTAGCCGATTCTTGAAAGTCTTCCCGCCTGCCTTATCACATCGCACCTTGGTTGTTCTAGGGCCAATTTTTAACACCGACCCGCCTGCGATTATGATTTGCGACATGCAGGAGCCAATGGCGGCCTACCATTTGGCGCCTCCTCATTCACTGAAGGACCTTGTCACAACATCCAATCTTGTCATGTGAGCAAGTCAAACCTGAACTTTGACTTGCTATAACTTCTACATATGAGCTCAGATTTGAGTGTCATTTACATTGTTGGAATCATAATGACAAGCTCTTTGATCTGAAGCTAAGTTTATCAAAATTCTAACACTTTGATTTTTGAGCCTAATTTTGAGCACCTGACCACTCCTCCCCACTAGAAGTCTTTTTGACCCCAAAAGGATCACTTTCAATTGTTCAACAAGTGAGGGTATAGTTCCCTCAACTTTCCAATCTCGATCCATTGATAACTGAATTGGAACTTGTGATCTCCATGATTCTTGTCTTGCCTTTCTATGTACTTGCCTTTAACCTTTTCAAGTTGATATTGCACTATTTGATGTACCATTTGGAGTTTCTCAACAAACTCTTTGGCTTTTTCCATGTTACTATCAGTAGTAATTACCAAGATTATATAATACATTATGATGCAAATGGTAAACAAATTCCTCCACTTGATTCCTTTGACTCAAGCTTGAATATACATCTTGAAAGTATGTATTTTTCTAAACATAACTTTCATGTAAAACAAAATGATGCTTGAGGAAAATAGTTATACAAACTATAGACCTAGAAAGTACATCAACAAACTTATCGCTTGTACCTTTCTTATACCTTTTGACCGAGTGGAATAGTAGAAGAAAACCCATCCAATGGAAGTGCCTTTATTGTTGCAACTTAAACACTTTATCATTGAAAATTTCTGAATGAAAAGAAATGGGCTTACCACATTGCAAGAAGACTATGCCCATGGCATTGTCACATATAACAACCTGAAACTTAAATGAATGTCTCAAGTCTGGAAAAGTAAGTACTGGAGTTGTACTGATCTTTTGTTTTAAAGCATCAAATGCCTCTTGTTGTTTTCCTCCCCACTAGAAGACCTTTTGTGCAACTGCCAACGAATGAAAATAAGCTACAATAGAAGAAAAATTAACAAAAAATTTCCTCCATAATCGGGTTACTCCCAAAAAACCTCTTATCCAAATGACTATCTTGATCCCGTCTGCATAAATTGCGAGCAGAGAAAAGGCATCTATGGCTTCACGGGGATATATAATTCTTTCACCTGCATCTGTAGGAATGGAGTCAACACCACCACAGATTGTTACTGCTTCAATCTTGGAGAGGTCTAACTTCAGCTCACCTTCTCCACATCCCACACAGACTGCCAAAAATCCTTTGGGAACCTGAACACGCTTGGAAGAACCAATTCATGACTCATGTACATCAAAGAAGTTTTATCCAACATATATTTTGACATCTTTAGAAACAAATGCTCTTGACATATGACATCGAGTATCTTTTCTCACACATGACATGTTCATAATGAAATTTTTCCGAAAATGAAAATGTCATCCAAATAGACTATCCTATCTAGAAATAGCTTCAACACATCTTTCTTCATATGCATAAAAGTAGTAGGAGCATGGCAAAGACGGAAAAGCATAACAAGCCATTCAAACAAACCTTGCCTAGTTCTGAATGTCGTCTTCCCTATATCTCCTTCAACAACTCTACTTTGATGAAAACCACTTCTTGAATCCCATTCAAGGAAATGCTTACCATTCTTCTCAGGCACCAAAACAAGAGGTGCACCACATGGTAAAGGAGTAGGCCGAATGATCCTTTTATTCAACAATCCCTAGATTTACGTCTTAATTTTTGTGCTTTCCATCACTGACATCCTGTACATGCCAATGTTAGGAAGAAGGAACTTTTGCTACAACTATAACTCAGGTTGGATTCCCCTCTTGGGAAGTAATCCCTTTGATTCTTGAAACATTTCATCAAATTGATGAACAACGTCAACTAAATCAATTTTCAAATTCGAATTAGAACCATCAAATGCTTCATAATCAATATCGTTTTTGGGTTTGATCATGAGAAGAATAACATTCTTACTTGAATTCACCGGTGTTTTCATCTTCCTTGCATTAACAATCGAAAGATTTGTTTTCTTGCTATGATCTCTCACAATATATTCTACTCCATTTTTGAATATGTGATATCTGTTTTCATGTTGATGGAAAATAACTTTTCTGTCATAAAGGTATGGGCTACCCAAAACGATGCCACATATATCTAATGGCACAACATCAAGCTCCACTTCATCTATGAATTTTGCAGTGATTGAAAATTTCAATTTACACTTTCTTGTAACCTGCAATTACGCATTGTCACATACCCATCCAAGTGAATACGGTTTATGGTGTAGAACAATTTCCAGATTTAAACACTTGACAATGTTTTCAGAGATAAGATTAGCTTGAGGGATGCTATCAAACAACATATCAATATTGTTATGTTTCTATATCACCCTTATGCAAAACAATTCTATTCTCCTCTTTTCATTTGGGGTTTCATTTTGTGAGTCTAAATAACTAGTGTTGGCAATGGATTCCTTTCCTTGAAACCCCATGGCGGTGATTTTTGTTTCATCACCCAATTCGGATCCCAAATCCTCTTCTTGAGTGATTGCAACTGTATTTTATTTTCCTTTGTTGTTGAATTTCTTTGGTTTCATTTCGGGAAGAAGCTTCCAATAGTGAGCTTCATCGTGACCCTCTCTGGAACAATGTTTACAGATTGTTTTCTCTCCTTCTTTTTTAATTGATGCATTTTTATTTTTGAATGGCAGGTCATAATCTGTCGATCGACTGTCTATCGCAAATCACAATCAGCATAAAACCCTGACGGTCTTATGGTCTTGTGAATAAGGCGAGTGATGTGTGATTGCGATATTGTCAGACCCGACTGAACATTAAACTATAGCCTATAACCTTATCACATTTGGGATATCGCAATCAGTTGAAAGCCAGTGGTCTTATACGTATGTGGGACCTATCCTGTTGTGATATACGATTTCGATATCACTTTGCAAGCCTGATCTTGTCGAGTGCCGATTCTGTAACACCTCCCTTTGTCGATGTGTAATTGTGATTCTCGCATCGCACCTCCGGCTGATTCTTGAAAGCCTTTCTGCTTGCCTTATCGCATCGCACCTTAGCTGTTATGGGGCCGATTTTTAACGCCAACCCGCCTGCGATTGCAATTTGTGACATGCAGGGGAAAATGGCGGCCTGCCACTTGGCATTTCCTCATTCACTAAAGGACCTTGCCACATCATCCAATCTCGCCATGTGAGGAAGTCAAACATGAACTTTGACTTGCTATAATGTCTACATACGAGCTCGGATTTGAGTGTCATTCACACCATTGAAATCAGAATGACAAGCTCTTCGATCTAAAGCTAAGTTTAACAAAATTATAACACTTTGAATTTTTAGCCTAATTTTGAGCACCTAATCATCCCATTAGGGAGGCTAGGCAACAATTCAGTATTTGTTATATTTTGTGTCGTTTTGGGTTGTTTAGTGTGCATTACTTCACATGATGTCACCACATTCTATCTGTAATACTCGAGAAGTGGCCTTGTCTCGTCAAAAAATGAACTATGCAGAGGCTATTTCGTTTCAAATTCTCAGTTTTCACTCGACCCTACAAGGAATTTCGCTAGCGTTGTGGGTGTTTCTGGTGGTGTTGTCCCAGATGTTGGTTTTGCTAGTGTTGCTAGCATTTGACCTGTATTTGCTTGTGTGTGGGTTTGTTGTCACTATATCAATCCAACACATTGGGTGGTTTTTCATTCTTGTTTATTTGGGGGCACATTATTCCCTGCTAGTTTTCTCTCATTGTGTTTGGTAAGTGCAATTATGTTGTACTGATCTTGTGGAGTACGAGGGATTTTATTCCTATCTGTTCGATCCTATATTCCTTGGGGGACACCCATCTGAGTCCTTTCGTGCCTTCTGGATTATCCTCTCGTGGTATTTGTGTTGGGCATTTACTCTCGAGATGTCAGACATTCCTTTCTGGCAGTGATTTTGTGACCAACATTCCCTATTGTTATTTTTGGGCAATTGGTTAACATTGTTAGACATTTATTCTTGGATTCAACATAGATTTGGTACATTTATATCTCTCTTGATTTGGGTGTTTTCCTTGGTGGTCTGTCAATTCTTACCTAACATGACTCCATGATCTAGGTGGATGTTGGTGGCCACCCACCTATCCCACTTGGACCCCCATAATTTTCTCTTTCAGTTTCCTTAATTGTAGCACAATTTACTATTTGTAGCAATTTTTCAGGTCCGAAACTTCCGAAGCCGTTTTGAGGCCCTAAACGACGTTTTTTGGGAAACAAAATTGAGAAATATGGGTCCATTGGATGATGATTCTCTTCAAAAAGTTGTATTCCTCGAATAGATCTTTCTAACGAGGTATTGTGCACATCAAACGGAGATCGTATGCCAAAGTTACGACCCCAGGAAGTTGATGTACCAATTTACCCAAAATAGGTCCCATAGTTTGGCTCTTCATCTCCTAGGGTTAGGTTTATGAATGTTTAGGGTTTTTCATTGTTTCTCAACAATAAATAGGCCTTTGAGCCTCATTGTAACATATTTCAGAGGCATGTAGCCGTCACATCTCTTCTCAGACATAAGCTACCATCGCCCTAGCTAGTTTATTTCCATTTCTGTTTGTAAGCATATTTCAATATTTTACATTAATGAAATGAAGTATTATTTTTGCTGCATATCTGTATTTATGGTTATTTATGTAATTTGTTGCGTTCTTGTTTAAATGCGGATCAGTGGTATCAGAGCAGTCTGCTCTTTCTCTGTTTTTCTTTGCATGTCCCTAACGAGGTCGGGATATAAGGAATTAGGGCTTGAACTGGTTGAACCTTTGCAAGACCAGCCTCGCAAATCCTAATGGCCTCCCATGGCGAATGAAAAGAAAGATGAGGGGGCAGGAGATCCTATCAAAATATTGCTCAAAGAAGCCTTCGAGCGACAAAGGAACACGATGATGAAAAACTTTGCCCAGATCCTTCAGCGGCTACCTAGAGGCAATGCATCTGCTTCCAATAGCTACTCTAGAAACACCACACCCTTTAAGGTACAATTTAATCTTGAAATCCCCATATTCGAGGGTCAGATAGATGCAAATGCCATAGATAAATGGTTAAATCTTCTAGGAGGGTATTTTTCTGTTCATGATTTTTCCAGCCATCAAAAGATCACTTTTGCTCTTCTCAAATCTACCCTTTGCATCAAAGACTAGTGGGAAAACTACTATTAGCAAAAGGATGAAAGTACGAACTCACTGTTTTCAGTCGATCCCACTTGGATTCATTCCGGGATACCATCAAGGAGCAGTACTACTCTAGCAAAAGCTATGAGGACAAATACATAAAATATACCATACTGTGCAGGAAAGGGACCAAGATGTGCCGGAGTTCCCAAATATTTTTCATACCCTTCGCACAAAGCTGGGTATCAAGGATTATGAGCTACATTTAATACTCAAATATAGCGGTTGCCTACATATATACATCTAGGACGAGATGGAGTTCCTGAACATCTCCTCGCTCCACATGACATACCAATACATTGTCAAGATTGAGCAGAAGTTTAAAAAAAAGAAGCGAGACTTTGGATCTGTCAATCCAAAGAACAAAGGACAAAGCCAAGGCGGGGTGACCCAAGACAACCCATCAAAGCCGTAAGAAAAGAACAACACCACAAATCCAAAGAAGGACACAGGAAAGTGGTGTGAGTTCCATAAGAGCCCCACTCATAACACAAGTGAGTGTCGGACCAAGTAGTTGTTGGTGGCCGAGTTCAAGACTTCAGAATCAGATGCATGTTCTGACCCAGAGTCAGAACCCGACAAGGGGAATGGCAAAGGGAAGAAAATAATTGATGTGGGGCCCAATGCCACTGTTGCCATCGCCAAGATCTAGAAGAATGAGCCCGAAGATCCAGAGGAGGGGGGGCGTATTTTCCACTCAGAAATGTGGGTGAAGGGTTCACTGCTGCAATTCATTGTTGATAGTGGTAGCCAAAATAACCTCATTTCAGCATAGGTCGTGAAGTAGTTGGGCCTACCAAATACACCACACCCGCAGTTGTACAGTATTAGGTGGCTTCACCAAGGACGAGATCTACGAGTCCGCCAGCAATGTCATCTTCTGTACAGCATCAAGCCCTTCACAAATGAGGTATTGTGTGATGTTGCACCTCTTGATGTTTGTGATGTACTATTAGGCCAACCATACTTATGGAGGTGACATGCTGTGTATGAGTCAAGGTCTCGCGTTATTATTATTTCTTTGGATAATTCATTATACAGGATATTGGAGATAGCCTCACCTATCACCACTTCTTTTATCTCTATTAAGAAACGCAGTAAGATCATCTCCCAGACTAGGAAAATTATTTTCTATCTGGTTCGCTCTCAAAGCAAGGGGAAGATCGTAGACACATCCATGGCCCCTAGGAACAGTTACTCCATGTAGCAGAAGCATAGGGATACGGTGATGAAAAAATACAGGAACATATTCTCCTCACCCACAAGGGTACCATTGCACTGTCAAGTCAAGCATTCATTCGATTTGACTCCTAGAGCACCTCTACCCAACGGGTCGATATATCATCGCTCTATTCTGGAAAATGCCAAGTACAAGCAGTGATATGATCAGCATCAAGTACCACACAAGTTTTAGGTGGGCGACAAACTCTAGTTGCATTTGCAAAAAGAACGCCTTACAAGAACCCATCAGAAGCTCAGACCACTCCAATATGATCCTTACACCAGTACCAAGGTTGTGGAAAACAATGCTTTGGAGCACAACATTCCCCCATTCCTTCGCTTGCACTGAGTTTTCATTGTGGACCACCCTCGACCAATATTACCACCATTACTGGACACATCAGAGGTTGCAGAATAGCTCACCAGGGACCAAGTTCAGCAAAAGTTTCCTCATCTTATGGAGGAACTCAACGCTATGGGGACTATTGCTTCCTAAGGGGGGAGGAATGATCCAGGTGGATGTTGGTGGCCACCCACCTATTCCACTTGGACTCCCATAACTGTCTCTTTCAGTTTTTTAGTTTCGTTAATTGTAGCACAATTTACTATTTTTAGTAGTTTTTTGGGTCCTGAACTTCCAGAGCCCCTTTAAGGCCCTAAACAATGTTTTCTTTGGAAATCTAGTAGTAACATGGGTCCATGCATTGTTGTATTTCTTCCCAAAGTTGTAGTCCTCAGATAGATCTTTCTAATGAGGTATTGTGTGCATCAAACGAAGATCGTATGCCAAAGTTATGACCCCAAGAAGTTGATGTACCAATTTACCCAAAATGGGGCCCATAGTTTAGCACTTTATCTCTTAGGGTTAGGTTTCTAGATGTTTAGGGTTTTTCATTGTTTCTCAACAATAAATAGGCCTTTGAGCCTCATTGTAACACAATTCAGAGGCATGTAGCCGCCACATCCCTTCTCAGAGATAAGCTACCATCGCCCTAGCTGGTTTATTTCCATTTCTATTTGTAAGCATATTTTAGTATTTTACATTAATGAAATGAATTATTATTTCTGCTGCATCTCTGTATTTATGGTTATTTCTATAATTTGTTGCATTCCTGTTTTAATCCGGATCAGTGGTATCAGAGTGGTCTGCTCTTTCTCTGTTTTTCTTTGCATGTCCCCAACGAGGTCAAGATATAAGGAGTTAGGGCTTGAACTGGTCGAACCTTTGCAAGACCAGCCTCGCAAATCCCGACGGCCTCCCATGGCAGATGAAAAAAATTTGAGGGGTTGGAGATCCTATCAAAATCTTGCTTGAAAAATCCCTTGAGCGAAAAAGGAATGCGATGATGGAAAACTTTGCCCAGATCCTTCAGTAGCTACCTAGAGGCGATGCATTTGCTTCCAACAGCTACTCTAGAAATGCCACACCCTTTAAGGTACAAGTTAATCTTGAAATCCCCATATTTGAGGGTCAGGTAGACGTAGATGTCGTAGATAAATGGTTAAATTTGCTAGAAGGGTATTTTTCTATTCAGGATTTTTCCAGCCATCAAAAGATCACTTTCTCTCTTCTCAAAGCCGCCCCCCACATCAAGGACTGGTGGGAAACCTACTACGAGCTGAAGGATGAAAGTACGAACTCACTATTTTCAGTTGCTCCCACATGGAATTCATTCCGAGATGCCATCAAGGAGCAGTACTACTCTGTCAAAAGCTATGAGGACAAATACATAAAATGGATGACGCTGCAACAAGAAAGGGACCAAGATGTATCAGAGTTCACAAATATTTTTCATACCCTTCGCACAAAGTTGGGTATTAAGGATTCTGAGTTGCATTTGGTACTCAAATACTACAGCTACCTACATAGTTACATCCAAGAGGAGATGGAGTTTCTGAACATCTCCTCGCTCGGCACAGCATATTGATACGTTGTCAAGATCAAGAAAAAGTTTAAACAAAAGAAGCGAGACTTTGGATCTGTGAATCCGAAGAACAAACGACAAAGCCAAGGCAGGGTGACCCAAGACAACCTGTCGAAGCCGCAAGAAAAGAACAACACCATGAAGCCAAAGAAGGACACATGAAAGTGGTGTGAGTTCCATAAGAGCCCCACTCATAACACAAGTGAGTGTTGGACCTGTTGTGGAGGTAAATCCTCTCTGCGGACAGAGACGATCCCTACTAGCCCAGACCGGGTCTAGCAACAATCAAACAATGCTATCACGCAAGTTCCTAATTGAAAATTAAAGGTGGATGATGAGAACCTACTTGGATTCCAACGCTAATATCCGTAGAAGAGACGTCGCTCTCGTTCCTTTGCTTCGGCCAATCACGATCCCCACGATCTCTGTAATTGGACACCTGCACATGCAAAGAATAACACAAATACAAGCATAAAATCCAATAGATGCAATTATATATCAGTCAGAAAAGATATAACTCAGCATCAATCATTACAAATGACAATGAGAGTGGAACCATAATGATAGTCATCTATTATTGATAAACAACAAAGAAGAATACAGCCATAGTTCTGACGTCAAATCCTCCTTTGGTTGGGTAATCAGCTACACAAGTCTTGCAAAGCTTGTTGGGATGGGAAACAAGCTTCTCTCTCCTTGGTGACAAGAATATCCTCACTTAGATTTGGCCTTATGGATGCAAAGAAGGCTCTTGCAACTTCAATCTCTTGAACTCCTGGAATTCTTGCTATCACTAGCACTATGCTGGAACCAGCTTGCTCAAGGAAAAAGAACAAGCTTTTATAGATAGAGGGGAAGGAGATAGGATCAACCAAAATATTCATGGGATTGGCTTTATCACTAAGAAGCTTCCATGAAAGGTGGCAAACCACTTCCCTTATATGGAGATTCGAAGCCAAACCATCCTATCTCAACATGGATTCAGTTGATGAATGGGTTAGGGAGAACCTTCGGAAGTTTGTTTGTTAAAAACTTTACCCAACTGGGTTGGCGCGAGTGCGACTCTGAGACAGAGCGCCAACTGGCGCGCCCTCTTTAGAGGATTTCCCCCATTGGCGCGGGAAGTACACTGCGGACCCGCGCTAATGCAAAAAGGGTTGTTTTTATGGGTATACTGCAGGAGATGTCTTCAGGGCATATGAAGCTCACACTTAGAGGAATATAATGCAAGTGGTTTCAGGTCATGCCACTTCTCACAGGTCCCGGAATGAGTCCTCCAGCATGCGGGAGAGGGGTAACAGGGATGGTGACAAACGGTGACAAATTACTGTGTAACAGATGCCCCCTAAAGCATGAGGCCCGAGAGAGAGAGAGGGGTGAAATGCTTTACAAGAACATGCGTAACTGAAAACACTGCCGCCGGAGAACCTACGTAAAGAAGTACAACTGATATCTCAAGTACATGACATAGGTGGTATGGGCGCAGCCATCCATAACAGAGCACACAATAATCTAGATTCAAGGTATGGGCACAACCATCCAGCGAGGATTGATAAATAGACTCAGGCATGGTCGCAGCCATCCAGTGAATGAGTCATGTAATAATCACAATAATCCACAAAATCACAGCCTGGATTCCAACAGACAAAATCCAGGTTCTTACGCTCCATCTCGACCTGAACAAAGTACAAGTTCAAGCATGTGAATACATGAGTTGGAGTCGAACATGCATGAACATCGTCTGATTACCAGCCAATAGTGAAAACTGTTAACAGACGCGAGAGGTACCACCAATAATGACAATGGCCCTCAAGGTACTATAGGTACAATCTACGGCGTGCGAATGAGTGAGCTGGCGTCGAACACCCGTAGAATCATTCGATCGGAGGCCAATGATGAAAACCTCTCGTCGAACACGAAGAACCTGCCATTGAGGCATGCAGGCTCCAAGGCACCAGAAGGGAGTCTCTAGATCAGCTTCCTGGATAATGAGTTGAAGTCGACAGGAAGTGACCTTGATCAAAGGTGGGCCATAATGTTTCCCACATCATTAACACGAGAAAGAGGAATAATGTTGTGGTGAATCAGAATTATGTGAGGTATCAGAGGGAGGTTGTAATTCTGCAGAGGTCAACTTCTCTTGAACATATCAGCGGCACGACAGTGGACTTGGCAGTATTTGACATCAACGGATCAAAGGTCATGGTGACGAGGCAATGAGTAGATGAGAGGTCAAACAGGATCACCCAAACCCACGGAGGCTAGTGTAAAACAAGATGAGAGGTTCCCACCTAGACACGAATGCAGACAAGTGCCATGTTCAAGAGCGACATACTGTCGACACGACAATAATTATGGGTCCATTTTCCCCACCATTTCTAGCGAGTACCCCAGTTATTTTTAACAAGCTTGACGGGGATAGCATATGCTTGTGAGGCGTCATTCCGACGGGATCCGATGTCATCAGGTTTTAACGAGCCTGACAAAGGAAGAACTCGGCGCCTTTTCATGTTTAGAGAGTTTGAAAAGACAGCAGAAAAGTGAACTCCAGGGGGTCCTTTTTCATAAATTTGTGTCTCACGAGCCCGAAAACATATAAAACAATGCTCGAAAGAACCGCCCGATCATTATGATCGAGGAGTACTTTTCATATGTAGTGACTTCGACCTGAAAAAGTAAAAAAGCGATCGAAACCACGTCGCTTCGTGATTGTTAACGAACCTGAAACGACAAGGGTCCGACGATCTTTTTTTTTTTACACGGTCGAAAAAGGGTTTAAAGACGACCACCTCTTATTTACGTTTAACGAGTCAAGAGGAATAACTCGGAAATCTTTTCATATTTAGACGGTCAGAAAAGAGCTAAAAGTAGACCTCCATTTTTGTTCTCTTTAACGAGTCAAAAAGGGAAAATAATCGGCAATCTTTCATATTTTACGAGTCAGAAAAGAGCTTAAAGGTGACTCATCCAAGAGGAACGAGTGGTATAAAGGGTAGCAACTGGTTCCGGTAATGGTGGAACTGCTCAAAACATGTAATGGTCAAGAGGCTGGCTAATAAAACCACTCATCGCTGCGGTTCCTCAGGAAAGGAAAAACAACCAAGTGAAAGCATATGATCGGCCAAAGAGATGGTGGCGATGGAAAGAGACAACCAAGGCTCATCTAATTTTAATGGATAAACGACAATCACGAGATGTAAATAGAGTATGGGTTCATTTTTACACAAGCTTGAACCATGGAGAACTCTGCTTGGATTCGGTTTCATGTTTACACAAGCTTGAAACGAAAAACTATGCTTGTTATAAGCTCGCATGCCCCCAGCATAATGACGCAAATCGAGGTACATGCCCCCCAAGCTTCATTGCATTCAACAAAGTGGATGGAATGAAAGTTGACTCTTGAGATCGATGAAAGACTCGACTTGTATTTAACGAGATCTTAGTCAAAAGACTCGATTTGGAAAGGGAGTTGTTTCATTTTTTAATGAGGTTGACACAGTAAAAGAACTATCCTCATAACCCTTGTTTCATTTTTTTAATGAGCTTGACACAAGATCAGGAACTATGCTCAACCACTTTGTTTCGTTTTTTAACGAGGTCGACACAAGATCAAAAACTATCCTTGGGACACTTTGTTCCATTTTTTAACGAGGTCGCCACAAGATCAAAACTATCCTCGGGACACATTGTTTCATTTTTTAATGAGGTCGCCACAAGATCAAACTATCCTTGGGACACATTGTTTCGTTTTTTAACGAGGTCGCCACAAGATCAAAACTATCCTCGGGACACATTGTTTCGTTTTTTAACGAGGTCGCCATAAGGTCAAAACTATCCTCGGGACACATTGTTTCGTTTTTTAACGAGGTCGCCACAAGATCAAAACTATCCTCGGGACACAAGCTTGAACCAGGAAGGACTCTGCTTGGTGGAAATGCACATGCCCCCAGTGCAATGGCGCAGGATGAGGTACATGCCCCCCAAGCTTCATTGCATTCAACAAATTTGATGGAATGAAGCTTCACGAGATCGTAATTGAAAGACGCGATTGGAAAGGGAGAATTGTTTCATTTTTTAACGAGCTTGACACAAGATCAAGAACTATGCTCGGGACTCTTTGTTTCATTTTTTAACGAGCTTGACACAAGACAAGGAACTGTGTTGCGATGGAACTTCACTATAATGAATAGGAAGTTGAGGCTCCCAAGAGTGCCACTCCTGATGGAAGGCCAACATCTTGGAAGTCAGGGCCCAATGCCTCCAGGACACTATGCACGACGACGACATCGCTGGATCCAGGCACGGGATAGGTGGCCACATAATTGATCTGTGATGGGGCAGATGTAACTGGTGGATGAAAACTAGGAGGGGATGACAACTGCGCAGGAGGCACCCGGGGACGGACGAACGATAATTGATCTATCGTCACTATTCTTCCATCGTGTGGAAAGCAAACCACCTAGAAAAGTGAAGAGACCAGGGCCCCCATGGCATAAACATAGTCACAGCCAAGGAGAAGACTAAAGTCTAAAGCACCTTGGGTAACTGATACGTCTATATAGACGGTCTTGCCTCCCAAAGTAACTGGGAACTGTGGAAGGATCCCTAATGGTTGACTACTTCCTCCGTCAAAAGCCGTCAGATTCGATGCGGCTGGCACAAGCTGTGGGGAACCCAAGGCTTGCCAAGTAGTGGCAGGCATAAGACTAACAGATGCACCCTCATCCAAAACAGTGCCAAGTATCGCCTTATTATAGGCATGTACCGTGACCCAAAAAGGCACATGGGATGGAAGGGGGGAGGTAGTCAAACGACTCCAGTCAAAGGAAACGACTGAACTACTTGGTGGGGGAATCATATGATTGACCCCCTGCTCTAAAGGAACTGAAGCAGGACTCTCGGGAGCAGCTGGGATAGGAGAGTCATTTCCAGACTCAGGAGAATCTGAGGAGACGAGAAGAACATGGGAGTGATGCTCTTCCGAAACAGAGTGATCGACGGGTGGTGAACTCGAATCGACACTCTTTCTGACCAATGGTTGGTCTGGAACAGGCTGGGCACAGCCAGGTTCGGGAAGAGGAGGCTGGACAAGAGAAGAATATGAATCAATCTCTTTGTCAGCAGGGGAACGATCTGCGGCTACAAAGAGACGTTGATAACCAACGGGAAGTTGGGGTGAAGGAGCTGTAAGACTTTCCAAGACAACGGAGGCTTTATCCATGAGTGGACAAAGGTGAAGGGGATGATGGCCTTCACAAAGTCTACAGGGGATCCGAATCTTCCCTTTTCCCTTACCATTCTCGACTGATAAGGTAGCATCGTTGTGAGCTTCAGAGGACGATGAGGGGCGGGCCGGATCGCGAGACCATACTTCTAGTACCCTGGGAATGCCAGGACAATCGCGAAGAAGATGGTCCTCCTTGCATAATCGACAAGGAAACTTAACCTTCCGCGGAGGAGCGGAAGGGGGCCCGACTTCAGGTGTACTCGAGGGGGTAGCTGCACTTGTAACCTCTCCCTTAGGAGCCTTCTTCTTCTTCGTCTTCTTCTTCTTCTTCTTAGCCACCCGGTTACTTGAATCTAGACTTTCACCAGGTGAAGTAGAAGATGAGGACGTAGAAGTGGGTGTAGAAGGGGAGAGATCCACCTTAGAATCAACATGATGTTGTTCAGGTGGAGGGACGGATTGACTAGACGGTGAGACGGCAGGGACCAAAGAGGTTGAGAACAACCAAACCGGCAACCCAACAGTTAACCCTGGGAGGGACAACGTTGCCATATAAGGAGCACCAACATTTCCAAAAGGAGCAAAATGACCAGGGTTCCCGTCAGAGGGGGTCCCTGGGTTGGTGAACCCCGGAAAAGTTGCCATCGAAAATGAAAAGAAGCCTACTCAAGCTAACACAAACAAGATCTAACCGGGTAAATGTGAACGCGGCCGAATAAATTTTAAGACAAAGGAACTGAACTTGACCTTTTCATGTTTTAAGAGTCGAGAAAAGGACAAAAAGGTGACTCTAGTCGCCTTCGAATGTTTTGTGAGCCCGAAGTGACAAGCGCTCAAGTGAGCCTTTTCTTTTAAGGAGTCCGAAAAGGATCAAAAGTGACTACTCTGGAGAGCTAGGCAAAAAGGTTTACCAAACAAATCTGTAAAACTGCATATACACCTTGGTAGTCATATGAAAACCAAGGACTTCCCGTACGGCAGTCAATCTTCCTGAATGTTGTGTTCGGTGCGTTACGGCTTGTAAGGCGGCAGACATGGCTTCCTGTGAATAAAGGATGATAACCTAGTGGGGTCTCCCCATATACTCGACGGTACGTGGGAGCTCAAGTCCGTGCTAGACCACTTGTTGCGTCACGGAAGGAGGAATCACCCAACCTTAAGTGAAACAAAAGTGACTAGGTTTAACAACGCCGGAGCACGTCTCTAGCCTAGACCTTTAAATAGTGAGCGTTATGTTCCAATGCATTTTTAAGTTCATTCAGTTCATTTTACGGTTGATCTTTGATTAGGTTTCGATTTCCAGGTCCTACCTTATGTAATCTCTCACAATTCCCTAAATGCAAGCTATATGCCAAAAATTATCATTTCGTTCGATGAACACTAACTACGAGAGAGTTGAGAACTTTCAATCAAACAAAATGACCATAAAACAATCAACAACAACCCTAATGCAGCTAATGGCAATTAACGAAACTTTTCTTTAAAGTCACTAATCGCTAACAACAACGAAAAGCTCTAATTTCCATTAACTAATTCAAAGCAAAAGAGATTGTTTGTTTTCTTTTCAATGGAAAAGTGCACTAAACAAATTTTGAGAGATAATAACGACGAGTAAAAGAGACAAACTTCACTCAATGAGAACACAATCAAGTCCCCGAAATACCAAGGCAGTCCTTCAAAACGAAGAAAAACACCAAAGACTTCAATGAGCCATGTGATCTAGGCCCAAAACGAAGCCGAGCGGAATCCAACTGAAAAAGAAGCAAATCGCTTGAATAACAATAAAAAGCTTTGACAACCACTGAACAAGTGCAAGAGAGTAACCAAAAAGTTGACTAGACCAACAGAAGACCAAAACTCCTAAGGAAGGCTCGATGCACAAAGCCACTAGATGCCCTAGGGCTGAAATGTGAAATCGATGGAAAGAGGCAAACACCCAAAGTATGCAAATGTAATCTATGCACACTTTTCATTCATATCCTGAAAATGAGAATTCTAATTATGCAAGTGTGATCTATGCAAGAGAATTCTAAAACACATGATGACTCTAATGTAATCTAAGGACCAATCAAGTGCAAATCAAGAAAAACGGGTGTGAGTTCCAAAGATCATAAACTAAAAAAACTCAAAGGCGATTAACACTCATACACAATTTAGCCCCCCCCCCCCCCCCCACGGCGAATGAGGGGGAAATGTTTTTGCAAAAACAAAAGCAAAAAGATGCAAACAGGAATGGTGACAAACGGTGACAAATTACTGTGTAACAGGACCTATTAGCTCTGCTATACAACGAGGATTCTCTATGGTCAGAGATAGGCTTGGTCTGCTTGGTGGTGCACAAAAGGATAAAAAATGGATCCAAAACACTCCCAAAGTCTGCAAATCTACTTAAAATCATGCCAAGGGATCCATTCATGCTGTTGAAATCTCCAATTTTTGGCAAAGGGTCATCCACCGACCGAAATAGTTGCAGCTGGAAAGCCCTTGGAAGGTCGGCAATACACTATCGGGAGGGAAAAACACTCCAAAACCAGGAAAAAACCAAAATCTTAGGCTTAACAGTCCAATGCATGACAGTCGTTCGATCTGGCCGATCAATGGTCCAGATCTAATCGGCGGATCGCAATCGGCACAGGCAGGCAGTGGTAATCGGCGCGGACAGAAGGAGCATTGCGATTGCGATCAACGATGCAATGTGGACCATCGGTCGTGTGCACGGATCGACAGCCCACAACACATCGCTATATCGCAATCGAGGAAACCAAGGGGCACAACCTTTACACATATATGTGCGCAATGTGATAAGACCCACACCCGATGGGTTTTAGAAGCATGATGTATATATTTTCAAGTCCACCTTCCACTGCCGATAGTGTTTTTTGCCATATTGCATAGCTTTCCCCGGCCAAGAACCCCCGTTTACTTCCTCCATCGTTCTATCATCTGCCGTAAGATCTAATGGCATCTGCCATAACCTAACCACTCGTTAACCCGAAGGGAAAGTGGTTTCCCCCCATCACATCTGCCACGTGTCGTGCAATGACTATGATCGCTGACCATTGTACCTTTACTGCCATCCTTCGAAAGTGGTGCAGGAAATACTGCTCACCACCAAAACTGCCCTCCCTACTCACTAACCCTCGTGCACGTCCTCCGCCCGATCACCGTTGGATCTTCCCACCCGAGATCCAACGACCCGTGATCGTCCCGCTCCCGTATCTCCTGGTAGCTCCTGCAAGTCAATCTTTGTTGTCCATCCATGTGATCCAATGGCTCATAATCACTCTGCCCCGCTTCCTCCCAATGTCTCCCGCCGATAGATCTCCATCGTCCATCCATGTGATCCAACAGCTAACATTTATTCCCTGTCCTCCATTCATTCCCCATGCAGTTTTCGTGTCTTTGGCTTGTCTCGTGCATTTGGAGGAAGAAGGCGGCCAGTATTCGGCACTCTGCGCAGTTAATCCTCAACCTCTGCATTCAAGAGCAGTATGGACGAAGGACGAGAAGGACAACCTCGAGCAGATAAACACATTTACCAGTTATGGAACTTCTTCCATACAAGATTCCACCTAATTAAGGAGTACAACAGAGTACCAGAGAATGTCAAATTCATTCATTGAAGCAACAGATCGTAGCAGAGGCCCATTTTCGATAGTTAAGGTGGTTGGTGGTCAATTATGACCCCTCCATGCATAGGATAGTAGAGCATTTTGTAATGAAACTCTATATATACCCAGAAACAAGATGTGATGATGGTTGAAGGTTGTTGTTTTGATGTAAGGTTCAGCTTCTGGAGATTGTAACTACTATGATACTTGCAGCATCTGGTCTTCATTTTCAGCTAATACAAGCTTCTTTTGCTGTTAATTGCTCATTTTCCATTTCTACTCTGTTCTAGGTTGTGCCTGTTATGCATTTTTCATGTGCTCTTGATGTTTGGCATTAGAGGGGTTGTCATCCCACCTCTATGTTAGAATCTAGTATGTATCATTGAATGTGTTATGCAGGTTTCTATTTACTTAGTGCCAGAGAGCTGTCATCCTATCTGTGCATTAGGGAATAGATTTCCAGACCTCTTTATTGGTTGCAGCCGGCCATCACATGGTCTTGTGCATCTGCTGGTGTGGTCAGTATTCTCTATGTTCACTTAATCCTTAAATTGTGAGTAATTGGTGGTCTAAAGCCTTGTATTCTAGGGGTGTTCACAAATGTCTAGAGTTAAGCATAGTAGAAGTGGTTATCTGGCTTGAATATGCATCATTCCTTCCATTCATCCATCTCCAACATTTTGTCGAGTTTGTAATGTTCCCTCGCATCTCTGAGATACAATCTAGGAGAGTTTCTTGGGGTGATAACATTAATTGGTGCCGTTGCCAGGGAGAGGAGATCGAGGCTCAGCTTCCCTGGGAGATGACACAGTTCCAGCTTTTGATGATAGACAAGGACTGGGCACATTTCTGGTTGTAATCATCTATCTGGCGACTCCACTAGAGGAAGACCAACCTTTGGCGGCTCCACAGTATAGTCCCGGCTCAGTTCGTGAGACATACTCGAAGAAATCCTCAGAAATCAACAGCTGCTCCAGTGCCTGACCCTGAGAAGATTGTTAAGTTGAAGAAAACATCACAGAAAGGAGCATCAGGATCAGGTAATCCCAAGAAATCTTATTTGTCTTTGCATGAGGAGTTTTTAGTTGAGAATACATAATTTGAAGACTTAGAGCCTAGTGTTGCTAGTGAAGAAACGCCTGCAGAGATTCATAAAGCTCCTTGTCCATCTGGTTCCCTTTTGAATCTCAATCCAAAGAAAGTTTCCCATATAGCCTAGAACATCCTGTTGTCTCTGTCATCCATTACATTGCTTCAAACTACTCAATCTGCCAGTATCCTTCCACATACTAGTCATGGCAGGACAGCAAGGACCTACGAAGATGGAAAGAATTATTGTTGTTATGTATGGACCCTTGGTCTTGCCTGTTCCTTTGAATGCCATGCCTGCAGGAGAGTATAAAAAATATATGCCTAAATTCACTGGTACAGAGGGAGTAACTGCTAAAGAACACCTTGAGTCTTTTTATAGCTATGCAGATAACCTAGATATCAGTGAAGATGATGTATGGATGAGATCTTTTGTACAGAGCCTTGATGGAGAGGCTAGGAAGTGGTTCAGAGAATTGCCACCTGGATCTATTGTTGATATTAAAGCCTTAGATGAAGCATTTTTGAAGCATTAGGGAGATAAAAAGGACTTTCTGTATTACCATATTGAGTTTGGTAACCTGAAGAGGGAAAATGGGGAAACATTGACTGCTTTTAATAAAAGATTCAATCGTATGTATAATAAGATACCAACTGAGGTAAAGCCTACCCCCACTTCTACCAAACTCACTTATGCCAATGCTTTTGACTCTGATTTTTTCCTATTATTGAGAGAAAGAAGATGTGCCACTCTAGCTGATATGCAAGATGCAGCCCTAGAAGTAGAATCTAATATTATGGCTGCAAAAAAGCTCAAGACACATGCTGATAGAAGGAGGCAGAGAGGTGAGACTTCTTCTTCCTATGCCTCATCTTCAGAGCCTAAATTAGATAAAATGACTAGAATGATAGAGTCATTGGCTGCTGAAATATCTAAGCTGAAGGTTGAGCAGAATTCAGGAAAGACAAGGCAGCAGAACACATTTGCTCCAAGAAATCCAAATCCATTCAGAAGAGCAAATGAACAGTTACAAATAATTTAGAGGGGTAAAGAAACAAGTGAAGAACAAAAGGTTAAAGCTCCCTTCCAGAATGTAGTCATGGAGGAGGAACAGATTGAAGAAGAGGATGAATTTCATTGTATAGAAGATAAAGGTAGTGTTCCCTTTTTGACTTTGGCTGCATATGAAGAATCTTTGCTGAAGGAACAAGATAGTGAAAGGTGGGACAGAGAGGTTGTTCTACAAACTGAGGAACAACAAAGATACAAGCTGAGGTCAAAAGCAAACAATGTCAAGGAGAATCCTGCCCAAAGAGCTGTTGTCCAAACAGAGTCACAGAATACCAGACAGAAAGGGCCAGCAGCTGATCCAGTCATCCTCAAAGCTCCAGCTCAAGAGGTAAGAGGTCCTGACAAGTCACCTTCCCCTTTCAGCTTGGAAGCAGAAGTCCAGAAGTTAAAAATATTTGTGCCTCTGTTAGAACTTGTAAAGAGTGAAGTGTTTAGAAAGCCTATCCTTGAAGCTCTTGAGCTAAAAGACAAACAAACCTCCACTGACTCTGTCAATTTGCAAGATGATAAGCCTGCAGTTGTGCTTAGCCCACCGACTGAACCTGATGATGATATTTCTCCATCCTTCTATGTCTCCTTGACTATTCATGACAAAATCCTCCACAATTGCCTGCTAGACATAGGGGCTAGCCACAATCTGATTCCAAAAGTTGTCATGGAAGAGTTAGGCCTTGATATCACCAGACCCTATCATGATTTATTCTCATTTGATTCAAGGAAAGTAAAATGTTTGGGATTGATTAAAGATTTAGCCATTACCCTAACCCAGCTGCCCATGAAGAGCATGGTGATGGACATTGTGGTAGCAGATGTCCCTCCCAAATTTGGCATGTTGTTGTCAAGAGGATGGATTAAGAGACTAGGTGGGATATTGCATAATGACCTATCTTATGCCACTGTCTCAGTTTTTGGAGGAGAAAGCAGGAGATTATACAGAGAAGCATAGTTGGCACATATAATCAGTGATTAGAAGAATCTTTCTAATCATCCTATTTATGCTGTTCACACTGATTTTGGAGCATATGTCCTCCAAATTGAAGAATCTCAGAAGGCCTCATTGCAACTCAAGAAACCAATTGTTCGGGCAGAGGAGGAGCTGATTGAAGATGATGATGAAGTGAACAGATTCTTGCAGGTCATTGATAAATTTTCTGAAATGCAAATTGACTAAGAGAATGAAGCCTTGGAAGAAAGCCCCCAATCCCAGCTTAGAAATAAAATTGGCAAAGATAACATTGTCCAGCTTCCCAGCAATCACATTCCTAAGGGTCTAATTCCTCTAGAAAGATTATTTGACCACAATGATGTGCCTTACAAGGCTGCCCAAAATGAAGACCAGTCTGCATTCTGTAAGCATGATATAGGGAGTCTAGGTCAGCCAAGATACATAAATCTGTTCACTCATCTGTCTACTGACCAAAATACTGAGTACTGCAGCTTAATGAGGTAGTTTGCTGATGTCTTTGCCTAGGAATATAGTGACCTAAAAACGTATGATAAGAAAATCATCCCCCACAAAATTACTTTACAGAAAGACACCATCCCTTTCAAACAGAAGCCGAGGCCAATAAACCCTCTGCCCCTTCCTCTGATTGGACAAGAACAAAATGAGGAAGAAGACATGACAAAAAGGATCACTGACTTGGCAGAGGTACATCAAATCCGAGAACAGCTGGTTGAAAAGGGTGCAGCACATCAGAAAAGGATCAAGGAAGCTTTTGACAAAGGGACAAAAGCAGATAATTTTCAGGTTGGAGACTAGGTACTAAAGTGGGATGCATTGAAGGAAAAGAAAGGAAATCATGGGAAGTTTAATGCTTTTTAGACAGGGCCTTTTATCATTTCTCAAATTCAAGGGAACAACACCTTCATCCTGAAAAGTATGGGAGGAGAGGCAGTTTTTGTTGGCCCAGTGAATGGGCATTTTCTGAAAATTTATGTTTTTTAAGGTCTTTTGGCCTTAAAGTTGTAAATATTTTGTTTTATCAGTTTAGTGTAAGCAAAGTAGACTCCATGCCCAATGGAACACTGAGAAATTTTTCTAATTTGTTTTTCACAGGAAAGGCATTGATCTACAAGTTCTTAAGACCTCACAGGGAGGATCTCATCCCCAGAAGGAGCCAATGTTAGCTCTGCTATACAACAAGGATTCTCTATGGTCAGAGACAGGCTTGGTCTACTTGGTGGTGCACAAAAGGATAAAAAATGGATCCAAAACACTCCCAAAGCCTGAAAATCTTCTTAAAATCATGCCAAGGGATCCATTCATGCTGTTGAAATCTCCAATTTTTGGCAAAGGGTCATCCACCAACCGAAATAGTTGCAGCTGGAAAGCCCTTGGAAGGTCGGCAATACACTATCGGGAGGCAAAAACACTCCAAAACCAGGAAAAAACCAAAATCTCAGGCTTAATAGTCCAATGCATGACAACCGTTCCATCTGGTCGATCAATGGTCCAGATCTAATCGGCGGATCGCAATCAGCACAGGCAAGCAGTGGTAATCGGCGCGAACAGAAGGAGCATTGCGATTACGATTAGTGATGCAATGTGGACCGTTGGTCGCGCACGCAGATCGACAGCCCACAATGCATCGCTATATCGCAATCAGGGAAACCAAGGGGCACAGCCTTTACACATATATGTGCGCAATGCGATAAGACCCAGACCCGATGGGTTTTAGAAGCATGATGTATATATTTTCAAGTCTGCCTTCCACCGCCGATAGTGTTTTTTGCCATATTTCATAGCTTTCCCCAGCCGAGAACCCCCGTTTACTTCCTCCATTGTTATATCATCCGCCGTAAGACCCAATGGCATTTGCACCTCCTGCTACCATAACCTAACCACTCGTTAACCCACAGGGAAAGTGGTTTTCCCCTCATCACATCCGCCACGTGTCACGCAATGACTGTGATCGCTGACCATTGTACCTTTACCGCCATCCTCCGAAAGTAGTGCGGGGAATACCGCTCACCGCCAAAACTGCCCTCCTCGCTCGCTAACCCTCGTGCACATCCTCTGCCCGATCACCGTTGGATCTTCCCACCTGAGATCCAACGGCCCGTGATCGTCTCACTCTCGTATCTCCTGGTAGCTCCTGCAAGTCAATCTCCACCGTCCATCCATGTGATCCAACGGCTCATAATCACTCCGCCCCGCTTCCTCCCAATGTCTCCCGCCGATAGATCTCCGCCGTCCATCCATGTGATCCAACAGCTAACATTTATTCCCTGCCCTCCATTCATTCCCCATGCAGTTTTCGTGTCTTTGGCTTGTCCCGTGCATCTGAAGGAAGAAGGCGGCCAGTATTCGGCACTCTGCGCAGTTAATCCTCAACCTCTGCATTCAAGAGCAGTATGGCCAAAGGACGAGAAGGACAACCTCGAGCAGATAAACACATTTACCAGTTATGGAACTTCTTCCATACGACATTCCACCTGCTCGAGGAGTACAACAGAGTACCAGAGAATGTCAAATTCATTCATTGAAGCAACAGATCGTAGCAGAGGCCCATTTTAGATAGTTAAGGTGGTTGGTGGTCAATTATGACCCCTCCACGCATAGGATAGCAGAGCATTTTGTAATGAAACTCTATATACCCAGAAACAAGATGTGCTGATGGTTGAAGGTTGTTGTTTTGATGTAAGGTTCAACTTCTGGAGACTGTAACTACTGTGATACTTGCAGCATCTGGTCTGCATTTTCAGCTAATACAAACTTCTTTTGCTATTAATTGCTCACTTTCCATTTCTACTCTATTCTAGGTTGTGCCTGTTATGCATTTTCCATGTGCTCTTGATGTCTGGCATTAGAGGGGCTGTCATCCCACCTCTGTGTTAGAATCTAGTATGTATCATTGAATGTGTTATGTAGGTTTATATTTACTTAGTGCCAGAGAGTTGTCATCCTGTCTGTGCATTAGGAAATAGATTTGCAGACCTCTTTACTGGTTGCAGCCGACCATCACATGGTCTTGTGCATCTGTTGGTGTGGTCAGTATTCTCCATGTTCACTTAATCCTCAAACTATGAGTAATTGGTGGTCTAAAGCCTTGTAGTCTGGGGGTGTTCACCCATGTCTGGATTTAAGCATAGTAGAAGTGGTTACCTGGCTTGAATATGCATCATTCCTTCCATTCATCCATCTCCAACATTTTGTTGAGTTGGTAACATTCACGAGCATCTCTTAGATACAACCTAGGAGAGTTTGTTGGGGTGATAACAGGACCAAACAGTTGTTGGTGGTCAAGTTGAAGGTTTCAGAATCAGATGCATGTTCCGACCCTTAGTCAGAACCTGACAAGGGGAATGACAAAGGGAAGAAAATCATTGATGCGGAGCCTAGCGCCACTGTTGCCATTGCCAAGATCTAGAAGAATGAACCCGAAGATCCAAAGGAGGGGGAGCGTATTTTCCACTCACAAATGTGGGTGAAGGGTTCGCCGCTGCAATTCATTGTTGATAGTGGCAGCCAAAAGAACCTCATTTCAGCAGTGGTCGTGAAGCAGTTGGGCCTACCGACTATACCACACTCGCAACCATACAGTGTTGGGTGGCTTCACCAAGGACGAGATCTCCGAGTCCGCCAACAATGTCGCCTTACGTACAACATCAAGACCTTCACAAATGAGGTATTGTGTGATGTTGCACCTCTTGATGCTTGTGATGTACTATTAGGCAAACGTACTTATGGAGGCGACATGTTGTGTATGAGTCAAGGCCTCATGCTGTTATTATTTATTTGGGTAATTCATTATACAGGATACTGGAGGTAGCCCCACCTATCGCCACTTCTTTAATCTCTGCTAAGAAAGGCATTATGATCATCTCCCAGACTAGGAAATTTATTTTCTGTCTGGTTCACTCTCAAAGTAGGGGGAAGATCGTAGACACATCCATGGCCCCCAGGAAGGGTTACTCCATGCAGCAGAAGTAGAGGGATACGGTCATGAAAGAATACAGGAACATCTTCTCCTCACCCACAGGGGTACCGTTGCACTGTCAGGTCAAGCATTCATTTGATTTGAATCCTACAACACCTCTACCCAACGGGTCAATATATCACCGCTCCATTCTGGAAAATGCCAAGTACAAGCAGTGACATGATCAACATCAGGTACCACACAAGTTTCAGGTGGGCAACAAAGCCTAGTTGCATCTGTAGAAAGAACACCTTACAAGAGCCCATTAGAAGCTCAGACCACTCTGATATGGTCCTTACACTAGTACCAAGGCTGTGGAAAATAATGCTTTGGAGCACAACATTCCCCCATTCCTTCGCTTGGACCAAGAGTTAAATGTGGACCACCCTCGACCAAGATTCCCACCATTACTGGACACATCAGAGGTTGTAGAATAGCTCACCAGGGACCAAGTTCAGCAAAAGTTTCCTCATCTCATGCAGGAACTCAACGCAATGGGGACCATTGCTTCCTAAGGGGGAGGAATGATCCAGGTGAATGTTGGTGGCCACCCACCTATCCCACTTGTACCCCCATAACTGCCTCTTTTATTTTTTCAGTTTCCTTAATTGTAGCACAATTTACTATTTTTAGCAGTTTTTCCGGGTCCTAAACTTCTGTAGCCCCTTTGAGGCCCTAAACAGCGTTTTTTGGGAAAACTGGGAGCAACATGGGTCCATGGATTGTTGTTTCTCTTGGGAGCAACATGGGTCCATGGATTGATTTTTCTCTTCCCAGAGTTGTAGTCCTCGGATAGATCTTTCTAATGAGGTATTGTGCACATCAAACGGAGATCGTATGCCAAAGCTACGACCCTGGGAAGTTGATGTACCAATTTACCCAAAACAGGGCCCATAGTTTGGCGCTTCATCTACTAGGATTAGGTTTCTAGATGTTTAGGGTTTTTCATTGTTTCTCAACAATAAATAGGTAATTGAGCCTCATTGTAACATAGTTCAGAGGCATGTGGCTGCCACATCTCTTCTCAGAGATAAGCTACCATTGCCCTAGCTGGTTTATTTCCAATTTTGTTTGTAAGCATATTTCAGTATTTTACATTAATGAAATGAAGTATTATTTCTGTTGCATCTCTGTATTTATGGTTATTTCTATAATTTATTGTGTTCCTGTTTAAATCCGGATCAGTGGTATCAGAGCAGTTTGCTCTTTCTCTATTTTTGGTTGCATGTCCCCAACGAGGTCGGGATATAAGGAGTTAGGGCTTGAACTGGTCAAACCTTTGCAAGACCAACCTCGCAAATCCCGCTCGCCTCCCATGGCGGATGAAAATAAAGACGAGGGGGTAGGAGATCCTATCAAAATCTTGCTCGAAGAAGCCCTCAAGCGACAAAGGAACGCGATGATGGAAAACTATGCCTAGATCCTTCAACGGCTACCTAGAGGTGACGCCTCTACTTCCAACAACTACTCTGGAAATGCCACACCCTTTAAGGTACAAGTTAATGAAATCCCCATATTCGAGGGTTAGATAGACGCAGATGCCATAGATAAATGGTTAAATCTGCTAGGAGGGTATTTTTATGTTCATGATTTTTCCAGCCATCAAAAGATCACTTTCGCTCTTCTCAAAGCCACCCCGCACGTCAAGGACTGGTGGGAAAATTACTACGAGCAAAAGAATGAAAGTATGAACTCACTATTTTCAGCTGCTCCCACTTGGAATTCATTTCAGGATGCCATCAAGGAGAAGTACTGTTGACACCTAATCCGAAACGGATGAGGTGAAGCTAGACAGTCATCTAGAAGATGAACTGATCCGTTTTGTATATGTATAAATAACAATTGTCTAATGAATAAAAATCATCAGTTCTGTCTTGCGCTCATTAATTGTTGGAGTTACCCTGGCCTGACATGGTATCAGAGCCCAGGTCCCAGTCCCTAAAATAGTGTAACTCCTCTGCCAGGTTTCTGCTGTCTCATGAAACCTCTGTCCTGAGAGACTGCGCATCCGTTTTCTCTGAGAGACTGCGCATTTTTTTGCCCGAATTTGCTGCCCCTCTCTGCGATGCCTCTGACTCCCAGAGACTGCACATTATTTTTTATAATGTTTGCCTACCCCTCTCTGCGCTGCCCCTCTCTCCGTTTTGGCTGTAATTGTTATCAATCCTCCGATTTGCCTCTTATTCTTTTGTTTCTGATACAATTTTTTGTAATTCCCCCCTGGCGTGAAAGAAAACAGTATTGAAGCCTGCCTGTGCGGAGCGTTGCATGATATCTGAGATATCTTTGTCGCTTTTGAATTCATACCGAGATACCCAAATGGCCCTGAGCTGATCTCCGTATCTGAGATTTGGCAAACGTCCAGACCTTCGAAAAGCGGGATCTTCCCATTCATACGAACACATCAGAGCGCTAGGCAACGAATTGGCCCCTCGTCCATTCCCATTCTCCGCTCTCATTTCTACCACCCGCAAGTACTGGGACTGTCAGTGCTGATGCTGTTCTACGAATTGTTTTGAAGAAAAGTATTAGATATCGAAACTGATTTTTATTGTAAGAATGGAGGTATCAGAATGACCGCATTTTTTTTGTAAAGACTGTGGTATTGCAAGAATGGTATTCGCTGCGTTTTGTTTGTAAAGACTGTGATAAGAATGGTATTCGCTGCGTTTTGTTTGTAAAGACTGTGGTAAGAATGGTATTCGCTGCGTTTTGTTTGTAAAGACTGTGATAAGAATGGTATTGGCTGTGTTTTGTTTGTAAAGACTGCTCCTATTGTTGCACGCAACAAGCACCAGTAACCAAGGATTCACACCCATTGTATGCACAACGGTTTGAGAACCCGTGGGCGCCAGATATACTCTATAACTGTTTATCCCTTTTGGCATATATAATGATATGATCTTCTCCACTGGAAATTGCGAGGTTCATTGTATTGATAAACTGTGCCGTGCCATAGAATTATGCCGAGGTTCTGTATTATTGTATTGAAACCGTGCCATAGAATTATATATTAAGATTGATGCTGAGGTTATATAAACTGTATTGAAGACCGATGCTGAGGTTTATATAAACTGTATTGAAAAACTGAGATTCTAAAGGTGGATATATAGAATACTGCAATGAGCCGAGAACAGTAAAATGTATAGAATTACTCAGTAGCATGTGACAGTCTTTGGCTATAAAGGAACGAGTGTCTTAAACATCTAAAGATTGATATTTTTTTTGGAATCTGTGGCATAAGATTTTTTTTTAGCAGAAGTCTTGCTGTGGCATAAGATTTTTTTTTCAGCAGAAGTCTTGCTGTGGCATAAGAATTTTTTTTCCAACAGAAGTCTTTTATCAACAGAAGTTTTTTTTTAGCACAGATATTTTTACAAAATGCATTCAATCATTTCTATGGTCGGAATAGTTCTCACTGGCAAGGAGAACTATTCTGAATGGTCCCGGATGGTAAAACACACCCTTATCTACAATGAGCTGTGGAAAGGAGTGTGTGTCGGAGAAGAAGACAAAGACCCTGTGCAGCCCACATCAGACAAAGAACTCGCCATTTGGGAAAACAAGAACAGCAAAGCCTTTGCATTGATCGCAGCATCTGTAAATGAGGAAGTAAGTCGTCATATTTCATCCTATTCCACTGCCTTTGAAGCTTTACAAAAGCTGAAAGAACTCTATGATACACATTCTGCACTTGAAGTTGTTCAGCTCATGATTAAACTCTTCACTCTTGAACTGAAAAATAATGATCCTCTTACTCTTGCATCTGAAATAAAGTCTATAGTGCATGATATTAAATCCACTAAGGTTGAGCTGGATATCTCTCTTATTTCCTTTCTCAAAGCACTCTATCCTACCTACTCTAACTATCTTGAATCTTTACAAGCAAATGGAAATCTTAAAGATATAACCTTTGACACTCTTGTGAAAAAGTTTGCTGAAAGAGAGAAAGCCTTTGGAAAGAAAACAGTCCCTGAATCTTCTGAAGAGACTGTTTGCCTTGCTCATAAAGAAAAGCATCCTGCTCACGATTCTACAAGAGGAAGAGGTGGACGAAGAGGAAGAGGAAGATACTTCAGAGGCAGGGGGGGCAGACATCCTCAAGCAGAAAAGGCAGATCTGCATTGCATTCGCTACAAACGAAATGGATCATATGATGCTTCTACATGCAAGCTACCATGGGACAAAGTTGAGCAGAGAAGAAATCAGCAGAAAGGTAAAACTGATGACACAGACAAAGGTAAAGCACCTGAATCCGCTCACTATATTGAGGCACAATGTAACATTGGAGTAAATGAAGATTTGTTTAATGCTTCACTTGCTTCTTCGAAAAATGACTGGTTGCTTGATTCAGGAGCAACCTGTCATATGACTCATAGGAAAGATTTCTTTGAAGATTTCACTGACAATGTTGATGGAGCAGTATACTTTGCAGATCAGTCAAAAATCAAGCCATGAGGGCTTGGCACAATCAGGCTTAAACTGCCTGGTCTTCCAGACTTTCTTCTGGATCATGTTCTATATCTCCCACAGCTCAAGAGAAACTTGCTGTCCCTGGTCCACATCCACCAGCAAGGTCACTCTATTCATATGTTTGATGGAAAGCTTGAGGTAAGAAAGGCATCTGACCATTCACTTGTCATGAGGGGTATAGAAGAAGAAAGACTTCTTAAACTGCAAGGAACCTCTGCTCATGCACAACATTTTTCATATGTTTCTCATCATGATGAAGGTACACTTCCATCAAGTCTATTATGGCATGCTAGATTTGGACATTTAAACTATGATAGTCTCCGCTTGTTGAAGAAAAATGGTGTTGCTGGTTTGCCTACAATTCCTAGAAAACATAAACAATGTGATGCCTGCATTCTAGGAAAGCACAGCAAACAGTCTTTTCATGATTCACATTCAAGAGCACATAGGAAGCTTGAACTTATTCATTCAGATTTATGTGGTCCAATGCCTGTTCCTTCTGCAAATGGAAATAAATATATCATGACATTTATTGATGATTACACCAGAATGTGTTGGGTTTATTTTTTGAAGAACAAATCTGATGCTTTTCAAACATTCAAGAATTTTCATAAATGGATTGAAAATGATGCACAATCTCATATTGGGTCTATTCGCACTGATAATGGAAAAGAATATACATCAAATGAATTTGAACACTATCTTCGCCAACATGGGATTAAACATCAAACAACTGTGCCTTATAATCCTCAACAGAATGGTGTAGCTGAAAGAATGAACAGAACAATTTTGAATATGGTACGATCCATGCTTTTCTTCAAAAATGTAAAGACAATGTTTTGGGCTGATGCTGTTCTATGTGCTGCATATATAAAGAATAGATGTCCATCTAGTGCTATAAGAAACAAGACTCCTTATGAATTGTGGTATGGACATGTTCCTTCGGTAAAACATCTCAGGATTTTTGGTTCCACCTGTTATGCTTTAATACCAAAGGTACATAGAAACAAACTTGGTGCTAGAAGTCGTAAGTGTATCTTCCTGGGGTATTCAAACACATCTAAAGCATACCGCCTTTATGATGAAGTAAATAAAAAGTTTGTTTTATCTAGAGATGTCATTTTTCTTGAATCATCCAAATCTGACAGTGTTGTTGAGCGGCAACTTGATCGCTTGGATAGATTCACAAAACCGAAATCATTCCAAGAGTTTGATAATCAGATTCCACATCTTGAAGGGGGGATTCCTATACTAGATCAACATGTGGAATCTTCTTCTGAAGAACAATCTCCCCTGCATGACACTCCAACAACGAATGGTGCTTTAAGTGATGTAATTGATAGAATTGGGAGACTCAATCTTGATTCAGACCCAACTCAATCAACAGAACAACCTGGACCATCTCAGAAAGGTCCCCCAAAGTGGCTGACAAAGACACTTGAAAGTGTTCATCCTGATGAAATTGGAAAAACAGGAACCAGAAATACAAACCGACAAGATGGAGGTGATGTAGATAACTCTAATTCACCTGTTGATATGGATGTTACTTATGATTGTGAATTGAACTTGTCTACAGATTTTGAACCAACTTCCTTCAAAGAAGCTGCTTCTCATGATGAATGGAAAGAAGCGATGCAGAAGGAGTATGATGCCCTCATAAAGAATGGCACTTGGAAGCTGGTTGATCCTCCATTTGGAACCAAACCAATTGGCTGCAAGTGGGTCTACAAGAACAAGTACAAAGCTGATGGCTCACTTGAAAAGCACAAAGCTAGGCTTGTGGCAAAAGTTTTTGCACAGAAGGAAGGGGTCGATTATGAGGAAACTTTTGCTCCCACAACAAAATGGGCCACCATCCGGACACTCTTTGCACTAGCTGCTCAGAACGGTTGGAAAGTCCATCAAATGGATGTAAAAACTGCATTCTTGAATGGAGATCTAAAAGAGAATGTTTTTATGTCCCAGCCTGAAGGATTTGCTGTGAAAGGACATGAACACAAAGTATGCAAACTTGTGAAGTCCTTGTATGGCCTCAAACAAGCACCACGAGCCTGGTATGAAAAACTAACTGAGCATCTTCTGAAACTCAACTTCAAACATTTTGATCTTGATGATGCAACTTTATTTGTCAAGAAAGTTGGCAAAACAGTTGTATATCTTGTGGTATATGTAGATGATCTTTTAATGACAGGGAACAATGAAAGCTATATTGCATCCATAAAGAAAGAATTAGGAAATTTTTTTGAAATGACTGATTTGGGCTATGTTCATTACTATCTTGGCATTGAAGTAACCCAACATCCAAAGTCCATATTTCTTTCTCAAAAGAAATACATTGGAGATTTGTTAAACAGATTTGGCATGACAGAGTGCAATCCCCTTTCTACTCCAATGGAACAAAACTTGAAGCTCACATCTATTGAAGGAAAGGAATTTGAGGATGCAACAAAGTATAGATAGCTTGTAGGAAGTCTCATCTACCTCACTACTACCAAACCAGACATTTCATTTGCTGTTGGAATCCTCTCCAGGTTTATGCAAAAGCCTTGTGAGGGACATTGGTCTGCTGCAAAAAGAGTTCTAAGGTACTTGAAGGGAACTCAAGACCTTGGAATCAAGTATACACAGGTGGACGACTTCAACTTGATTGGATACTCTGATTCAGACTTCGATGGAGACAAAGAAACTGGGGTATCTACTTCAGGATATGCTATGAGTCTTGGATCGGGAGCTGTCTCCTGGAGATCACGCAAACAATCAGTACCAGCAGATTCCACAACAGAAGCAGAATATGTGGCAGCAGCTGAAGCAACGAAAGAAATTGTGTGGCTCAGGAAAATTCTTGAAGATTTGCAAGTAAAACAAATGCAATCAACTCCACTCATGATTGATAACACCTCTGCAATAAAGTTGGCCAAGAACCCAAAGTTCCATGATCGTACTAAGCACATCAATACTAAATATCATCTGATCCGACATCATGTTGAGGCCAAAACAATCCATCTCCGTCATTGTTCCACAAACGAGCAAATTGCAGACATCTTCACCAAAGCGCTTGGAAGAGAAAAGCTTGAAAGATTCAGAACGATGCTTGGACTCACCAACATCCCTTCAGATTAAGGGGGGGAATGTTGACACCTAATCCGAAACGGATGAGGTGAAGCTGGACAGTCATCTAGAAGATGAACTGATCCGTTTTGTATATGTATAAATAACAATTGTCTAATGAATAAAAATCATCAGTTCTGTCTTGCGCTCATTAATTGATGGAGTTACCCTGGCCTGACAAGTACTACCCTGTCAAAATCCATGAGGACAAATACATAAAATGGACCACGCTGCGGCAGGAAAGGGACCAAGATGTGTCAGAGTTCACAAATATTTTTCATACCCTTCGCACAAAGTTGGGTATCAAGGATTCTGATCTGCATTTGGTACTCAAATACCATGGTTGCCTACATAGATACATCCAAGAGGAGATGGAGTTCTTGAACATCTCCTCACCCGACACAACATACTGATACGTTGTCAAGATCGAGCAGAAGTTTAAACAAAAGAAGCAAGACTTTGGAGCTGCGAATTCGAAGAACAAAGGACAAAGCCAAGGGGGGGTGACCCAAGAAAACCTGTCGAAGCCGCAAGAAAAGAACAATACCACGAAGCCAAAGAAGGACACATGAAAGTGGTTTAAGTTCCATAAGAGCCCCGCTCATAACACAAGTGAGTGTCAAACCAAGGAGTCGTTGGTGGCTGAGTTGAAGGCTTAAGAATCAGATGCATGTTTCGACCCTTAGTCAGATGCCAACATGGGGAATGACAAAGGGAAGAAAATCATTGATGTGGAGCCCAACACCACTATTTCCACCACCAAGATCCAGAAGAATGAGCCCAAAGATCCAGAGGAGGGGGATCGTCTTTTCCACTCACAAATGTGGGTGAAGGGTTCGCCGCTACAATTCGTTGTTAACAATGACAGCCAAAAGAACCTCATTTCAGCAGAGTTCATGAAGCAGTTGGGCCTACCGACTACACCACACCTGCAGTCGTACAGTATTGGGTGGCTTCACCAAGGACGAGATCTACGAGTCCGCCAGCGATGTCGCCTTCCGTACAACATCAAGCCCTTCACAGATGAGGTATTATGTGATGTTGCACCTCTTGATTTTTGTGATGTACTATTAGGTAAACCATACTTATGGAGGCGACATGCTGTGTATGAGTCAAGGCCTCGTGCTGTTATTATTTCTTTGGGTAATTCATTATACATGATACCAGAGGTAGCCCCACCTATCACCACTTCTTTGATCTCTGCTAAGAAAGGCAGTAAGATCATCTCTCAGACTAGGAAATTTATTTTCTTGTCTGGTTTTCTCTCAAAGCAAGGGGAAGATCGTAGACACATCCATGGCCCTCAGGAAGGGTTTCTCCATGCAGCAAAAGCAGAGGGATACGGTCATGAAAGAATACAGGAATATCCTCTCCTCACCCACAAGAGTACCATTGCACTGTCAGGTCAAGCATTCATTCGATTTGACTCCTAGAGCACCTCTACCTAATGGGTCAATATATCGCTGCTTCATTATGGAAAATTCCAAGTACAAGCAGAGACATGATTAACATTAGGTACCACACAAATTTCAGGTGGGCGACAAAGTCTAGTTGCATCTGTAGAAATAACGCCTTACAAGAGCCCATCAAAAGCTCAGACCACTTCGATATGGTCCTTACACCAGTACCAAGGTTGTGGAAAACAATGCTTTGGAGCAAAACATTCCCCCATTCCTTCGCTTGCACTGAGTGTTCAATGTGGACCGCCCTCGACCAAGATTCCTGCCATTACTGGACACATCAGAGGTTGTAGAATAGCTCACTAGGGACCAAGTTCAGAAGAAGTTTCCTCATTTCATGGAGGAACTCAATGTAATGGGGACCATTTCTTCCTAAGGGGGAGGAATGATCCAGGTGGCTCTTGGTGGCCACCCACCTATCCCACTTGGACCCCCATAACTATCTCTTTCAGTTTTTCAGTTTCCTTAATTGTATCACAATTTACTATTTTTAGTAGTTTTTCGAGTCCTGAACCTCCGGAGCCATTTTGAGGCTGTAAACTATGTTTTTTGGGAAAACTAGGAGCAACATGGGTCCATGGATTGATGTTTCTCTTCCCAAGTTGTAGTCCTCAGATAGATATTTCAAACGAGGTATTGTGCACATCAAACGGAGATCGTATGCCAAAGTTACGACCCCAGGAAGTTGATGTACCAATTTACCCAAAACGGGGCCCATAGTTTGGCGCTTCATCTCTTAGGGTTAGGTTTTTGGATGTTTAGGTTTTTTTATTGTTTCTCAACAATAAATAGGCCTTTGAGCTTCATTGTAACATAGTTGAGAGGCATGTAGCCGCCACATCTGTTCTCAGAGATAAGTTACCATCGCCCTAGATGGTTTATTTCCATTTCTGTTTCTAAGCATATTTCAGTATTTTACATTAATGAAATGAAGAATTATTTATGTTGCATCTCTGTATTTATGGTTATTTCTGTAATTTGTTGCGTTCTTGTTTAAATCCGGATAAAAATCCATTGATCTAAAGGTTCTTATACAAGCCACACTGGCAATTGAGGTGCCATATGCTAAAAAATTGACTTCAAACAGGTTGGTTGAGGGTTGTCCACCTCGTAGATCCATCTCCTCGGGGTCTCATCATTTGCATGCAAAAGACACGGGGCCATCCCTCGTGTTTTCTCATTCTAATTGTCGTCGACATCATAATAAAGAGGTTGTTAACATATTCTCAGAGACAAAATTGCCCAGTTTTGGCCATGATGTCCTCTGAGATCATGTGGTGAGACTACAACAACATGCTCTAGCGGGGCGTGGGATGTTTTTTGATATGGTGGAATCTGAAATATAGGCATGGGTGAAGAAACATTGGTCACCTATTCTGAAATACTCACCTAATTTTTGTATTTTGATTAATGGATGGTTCAGGATACATTTCTTACACAAGGATGATGCAGAGTGCATCTTGTTGGTGCCTTGGGTCTGTGGCCGCAGTTTCATATAGCTCCACATATGGTATATTTATTTCAAACCTTTATCTGAGACACCATGTTCCCGATGTGTGTGGGTCAATCTCCTTGGGCTCCCAATTGAATTATGGACGCATACGGTATTCGAAGAGATTGGAAACTCTATCCGATGTTTCATCTTATATGGATGCCAACATTTTGGGAGTTACAGACAAAATGATTGCTTGGATGCTAGTTGAGGTAAATTTTTCGACTGGCCTCCCTGAAAATATTGACTTGGAGTGGGAATCCATTAAGATCAGACAAAGAGTGGATTATTGGGGTATTCCCTTTTGATGTCTTCTCTTCCACCACACAATCCATCTCATGGATCATTGCCCTCATAAGTCCCATAATCAGTTGGGTGGTTTGCAATGGAAGCTAGTTCAAGATCATCGTTAAGAGAAATCTCATGCTCCTTCAACCCTCTTCAAAATCCCAGGTAACTCACATCCCCTTGTCTCTCATTTGGATCCAGGTCCTTTGGAGCACATTCCTCTATTATGATTCCCCCCTCTTTGTCGATCCTTGTGGATGACTATGAGGATGTGGATTCTCCTATTTAAAAATCTCCCCCAATTCCTCTGCATACATACCTTTCAGCTTCTAGTTCTCCCATCTCGGCTCGGGTTCCCTCCAACGAGACCATGATTTTAGTGCCCTCTTAGATCCCCAACCTTTGCAAGCCCCTGTGTCCTCATGCTCCCACCTCACCTTGTTGTACAATTTGTCCTCAGTTATGGGGGGCCTCTCCCCCACCTGGCCCATAATGTGAAGATGACTCTGTTAGGAGGGAATTTGGGTTGAATGACATACCTAGTCCATCATAGGTGGAGGTTCATCTAATTGACTCATCCCCACATAATTATGTGGGTAGTGACATTGACTTCCTTCTGAAAAATCTTGCCATGGACCTTGTTGCACTTACTATCCATAAGGCTGATGACCCCCATCTGTCTCCCTCTATCAGTGCGACTTCTGCTCTAAACATTACGGTTCGAAGAAAAGGGGGAAAGGGCAGTGGATACTTTCGTGGGAAGCCCTATGCTATGTATTTACATGATGATCTCGATGATCCCCTCCGGGATATCCCTATTATATATATTGTTGGCTATCGAGCCCTTATAGCTTCTGCGCCTAGTGCCGGGGTGGTGTGATGAAAATTATCTCTCTCAATTTGCGAGGTCTGGGGGATACCTCCAAAAATTATCCTTCAAACACCTGATCAAATTTGTCCAACCTTTTATCATTTTTGTTCAAGAGTCTATGGCTTCAAATAAGTGAACAAAAGCATATTTCTTGTCTATTTGTTGGGTTCGTTTCTTGTTGCTACCAACTCATGTGGTCTTTCGAGTGGTCTGGTGACTCTTTGGGACCCATGTCGGGTCAATGTTAAAGCTTTCAAGTGTTTTTCAGTTATTTTTTGTGTGGCTTCATCAGGGGCATTTCAACCTATATTCATTTCTTAAATCTTTATGCATCATGTTGTGAGAGGAGGGGATTTTGGGAGAGGTTGGAGGCTATTGGTATGGTGAAGACTGGGTCCATGGTCATTGCTGGAGATTTTATTGCCATGGTTTCCAGTGATAAATGTTGGTGACCCCACAGTAAAATTGATCTCCTTGGCTCCTTTTTAAACCATATGTTTGAGGAAAACCATTTATTGGACATGCAGCCTAATCCTATTGTTCCCACTTGGAATAATGGCAGGGAAGGACGAGAGCATATTGGAAAAAGACTTGACAAATTCATGGTGAATGAGAATCTATTAAAGCTATTGGGTAACATGAGATCTTGGGTTGCTCAGACCAAGATATTTGACCACTGTCTGCTTATCTTACAGTGGAGAAGGGAGGATATTAGGAGGGGTATCCCTTTCAAATTCAATAGAATGTTGTTGTAAATGGATTCTTTCAACTCCCTAGTAAAGGAATTCTGATCCTTAGGAGATAATATGGATAGCATATATGATATTGATATGTTAACATAAAAACTATGTCTCCTTAAGAAGGTGGTGCACAAATGGGAACAAGAGCAAAAGGAAAACATGAAAGGGGACCTAGATCATATATGTGCTAAGATGAAGAATCTCGGTTAGCTGATGGACCCTGACTCCCCTTCTAAATCACATATGGTTAAAATGAAGGAATTGGAAAGATTGAAAAGGCATATCCTTAGTTTTCAACAAGCCTCTCGATGCCTCAAAAGTCGAGCCATTTGGATTCGGGAAGCTGACTGTAACACAATTTTTTTCCATCATATTGCAAATCAAAGGAGACACAAGAATTCCATACGGGAAATGGAGAAGTTGGGGAGGGGGGGTTGCCTTCACTACTAGTGACATTCAGGTGAAGGCTATGAAATACTTCGAGCACCTATATTCTGCTCGAAATGAGGTGGATTATGTTGATCTTATGTGGGGCTCTAAATTATTTCCTTGTTTAATCATTAATAAAATCAAAGCCATCATGGCACATTTTCTTTGGTGTGGGAACAAAGGGCTCAAAAAAATACACCTGGTGAACTTTGAATCTATTACAAAGGAAAAAAATATAGGGGGATGGGGCATTCTTGATCTGAAGAGATTTGGTTGGGTGCTATTGACAAAGTCCCTATGGCAGACTTTATTTGGTAGAGGAATTTGGCAGGATATTATTGTTGAGAAGTATCTTCGGTGCCGCGTTTTCTTAGACTGGTACATAATGGGAATGATTGGGGCTACAAAGGGCTCATACATTTGGATGAGTTTCATCAAAGTCAGTAAATGGTTTCTTGGAATGATGCCATAGTCTTTTGGGAGGGGTGATAAAATCCTGTTTGGAAGAGATTCCATTTTGGGAATTGGTTATTTGCATCATCTCAATATTGATCTGATTAATGAATTACATTCAAGAGGCATTTTCTTTTTGGCACAAGCTATTGCTCGGTGGCAGCCGAACCTTCCATACTCGGTATGGAAGAGCACGAAGGACCTTGGTTTATCAATTGAACTAGCAACATCTTGGCATAATCTCATCCAGAAGTTCCACTTGGTAGGTTTCATGAAAAAGGACATGGGGGATTCATTGGTGTGGGATGGAGCTATGAAAAAGGACACAATTGTGGTTTCAGACATTTACAAATTTATTTTGAATCAAGTCTCTCCCTATGCTAACAAGTGTTGGTTCAGGACAGTTTGGAGGTGGTAGGTACCATTAAAGGTGACCCTCTTTTGTTGGATGAATTTGAATAATAAGATTTTAACCTAGGATAACCTCTTCAAACAAGGTTTTCTTGGGCCTAGGCGGTGTATTTTTTGTCATTTAGATTTGGAAAGCGTGACACATATGTTTATCATATGCTCCTTCTCGGTGGAAGTCTGGGGATGTATACTGAAACAAGTCCAAATCTCACAGGTGGATTCCTTTGACTCATTGGGTTCTTTTTTTAGGTGGTGGCTACACATAAGAGGGAGGTATAAATCACTTCCTTTATTCATGGTATGGGAGATATGGTGTGCTCAAAACCTGACTATCTTTGAAAATAGGTCTCTCTTTATTTCCAGTATTGTTTCAAAAACATTGGCCAGGTTGCCGATGGGGAAGACTTCATTTCGGGATGATTATTCACCCATGACAATTTGCCCCCTCCTCCAATGGTCTTTCCTACAAGGTTCTTCGATGGCTTGACACAAAATGGTAGATGCGGGTGTGGAGCATGGTTGTAGATTAACACTTGTATTCACATTCTTCTTTACTGGAGTGGAGGATTGGGTTCAAATTCAAAGGCAAAGTTAATGGCACTGTGGGGGTTGTTGGTTATTGCCAATCGTCTCTAGTTATTGAACCTTTCGGTATATAGGGACTCAAGATTCATAATTGAAGTTGTGTCAGGAAGATCGTCCTTTTCGGTGCCCACCCTTGGTCGATGGATGGATCGCACAAGGTCGCTTCTTGGCTCATTTGATAGCATTTCTCTCACACATGTCTATAGGGAGCGTAATGGGGTGGCAGATAGACTCTCCAAACAAGGTTTATTTGTTGTTGCAGGTTTAATGCAATTCAGATTGATGGTTGAAGGAAAGGTGATGAAGGAGGGTAATATGGAGATGCCCTAATTTTTTATGGGCCTTGTTGTTTAGTGTTGTTACATGCATATCTCTTGATTATCTAGTTACTTGCACAAAGCCCGATTTTGGTTTTTTGGCAATACTTGGTGACTAGTTATGATTGTCTTTTGACATATCCCTATCATCTCTTGCTTTCTTTGAAGTTGGAATGCTATTGTGGACTTATCATGATGATCACACTTTTTTTCATGGACAATTTATGATGTTATATGTGCAGGTCTTTGCTTAATTAATACAAACGCGGCATTGTTTTTCTCCTTCCGAACAAAAAAGAACAAAACAACTACAGAAAAAGATGATTGGTAAATCCAAGTAACAAAAGAATCAAATATAAAAGTGAATTCTATTTGCAATCAGGCTTCCTCTCTAAACAAAAATAATACAATTCAATTTGGAGCCACTCCTCTCTGAACAGCAAGAATATAATTCAAATTTACAGTCACTCAATAGAAAGAATAAAATTCACCTTGCCCATTCACCAATAATAATTACAACTCCATAAATAAGACATACATACATGAGCTCCATAAATGTAAAATAAAAATTCTTTTTTTGAATAGATTGCCAATACAAAAAAACTAAACATTTTTTTAGATCTCAACGTTCATTTTTATTATAAAAAAATTAACAATTAAACTTTTATGAATGATTAATAATTTATTTTTATAACATATAATTTTCATTTCAATAAAGAGAACTAATAGTTAATATTAATTTTAATTTGCGAGACAATGACGACTTATATTTTGATCCACATATTCATTAAATATCCGTGCTCTGCTGAATTTGACTAGCCCAGTCACATTTTAGGGAATTTTTTTTCCTTTTGGTGACGAAGCACTGATTTCAAAGGACTGCGTATCAAAATAGGCATATAATGCTACTTCTCCATTATCCTTCGGAGGCTATATAGATTACGAATCCGGATAGATTCGCTAAACATCCGTCATCTCTTTACTGCCAGTCACATTTTATCTGAAATTACTGGTCTTTGATTGACTGTAGAATTACTGCAATGGGAAAAAGAAGAGTATCCAGAGACCAATACAATGCATTAATGAATCTTTGCATTTATTTGCTGCTCATAGTGGTCGTCAATGGCGATCACAACAAGTTCCAGGATGACCTGACTGCCCAGGAAGCTGACAGAGTATATAATCTTCCCGGTCAGCCCAAGGCAAATTTCGCTCATTATGCAGGTTATATAACGGTGAATGAATCCCATGGCAGAGCTCTTTTTTACTGGTTTTTCGAAGCAGAAAACCAGCCGTCTGAAAAACCTGTGGTTCTCTGGCTTAATGGAGGTCTACATCATCACTTTGCCTGATCATTGCTTTGCTTATATTGAATGAATATCTTCCTGTGCAGTTCATTAACATCAAGTGAGTTGAACTCCTGTTGAATAACTCACATATGCATTCTTTTGGGCATTTGTAGGCCCTGGATGTTCATCCGTCGGTTATGGAGCAGCACAAGAATTGGGTCCCTTTCAGGTCAGAACGAATGGCACAGGCCTTTCCCTGAACAAATATTCCTGGAACAGAGGTAAGCTGAGGCTTCGAACCCGTCGCCATCCAATAAATTATATGATTTCTGTGATTGCTTCTCCTGACTAATACTCTGCACGCAGAAGCGAATTTGCTCTTTCTAGAATCTCCTGTGGGTGTGGGATTTTCATATACCAATACTTCTTCTGATTTGCTGGCGCTGGATGATCAATTTACTGGTAAATTCCATAAACAAAATAAAATCTTAATCAAAGATCATTGTATTATCTTATGCAGTATTAGAGCAGTGGTAGACGATCCATTGTATTATCTTATACAATATTAGATTAGTGGCAAAGGATGCTTTGAGGTGTAATAATGTGGGTTTTGCAGCTGAGGATTCATATGAATTCCTTGTGAGATGGTTCCAGAGATTCCCACAATATAAAACCCATGACTTTTACATAGGAGGAGAAAGCTATGCAGGCAAGTTTTATGTAACCAAAGCTTACTGTTTTTCAATGTACTTGTTGCAGTTATCCAATACATTTTGAATTGGCAAACAATAATTACACAACAGTACAGCATTAACAATAATGTATCATGGGATATACAATTTGCTATATATTGTCCTGGGCAAATTGCAGTAAATATTTTATAACCTTGTGCATAATCTTTGCCATACACTTTGAGATTCAGGTGGATATCGGTGGTCACCCACTTATTCCACTGGTTCAAAGCATACTTCTTCTTCTTGGTAGTTTTCTACAGTTTTTTCAAATCCTGAGATTCTGGGGCTGTTTTGAGGCCCTAAATGACATTTTTTTTGATGTGGCGAGATTGCCATAACCTCTGGCTTAGGCCCAATCAAAATGTTTACTGCTTGGCTAGACCTTTTCAACAGGCTACCATCCATGCCAAACAGGGATAGTATGAAGTCAAAATGTGTACTTTTCGGCCAGACATTTCCAACACGCTACGTGCATGCCAAACATATGCAAAAGTTTACAACCCCGGGAAGTTAACCTACCAACTAATCCCATCCAGACCCACAAACCTTTTGGCCTTTCATCTCTTAGGGTTAGGTTTTTGGAGGTTTAGGGTTTCCCGTGCTCCTTTATATTAACAAAGGGTATTTCAACCTTATTGTAATGCTCTGTGGCAAATGTGCATAGTCATCACATCTCTTCTCAGAAATAAGCTACCATTATCTGAGCGAGTTTGTTTCAATTTGCATTTTACAGTTTCAACACATTTAATTTATTAATAGAAGTCAAGTATTACTATATCTATGTGTTTTTGTGATAAATATGTATTTCATTTCGTTTTCTGCCTAAATCTGGATCACCTGGATAATACGTTTACAGGCGAAACACTATATATACTATAACTTATTAGCATTATGTTACACAGTTAGATGGTTATTGTTTGCCCATATGTGTGGAAATATTTGTAAGAATGTATGCATGAATTTGAAGCAGTTAGTTTAAACATTTCACTTTTATTTCAGGTCATTATGTACCCCAGCTTGCCGAACTTGTTTATGACCGAAGCCAGAATAACTCGAAATACCCTCCCATCAATTTCAAAGGCTTCATTGTTAGTACTAGAACAGATTCTTTCGTTCATTTGAATTTGTGAAAATTACAGCAAGCACTTGGCATTGAATATTTGCTAAGGATTTGAAGTCATGTGCAGGTGGGTAATCCTGAAACAGATGACTTCCATGACTGGGAAGGAATAGTAGATTATGCTTGGACCCATGCAATAATTTCTGATCAAACCTATAATCTGATTAAGAGCATTTGCAATTTCAAATTGCTCAACTGGACAGATCAATGCACAAACGCTGTAAATTTGGTGTTTGAGGAGTATAACGAGATCGACATATATAATATCTATGCACCTCGTTGTCTTAAGAACTCGAATTCAGGAGTAAGGACAAGAGGGAAGCTTACAGATTCACAAAATAAGGTAATCTACTTCAAAGTTTTGGTTTTGGATCGTTTCAACAGCAAAAGATCACGTAGCCTGGATTTCAGTGTAACTGTTAGTACTTGCAGGTCTCGAGGAGAGCAATGGGTTTCCTTTACGGTGGATATGACCCGTGTTATGAAGTATACACAAATGAATATTTCAACAGGCCTGATGTTCAAGAAGCTCTTCATGCAAATGTTACAAAGATTCCTTTCAAATGGGCAGTCTGCAAGTGGGTATCTGTATTCTAATTACTAATATAAGGCATGTTATTTCCGGATCTAGATCATGTTAAGTCTGGCTCTAAGTCTGGCTCTACTGGGAGAAAATATGTTTGAGGGGCAAATCTCTGCACTCATAATAGATTTGGATTAAATAAATCTATACTAATTTTTATCTACAGTTGTTATGTTTTCATTTTTTTTTTTTAAGGAATGCAAGTTCTTAGCTTGATGTAATAACATCCTCCATCATTTTGGATGTTATAGCTCACTTTCATAGCAGCCAGTCATCTTTCATTCCATTTTCTAAATCCTGATTCTGATTGCTTGTTGCAGTAATTCTGTGTTGGCAACATATATTGATAAAGTATTCTCAGTTCTTCCAATCTACACAAAACTTATCAAAGGTGGTCTAAAGCTTTGGGTTTACAGGTATGTGCAAGGATTTTATATATGGATTGGCCGTTTGATGTTTTGGATTACTGTTAGTCGTTAATTTAGACTTAAATGAATATTGTTATGGTTAATCTTAATAGTGGAGATATTGATGGGAGAGTACCTGTAACTGCCACGAAATATAGCATCAATGCATTACATTTGCCCATAAAACAACAATGGCATCCATGGTTCCACGACAGACAAGTAATCCTCGAAACTCCCATCCTTGGTTTTAACAATTCTCATGGCTATCAATGCACTTTATGATATAACCATTTTTTGCCATTGTATATGTTAGGTTTTTCATGCCATTTGTGAATAGTTCAAATTATTCTTGAGAACTAACGCTGAGTGATTAGGATGCTCTGTTGTCAGTTTTAATTTGGACTTTTGTGATCAGTTTATTCAGTTCATGGCTGGTCACTAGGATCTCCTTCTGTGTATTTAGGTTGCAGGATGGTTTATACAATACCAAGGATTAACACATTTGACATTTAGAGGAGCAGGGCACTTGGTTCCCTTAAACAAACGTAGGCAAGCATTGTTGATGATAAAGTCTTACTTGCAAAACAAAGATCTTCCAATAAAAAGGTGATTGTGTGGTTTTGTTCAGGGAAAAATTGCCATCCCACACCAAACAACCATTGCAATGATAATTAGTGATATAAAAAATGCTCTATGCAGCATACATTTATGTAATAAGCTTTGGCTTGCTGTGAAGGGGTAAACAGTTGCCTTTATGCACATATTGTGAGATCCAATGAATTTATAATCATTTTCCAGTAAGTTAATTTTTTTCCCATTTCACTTTTGTTGTCTCTGGTAGAAAACTCCCTTTGCTGTCTCTGGCATTTGCCCTTTTTTACTTTCGCAACATTTATAAGTTCTATCTACATTCAATCAAAGACAATGAATTTATCAAAATTTTGAAATTAAACTTTAAAAATTGGTAATAGGTTGTTATATCTGAATAACTGACTAGATCTTTGCACCAAATTTTAATTATAGTTGGCATGGTTTGGATTACAGCCCCAAAAACTAAAACGTGAATTTATGATTTTATTTGTAAGGCTCAGGGGCAAGAGGTTAGCTCAAACGCAGATCCTTATTTGATAGGCCAAAGGAGAAGAATCATTCGAAGACTAGAGAATAGAAGTAACAAGAAAAATTCATGGAAGTCAAATGTTTCCTTTGAAGAGAGTTGGATTGTGAAAGCAAACAAAGTATTCGAAAACAACAGAGAATCAAAGGAAGGAGAATAGTCATGTATGTTTAGTTGGTTGTTAATAGGAGAACTGCATTTTAATCAACTCAACTCTCAAAAAAATTATAATCAACAGGATTAGCCAAGATTAAAAAGGAAGGATGCAGTTTTGTTTTATTGTTTTGTTTTTTAAGATCGGATGCAACGTTCAAAATTGAACCCTTCACAGCCCTTCCTGGGGCTCCCAGAAGGGCTAAAAAAAAATTACCCATCGAAAAAAAATAAAATATCAAAATCACTCGTCAATCACGAAGGTTAGATTAAATTTCTGTATTTCAAAAGAAGGGAAATATTTTTAATAACTTGTCAATGTTTTTTATGTTTAAGAGAGTCTAGAGTCTTGGCCAGCACATAAATCACTTTGACTAGTGATTGTGTTAGAGAGGAGACCAGTTGTAGCCTCGATGACCTCATACAAGTTAATAGTTATGTCATGATTTGGGGACATTCCCTTGAGCCCCCCAACCTACACCGACATGATGTAACCTGCAATGGCGAGACATGCAATAGTCATGGCACTATTACACTTGGCACAGGGAAGCAAATCACATTTAATGCCCATTCAAAAACTCTGTGTGTGCTCTCGCTCCTCCCTAATTATCCTTGAGCACTCTTTACCTACATCCATTTTTTCCATTTTCATTTAAAGTGCAACCCATCATCCACAGAAAGAAAGTTATCATTCGATGCTAGACTGTAAGGTATTATTCGTTATCCTCCTCATATCTTCATTTGCATTTGGCTTTTCATTCTATGGATTCTTTAATGTAACACTCCTTGAAGTAATGGTAGCCTTCATGGTCACACAATGTATCTTGCACACCATAGAATCCACACCCCAAGAAATTAACATTGTGGCTAGATACCCTAAATGCAACTGCTTGTCATCCTTCCATCCTAGGCATGGGTGTTGGAGTCGTGTTCTACATTAACATTATTAATGGTGGAATTTTTTCGTCATAATTATATGAATCTACCAACTATGAAAATAATATTTATCTTATACCAAGGGTATTGGACTCCATACAGATTTCTTGTCAAAGTACCATTTTTCATGAAGTATTTGTTCTCTCTCGTAAATAAACAAGTTTCGTTGAATGTTACAAAGGATAATTCAACAAAGAAATGGATAACCTATCAAAAAATTTGTAGTCAGATCCTATGCAATCTTTCTAAGGTTGAATTTTTTCTACCTCAATCTTGCTAAGGGATTTTTAATTTATGTATTTACTTGTTCTATTGTTTTTATTGACTTGATATGGGTAAATCTTGAAAAATGTCTCGTATAGGTCGCCCTAAGAAGGATACAAAGCAATTGTCAATTGTTGATGCATTTGGCCTTGCAAAACATTACAATCAACCATGTAATCTTCAAAATGAAGTTGATGCTCATCTACATGAAGATGATGAATCAGATAGTGTAGAGCTTGTTGAAAGAGAAAAACCATCAAAGAAACACAAAAGAATATTCAAATCTAAATGGAATACAATATTTCCATGAGCTTATGTTGTAAAAGATTGTAATGGTAATGAAAGGTTAAAATGTTCTTGATGTATTAAATTTAAAAGAGATACTTCATTCGCAAAAGTGGGAAGCACCACTCTTCAAGTCATTGGTCTAAGTGGCCATGCAAATCATAAGTTCATCAATTCTATTTACAACTTTTGGAGGGAGAAAACAAATGAAGTAATATTCCAATTACTAAACATGTCGAACTAATGGTAGATGTTGAGAAGGACATAATTATATCAGTGATTGAAAACATGTATTTTGTTGCTATATATGATTTATCTTTCGAAATGTATAAGTCAATATTTCACTTGAATAGGTTAAAATTCACTCCACACGTGCTTCTAATAGATGAATATTTTTCATACACAAGTACAACATCAGGAAAAGAGTTTCATCAAGCTTCTAAAGAGGTGTATTGGAACAAACTAAAAGAAGTGATTTTACATAGCCCATTTTACTCAATTTTAGTTGATGAAAGCACTGATCGAATTATGGAACACCATTTGATTGTTTATATTACATATTTGACAAATGGAGGAAGAGTTCAATGTGTAACAAATTTTATATGTTTGCTTTAAGTAAAGGATGGAACAACTCAATGTATGTATGATGTAGTGAGAACCCTTTTAGCAGAAATGGATATATCTTTGATGACGTTTGTTGGTTTTGGTTTGGATGGTGTATCTTCCATGAGGGGTATTCATGAAGGTTTATGTTCTAATCTTCGTCAAGATTTTTCTCATTTATTAGATATCCATTGCATAGCTCATAGGGAAGCATTAACAACCAATGAGGCTTCATCTCATTTTCTAGAGTTGTAATATATTGACAAAATTGAAATCAAGTTTATTCATGGCTTGGGAAATCAACTAAAAGACATGGAGAATTGAAAGAGCTAATGTAATCATTTCAAATCACTAATTTATAGGTCTTACAAATTCTTCAAATTAGGTGGCTCTCTAGAGGAAAGGTCATAAAAAAATTAATTAAACTCATGCATTCTTTGTTAAAGGATTGAGAGTCAAGTGAGAAAAAAATGTATGAGTTGGCAACAATATTTCAAGTGCAATTTTGCATCCATCTACTTGTAGATGTTCTCATTAAATTAAATAATTTGAATCAAAAGTTCCAATAGGATCATGTTGATATTACATCTATTGGCACTACTTTAGATGTTTCTATTAGCATGTTGCATAAACAATTTTTGGGAAGCATTTTTGGTGTAGGTGTAGTGCACATCTTTTTATTTTAGTTAAAGAACAAGGAGGAACCCTTGAATTTGCAGAAAGCATAGGTATGATACATTTACATCCATTGAGGTTCAAACGTTTTCCAAAGATGAAAAGAATGGGGACACTAGATGATTGTATTATTTTGGGAAAATGTTTTGTTGTAAAGGTGATTGAATCTTTTAGATAGGATATTCATAGATTTACATGTATTTAATAATACTATTTTTTTCAATACTCAACATTATTATGAATAAGTGAATGATATAAACTGTCAAACAAAAATATGATACTGCTTGATTGGGTGAAATGGATGAATTTATTTGTATTATTTCTAAATCATACAATAAAAAACATATGTATGGAGCATGGAACCTATGTGGATATGAACCTGAATGGTTTGAATGTTTTCCATATTTAATACAATTATGGCAAGCTATTCTCATTATCCCAACAATCACAAAAATTTGTGAAAGAAGCTTCTGAAAATTAAATAGGATAAAAAATGATGATAGATCAAAACTTTCATTGGAGACACTATATGTTAATGTTTCTATCTCTTAGTGCACCTCATGTTATAAATGAGGTAGATAGAAATTCTATTTATGATGTATGGAAACAAATGAAAAATAGAAATCCATTTCCATTGGGAAAATAGATTTATATTTTCAATGATGTAAGTCCAAATACTTTTGAAGATCATGGAATGAATAGAAGAAACATATGCTTACCTTTTTTTAATGGAATTTGAAAAAAATGTTTGCTTATTTACTAAGTTCTATTGAGATTTTATAGTGTTTTCATGTAGCTATTCTTTAAAGATTTTAAATATTTAGAATGACACTAGTTCATTTTGGAAAAAAAAATATGAAGAGTTTATTTGTTGGAAATAATACTGAGAGGGGGGGTGAATCAGTATTATCAGATCAGATAAAACTTTTCAATTTCATACTCAGAAACATATACGCGACTTCAGTTAAGTGAACCCGCGTGTACACGCAATTGTGTCTAATGCAACTAGCGTATATCCAGAGATCTTATGATTCAGTTAATCTTATCTTCAGTAAATGCATCAGAACATTATTAAGCATATTAACAGTAAACAGGTGCAGTATAACAGAACAGATCATCACACAAATGCCACACACATGAACACCATGATATAAGGTGGAAACCCAATGTGGGTGAAAACCACCTGCTGCAATTTGTCTCTTTCTTCTTTAATGAGAACTTCTTTTACAATGTACTGGTGCAGTCCTTTACCAGCACGCAGGCTACAACCTGCAGAGGGCTACAACCCTCTTAGCTCTTGTACTAGCCGATCCATTTACTAGTACGTAGGTGCCTACCTACAGAATGCTTCTTTACTCGTTTTCCAGCTGCTAGTGGAAGGGAGCTACAACCCCCTGGCTCTTGTACTGGCTGATATGTTTACCAGTACGTAGGTGCCGGCCTACGATCTACCCGAGACCACGTTTCATACATTTTCATACTAGATCCATAAGACAATCATCATTGTAGTACAACCTGCATCATCAATCACTGAAACACCCAATTCTGAATCACTGTAACCCTGTCAACAATAACCAGACAATCATAGCAACAACCAGATCCAGCTCCATATTCAAATATCATACTTCACATTGTATACGCTACTTGGATGACCCCAACCTGCGTGTATACGCTCTTTTACCAAAACCAACTCGCGTACAGATCTATAAATTCAACCTTAAAACTCTGCAGCTATATCAGACATCAAAGCATACCCAGATCATAATAATAAACATGCGTCAGTAGATCTAGTCTATCCAGAGTCAAACCATATGAAGATAATCATTCCAAGCCTTGAGATCTCGTTCCATCATTCATCATCCTCCACATGAGTGAAACCTTGGTTCAGATCACCAACCCATAACCAGCACTTGGATCACACACTTTCTCAGATCTTCATCACTCACACTTGCTCTCTTTGGCCTAGTGATCTTCTCCTTATATAGCCTTAGGCCTTGCTCAATACCAAGAGCCAAAACCATAGTAACACAATACCATCAACCTCAAAACTAGGGATCAACACGTCCGTCGAGACGCCATGGTCCAAAACCATAGGCACAACTTCCAAGGACTAACTGCCACTGACCAAAGGTACGTTTTCACATGTACGCGCTTTTACTGAAGCCAACCTGCGTGTACACGCTGATTCTCCTTGATGAACCTGCGTATATATCTTTCTTGTCCTGCTGTACTGAGATCTGTCCACTAGTTAAGTTGTCATCACCTGTACCAGTCTCTGAGCACCTGTACCAACCTCTGAGTGAGTTGCCATCAAGGACAACACTTGAATCATAATGCCAACAATCTCCCCCTTTGGACTTGATGGCAACCACCACACCAAGTCACTCTCCCCCTTTGACATCAAGGGCAAAGGGTGGACCAAGATATTCTCTTCCTTGGTATACCTTCTGCTGACCATACTGCTGTCCATACTCCCCCTGAGTACATGCTGAAATCTCCAAATGTGCTCCCCCTTTGTGTATGCCAAAGTGTACCAATCTATCCATCCTGCTCTTGCTGAATTGTGCTGTTCATGCTCCCCTTGACTGTAGGCAAGATCTGCAAAAGATGTTCTTCAAGAAGAACAAAGACTTATACATCATAGAAGACCTTCCTATCACCAAAAGACTCAACATACATTCATCACCCAACCTAGTGGGGATATCCCAATATTGACTCATCCACCTAACCATGTGAAGATACATGATAATACATGAACATTTCATCATTCATCCCAGGCATAGTGGGGAAACCAACATAGGCCGTTACATGACCTTGACATCATAAAAGAGATACATGACATAGTGATGAAATATCTAGACCAAGACTTATGAAAGCCACCAACAGCATCATGATCTGTACCATAAGCATCAGCCTGCAATACCATTCCTAAACAGTAAGATGTATCATTTAGCTTCATAGACTTTATCAACACCTTCTAACCATAATGCCAACAATGCATTATTCGAAGAATATTCTCCCCCTGAGTGTAAGCCAACCATGTCTGAACCATTTCCTGAGTCTGTTCTGCTCCCCCTGAGCCTAAGCCAACCATGACTGAACCTGGGTCTGTTCTGCTGCCCTTTCTTCATATACGCGACTTTTCAGCCTGTAACTCGCGTATATACGCGACTTGTCTTCATGAAACTTGCGTATGAGAATCAGAACACTGAAGTTCTATACCTTCAGCTCCCCCTGAGTCTGTTATGTCTGTGCTGTGCTGAGTACCCTGTGTTGTGCCACATCTTTCTGACTGAACTTCCTTCTTCTTCCATATCTTCACGCATGTTGATGATTTCTTCTTATCATGAGCTTTGTTCCTGCAATCTCTTGCTTTATGTCCAAACTTGTTACATGCATAGCATCTTACATGTTTCATATTCCTCTTGTAGCAATCAGCAGCTTTGTGGCCAAACATATTGCAAGAAAAGCAATATCCATTAAAGTATCTTGAATGTGATGATCTTTCTGCATGATGGTCTTGAAACCTTCTTCTTCTACATATGGCTGCAACATGTCCAAGATTATGACATACATAACATTCAACATTATTCAGTGGAGGAAATAATCGTCTATCACGTCCATAGTTAGGAGTAGAGAATCTTCCTTGAGGAATTTCTTTCCTTGGTTGTTCCTTTTTGGGCATTTCAGATTTCTCATTAGAGTTTCTTGCCTCACCTTGTGAACTAGATTCACCTTCAACATATTCATGAAAACCAAGACCAGTCTTGATAGCAGGAGATCTTTGACTACTAAGAATATCATCCAAGACTTTAGAGCTATCTTGAAATCGTAAAAGCTTATCCTTTTCTTCTAATTTGTTTTTCAAGATATTTACCTCAACTTGATGTTGTTCTTCTTTTTCAAGACATTGCTTCTTCAAGGTCTCTTCAACTTTCCTTTCTTCATCCAACTGATGCCTTAGTTTGAGGATCTCGTTTTCTTGCTCTTTATTCAGTGCTAGCAGCATTTCTCGAACTCTGGAGGCACATTCCAACTGTTCTTCTAATCTGATGATTTCTTCTTTGAGGGCATTCTCCCTTTTGCTAGGTAGATCTTGTTGATCTATGATTTGATCTGACGCTTCATTTGCTTGTCCATCTTCAATCTGAGGTGCTTTAGGATCTGAATACTTGCTTCCACACAACGACAGGTTGTCATTGTTCTTTTGAGCTGTCTTCTTCTTCTGACGTGCTTTCTTCCCCATTGTTCTACGAATCTCCTTCAAGCGATCAAGCTTCTCTGAAGGACCTGCTCTGATACCAATTGTTGGAAATAATACTGAGAGGGGGGGTGAATCAGTATTATCAGATCAGATAAAACTTTTCAATTTCATACTCAGAAACATATACGCGACTTCAGTTAAGTGAACCCGCGTGTACACGCAATTGTGTCTAATGCAACTAGCGTATATCCAGAGATCTTATGATTCAGTTAATCTTATCTTCAGTAAATGCATCAGAACATTATTAAGCATATTAACAGTAAACAGGTGCAGTATAACAGAACAGATCATCACACAAATGCCACACACATGAACACCATGATATAAGGTGGAAACCCAATGTGGGTGAAAACCACCTGCTGCAATTTGTCTCTTTCTTCTTTAATGAGAACTTCTTTTACAATGTACTGGTGCAGTCCTTTACCAGCACGCAGGCTACAACCTGCAGAGGGCTACAACCCTCTTAGCTCTTGTACTAGCCGATCCATTTACTAGTACGTAGGTGCCTACCTACAGAATGCTTCTTTACTCATTTTCCAGCTGCTAGTGGAAGGGAGCTACAACCCCCTGGCTCTTGTACTGGCTGATATGTTTACCAGTACGTAGGTGCCGGCCTACGATCTACCCGGGACCACGTTTCATACATTTTCATACTAGATCCATAAGACAATCATCATTGTAGTACAACCTGCATCATCAATCACTGAAACACCCAATTCTGAATCACTGTAACCCTGTCAACAATAACCAGACAATCATAGCAACAACCAGATCCAGCTCCATATTCAAATATCATACTTCACATTGTATACGCTACTTGGATGACCCCAACCTGCGTGTATACGCTCTTTTACCAAAACCAACTCGCGTACAGATCTATAAATTCAACCTTAAAACTCTGCAGCTATATCAGACATCAAAGCATACCCAGATCATAATAATAAACATGCGTCAGTAGATCTAGTCTATCCAGAGTCAAACCATATGAAGATAATCATTCCAAGCCTTGAGATCTCGTTCCATCATTCATCATCCTCCACATGAGTGAAACCTTGGTTCAGATCACCAACCCATAACCAGCACTTGGATCACACACTTTCTCAGATCTTCATCACTCACACTTGCTCTCTTTGGCCTAGTGATCTTCTCCTTATATAGCCTTAGGCCTTGCTCAATACCAAGAGCCAAAACCATAGTAACACAATACCATCAACCTCAAAACTAGGGATCAACACGTCCGTCGAGACGCCATGGTCCAAAACCATAGGCACAACTTCCAAGGACTAACTGCCACTGACCAAAGGTACGTTTTCACATGTACGCGCTTTTACTGAAGCCAACCTGCGTGTACACGCTGATTCTCCTTGATGAACCTGCGTATATATCTTTCTTGTCCTGCTGTACTGAGATCTGTCCACTAGTTAAGTTGTCATCACCTGTACCAGTCTCTGAGCACCTGTACCAACCTCTGAGTGAGTTGCCATCAAGGACAACACTTGAATCATAATGCCAACATTATTTAATATACACTTGTCAATAGAAGTGCATTTTTTTTATAGCTTTTCATTTTTAAAGGGTTAGATGAATATATTCCCTTCTAGCTGAAATTAAGAGCAGCCCTTCAAATTTGATCATTGATCGGATGTCTTAAATAAATAAATCTCAAGTTTCAAGAGATTTTCATGAAAGTAACCGTCATTTATTAGATAGTTTCTAACAAGAAATTCCAAGTTTCAAGAGATTTTTCATGAAATAAATAAATAAATCTCAAGTTTCAAGAGATTTTCATGAAAGTAACCGTCATTTATTAGATAGTTTCTAACAAGAAATTCCAAGTTTCAAGAGATTTTTCATGAAATTAACAGTGTCATTTATAGATAGTTTCTAAGAAGAACATTATGTTATTGTGATGTCTGCTTTGAAATAGGTACACTAAATTTAGATGTTTTAGGTGTACGTCTTCATTTAAGTTTTGTCAAAATCAGGAGTTGACTTTGAAGCTGAGTGTCGTAGTAGAATGTATTGCATGCAGGTTTGTATTCAGAGTAATCTTCAAAAAAATATAATATTTGGTTAAGTTTGTCATAAAATTAAAGATTATAAAGATTTTTTATTAAAATATTGTTTTCGAATATAGTTTTTTATGATTAGAGTATTAATTTAAAATACATGAAAGAGAAGAGAAATTAATACATTTAAAATGGAATGTCTTTATTATTGGAAAACACATTTTTGAAAATAGGACAATTTATTAATTTAAATGTAGTAATTTTTTAATTTATAAATAGGTTAAGAAAATTAGATAGTGCAAAAATCATATAAAACCAATATTAAGAAAATAATAAAGATGTAATAAAATTGTCTCATGGTAAATTGGTTAAAGAGTTTAACTAAAAAAATGTAGTTAAATAATATTCAAAAAAAATATTGCACAAATTAATATTTAAGAAAATTAATTGAATTAAAATTAAAGAGTAAATATCTATAAATCAATAAACCAAGAACATCACACATGAACTTCTATATAAGTGACATAATTTTTTGGATAATTTATATGTTCCATTTCATTGCAAATAAGCTACTAAACTGAGTAACTAATATAAGATTGTGAAATAATTGCAAAAGTTTTAATCTCAATAGCTAAATAATACCATACAAATCATGAAGTGCTAAGAATTAACAAACTCTTAAGCTAAGCTAATCCAATCTTGGTGAAATTATGGGAAATTTTTTGTCATTATTAATATATCCAAAGCATATAATCACATTGTAAATATAATTAATAACACAGGATATAGCTAAGTACTTTCAAGGTACACTGGGGATATAATCAATATGATCAACGTACTTTATCAGTTGGTAGTATGGTGAGTGCAAATGTTGTAATGACCTCTTAATATACATAACTTAGGATAACTTTAGATGTATCACCTAAACCTATGTATGGGGCCATGAAAATCTCTACTAATACCCATGTGGCCATAGGCTAACCATTATTTGTGTATAAATATGACCCACTAGGAACAAAAGGTACACCTTAAAGGACAAATACATAAAGTTAGCATAAGAGTAGCCAACATAATGCTAACCATTCTCTTTAATATTGAGGTGAAGGCAAATAAAGAAAGTTAGCATAAAGGACTATCTTAAGACCATGTGTCAATGACTAAGATGTCAATACAATATCACTCAAATAATTTAGCCAACATAATCCTAACCATTCTCTTTAATATTGAGTTGAAGACAAATAAAGAAAGTTAGCATAAAAGACAATCCTAAGACCATGAATTAATGACTGAGATGTCAATACAATATCACTCAAATAATTGACCAAGTAAATATTACATCCCAACATCCCCCTTTAATATACTCGTGGAAAATATGTGGTCAAAAAATGACCAAATAAATTAAGATACAATTATGACTAATGATAACAATAACATCACCATGACATTGTATAAAAATAGCTCTTAATGGAGGGTTCTTTAAATAAATTGTAGCATTGAAAACATGTTCACAAAAAGCTCTACAAAACTACAGAAACATGCATGATTTTAAACAAAGATTCTTAAATAAAAAATGTCGCTGCCAAAACACTTTCACCTAAGCCTCTATAGAATTGGCAAAGTCAATATGAGTTTAAATGAGCATATGCATGAACAATTAGAGAGGAGAATTAAATCCTTCAAAGTTGTCAAAGAATAAATTTTGTATAAATTGTGATTTTGATGGTGGTGATGGTTTAAGTCCAGTGAGACCAAATTTGGCTTATCATCCCTTAAGAAAGTTAAGGAAATTACTTAGGTTTCTTTAGAATTCTATTTTTGTTCTCGAAGAACTTTAAGAGAATTGATCCTAAATTATCATAGTTTTGATGAGTGAAAATTTTAGGAAGGACACCATTGTAATAAATATTTTAAAATTGTGATCTAATTTGGGTGTAATTGGGATAATCTAAGAGAAAGTGATGTCCATCTTCAACCCTCTTAGTGTCACAAAGCTTATGAATCCTTTCAATCCATGATTTTTAAGAAATTCTCCATTACCCTATTTCACTATGGAGCTCATGAGAGAGGACAAAAAAGAGTATGTTGAAGCTAAAAGCACTATAACGAAGTTGTAGGCAAGTGTCAAAGATCAACAAGATTGTTCCAATCGCTTAAGCTAATATTCTTATGGAAGCTAAGGGTAATCCGATGAAGATGTGATTAAGAAAATTGTTGGATAGGAGATATAAGTGGGTTGATGGTTTAAATGTTACATCAACTTCTTTTGCAAGATCAAAGCTTGTTATTATTAGTACCTATGCTTTCTCCACTTTAACATTGTGCATAACTCTACCTATCACACTAATTAAAGAAGGTAAAGACCCCAAATCCCATAGGAGCAAGTGTATATCGAGTTGCTTGCCTTGAATCAAGATAACATGTTCCAAGGGTGATACATATTCTTGCATCCTTGATTTTGAAAGTTTTGTCTCTCATTAGTTGAAAACCAAATTACCAGTTACAAATAAAGTATTAGACCAATGTGATTTGGATCAATCTAGGATCATTATATGCTTACTCTTGTTCTTATTTAGAATGCTTCAAACAAGGAAATCAAAAGAGTGAGGCACACTAATTTTTAGCAAGAGATTCAAAAAGGCCAATAATAACTCCAAAAACAACATACAATAAAAGGGCTTGTCCATCATAAAAGTTCCTTATGTCATACACATGTGGAAAAAGGAAGTGTTGTGGGTTATTGCTGCTAGCAACCACCAAATAATTTCCACCATAGGTTGAAGTTGTTGATGCAAACAAATGGTTTTAAGGTTATTGATAAGGATGCTTGATGCATAATTAGTGCTTTCCTCTAATATGCAAAGATTAAGAATAATAAAGAAAGGATAAATTAAAACCTTGATAGAAGAAGACCTTATTCTTGCTACTGAGAAGAATGAGGGGGATCCTTCACACTAGAGCCTTCTCTTTGATATTCACAAAATATCATAATAACAAATGAAATTGTTAGAGTTTTTGTATTATAAATAAAACTCATATAAAGATGAAATAACCTATGCAAAATATATTGTATTGGTAAAAGAAAATATAAGATTTATAATAATAAAGAAAAGAGAAGAAACTTACAGAAAGAAGGCCAGTGTCACATAGGTGTATTCATTAAGATGACCTTCAAGGTTTCACTTTAAGCGGGTCCTATCCTCTTTGAGGCTCTCTCTCTTTCATCTAGATTAGTAATTAGAAGAGGTTTCATCCTTTGTGATGGAAGAAAACACTTAATGGAATTTACAGAAATAAGGAAAATGTCACCTAGGTGTACTTTTGAAGACGACCTTCAAGCTTTCACTTTAATTGGGTCCTATCGTCTTTTAGGATCTCTCCTTGATCTAGAGTAGTAATTAGAAGAGGTTTCATCATTTGTGATGGAAGAAAATACTTAATGGCAATACCATTGAGCTGTAATGAAGCTAGAACTTAGCAACACATTGAATTCCCTATTACACTTATGTAGCATAACATTACACTCATAAAATGGCCATGTGTTTTCCTCTTTAAATCCAATACTTATCACAACTAGTAAAAGCACAATACTTTGAGTTTTTTTTCTAATATTTAGTTGTGCATGGAAACTACTAGATTGAATAATTTAATGCACTGGTCATGCATAAGAAGACTGCACAAGTATCAAAGGATTACTTACACAACCTATGAAACCCATAAAACTGTAGTGTCTCGTAACCATAAGCTTAGTCAACTATATTGTTTGACTTTGATTATATATATATATCTATATATATCTATATCTATATCTATCTATATATATATATATATATATATATATATATATATCCTAACCATTTCTCGTAATTATTGTTGCATTTACTTCGTTGTTATGGTTCTTGAACATTAATGATGTTTTCAGCTAAAACCATTCATTTTCACAAGTGAATGAAAATGGTGTGATTACAGATGTCCACTGATGTGTGAGGTTTAGAGCAAAGATGTGAAGTTGGAATTCATCATATAACTCAATATTGTTCAAATTGAGAGAAAGAAATAGAGCCTCATATAAGTGAATTCAAAGTTGGAGAGAAAGAAGCCCCCCCACAAGACAATAACTTATGAGATGACCATGTTCATATGATTTCTTCAATGATTTGAGTATAACCATTCTCATATTATGATTTTTTTCATAATAATAATGATTGTTTGGAATGGGAAACATGAGACATAAAACATTGGATCATAATACAAAAATAAATATCGATTCTACTTAATGTGTGATGATTGTATGTGGCCTCAAATAGGGCACATAGCTACTGCAGCATAAGCATCTAAAGTAAATTCAAGAACATGCAAATATTTGAGTATTGATGAACATATAATGACGGTTTATAGATCAAAATTGGACATGTTCTTTAGTCTTCAACTAAATCTAGCATGTGATCATCACAAACTACAAATTCTCCACAACATTGTAATGAGTTGACATTGATCATGGGATAAACCATTTGGTCATAGAACAATAATGAAAACCTCTTCCAAATGCAAGGTTTCCCACCAAGAATGATGATGGGAACCAAGGTACTAAGTGAAAACTTATTCTATGTGAGTAAAGTTGTTGATGCCCGACAATGGATATAACCATGCAATAAATAACTAATGATTGAAATCCATGCTATATGCAAGGACAATTGCTATTGATAAGAATTGTGTCCAAGATAATTTTAACCTCTAAATCAAAATCCCATTTCAAAACAGGTTAATTTCAACAAGAGAATATCCTTGAAAGAAAGGATAACAATGCTCCCCTATAAACCTATAAAAGGTATGTTGAAGATAATGTGATTAATTTGACTAGAATTAATGTAATGAGTCCAAGATAGATGCTTGACATGAGACTTACCTTAAATGTAGCATGACATGATGATGCCAAGCATGAAAAGTATCGTCTATCAAAGTTGTTATTTATTAAGATATACAAAAACCTTATTTCAAATATTAAACTATTGTATTTGTTAAGTTTGACATCATAATATTTTATTTTCACTTGGAGTTGATAAATGTTGACATTATGAGGTCATAAAATGAGAATACCAAGATTTTTTTTTCCAATACACAATAAATATTAGACTCATAATATAAAGGCTTAAAGATCATCACAAAGTTTTCTCATGGTACTAAGTAGATAATTTTTTGTGCAACATATAATTGGGATTGTGCAACATCCAAATGGAAAAGAGGTGTAAGCCAACAATCTTGATCTAGATCATCATGTGAAATCTATTTAATAAGCATCAATTAATTCTAGGATAATTGATATCTTGGTGTTTAAATACTTGAATTTAAACAAATTTGGTTTTCTATTTAAATTTTTTGCAGCCATCCTAATTATCATGCTCAATTTTAACTTTCATGATTGAACCCTATTTTTCCTTTTTCTCGAGTTAAATATATTTTATGTTTGATTTTGTTACCTCTAAAAAAACTCTAGATTGCATATGAAGTGAATGTTATACCTTAAATTTATTTTCTTAAGCTCTATGTAGTTACCCCAATTTTCTAATTATTATTTCAAAGGAAAAGTAATAGGTTACCCTTAAAAATATTATGTATATATCAAACTTGCAAATATTATGTATATATCAAAGTTTGACGTAGAAATATTTTTATAAGTCAAAATTGCGATTGATTCAAAAGGGGTCTTACGAATTTACTAAATGAAGTGAGTTCCCTTAATCAAAATTTATTTAATTTAAGATAATTAAAAAGAGTAATAAAGTTGGATTTCTTATTTTCATGAAATTATAGTTTTATTTATTTTCTATGTTCATCATAGTTTTGAAAGAAATCTAGATATGTTACATAGATTTAATGGTTGAAAATTGTAACTAGGTTCGGTCTTCATTATGATGTAATTGTAAATCATGACATTGTATATTATTTATAAACAAAGAAAATGAAAGAAAAACAAATTATATTTTATTTTGGAGTATGGGTTTCATACTCAAGTTTGAGTCAAAAGAATGTTCTTTGTGCTTTTAGGTCTTCTAGGTCTTTCTAGGATAAAGAATAATATTGGTCATGTATCATAGTTCCATTTGAACTCATTGTGATGAAGGAAGATATTTATTTTATCAAGAAAAATCCATGGAAAATCCCAAGACAAAGTTGTCCCAAAAGCAAGATCAAGTCAGCCTAAAGGAGGGCTATGTGACCCTCTAGGAAGGCTATAAATACAAGGGAGATGGACCTCATTTGGACACACATATTAAGCAAGTTATATCTGTAATATGGAGGGAGAATTAGAGTAGATGAGAGGATGAAGAAGAGAGAGCAGAAGTCAATATTTGTCAAGGAAACTTTTCTTTTGTCTCACTAGGGTTTGTGAAGCTATCTGTTGCAAGAGGTTAAAATTTTGGAGCAGCGGGGGGGGGGCAAATTGCAGGGCTAAAATTCTGTTGCATGGGTCAAAGTTGCAGCAGAATTATTGAAGTTCCAGAAGCTATCTTAAGGAATATATTGTTAGGGGCTGGCTTGGGTCTCATAGGGGTTTTTCCTTGGCTTGGAGCCTATATCTTGTGTACTCTATCTCTTTGTGATATTCATTGTATTTGGTAATTGTTTGATGAACAGTTATAAAGAAGTAATAAAAGACCAACTAATATCACAATTAATTATCGAGATAAGGAAAATAAGTTATAATCCTCAAGTCTCCATATTTTCCAACATAGGATTAGAGCTAAGGTTCAAGAAGGAGCTCGAAGATTACAATTTAGTTGGCACTATGAAGTATTTCAAGTTTCTTGGAAATCTCACTACCTTTATCAAGAACTACATGTTGAAGGTCATCTCAAAGCTAGCAAAAGAAGCAATATAAGGAAGTATGTTCTCCACTTAATTTGGAATCTTCAAGGATGAAAATGTATGGGTTATCAATAGTGGTGCCTCTAGACATATGATAGGAGAATGCAATCAACTTCAAACCTTGTCAAAAGAACATTCTTATAATTCAATCAAAATTGGAGACAACAAGAGCTATCTAGTGAAAGGAATTGGGTCTACATCATTAGAGCTCATGTTAGGTGGAAGAGTTCACCTCTACAACATCTTATATGTTCTAGGTTTGAAGAAAAATTACTTTCTATTTCTGGTCTAGAGGATAAGGGTGATCAAGTTACTTTTGTTGATTGCAAGGTTTTGGTTTGGGTTAAGTACTTTCGTATTAATGAAGCAAGGGTAATTTGGATTTGTGAGGGAACATTTTATAGACTTTATACACCTCTAGCCTAGGATCTAGTTCACTTGGATGTGAGTCCTTGCGAACTATGGCATAGAAGGTATGAGCACTTTCATTATAATATTTTTCCATCTATGAGTCAAATGGTCAATGACATCCCCGAAATAAAGGAAGATCATGAAGGGACCTGTAAGGGATTGACTAAAGGAAAGAACATAAGAAACCATTTGCAAGTAGTGACACAAATATAAGGAAATATTAGATCTCATATACTCAGATGTATGTGGACCTATGGTAGTAAAGTCTCTTGGTGGGCATCAGTATTATGTGACCTTAATTGATGATTACCCAAGAAAGACGTGGTTATACCTTCTCCAGAACAAGGATGAGGTATTTGATAAGTTTAATGAGTTCAAGAATGAAGTAGAAAACCTAATCAAGATAAAGATCAAAACTTCGAGGTCTGATAATTGGGGAGAATACACCTCCAAATAATTAATAAGCATTCTGCAAGGAAGTAGGAATCAAGAGGGAGCTCATTGTTCCCTATAATCCTAAAAAAAATGGTGTGACATAAAGGAAGAATCATACTATTGAAGAATGTGTTAGAGCTATGCTACATGATCAAGATATCACTCAAGTCCTATGGGGAGAAGCATGTATGACAATTATTTAATTGCAAAACCGAAGTCCTCACAAGATCCTCAACAACATGACTTCGGAGGAAGAATTTACAGGAAAGAAGCCAAGTGTCGATCATCTTCGTATATTTGGGTGTCTTTTGTATATCATGTACCCAAGGATAAAATAAAGAAGTTATATCATACCAGTCTAAGGGGCATCTTTGTTGGGTACATTGCTTCATCTAAAGCATACATAATCTATATCAAGGAGGATCGTCGAATTGAGGTAAGTAGAGATGTCATCTTTGATGAAAGTATAACTTACAAGAAATCAAAGGATGTTCCATTTGACTCTGATGAAGAAGAGATACATATCTTTGAATATATCTCTAAGGACAATGTTGGTCAAGAATCACGACCTACTCAAGAAGATGTTGAAGGTCCTTGTGAAACTATACAACAAGTGTTTGTTCTAGAAAATCGGAAGAGGCCTGCTTGGTTGAAAATTACTCTTCGGAGGCAGAAGGACATACAACATCAGGGACATCTAGGGAAAGAAAGAGAGCAAAGATGTATTCTGGATATGCTACATATATGACAAAACTAATTGAGACAGAGCCTTCCTCCTATGAGGATGTAGCTAAGCATCAAGAATGGAGGAGTGCAATGCAGGAAGAATATGGGTCCATAATGAAGAACGATGTATGGGAAATTATCCCTAGGTCAAGTAATAAATTGAAAATCACTTCAAAATGGATATATAAGATAAAACATAGTGTGTATGGGAGCATCAATAAATAAAAAACAAGGTTTGTAGCAAGGGGATTCTCAAAAAAAGAAGGGATTGATTATGAGGAAACATTTTCTCCCACAACTGGGTATACAACAATAAGCTCGATTGTCTCATTGGCTACTTTTATGGGATGGAACATCCATCAAATGGATGTCAAGACAACTTTCTTGAATGGGAATATTGATGAGGAGGTCTATATTGAGAAACCTCAAGGATTTGAAATAAATCAGAGGGAGACTCATGTATGCAAGTTGAAGAAGGCTCTATATGGATTAAAGCAAGCACTAGGAGCATGGCATGAAATAATGGATGCATACCTCTTGAGACTTGGTTTTACCAAGAGTTCTACAAACCCAAGTTACCTATACATCAATGTGGTCCAAGGACAGCCAATTATTATACTCTTATATGTGGATTATCTACTAGTCACAGGTGTAGAATGTCGGATCCAAGAATGTAAGAGGTAGTTAGTAGCCAAGTTCAATAAGAAGGATCTTGGAATCATGAATTATTACTTGGGACTAGAAGTGTGATAGAAGTAGGAGATATATATCTTGGTCAAGGTAAATATGTGATCAAGATGCTTCAGAAGTTCAACATGATGGATTGCAATCCTATGATGACTCCTGCGATTACAGATTTGAAAAGGTTGAGGAGTTCAGAATCTAGTCTGTTAGATCCTACTTGCTATAGACAATTAATTGGGTCCTTGATGTATCTAGTAAAGACCAGACCAAACATTTGTTTTGCAGTAAATTTCCTCATTCAGTTTCAAATAAAGGCAAAACATGATCATTGGATTGCAGCAAAGCACATCCTAAGATATTTGCGGGGGACTATACATCACTGCCTCAAGTATACTGGTGATGAAATCCAACTTGTGGGATATACAAATTCAAATTAGGGTGGAAGTGAGATAGATGGAAAAATAACAATAGGAGGATGTTTCAGCCTTGGTCTTCCATGGGTTCATGGATGAGTAGAAAGAAAGATATAGTTACTTTGAGCAGCACTGAGGATGAATATGCTATTGTAAAAGAAGTCTGTCGGGAACCAGTTTAGCTCAAGAAGTTGTTGTTAGACTTGTTTGAAGGACCACTCAGCCCTACATGAATACATTGTGATAATGAAAGTTGCATAAGATTAACAGAAGACCTAATGTTTCACTCTAAGATGAATCATATAAACAACAAGTACCACTACATCAAAAGCTTGGTACGAGATAGGGTTGTGGAGATGCACTATCTACCTATAAATGAATAGGTAGAAGACATACTGACTAAATAATTACCAAATGATAACCTTGAGTACCTGAGAGGTAAGCTTGGTTTGGTGGATATCTCCTCCCTAATTGAGAGGGAGTGATATCAGATAGTTCTTGTGTTTATGGGTCAAACACTAGACTAGCATTATTAGTCGTAAGTCTTAGTGAAGGCCATAAAGAAATAATGGAGTTCAGAGGATTGGATACGCATCTATATTGGAACTTCTTATGGATTAGAGAATCCAAGAAAAGAAGTTGATGACCGATGCTCTTTGAGGATGAGGTAGGGAATCCAGGATATGAGTAGTTGAAGATGATTGATATTCTTTGAGGATCTAGGTATTGGGAATCCAAAATAATAATAGTCCTAAAGGGACATACCTTGTAGACATCCATATGGGGTATGTACCTTGAGAGGTAGTGTAGTAGCTCACGTAATTCCTCCAAGCATAATGCTCATAATTAAAGATGACCTTATCCAGTTAAGGCCTTTAGGGACAATTATGGTTTTGATAAATATGTTTGACAAAAGATGGCTTATCAATCCAACTCTTCATATGAGAATGCTTCAAGATTGAGATTCCTTGTACCATGAATACCTCCCTAGTTAAGAGGGAGTGTTGAAAAATGTAACTAGGTTCGGTCTTCATTATGATGTAATTTTAAATCATGACATTACATATTATTTATATAGAAAGAAAATGAAAGAAAAAGAAATTGTATTTTATTTTGGAGTATGGGTTTCATACTCAAGTTTGAGTCAATATCATGTTTTTTGTGATTTTAGGTATTTCTAGGATAAATAATAATATTGGTCATGTATCATAGTCCCATTTGGACTCATTGTAATGAAGGATAATATTTATTTTATCAAGAAAAATATGTGGAAAATCCCAAGATTAAGTTGACCCAAGAGAAAGATCAAGTCGGCCTAAAGGAGGGCTATTAGACCCACAAGAAAGGCTATAAATACGAGGGAGCTTGACCTCATTTAGAAACACATCTCAAGAAAGTTTGATCTGCAATAGCGAAGGAGAAGAAGAGTAGCTAGGAGGACAAAGAAGAGAGAGAAAAATTCAAGAATTGTTAAGGAAACTTTTCTCTTGTCTCGCTAGGGTTTGTGAAGCTGCTTGTTGCAGGGGGTCAAAATTCTGGAGCTGTTGCAGGGGTTGAAGTTACAGTAGGCTCAATGTAGAGGTAAAAATTTCTAGAAACTGTCTCAAGGAAGATCTTGCTAGGAGATGACTTGAGTCTTGGAGGAAATTAAGAGTTTGTTTGGATTTCAAAGAGTACATATGTACATTTATATAAAAATGTAATATGAGAAGGGGTGAGATAAAGAGGAAATAATTCTAAGAAGAATTCCTTAGTTGCGTATTCAAGGAAAATGTGTAGACCGTGCTGAAATTATCATTGTATATATTTGTGAGTTTTTTAAATGGAATTGATGTGTGTCCATTTCCTTCCAACTTTGTATAGGTTGATTTTAAAGTATATTTAATCTCTACATAAAATATGGAATCAGATGTATGTAGATATAATACTTTGTTTTAAACATAGAATTAATGTTTGTAAATATGGTACCAACTTATGTTACAATGGTAGAACCTAGTTTGAATCAAATTAATCAATACAATAATGCAATCTAAGATTTGAATACTCAATAAGATTAAATATTATTATAGTTTCATCTATGTTATAAACTAGAAATTGCACCGAAAGGTGAAAAGGAACTCCGAAGGAGGAGTGGGGATTTAAAAATTATTATAGATTTATAGTCATGATCTACTAAGCATTGAGAGGAATCAAATCTCTCTAGATGAGAATTTTTCTTCAAATTTTACACTCAAAAAGAAGTTTACATCTTAAGAGATTTGATCCCTCTCTACACTTAGGAAACCCAAACTTAAAATGGATCTATCCTTATTTATATTTAAAAAATTAAAAGGATAAACATTTTTTCTTAAGTTTTGAAAATATAAATTATAAAAGCTAAATAAATTAAAATTATTTATCTTTATATATATATATATATATATATATATATATATATATATATATATATATATAACTTAAAAAAAAACTAAGTAGGTTCCTTATATTTCTCTTTTAGTAGATAGGCATGTTTATTTCGAAATAGTGATTTAAAATTTTTTGTTTATTGAATAGGAAGAATTAGATGGGTGGGCCACATTTAATAAAAATATTATATAATTAAAAAAAAATTATAATTTTCATCATTTTGATATATAAAATAATTGTATTAGACTCTAAACCCCTCTCTCTCTCTAAAAACTAAATAAGTTCGTCTTATTTGTCTTTTAGTTGATAGGGATGTTTATTTCCAAATAGTGCTTTTAAAATTTTTATTTATTGAATAGAAAAAAATTAGAATAGACTCTAAATCTTATTTTGGTAGTTAATCAAAAAATATATATATATATATATATATAAGTTCGTCATATTTCTCTTTTAGTTGATATGCATGCTTCCCAGTTCCTGATGTAAAGTCCTACATTATTAAGAAAATACGACCCTCCTTCAAAAATATGTTCCTTATCTTCCAGGTTGGAAAAGATAACCGTGAAAAACCTTGTCAGGCCTATTTGCAGATCTACCTCTCCCTTAGGCCAGTTAGCTTGTATCCAATGTTTGATCTAAAGACCATGTGCCAATGCGATAATAATTTCAAAAATGTATTTGATGTTACATTTTATGGGGATAGAATGTAAATCCATAGGTTCATGAGCTTGAAATACTCTTACAGGTATCACCAAACCAAAGGGTCAGAGAGTTATAAAAGTCATTATTAATCCACATTTTACAAACATTTCATCACCCCTAAATTTATTAAATGAAACAAAATGACACCATACCTTATGTCATAAATTGCGTTACGTGAATATTCAAGGTTTATATCAATCCAATATTTTAATTAACACTGGTTTCATTTATTTTGCAGGAAATTCAAAGAGCAGCGACCATGTTTGGCAGACCAACCATTTTAGGATTGAACCTTTTGTGAATATCATGTGTAGTGTTTTGGTTTCTCATTACTTCATATTCAACGTATAGGTGGAGGTATATGTAAACATAGTTTATAACAAATTTTATGCACATTTTCACCCTCTACGACATTCATCGAATTATACTTCATGGACAAAGTTTTCTTTGGCACTCCTTTTGACCATCCATGTCATTCATTGACTAAGTATACTACTCACAACTTGTTTCAAATACCACCACTACATGTGACATGTTAATTAGTCATATGTTGTGAGGCTCATGTCAACAGTAAGTCTATGTAATAAGAAAAAAAATTATAGAATTTTCCAACCTACACAAAAGATGATGTGAAGGAGCACATCTTTACGAATAAGCTCTCATGAAATATAGTTACAATGAGTGTCAACTTTGACTGGGCATTGATATATATATTCAATGGTTAATTTAACACGACAATGAACCTATCAAAACACTTCCAATGGATCTTTTATGTGCCTAGTCAATTTGAGATATGTATTGGAGGATGTTTTGGAATAAGTTGAAACCATCAGACCATTTCCCACTGCCATGGTCACTACATGTTGTTACTCTTTCTTCCTCACTACTCTAACCTTTGACCAGAATGAATAACAACGCAAGTGAAAACATCTCATCGTATTGAAACTATGCAAATATTGGACCCTTTGATTCGTTCATATGCCATCGTCATTCAGTTTGAGAATGGTTCTACGCCATCGCCATTCAGTTTGAGAATGATTCTGCGTTGACATGTCGAGATATGAGGGTGACAAATGTTTTTACAGATCTAACATGTGGCAGTTATAAGAAGGAATCAATAACCTCCCACCATATTTCTTGTCATAAATTCCGTCATTATGCAAATTCTCCTCCATGTTTGTGAGATTATGATCATAAAAAATCGATATTATAAAACGTGGATTGTAAAATGTTAGAATATAATTATACACATCGCCACTTGCCCCATCAATTTTGCTTAATATTTATTATGGTTGTTGTGTCTATTGTCACACAAGTTTATGAGAGAAATCTTGTCCTCCTGAGCCAATTCAGAGCACTTTAAACAAAATCAAATAGAAAATATTTTCCAACGAGGAATTTTGGTCTATTAGTTGCGGTAATAATTTGAGTTTTATGAATTGATTTCAAATAACTTTTATTTTTTTCCCAAGTGCGATTGGTATCTCGAATATTCAGAAAGAAGATTAGATCGAGAGTAACATATTTGAATGAATCATGAGATTAATTTTAGGTTGTACAAGAAAGGATCTCTAGCACCATCAAAACATCAGAATAAAATTCATGGCTCACATAATTCAAATCCATTTTTGTATGTTTTGTTTTAAATAAGAAAAATTCAGTTTTGATTAAGCAATTTGAGAGTTTAATGGTTGTTCTCGTTATTTGCAGGTGTGATTAACTTCACTCGCATGCTTGGAAGCAGTCCCCAAGCAAGGGTGTAACAGATCTATGACAATGAGCAGTGCTAAAGAAATCCCTGTGTTGAGTCAAATTAAGATGCATTGATGACTCTAAGGCCCCCTCCTATGAAGGTAATGACCCATCAATGTACCCTGGGCTGAGCTTGTTGTAGCAGCCAATGAGATTGAGGCCGGGCTCCGCTAGCAGATGGTCCCTGCGGCGGCTTTGGGGAAATGAAGGGGCTGAAGGTTAGCTGAGAGAAGATTTCTAATTCATGCCATGGGGCATGGAGTTGTGCTATGTTGAAGGCATAGACATAGAGAGGAAGAACCTCCAGAAGTATCAGAAGAATACGAGTGGGGAAAATGCATTTTCCGGTTTACCATTGACTTGAACAAAGATGAAACACCCGTGAAAGACGAGGAAAGGCCGCCTTCATTCCCAAAGAAGAGGCTTGTAAGGCAGCTGACATTGTTTCACTATAAAGGAGTTTGTGGTAGTCGATTTCATGAGGGACCTGTAGATGTAGATCACGATTGAAAAGATCTGCCATTATTGATAATGGCGATGAGGATTTGGAGAAAAATAATCTTGAAGTCAACGAGGTTTCATTGAGGAGAGATGTATTGGCTGTACTTGCTGTGTCATGTGGTGAGGTTATTAGGCAGGAACCGAATCGCTATGTTTTTAATAGTTATTGGGTGAAACACAAAAGCACAACTGCAAGAGAGTCAGACCAATGTTGTTAAAAAACCTTCGGTAATATAAATATTGTCGTGAAGCAGATGGAGGAAGCGAAGGTGTGTAGCAAGGGGCTGAGCGAGTTCCAGGCAGAGATCGCCGTCCTTACCAAGGTTAGACATCGACACCTCGTGGGTCTCGTCGGGTACGGTATCGACGGTGGGGGAAGATGTTGGTGTACGAGTATATTCCTCGGCCCCTAGTCTAACAAGGCAGTGGAGTTGTCTGGTTTGGTTACCGGTAAGGATTTTTGTAAATCTAAGTTATAGTTGTTAAACTTTAAAATTTTAGGTGTCTTAAACATTTTTGATGGTGCTGAATCCATTTCCACCATCAAAAACACAATTCAAACACTGTCTTTACAAGATTTTTGATTTTTTTTCCCAGCGACCACTGTTAACCGCTGTTAACCTCCGGACAATTTCTCAGCGTCATTAGACAACTCCTATTCCCCAGGGGCCACTGAGTTTGCATCTCTTTGAATGGGTGGTGTTTGATGCTCCCCACGGGCCACTGAGTTTGCATCTCTTTGAATGGGTGGTGTTTGATGCTGGTGTTTTGGTACTCCTGAGCGGATCGTAAGTTGGGAGAGCAATCAAGTCCACAGAAATAACGAGGACATGTGTCAAAATTTAATTGAAAGAAGGAGGACAAAAAGTATGCGCTCCTATTCACTGCGATGAATAGTGTTTGCACATAGAATCCCATAGATAAAACGCCTTCGACGTAAATATGTTATGGTGGCAAAGACTGTAGGCTACAACAAAACCTATACCTTATTTCAATTGAATATACTACGTTTATTTGTATATATCTATGTTTTACTTGAATCATTACGGCCTAATGTTACTAGGGTTACCAAGGCAACGAATAACATGAAGTATTTGAATCAATCTGTAGATTAAGGATTGTAGAAAGAATATTATTGGGGTTTTCAATTTATTACCAAGTGAACTCAATCCTATTTTACGAACAATGTTCCATGACAGATTGGATTATAGGCCAATAGATGGCAAGGGTTCGATATCTTGTTTATTTCCATAGCTCTATGGTTGGTATAAAATATCGAATCAATCTAGTGAATTTCGAATTTATGGTATTATAACCTAATACTCTACGACTATTTTTTATAGAAAGTGCAATGGGATTGTATGTAAAGTGTTAATATGTCTCTAGTGTTGAAGTGAAGTCCATATATATATAAAATGCATAGAAGAACCAAGGCTCATAACTCTTGGTTTTAAATGTTGGTTATAATAATGGTTGTAGCACTTGATTTAATGCAGTTTATCAATTTTGTTTGGATTAAAAATTGAGAAATCATTATAGCATTAGTGAGAGGATCACAGGTTATCCTTGAAGTATAACTCTAAGTTTACATGAGTACTCATGGTAGTCCATTGAAGGATTGTGGTGTAATGTTATTGTTTTTTTTTTAAGCTAAGGTGGAACCATTTCTATTATAACGGGTTAAAACCAGTGCATACATATGATGGCCTCAACCCGCCCCGTAGGGAAACCGGGTCTGTTGGCCATCTAAAGTTCTTAATAGCCATCCAAAAACAAAATTTAACTAGTCTGCTTGTCCATGCTATATAAACTATCCATTCAAAAAAACTACCACTGTTTACTAGCTGCATTATGAAAATTAAACAAAGGGTGGCATGCTTTTCTACTTCCTAACTAAAGAAGAAATAGACATATCTTGACAAAGTCATTCTTCCATTGCGCTCGGCTGATGTTCCTCCTCTTTAACCTCCTGAGTGAGCTTCTTGAGCTGCTGCTGTATCTCGTCGAGCTTGCCATCTTGCATCATGATGGTTATCTGCAGTTTGTTTATCTCCTTCTTTAGATTAGGAATGCCTTGGGCTAGTTCAGCCATCTCCATGGCTACCTGCTCCATAGCCTTAGCTAGCAGTCGCTTCATGACCCAATACACATGTAAGGCCTGTTTATACAGAGACATGCGACCTCTAGTATTGCCAGGGTCTGGTAACAGGTACTCCCAATCCTCCATCTCAGACTCGGACTGCTCCTGGGTCGCTTCCTCTTCCAGGTGCTGAATTATTCTCCTAATGTCTGCATGCGTGTCTTTGCAATATGCCCTCTCTGCATACTGCACTTGGTGATTTATCGTTTTCCTTCCGCGTTTGGGTCCTACTGTCCTGGTTCGTCCCTGATCCTGTCGACCTGCTTGCCACCGTCCCCTTCTCCCCCTGCAGCCCCTTCCTCGTCCTGCTCTGCCTGCATTGTATTCCCTTGCCCCGCTTCCCTGTCCTACTTCTCTGGCTGGTGCTCCCATGTCGGCTTCCTCTTCTCGGTCTCTGTCTTTCCTTTCTCCTATATCCTCCGCTGCCTGTCTTGTATTCTCCTGAATTCTCCCTTTACCTCTATCACTTCTCCTTACCTGTTGTTGCCTATCCCATTCCAGGTCAAATGTCTCCTCTGTGTTTGCGCGGGTTTGTTCCTCTTCTTTCCATTGTTCTAACTTAGAATCTTCTGCTCGCGCAAGTCTTCCTCCCCTGTTTCCCTGCATTGCAGTCCTCATACCGTCCTCAATTTTCCTGCTCTGAGTTTTCCCCAGCTCCGGAGGTCGATCCTGAGTAATTACACCTGCTTCGTCTACCACCTTTCCTTTCCTTCCTCCGTTCACCTCGAGAGCGCTCCTTGCATGCTTACCCTTATGCCTCCACCCGTATCTATTCCCGCTCACCTACCACCCTCCTCTGCTTGGCTGTACCACCTTTCTCTGCCGCTTGCATTCACCATAAGAGCCGACTCCTCCTCTGCCTTCCCTTGTGCATCCTGGTCCTTGTCCCATCACCGTTCCGCCTTCACCTCCACCACCTCCGTGTTTGAGTTTATTCCTCTGTTTGCAGTTTAGCATGATGCCCAGTCCACCTACCTTGTCATCCACCTGCCGCGATCTCCTGTTGTAAGGTGGCTCATAATTGCCACCCCGCGTCCCTGTACTACCTTCTCGTCTCATCATATTAACCACCCCGATCGGGGGGGTGGTGTAATGTTATTGTTGACACCATTTGTATTGGACATTAAACATTATGGAAAACACCACTAATACATATGTAACTTAGGCAAGATAGAATCCAAAGAAAAGTGATCACTCATTATAGTCCCATGGAAAAGAGATTTGTTGTTGATGACATCAAGTGGTATCAAAGTACCAAGAAATCAGGGGTAGAATGAGATGCTGAGTCAAATGAATATGGGCTTTAACAAGTTATTGAATAAATTTCAAAACGAGAAATATATGCTTACCAAGTGAAACTAGACATATGTGGAAGGAATGGAAATGGTACAGATAGCTAAAGGGACAAGAGATCAAAGTAGATTAAACACTTGGTGAAGGCACACAAGACTTTGAGATGTAGATTAAGGGAATAGAGAGTATGTGAAGAATTGGATAAAAGTTTGGTAAGTAATTCATGCGTACTGAAGGTAACTTTGGAAAGGTAAATTATTGGTTGTAGATAAGAATTAAGAGCTAGTAAAGCAAGTTGAAGTCAATAATAAGGATTTTGCAGCAAAAAGCTCACAGAAAGGGAAGAAGATAAAATTTGATCAAGCCTGAGAGGTAATGTAAATGTTTTTAATTTTTTAATTAAAAATCTAATAAGAGATATGTTTGCAAGGTAAAATTGATAGAGATATGCATGTGTGTCCTGACACATAAATAATAACAGAGAAGAAGGAGAAGAATGGAAAAAATTCCTTACAAAAAAGGAGTTGTAAAAAAATTCTAACTATTGTTGGAAGGAAGGAGGAGAGCGAGATCTCTCAAGAGAGCGTGAGTGGAAGTGTCGAGGACTAAATGAGAAAAGTAATCTCAAAAGGTTCCAGATAAGAGAACCAATGATACCAAAAGGTCAATTTTAGTAGAGAAGCTTGGTGAGGTATTTTATAGCAAGGTGAAAAAGACTTGTTACTATAGAGGCTACATGTAGCTCATAATGAGAATGGAGGATCTCACAAGAATGATGATGATTATGGATTGTCCAGTGTGATGATGAAGTTGCTACTAAAGAGACTTACAAAGGATAATATATGTGAATGGAAAATTGAAGAAGGTAAAATGACCTATAGTGAAATTGTATGCGAGGAAATTGATGAACGGATTGAAAGTTTGGTTAAAGACAAAGGACAAGTTTAATAAAATTTCATATGGATAGATATTCATGAATAAGGAAGAAGGAGTTCACATTTGTGAACCAAAGCAGGGATAAATTTTTGGAGGATATGATGAGGAAGATAAGAGACATAATGAGTGTCTAATAGAGTACTTTAGGGGTGCTAAATTGAAGCATTGAGAGAGGATGTGTTAAGCATCTACAGAGACTCAAAAGTCTCATGATTTTGAAACTAAGAATTTATGTGTGAATGCAAGTTGTACAAGTAATGAATATGAACAATTTATGATAGCTATCATGGAGGAAGATGAAGAATTTTCTAATTAATGCATAATAGAACATTGAAAAAGGAGTTTCCAACATATGGAATAAAAGATAACAGCCTTATGATAGAAGAAGGAAATTTAGATCTCGAAAAGGGTTGAAATTTATAGAAGAATGGCTAGCAAAGCACAACATTGATGAGTATGGTACAAAGGTTGTAGATATATTTCAATTCAAGGATCATATGATAATGTCGAACAACATTGTCATAGCTGAAGGTATTGCAGATCTAATTGATGGAAAAGATAAGGGTGCATCAAAGATGCATAATCAACATGCATAATTGGAATTCAAGGACCAATTCAATGCTTACAAAGAGACAAAAAAATATAGTAAGGAGGACAAGCAATTTGTGTTGGCAAACATTCCTCTGAATAAGAATGAATCTAAGGAGTGTCATACACAAAGTATATGTTGTAACATATACTTTTATATACATGTGAATAAAGTAGCAAGAATTCTAGAAATGAAAATTAGTCTTTCATAAAGTGGCAATGGAGAAGACCAATAAGCACATTAATTGCTTATGATGTAGTACATGTGGAGGAGGATGTACAAGTTGCAAGCAATGAGTTTGAAGTGATGATGACCAAGGAGCATGTAAGAAATACGAAGAGGAAACTACAATTGGAAGGTATGAGTTAGTCATTGCAAGTTTTTCCATTCAATAAAAGGCTACCAACATCTAAAGTTGAAATTATTGTTAGACAAAATATGGGAAAAGTGATCAGATTTAGAAAATAATTTAGCATCTTACAAATTTGTAAAGAAAAGTACGAAGGTAGAAAAAGAGTTTTCATAACTCTTCCCCATCGAGGAATTATTGAGATGATATCAACTGAATGGAAGCTTAACATTCATTCGAAGTAGTATGGTTTGTCAGAAGGTGAACATCCCAAAAAAGGTAAGGATAATAGAATTTATGGTAATATAGAAATATGGAGCAAATAATATGATTTCAGAATCGAAGAAAGATTAATTTCTTTTGGAGTTGGGAGGAGGCCATTGAAATTGGATGGGAAATATGGAGATGAAGAGATGAATGCCCTACAGAGTTACATGCATCATAGATATGGAAAATTCACTATAGTATTTTGGATTGATGAGCAACTAAAACTCAATAAAAGAAGCATGGAGTGGAATTTTAAAGTATTGGAAGATACTTGTACAAGCTGAAGATGTTGAATGGAGATGAAACATTTGAAGAAATGATGATGAACATGACTTTTTTTATGTAGAAAGATACAACAAAAAATGGACATCAATAGTTGTAAGCACCATCAAAATACAACTGTATATTGAGTTGGAGGATTATTACCATGCCTAAGGAAGATACCCAATTGGAGACATTGTGGGATGAAGAAGACAATTGACAACAAAGTGGAGTCAATTAAGAGAGATCAAATCAAAAAAACAAGTGGATAACAAAAAAACCAAGTTCAGAATCTAGGAGGAAGAGAAGATGCATTAGATGCACTTGAAACAATTAAATCTCAGACTATGGAATGGGAGCTACAACAAAAGAATATGGAAGAAATGAAGAAGATATAGGATTATGTGCATGGAGGAGTGGAAAAAATCATGAAGAGGAGTCCATGAAATCTGTATACCCTAGGAGTCTGATGCAGGAGCATCTTCCATAGGTTAAACTTGTCATTGACCTCAAAGTGGGGTCTTGTAAATTTACTAAAGGAAATGAGTTCCCTTAATCAAAATTTGTATAATTTAGGATAATTAACGAGAGTAGGAAGTTGGATTCCTCATTTTCATGAAATTGTAGTTTTATTATTTTTCTAAGTTTGTATTAGTTCTAGAAGGGAATTTAGAGTTGTTACAAAGGTTTAATGAGTTGGCATTTCTTTTCCATGTAATTAAACCAATATGATATTTTGGAGGGTATGTTAGATAATTTAGATAAATTAGGAGTTTTTTTTTGTTTTTGTTTTTGTTTTTGTTTTTTTTTGTTTTGTTTTGTTTTTTTAATTCCGTAAATCAAAGAGTACAAATGTATATTTATATATAATTGTAGTTTTGTTTTTTTTCTTCTGACTTTGTATTTGTTCCAGAAGGGAATATAGAGTTTTTTACAAAGGTTTAATGAGTTGGCATTTAGTTTCCATGTAATTACACCAATATGATATTTTAGAGGGTATGTTAGATAATGTAGATAAATTAGGAGCATGCTTGAATTTCATAAATCAAAGAGTACAAATGTATATTTATATAAACATGTAATTCTTGGAGTATGAGAAGGGGTTAGATAGAGAGGGAATAATTTCAAGAAGAGTTTCTTAGCTCTACATTCAAGAAAAATGTGAAAACTACGTTGAGATTAAATATGGAAGTTGATGTTTGAAGATATAATACTCTATTTTAAGCATGGAATTAATGTCTAGAAATCTGGTACCAAGTTGTGTTACAATGGTGGAAATTGGTTTAAATCAAACTAATCAATAAAACTATGTAATCCAAGGGTTGAACGCTGAACAATGTGTTGGGTCGTGGAAAAGGTATGTTTTTCCTCTTCATTTACTTGATTAATCATATGGTTTTCATGAATTTTCTCTCATTTTAACATATTCTCGAAGAAAGACTATGAAAAAAGAATAAAGAGAAGTGTTGAACAAGTTACATGTTTTTAGCATTAAAAGCCTAAGATTTTGCTCATTTATGCGTAGGATGACTGGATTGGACAATTGTTGTTCCTTTGGATAAGACAACAACGCCAAGAAAGGAAGATGTCGTTATTCCAGCTGCGCGGGTCAAGCTAAAGGTAGGATGAAAAACACATAATTTATGTGGAAAATCCGATTATTCAGTCAAGCAATCTTGAGGATCTTTCGATCCTCGGGATCAACTCTAGTTTTGCTAGAATTTCATAGATAATATATAACGCTAGTATATGAAAAAGAACCGTAAATTTTGTAATCATTATTAATTTCTAGCAAGACTGTGAATGCAGATTCAACCTTAAAGGTTGGAGTGATTTTGTAATTTTATTTTTGAAAGTTAATGAAAAACTTAGAGTTTCACATTAAATCTGTGTATTGAGCTTCTATAAAAGTTCCTTCTAAAGGCTTTAGGCCCAGTCGCTGGAATATCTACTGCTCATTTGTATTATGTTGATTACTCTTTACTGTTAAGATCTATATTGTTGTTCCTTCTACAGGTTGAGATAGATTAAGTTTTATATCTCGGTTAATGTCGTTTTTATAATTCATGGTGAAGTAAGTCTTGTATTTGATTGTTGTTTTCTCTCCATATTTTCTTTCTGCAATTACTTCTAGATTTGGATGCTCTTTGTGATTAGCATGATTTGATTAGTTTCCTTTAATATGTGTGGATTCAATTATTCAATTTGATTTCCTTTTGGAATTTAGAATATTAGGTTGAGATCTTTGTCTGAAAGTAGTTTGCAATTGATTTATCTTTCCAATTTCGAACCATAGAATAATTTATGTTTTGCATTTGAATTTCTCGAGTCAATAAGCTGTTGAGGAATTGTTTATTTCTGCAATGATTATTTAGGATTTAGGATTAATTACCTGCATCCCAATCTCTGATTGTTATCGCACAGACAATGCTCACAACCTTGAAATAGAAAGACGAATCCCAGGTTGACATATTAATGTAGGATTAAGATTGATTTATAAAGTCATCTTAGTGCACCAACATTTTGGCGCCGTTGCTGGGGAGGTTGTTAGGATAATAGTTAATTTGTATATATGAAGACAATTGGGTATTGAAAGCGGGAGGTAATAACCTACGTACACAACAAGAAAAAATCTTATTCCTAGTGCCCGCTCTCAGTAGATACACAGAGTTTGTGTAGGTATGATTGACTAGGAAAAGAAAGACACCAATAGATCAGAAATCAGTACCAAAAACCACCAAAGCCCAAGGATCGACAACCCTTGGGAGATTGACCTTTATAGATGAAATAATTCAGATAGATGAATCTAAGGCGTCAGTAGGACCCTAGATAATATCTGGAAAGGGCTCTACTTTGGTCCCTCAAGCAGTAGAATCACCAACTACAGCTTACGCCAAGATCCATAGCAAACTTGAAGGATCTAAGCAGAGTTTTCAAAATACAAATAATCTACACTCTAGTTCTTTACAAGAGGGAAAGTTGTGTAATTTGTAAGGAGAGGGATAAAGTAGTGGAGCTACTAAAGCAAACCCATAACCATCTGAATTAGGACCTCTTGTGACCCTAACTAAAAAAGAAGTACCTAATATCCCAGATCTGAGTAGTGCAGTAAAGCCCCTTTGAACTTTGAATATTCCATCCGCCCAGATAAAACCCCCTGACCAAGAAATCCCTAAAGATTATTGGCACATCTTTGATCAATTGGCGAATTAACCACCTCAAGGTCAGACCTCGACGTTGGAATACCCTATTATCGACACAGTAGACAGATGCCCCGATGAAGGAAATTCTTTTACAAAAAATCCCAACCTTTCACGGGATGACCTCATAGGATCCATATGCTTTTCTATTTGAGTTTGAAGTCTTGTGCAGAGGATATGACTACACCACTGATCCTCATAAATTGAAGTTGTTCCCCTCTGCCTTAAAGGGAGCAACTTTGTGATGGTTTATGGGTTTAGGTGGAAGTACCATTAACTCCTAGGATGACATGAAGAAAGCTTTTCTCATCAAGTACCAGGACTACTGTAGGACTAGGGATCTAAAGGATGAAATTTCTAGAATGTCCTCGAAGGACAATGAAAACTTAGAAGAATATGTTGAACGGGTTCAATATAATTTCCAGAGATCCCCCCACGCCACATTACCAAAAGTGGTCTCGAAATCTATTTTGATAAAGGGAATGAGAGAAGAGTGGGTAGAAACTTTAAATTTAATGGGGAAAGGTGACATTTATCAAGAGGAATATGACGAAATTGTTTGATTTTGTATCAGGTGTTCACAGGGTAGTACACGCATAAGACTAGGAGGGTGAGATCCATGATTAGAGGAAGAAGACCTCCCAACGGAGGCATGACGAGAATGAATATTAGCAACCTCTTGGAATATTCAAGACATATATCCTGGGCATGCTGAATACATAGTTAGACGTCTTACATGCCAAACAAAGACAAGCTAAGGCAGAACAAACACTAGCTATATTATTTCCACGCTGCCAAAAGAAGCACAGTCAAAGAGAATGTCCTTTGGACATGATTCATACGTGCTCTATATGCACCAAGGACCATGCAATAGATCAATTTCAGCCACTTACCAAATTAAAAGTAGTGTTCAAATAAGACGAGGAAGGAAGATAACCGACATACTTAATGGCTTAACGTCGACAACGGAAAGCACGACCCTCAGGTATGCCACAAGACCCTTATTTGTTATTTCCTACACAATATAATCAATAGAAAAATCCTAGAACAACATGGCAAGGTCAACCACCCTTCTCTACCTGGAAATCCCAACAGTATTCCATGTAACCCTGGCCAAACCATCTCTTCCCAAGAGCTAGCTGGCCAAATTCAAAATGCTCTGCCCCCTTCTGGAAAAATTCAATTAGTAATCCTTACCCTTAAAAGTAGGATGCTTCCACCTCATAGAACTTGAATTGGTCTCAAAACTGGCAGCGCCATATGGGGATGACCAATCTACCCATGGGAATGGGTTCTCAATGTCAGACCACATTGCCAGGTCCATTCTAGATCCCTCAACCTTCAGCACGCCCCTAATTGCCAACTCAACCAAATCTGAATCCTAATAATAGACCAGCTCAATATGTACATATTCTTAAGAATTCGGATAATGAAACAAAACCAGTAGAATGCAATGAGCTTCGGCTAAGGTTAGGGCGCATTATTACTACAAAATAAAATAAAGAGACTGAAAACAAAAAACAACCTGCAATAAATCCTTCGACTGTGATTACCATGGAAATAAAACAGGGAGAAGATATAGTTGAGCAGCAGAATCCCGATAAAATTATAATTTCTTCTCCCCCATTCCATGAGAGACTAGTGATAGCTAAACCTACTATTTATCCCGATTTTGATATCTTGAGGGAATTGAAAATTTTGTGTATAAAGATTCCGCTCCTCCAGGACATACAGGACATCTCAATTTATGCAAAGACAATTAAGGAATTATGTGGGAAGAATCCTGGGAGGAAACTAAAAAATACACCAATAGTACATGTGGTAGGAACTTTATCTGATATGTTTTTGGGTAAACAAGCACCATTTAAATATCAAGACCCATGAAATCCTGTAGTAACAATTCAGATACAAGGTTGCACCTTTCCAAACACACTAGTAGATCTTGGGGTAGCCATTAATATTCTGACTACTAAAACCTGCAGGGTTCTGGGCATTACAGCTTTAGAACCCACCTCAACCTTATTAGAACTTGCTGACAGATCAATAATTAAACCTAAAGGAACCTTACAGGATGTGATTGTCTCTATCGACTCCTGGGAATATCCTGTGGACTTTCTAGTCATCAACCCAAGAAGTAGGCTAGATGGACATCCTTTGATATTGGGTCAACCTTGGTTAGAAACCACAAATTCTTATATAGGATGTCATGCAAGAAGCATGACTATCACTCAAGGAAATGCTGTGAAGAATCTTGTTTTGTATCCCCTAGCTAAACCAAGTCTTCCTATTGTAAATACTCATTTACACCCACCTAGATACTTGGAAGAAAACATACACTCTCCTCTCGCACTGGAAGAAGCACTTTAATTTAAGAATCAAACAGAAGATGATGTGATTAACAACTTCATTAATAGACCAGTTACCATGAATAATTCGACATGCCAAGTGTTAAAGGCCATCCTCAATAATGAAGCACAAGGAGATCCCTTGAGGGATGCAGACGATCAACATATACCCACAACTGATGTTTATAACAGCAAACCAATTTAGATTGAACCAGGTAAAATGCTTAACATTAACGGTAACCTAGACAGTCATCAACAACAAAGACTTATTCAGGTTCTTCGGAAATATCTTTTTTTTTCCTGGGAATACTCAGACATGAAAGGTATATATCCTTAGCTGTGTACCCATCATATTTACATTGAGAAGGACACTCACACCATCTGGAAGCCTTAGAGGAGGTTGAATCGCCACCTCAGGGAAATTGTAAAAGAGGAATTGCAAAAGTTGTTGGATGTAAAATTTATTTATTCTATCTCAGATAGTCAGTGGGTCTCCCCATTGGTAGTCGTTCCCAAGAAAAATGGGAAATGACGAATTTACATGGACTACAGAGAATTGAATAGATCCACCCAAAAGGACCATTTCCCTCAGGGAAAATTTTAAGAACCCCCCCTAAATTTACATGTATAATAAATGGGTGAATCTCCATGGTATATAGGAAAAATGGAAGGCGATTTTATCAATAATATGATATGTATATATAATTTTTTGGCGAATCTCTCACCAAGCATGGCGAATATATCTTGTGTTTATTGAATACACAGATGAAATCATTGCATTTCTTTAAAATATCTTTTGAAATCAAAATTACCGAAATTACATATCGATAACCTAGTGGGGGTAGGATAAAATTCACCCGTGCCATTCACAGAAAGCATGAGAAAAAACCTAATACTATATATAAAACCAAGAAAAATTCAAATTCATCACTTCTAGGCACCTCGTAACCACCCTGCCAATACACAAGTATGTTCCTGTTTGCAATTAGAAAAATTACCCAAATTACAATCTATTTACTCTAGCATATGTTGGAAAGTTATAGAAGGATGATTAGTGCAATCAATCCATTCCTTTTAGTCCTGGATTTGTTTCAGTTTAAAGCAGAAGTATACAAATATACTTGTCCAATGTCTATGCGTTAACCATTCACCTTAAGATGTTTTTATAATATAATTTCCAAAGTCTATTTAATATCTTCATTATCATAAAAACCAACCTATATCCATCTTAACTCCACATCTACCACTCTTAGGGGGATGAAATCTATTTATCCCTCTGAGCACTTGGTAGACCCAAAATTAAGATGGATCTAAGATGATAGAATTTCCCCTTTAAATAGTCTATGCTCACATGAATACCATGGTTTTACCATGGGTCAATACCATGGGTTATCATAAACGTGGAGCTTAAAAATTACTATTAGTAATTTATAAAAATTAATAAAATTAATAGTTGATTTTTATTTTATTTTTTATTTTAACCAAGCTAAAATGTTTAACATACATTAAATTACAACGTCCATTTTTAATCTTGATCGGATCAAATATTTTTTCACTCTATGCTAGTTTGCATATCACCATATTTGATACCTCTCGCGGGTTAGTAGATCCAGAGTAAAGATGGATCTATGCTGGTTTAATTCCCCCATTTAAATAGGCTACATTCTAGGTGAATACCATGGGTCAATACCATGTGCCATTATGGTGAATACCATGGGTCAATACCATGTGCTATTTTTATTTTTATTAATACTAATATTAGGGTTAATAATGTTTTTTTGCATGGTATTAATAACAATCTAGTCCATGGTATTTGTCCCATAGTATTTTGCCCATAGGTTTCACCTAAATATAACACATTTTTTGAGTGTTCGTAAATATAAGGTGACTTATGGAGTAAATATAAAAAAATGTTTTATTTGTTTACCATACCTCTCATTTATTTATATTTTTATTATTTTACCATACCTCTTTTACAAATATGGTATTTGGCCCATAGGATTCACTTAAATAAAACCTCTTTCTTGAGCCTTCATAAATAGAATGAGGGTTATGGACTAAATATAAAAAAAGGTTTTATTTATTTATCACGTGTCTAGTTTATTTATATTTTTATTTATTTACCATACCTTTTGAGTAAGTATAAAAAGACGTTTTATTTATTTACCATACCTTCACTTTACTTATATTTTTATTTGTTTACACCCTTGCATGTATATAAGGTGACTTATGGAGTAAATATAAAAAATGTTTTATTTATTTACCATACCTCTCATTTATTTATATTTTTATTAATTTACCATACCTCTTTTATAAATATGGTATTTGGGCCTTTGGCCCATAGGATTCACTTAAATAAAACCTATTCTTGAAAATGGGCGAATGGATTCACTTAAATAAAACCTATTCTTGAAAATGGGCGAATGGAAGGTTGTAACTCCTAATTTCAAGGGCTAAATTTACCTTTTTTACCCTCTCCCTTAAAATAAGGTGGGCTATTTGAGGTGATTTGTAAAAATGTACTATGATACAAAATATTCGCCCACTAAAAATTTAAAACCCCTTAATTTCGCCAAAGGGCAAACATTCGCCCCTAAAATTTTCTATGATTTCCCTCTTCCTTTTATTGATGAAGTTCTTAATTCTCTAGTAGGGAAAGTTCTTTTCCTTCCTTGATGGCCTTAGCAGCTATAATCAGATTCAAATTGCCCCTGAAAACAAGGATAACACTACGTTTACCTGCCCTTGGGGTATGTTTGCATACAGAGTTTTTCCCTTTGGTTTATGCAATGCCACAACCACATTTCAGAGAGCAATATTGAGCATTTTTTCCGATCTGATTGATGAAGGACTTGAAATTTATATGGACGATTTTACCCCCTATGGAAGTGACTTTGAGCAGGGTTTACAAAATCTGGAAAAGGTACTTGAACGATGCATTGCTACCAGGTTATGCTTAAGCAATGTAAAGTGTCACATGATGATGACCGAAGGTGTGGTTCTGGGACACTACATCTCTGCGGCTGGAATACAGGTAGATCTAGTGAAAATAGAGGTAATTCTTGCACTACCCACACCCTGCACACAGACTGAGGTATGTAGTTTCATTGGATATGCAGGGTACTACCGCAGATTTATTGAAAACTTTTCAAAAATTGTTGCACCTTTATATGTCTTAACAGGTAATGTTGAATTTAACTGGTCTGACAAATGTGACATTGCCTTTGCAGATCTAAAGAAATTGATTTCAACCACACCAGTATTACGAGGACCAAATTGGGAGTTACCTTTCCATATCTCTACAGACACATCAGACACAACTATAGGTGTTGTACTTGGACAAGAAGAGGACAGGAAGCCCTACGCTATCTATTATATTAGCAAAAATCTTACCCCTGCTGAGTTAAATTATACAGTAATAGAAAAAGAAATTTTGGCTATTATACATGCTATCAATAAGTTTAGACATTATATAACATGCTATCCAATGTTCCTATATAATAAGCACTCTGCTATTAGGTACTTGTCCAACAAGCCAATCACTATGGGGTGAGTAAGTTGATGGCTGTTGTTACTGCAGGAGTTCAATATTACCATAAAGGATCGACCAGGAAAATAAAATCCCATTTCAGACTTCCTATCTCAGGTGCCTAAGATTAATCATCCGTTATCACTAGATGATTAGTTTCCAGATGATCACTTGTTCGCTGTAACGATTAAAGCACCTTGGTATGTAGATATAGCGAATTATTTAGTAGTCGAGAAGTTACCAACGCACCTATCACCCAAGGAAAGGAAGCTTATTTTCCAACGCAGCGCCCGATTTTCATGGATTGGCGGTTATATTTTCAACACTGGATTCGACTTACAAATTTGAAGGTCTATTCGATAAGATGAGGTCTATGATATCCTGAAGACCTGTCACGACGAGTCCTGTGGCAGAAATTTTGTAGATCTTAGAACCAGCCATAAAATCCTTCAGATGGGCTATTACTGGCCCACCATATTAAAAGATGCCAAGAAATATGTTCAAGCTTGTCACAGTTTCTAGAGGATGGGCCATCCTGGCCAGGCTAACAAGATGCCATTGCAGTCGCAGTTGGTGGTGGAACCCTTTGAAAGATGGGCACTTGACTTTGTTGGGCCCTTTAATCCACCATCAAATCAAAAGGTCTATATACTAGTTGCCAAAGACTATGTGACTAAATGGGAAAAAACAATAGCGTTTCCATATGCCATAGAAGAAACAATGTTTAATTTCATTTTTGAATTGTTCGTACGACATGGCTTATGAAGGGAGGTAATAACCAATGGAGGATCGCAGCTTATAGGAAATAAAATTTTGACCACTTTGTGAAATCATCATATCAAACATCGAGTTACCTCTCCATATCACCCACAAGAAAATGGACAGGTAGAAATCACCAACATGGTCCTAGAAGCAATCTTGACTAAGACAGTCTCCACGAATTGACGGAACTGGGCCGCTAAACTTCCAGAGGCCTTGTGGGCCTATCGCACAACATGGCACAATACTATTGGGTACTCCCCTTACCAACTTGTTTTTGGCAAAGAACCGATCTTCCCCATAGAATTTGAGATAAAGACTCCCAGGAAAGCCTAGGAGGTTGGACTGGATCTTATAGAGGCCCAAACACATCAACTTCAACAATTAAATGAACTAGATGAAGCATGCTTACTTGCCCTACAACGTACAACAATTCTTCAACAGTAAAAGGGCCAAGTGGAATGATAGGCTTATTAAAAAGAAATAATTTCAAAAAGGTGATTGGGAACTCCTCTATGATTCCAGATTCCATGATTTTCCAGGGAAGATACAAACAAGGTGGCTTAACCATTATGATATTCAAGAAGTGCATAATAATGACACCATAACTTTAATCACCATTGATGAGCCTAGTGCTCCATTTCTAGTGAATGGACATCGATTGCAACTTTATCACCAGCCACTCACAAAGGAGTCTTTCTATCAATAGGTAAGTAATGATCCTACTCTCCAAATCATAGCTGCAGGGGATGGTAACCCGACAGCTTCATTTCCATAAAAAAAATTGTTTTCTTTCCATATTGTAAATAATGTACATATTTTCCTTGAAGATGGTTGAGAAATTTTATTTTTCTTTCTCCTCTTATTTAACATGTTGGAATTTTTATACAGACATTGTTTTATAATCGATCGTTTTTCTCTCCTTGAATCATAGTTGATGTTCCCTTTTCGAAGATGCAGTTAGTGTTCCCTTCTCAAAGAAACAATTTTTCCGTTTGCGAAGAAAATGTTGTTGTTCCCTTTTAGAAGAAACAATTGCTATTCCCTTTTCAAAGATAGAGTTACTATTCCATTCTTGAAGAAACAATTGTTGTTTCCTTTTCGAAGAAACAATTGTTATTCCCTTTTCAAAGGAGCATCTATTGTTCCCTTTTTGAAGGAACAACTACTGTTCCCTTTTCGAAGGAGTAATTTTTATTCCCTCTTCGAAAAAATAATTGTTGTTCCCTTTTCGAAAGAGTAGTTGCTATCCCCTCTTCGAATGAAACATTTGATGTCCCCTTTGTCAAAAGAACAATTGCTGATCCATCACCATGAATGATTGTTGTTCCCATTACCATTATTACATGCCAGTCATTCCTCTTGGCTATGAGTTCGATCTAAATCATTAAAAGCAGTAATCTTTAGATCATCATGATTTTTAGCCTTTTGGTGAATTTTTTTTTTTTAAATTTGGCATGCTCTATCTATGAATATACCTGTTTATGAATATTTTTTCAGATACATTATAAATTGTTCATGATTTATCCCCACCATACTAATTTTTCTCTTATACACATTCAAATGGTGGTTCCCTTCACAAATATGATGAAGAATCTAAGGCATATTTTTCTTGGCATTTTTTTTACTTCTTACACGATCCCTGACTCTTAAGGAGTTGATGATCCTCCCTTAACTTCTAAAAAAAAAAGAAGAAAGAGAAGGAAGAAACAAAAACAAAATAAATTTAGAAATATATTAAGCTAATTGTTTCTCAAAAAGGGATAAGGGGTCTCATCACGAGCTAGCCTACCACGATCATAGGAAACTAACATAAGTGACATTCCCATTATGGCTACCACATGAGGGTAAAGGCCTTGTGACACTAAAATGTCAAAGGACAGGGGGTCTCATCGTGAGATGGTCTGTTCACTTTGTTATGATTCGGTGAGTGGCATTGTTACTATATAGTCATCATGCCAAAACAATGTCCTTTTTGAAGGAAATCATTTTCTATAAGTTAGGGATACTACCTCATTTGTGGGTTAAAAGGCAACCCTATCGAGGCTATGGATGCCTGCTGGCAGCAATGGCTCTACCTATGGTATTGAAGTATACTTTGAAGTTGCCAAACTCTTACTATGTCCTTAGTTCTTCTTTATTAAATAAAAAGGGAGAAAACACCTTTGATTAGTGATTATATCTTTAATAACTCATATGGGTGGCATATTTATATTACATGAACCACGTCAGCATTATCCGACATCAACAGTAATAAATTTAAAACAACGCTTCGTCAGATTTCATCGCACATACTCCAAAAGGAAAATCTCTTTCCATGATGTATATTTCGTACACTTTATTTCTCATGATCTCTTCTGACTAATCATATGGTTGTGCATTCATTACATTAATTCTTTCTAGATCACAACTCTGACCATTTTTTGTTGTATTAATGATGTTGCATGCCTTTTCCCTTCCACATGCTTCAAAGGTCGCGGTCACCCTTTTTCTCATTAAAGGGGGACGATCATACATTATGATGATGTGAAAGCACACGATTAATGAACATCCGCCATACCTGTCGATGTGATAGGATATTATTACTAAGAGTCTGTATTTAGTTTTTGTTCCTTATACTCCTGCATGTAGCTTAACGTATGCTGTTTCATTACAAGAATTGTGGGACTCAATAGTGCATGCAGGTTTGCATTTGTTCTCAGGAAAATAACAGGTATGGGTGGCACCTCTATTTGCAATGAGCCTACACTATTAAAAATCACCACGCAAGCCCGAGATATTCTAGAACGTGTAGGATGGGCACAATATCTTGCTCGGCTACAGGGGTTTAATGATGATATCGCTCTAGAATTCTTGCAGAATCTACAAAATGAGAGCACAACTGTTAAAGGTAGTACCATAGCAGTAACTGAAGCCATTTTGGCAAAAGTCACAGGCCTCCCTACAGAAGGCATAAAATGGGTAGAAAAGCACACAACACTCCACAAAGTTGTAGAATTATTCAAAGATCCTGGTGAGGAATTAGTTTGGAAAGGCAAAGGTCTTTGTCCTGCATCTCTGAGCAAGCCATGGCGCGAATTGGCAAAGGTCATCTAGAAATACATCACATGCGACAACCACCATGACGTGGTAAGGCCTCAACACCTTAAACTGTTTGCAGTATTAATAAAAAAGATAGTAATCATTTTTCCATTCTTCCTGAACTCGTTATTACATGAAATTGCTAATAGAGTGAGGAAATCCAAAAACCCATAGGCTACAGTTAGTCATCATGGTTTGATAAAATTGATAGTCACCAAGGAACTAAATCAGTTGCAGCTAACCTGGGACAATTTTATAAGCTCTAATGTACCACCCCTAGAAGGAATTCCTGAAAATGCCCAGCCAGAGGAAGAACATCAGACTACAGAGGTACAAGCCCCAAAAAGGAGACGAAAAAGGAAAGCCCTTGTCTTGACATCCATTCCTGTTAAACGAAGATGGTTTGAGTGAATAATCCAACGGAGAAGCATTAATGTAGCCACAGATGAGGTGAGATCACCCCACGGATCCCCTGATAGCCAACGAGTTGATTTTCCTCAGGATTATGAAGAAGAAGCGGCTCGGGTCTTGGAAAATTTGGGAACCCTTTTTGAGGAGATAGGTCAATATGAGAATCCACAAGAACAAGTCCCTACTCCTATCCCTTCTACTTCTCCTCATAGTTCTCACCACACAAATACATTAACTTCTTCCAGAAATGACAAGGATACATAGGAATTAGAAGGATTTTTTTTTTTTTGCAACTGAAACCTAGGAGACTGAAGCTAATTCACGAGATACAACCTCACTTGAACAAAACCCTGATAATTTTGAGGAGCCTGAAGCTAATTCTGGAGATACAACCTCACTTGAACAAAAATCTGACAATGTTGAGGAGCTTGAATCTAATTTTGGAGATACAATCTTACTTGAACAATGATTAATTTCCTTTTTGAACTGTTCGTACGATATGGCTTACGAAGGGAGGTAATAACCAATGGAGGACCACAGTTTACAGGAAATAAAATTTTGACCACTTTGAGAAATCATCATATCAAACATCGAGTTACCTCTCCATATCACCCACAGGAAAATGGACAGGTAGAATTCACCAACATGGTCCTAGAAGCAATCTTGACTAAGACAATCTCGACGAATTGATGGAACTAGGCCGCTAAACTTCTAGAGGCCTTGCGGGCCTATTGCACAACATGGCACAATACTATTGGGTACTCCCCTTACCAACTTGTTTTTGGTTTAGAACCAATCTTCCCCATAGAATTTGAGATAAATACTCTTAGGAAAACCCAGGAGGTTGGACTGGATCTTACAGAGGCCCAAACACATCAACTTCAACAATTAAATGAACTAGATGAAGCGTGCTTACTTGTTCTGCAACGTACAACAATTCTTCAACAACAAAAGGGCCAAGTGGAATGATAGGCTTATTAAAAAGAAATAATTTCAAAAAGGTGATTGGGCACTCCTCTATGATTCCAGATTCCATGATTTTCCAGGGAAGCTACAGACAAGGTGGCTCAACCCTTATGATATTCAAGAAGTGCATAATAATGACACCATAACTTTAATCACCATTGATGGGCCTGGTGCTCCCTTTCTAGTGAATGAACATTGATTGTGACTTTATCACTCGCCACTCACAAAGGAGTCTCTCTATCAATAGGTAAGTAATGATCCTACTCTCCAAATCATAGTTGTAGGGGATGGTAACCCGACAACTTCATTTCCATAAAAAAATTGTTTTCTTTCCATATTGTAAATAATGTACATATTTTCCTTGAATATGGTTGAGACATTGTTTTATAATCGATCATTTTTCTCTCCTTAAGTCATAGTTGATGTTCCCTTTCCGAAGATACAATTAGTGTTCCCTTCTCAAAGAAACAATTGTTGTTCCCTTCTCAAGAAACAATTGTTCCCTTTGTGAAGAAAATGTTGTTGTTCCCTTTTAGAAGAAACAATTGTTATTCCCTTTTCAAAGATACAGTTACTGTTCCCTTCTCAAAGAAACAATTTTTGTTTCCTTTTCAAAGAAACAGTTGTTGTTCCCTTTTTGAAGGAACATCTATTGTTCCCTTTTTGAAGGAACACCTACTATTCCATTTTCGAAGGAGTAGTTGTTGTTCCCTCTTTGAAAAAATAATTGTTGTTCCCTTTTCGAAAGAGCAGTTGCTATCCCCTCTTCGAATGAAACATTTGATGTTCCCTTTGTCGAAAGAATAATTGCTGATCCATCGCCATGAATGATTGTTTTTCCTGTTACCATTATTAGATGCCAGTCATTCCTTTTGGCTATGAGTTCGATCTAAATCCTTAAAAGCAGTAATCTTTAAATCATCATGATTTTTAGCCTTCTGGTGAATATTTTTTTTTAAAAATTTGGCATGCTCTATCTATGAATATACCTGCTTATGTATATTTTTTCAGATACATTATAAATTGTTCATGATTTATCCCCACCATACTAATTTTTCTCTTATTACACATTCAAATGGTGGTTCCCTTCACAAATATGATGAAGAATCTAAGGCATATTTTTCTTGGCATTTTTTTTTACTTCTTACACCATCCCTGACTCTTAAGGAGTTGATGATCCTCCCTTAACTTCTAAAAAAAAAAAGAAGAAAGAGAAGGAAGAAACAAAAAATAAATAAATTTGGAAATATATTAAGCTAATTGTTTCTTAAAAAGGGATAGGGGGTCTCATCATGAGCCAGCCTACCACGATCATAGGAAATTAACATAAGTGGCATTCCCATTATGGCTACCACACCAGGGTAATGGCCTTGTGACACTAAAATGTCAAAGGACAGGAGGTCTCATCATGAGCTGGTCTGTTCACTTTGTTATGATCCAGTGAGTGGCATTGTTACTATCTGGTCATCATGCCAGAACAATGTCCTTTTTGAAGGAAATCATTTTTTATAAGTTAGGGATACTGGCTCATTTGTGGGTTAAAAGGAAACCCTATCAAGGCTATGGATGCCTGCTGGCAACAATGGTTTTGCCTATGGTATTGAAATATACTTTGAAGTTGCCAAAATATGTCCTTAGTTCTTCTTTGTTAAATAAAAAGGGAGAAAACACCTTTGATTAGTGCTTATATCTTTAATAACTCGTATGGGTGGCATATTTATATTACATGAACCACATCAGCATTATCCGATCATCCGACATCAGCAGTAATAAATTTAAAACAACGCTTCGTCAGATTTTGTCGCACATACTCCAAAAGGAAAATCTCTTTCCATGATGTATATTTTGTATGCTTTATTTCTCATGATCTCTTCTGACCAATCATATGGTTGTGCATTCATTACATTAATTCTTTCTAGATGATGCCTCTGACCATTTTTTGTTGTATTAGTGATGTCGGATGCCTTTTCCCGTCCACATGCTTCAAAGGCGCGGTCACTCTTTTTCTCATTTAGAAGGGGGACGATCATACATATGATGATGTGAAAGCGCACGATTAACGAACATCCGAAATACCTGTCGATGTGATAGCATATTATTACTAAGAGTCTGTCTTTAGTTGTCTGTTCCTTATACTCCTTCATGTAGCTTAACGTATGCTATTTCATTACAAGAATTGTGGGACTCAATAGTGCATGCAGGTTTGCATCTGTTCTCAGGAAAATAGCAGGTATGGGTGGCACCTCTTTTTGCAATGAGCCTACACTGTTACAAATCACCACGCAAGCTCGAGATATTCTAGAACCTATAGGATGGGCACAATATCTTGCTTGGATGCAAGGGTTTAGTGATGATATCCCTCCAGAATTCTTGCAGAATCTATAAAATGAGAGCACAACTGTCAAAGACAGGACCATAGCAGTAACTAAAGCCATTTTGGTAGAAGTCACAGGCCTCCCTACAGAAGGCACAAAATGGGTAGAAAAGCACATGACACTCCACAAAGTTGTAGAATTATTCAAGGATCCTGGTGAGGAATTAGTTCGGAAAGGCAAAGGTTTTTGTCTTGCATCTCTAAGCAAGCCATGGCGAGAATTGGCAAAGGTCATCCAGAATTACATCGCATGTGACAACCACCATGACGTTGTAGGGCCTCAACACCTTAAACTATTAGCAATATTAAGAAAAAAGATAGTAATCAATTTTCCATTCTTCCTGAACTCGCTATTACATGAAATTTCTAATAGAATGAGGAAATCCAAAAACCCACAGGCTACAATCAGTCATCGTGGTTTGATAAAATTGATACTCACCAAGGAACTAAATCAGTTGCATCTAACTTGGGACAATTTTATAAGTTCTAATGTACCACCCCTAGAAGGAATTCCTGAAAATGCCCAGCCAGAGGAAGAACATTAGACTACGGAGGTACAAGCCCCAAAAAGGAGACGAAAAAGGAAAGCCCCTGTCTTGACATCCATTCCTATTAAATGAAGACATTTTGAGCGAATAATCCAATGGAGAAGCATTAATGTAGCCAGAGATGAGGTGAGATCACCCCACAAATCCCCTGATGGCCAACGAGTTGATTTTCCTCACAATTATGAAGAAGAAGCGGCTCGAGTCTTGGAAAATTTGGAAACCCTTTTTGAGGAGGTAGGTCAATATGAGAATCCACAAGAACAAGTCCCTACTCCTACCCCTTCTACTTCTTGTCATAGTTCTTACCACACAGAGACATTAACTTCTTCAAAAAATGACAGAGATACATAGGAATTGGAAGGACAATTTTTTTTTGCAACTGAAACCCAGGAGACTGAAGCTAATTCAGGAGAAACAACCTCACTTAAACAAACCCTAATAATGTTGAGGAGCCTGACGCTAATTCTGGAGATACAGCCTCACTTGAACAAAAATCTGATAATGTTGAGGAGCTTGAAGCTAATTCTGGAGATACAGCCTTACTTGAACCAAACCTTGACAATGTTGAGGAGTCAGAAGCTAATTCAGGAGACACAGTCTTACTTGAACGTGATCCTGACGATTTTGAAACTTCTCCTACTTTTGAAAATATTATTGCTGGTCCTTCTTCCCTAGTGAAGAAACCCATTGTAAGAACAAAGAAGAGAGATGATCATAAGTTGGAACTGATGAATAAGGAAAATAAGAAGCTGAAAAGAAAAATCAAGCAGCTTAGGAAATGGCTAAAAGACTCTAAGAAAGCTTATAAGAAGAAAGTGGAGTCGAAATCAATAGGAACCTAAAGCGAGAATTTTCTTAATTCCACTGGAATACAAACAAAAAACATCAGCACTTGTCCAGCAGGGACTCAAACAGAGGATGTTTGTACTAGTTCTGTAGAAACCCAAACATATTTTTTTTCTTCTGTGGAATTAATAGAGACAGCTACTCAGACAGATCTTCAGACACACCTTTGTGTTCCTGTGTCAAGAGTGGAAATGAATATTCAAACAGATCTTCAAACAAACCTTTGTGTTCTTGTGTCAACAGTGGAAACAACCATTAAAATATATTTTCGAACAGACCTTTGTGTTCCTATGTTGATAGTGGAAATATCCATTCAAATAAATTCAGTAGTGACTTGCAGTAAGACTACTTAGACTGAGGACATACCTCCTTATACCCCTTTGGTAGTAGAGGCTATTATTCAAAAGTTGAATACAGAACTAGCAGAGTCACATCAAGTTCTACAACAACATCAAAAAGAAGTTGTGCCTTTAAAGAAATACCAGGAGTTACTGAAAAAATTTAATGACTTGACTACAACAGAGGATGAGACCTATGCTAGTCTCAAAGAAGAATGAAAGAAAGTGGAGGAAGTACAAGGACAATTTCAGAAAGCCTTGGAGAAAATCAAAATTATTTGTTCTGTTTATTCAGATGCACTAGCCTGTAGGTCACATGCTATAAACTATGCACTTTTTTTTCTTGAATGATACTTGCTGTTAAAAGTTAAGGCTATTAGAGTTGGTCAGTCTTTTGAGTTTAGTTCTACTCCCGATTTTATTAAATGCTGCCAAAAATAGACCGAGGATGTAAAACATTTTCTCTGTGAATTATATTTGCACAACTTTTTTCTGGAAGATGAAAGGGATGCCAATCCCAACCCCTTCATCAGGGATGTCCAATTCTAGGCTTTCATCTCCTTTGCCAAAAACCAACTCAAATGGGCTAAGGCCCATGATACTTTCCATAGGAGAGAAAGTGGATTGGATCTCTAGGTAAGAGGTGAACCTACAAGGACCCTGCAGATCTTTATACAGCATAAAAGGTTCATGGAATAGGAAGGGGTTGTGTCTACCTTGGGCCCCATCCACACAGACATTATCAAGTCAGGTTTGGAATATTTTGAGGACATTAGAGAAGCAACTCTCCTGGCTGCAAAGAAAAGGTGGACAACTTCTCCCAACAGTGTTAGAAACTGAGAACCCTTTGGTTACAGAAACTTTAAGGCAGCTGCAGCTAGACTCATCCGTTATGGTAACATTGTCTTGAGTGAGGGTCCTACTTGGATTGGATGTCATTACAAAACCCCTATTATTTGGTATCCTCCTGATGGGTATCATTGTGATTATGAGCTATCAGAATATCAGGAAGGCCGAGCCTTTGCAATACTTAAAAATAAAAATGGTTTTCGGCTCTACAAGGAAGAAACATATCCTGCATATTCTCTGACTCAGTTGCATCTTAATTATCTTATTGCATGAGGACATGCAAAAAGGTAACAAGTGGAGTATGTTGGGTCATGGAAAAGGTATGTTTTTCCTCCTCATTTACTTGATTAATCATATGGTTTTCATGAATTTTCTCTCGTTTTGAACATATTCTCGAAGAAAGTCCGTGAAAACGAATAAAGAGCAGTGTTGAACAAGTTACATGCTTTTAGCATTAAAAGCCTAAGTTTTTGCTTGTTTATGCGCAGGATGACTGGATTGGACAACTGTTGTTCCTTTGGATAAGACAACAACGCCAAGAAAGGAAGATGTTGTTATTCCAGCTACGTGGGTCAAGCTAAAGACAGGAGGAAAAACACAGAATTGATGTGGAAAATCTGATTATTCAGCCGAGCAATCCTGAGGATCTTCCGATCCTCAGGATCAACTCTGATTTTGCTAGCATTTCATAGAGAATATATAACGCTAGTAGATGAAAAAGAACCATAACTTTTGTAATCATTGTTAATTTCCAGCAAGACTGTGAATGTAGATTCAACCTTAAGGGTTGGAGTGATTTTGTAATTTCTTTTTGATAGTTAATGAAAAACTTGGAGTTTCACATTAAATCCGTGTATTGAGCTTCTATAGCAGTTCCTTCTAGAGGCTTTGGGCCCAGTTGCTGGAAGATCTACTGCTCATTTGTATTATGTTGATTACTCTTTACTGTTAAGATCTATATTGTTGTTCCTTCTACAGGTTGAGATAGATTAAGTTTTATATCTCAGTTAATGTCGTTTTTATAATTCACGGTGAAGTAAGTCTTGTATTTGATTGTTGTTTTCTCTCCATATATGATTTTTGCAATTACTTCTAGCTTTGGATGCTCTTTGTGATTAGCATGATTTGAGTAGTTTCCTTTAATACATGTGGATTCGATTATTCAGTTTGATTTCCTTTTGGCATTTAGAATATTAGGTTGAGATCTTTGTCTGAAAGTAGTTTGCAATTGATTTATCTTTCCAATTTCAAACCATAGAATACTTTCTATTTGCATTTGAATTTCTAGAGTCAATGAGCTGTTGAGCAATTGTTTATTTCTGCAACGATTAGTTAGGATTTAGGATTAATTACCTACATCCCAATCTCTGATTGTTATCGCACAGACAATGCTCACAACCTTGAAATAGAAAGACGAATCCCAGGTTCACATATTAATGTAGGATTAAGATTGATTTATAGATTCATCTTAGTGCACCAACATGATGTTAAATCCTAATGGAGTTCCACATTTATATTTCTTAAGTTGCGTACAAATAACATTAAGACAATCAAGACATAGGGGTTTCAATTATGGGATTTGTTGCATGAATTATCCATATCGAGAGAAAGAAAGTTATTATGTCTTGTATATATTTTTTATTAGTCTATCAGATATATCAAATTAAAATAGATGTTACAAAATATGTTATGGTAACAAAAACTACAAGCTATAGCTAGAGCCTATACCCTATTTTGAATGAATATGTTTTTTTTTGTGTGTGTGTATATACCTGTGTTTTTCTTGAATCATTACGACCTTGTATTGCTAGAGTTGTCAACAAAATGGATAACATAGAGTATTCTAATCAATCTACAAATTAAGGAGTGTAGGAGAAAGGTTATGTTTGTTTTCAGCTTATTTTCAAGAGAATTCAATCTTATTTTGAGAAAAATATTCATGAAAAATTGGATTGCAAGCCTATAGATGGAAGGGGTGTGATATCTTGTTTTTTTCCATAGCTCTATGGATACTCTAAAATCTTGAATCAATCTAGTGAAGTTCAAATTTGTGGTATATAATCCAATACTCTAGGGTTATTTTTATAGAAATTGCAATGTGACTTTGTGTAAAGTGTTAATCTATCTCTCGGGTTGAAGTGAAGTCCATATACATATAAAATGCATTGCAGATCCAAGGCTATTCGCTTTTGATTTTAAAAATTGGTTATAAGAATCATTCTAGCACTTGACTTAGTGCTTATCCATTTTGTTTGAATAAAAATTAAATCATTGTGATAACATTGGTGAGAGGGTCATGGTTTATCCTTGAAGTATATAACTTTGAGTTTACATGGTTACTCATGATAATACATCAAAGGATTGTGATGTAATGTTGTTGTTGCCACCATTTGTATTAAATATTAAACATAATGGAAAGAACCATTGATATAGTCATAACTTATCCAAGATAGAATTCAAATAAAATTGATCAATCATTACAGTCCAGTGGAGAGTCTTTGTTGTTGCTGATGTCATCAATGTCCCTAAAAAAAAATAGGGTAAGAAGAGGAAACTTATAAAACAAGATACAATAAGCATTGAAATTATTACGAGTAAAATTTCATTAGAAACATGGAATAATGATATGTACTATGGATACCTACCTCTTTCGAAATTTTAAGGATCATGAATTTCCATAATATATATCAAATTCAAGTGATATCTCTTATTTCAGTACATCATATGTTGTTAAAACAATGTTTGCATCTACCTCATCATTTGGAATTATTCCCATAGCGTCTATAGTGGAGTCACTCCATGTATTTTCAATAGATATGTACACTACAACCTTTTTATATTCCCTTTTGGTATAGCTATGAATCCAACACATAACTAATTAATCCTTGAATTTCCCTAATTTTGAGTCAAGTTGTTGGGAACGAGTCCCCTGGAGTCAATTTTGGGGTTAAAAGCCCAAGTTTTGGGGCTAAAGCCCCAAGTTTTGTGTAAAGAATGTGAAGTCTCTGCATTTTGTGGCCGCGGAGGATGAAAATGTAAAGAGTTACTAAGGGTTTTCCGCCCTTCTTTTATATAAGTCATGTCGTGTTATGAAACCAGCTCAAGAAAAGATAGAAAATATAGATCAACGCCTTAGAATTTAGCCTCTTCAAGGGGACAACCTCCTTTACATTACATAAATGAACAATTCTTGGATGATTCAAATGACAAAACCTCCTTTCTATATATAGGAGTCTAAGGAGTCACAATATAACCCAGCCAACCTAACAATAATAATATAAAGCCACAAAAATAACAATAGAGGGATTCTATGGGGCACAGTAATAACAATATGGGGGCAATAGGGGCACAACAATATTAATAAGGGGTATAACTACAATAGTAATGGGGTAATCACTAGTATTATAGGGACCCAACATGCCCCTCTCCTTCAAAAAAGTGTTGTCCTCAACACTTGAGTAGTTCTGGATACTTTTGCATAAAATTCTCATCCTCCCATGTGGAATCTTCAGTAGATAAGTACTTCCACTTGATAAGATACTTCGAAATTGATCGATTTCGTAGCTTTCGAGTTCTTGTTTCTGTGACTGCTTCTGGTTCCAATATAATTTTTCCTTCTGGCAATATTGTTTGAACTGGGAGCTTGTCGCCTATAACCTTCTTTAAACATGAAACATGGAAAACTGGGTGCAATCGAGAAGCTACAGGAAGCTCCAATTTGTATGCCATAGTACCAATCTTTTGCAACACCTTGTATGGACCATAATACTTTGGTGATAATTTATTATCCTTCTTAGCTTGCTTGAGGGACATTTGCTTATATGGTTGTAGCCATAGGAATACCCAATCACCTACATCAAAACTTCTTTCACTGCGATGTTGATCTGCCTGTTGTTTCATTCTATTCTGTGCCAACACGAGGTTATCCTTTAAGAGTTGGAGGACTTGTTTTTGATGTTCGATGTGATGTTCCACTACCTGAACCTTAGAATTTTCTCTTAAATATGATGTGATGGATGGTGGTTGATACCCATAAAGTGCCATAAATGGGGTCATTTTTGTTGCTGTATGGAAGGAAGTGTTATACCACCATTCAGCTAGAGGCAACCATTTGACCCATTGTGTCTATTTATCAGATACAAAGCAACAAAGATATCCTTCCAAACATTTGTTTACTATCTCAGTTTGCCCATCAGATTGAGGATGATAAGATGAGCTATGAGCTAACTGAGTACCAAGACAAGAAAATAATTCTGTCCAAAAATTTCCAGTGAAAATGGGATCTCTGTCACTTACAATAATCTTTGGGTTTCCATGTAGCTTTTGAATTGTTTCCATAAATGCAGTAGAAACTGTACTGGCTTTAAATGGATGTGATAATGCACAAAAGTGTGCATACTTGGTAAGTCTGTCAACTACCACCATGATGACACTCTTTCCCTCAGACTTGGGTAAACCTGTGATAAAATCCATTGAAACCTCCTCCCAACGTTGGCTTGGAATGGATAAAGGTTGTAATAGACCCGATGTCTTAATTGTTTCAACTTTATTTTGTTGGCAAACCAAACATTCCGCCACAAACTTTTGAATATCTGATTTAAGGCCATCCCAAAAAAATTCCTTCTTAACCCTGTGGTAAGTTTTTAAAAATCTTGAGTGCCCTCCTAAGGGAGAAGTGTGCAATTCCATAAGAATCTTTTGTTTTAGCTGGGAATTCTTACAGAGGTATAAGCGATCTTTGTACCATAACAAATCATTTTTCCAGCTAAATGTATCAGACGTACTGGAATCTTGTTGTAACTTTCGAATAAGTGCCCACACTTCTTCGTCATTCTTCCATTCCTCCCTTGCTTCGTTTATCCAATCTGGTTGGATAATAGAAATGGCGCACAACAATGCTTCCACATCCTCATCCTTTCTTGAGAGTGCATCTGCCACCACATTTTGCTTCCCTTTTTTGTAGATGATTTCAAAGTCATAACCCAACATCTTTGTGACCCACTTTTGTTGCTCTTCAGAGGATAATCTTTGTTCTAAAAAGTATTTAAGGCTATCATGATCTGTTTTTACCTTGAAGTGTCTTCCCATTAGGTAGGGTCGCCATTTCTTAAGTGCATGGAGTATTGCCAACATTTCCTTCTCATAAATAGCTTTGCTTAAAAACTTTCCCTTGATTGGACGACTTTCAAAAGCAATGGGTCTTTCATCTTGCATTAGAACAACACCAATTCCATTTCCTGAAGCATCACATTCCACAATAAAGGTTTTTGTGAAGTTCGGTGTAGCTAAGACCGGTGCTTGGCACATTGCCTCTTTAAGATGTTCAAAGGCCTTTGTTGCTTCCAGAGTCCATGAAAATGCATCTTTCTTCAATAATGTTGTTAGAGGTGCTGCTATTCTCCCATAATTCTTAACAAACTTGTGATAATACCCTGTCAACCTAAGAAATCCTCGCAGATGCTTTATGGATGTGGGGATTTTCCATTCCTTAATGGCTTTAATTTTGCTAGGGTCTACCTTAACTCCTTCATGAGATACAATATGACCCAGATATTCCACCTCCTGGACTCCAAAGAAACATTTGGATCTTTTTGCATATAATTGTTTCTCCTCCAATAGTTGTAGCACCCTGTCAACATGTTCAACATGATCCTTCCAAGACTTGCTGTAGATTAGTATATCATCAAAAAATACTAACACAAATTTTCTAAGGAATGGTTTGAAAATTGAATTCATCAAACCTTGAAATGTTGAAGGTGCATTGGTAAGGCCAAAAGGCATGACCAAAAATTCATAATGACCCTCATGAGTTCTAAATGCTGTTTTCAGAATGTCTTTAGTCTTCATTCTGATTTGATGATATCCTGAATGAAGATCCAACTTGGTGAAGTAAATTGATCCATGCAATTCATCCAGTAATTCATCAATGACAGGAATGGGGAACTTATCTTTAATAGTGAGCTTGTTGAGCTCCCTATAATCCAAACACATGCGCCATGATCCATCCTTCTTGTGCACCAATACTACTGGAGTAGAGAAAGAACTTTGACTCAGTTGAATTATACCAGCCTCTAGCATTTCTGCAACCATACGTTCAATTTCACTCTTTTGGACATAGGGATATCTATACAGCCTGATGTTTGGAGGAACACTTCCTGGAATCAGATGAATAGCATGATCATGATCACGCATAGGTGGGAGACCTTTGGGAGTCTCAAATACCTTGGAATGATTGTCCAGGAATTTTTGGAGATCTGGAGAAATAGATGATTCCAATGTGGAAACATCTAGTGAACATAATTGTGCAATTACACCTCTTTGCTCCTTTTTTAGAAGCTTTGTCATACCATTAGAGCTGATTATCTTTCCTGGTTTCCTTGCAATACCCCTTAATTCAACTTCCTTTCCTTCTGTAGAAAATTTGATGAAAATTTCTTGAAAATTAAAAGCTATTGTACCCAAGGATTGTAGCCATTGGACTCCTAGTACAACATTTGCACCTCCCATTGGAATGGAAAGCATTGGGCTAGTCAATACATATTCTCCCATGGATAGCTTGATATTATGGCACTTTCCAGAGCAATTTATTGTTCCTCCATTTGCAACCATCACTTGACACTCTGGTGTTGGATATAGGAAGCAATTCAATTCTTTTGCTACCTTACAATGAATAAAATTGTGGGTGCTTCCTGAATCAATCAACACTATTACCTTTTTCTTCTTGATTTGTCCTTCTATCTTGATGGTTTGAGGAGTGGTAATTCCCGCCAATGCATTACAAGATATGGTCGGATTTATTTGTTCTTCATCTAGGCTTTGTTCCTGGAGTATATCCTCTTCTTTTGACCTTTCTTGCTCCTTTTCTTCTTCCTCTTCACAATCTATGTAGAATAATTTCTTCTCAACACACTTATGACCTTTAGTGTATTTGCTATCACAACTGTAACAAAGCCCTTTTGCTCTTTTTTCTTCCAAATGTTGTGGTGTCAACCTTATAGGTTGTGGAAGACTAGGGGCAACAACACTTCCGTCTTTATAGTTGTGAGTGGTATGCTTCCTGGTTGCCATAATTTTGCTTTCCATTTTTCTTGCTAACCTGAATGCCTTCTCTAATGAATCAGGTTCCCAAAGGCGAACATCATGTTGGATATTATCCTTTAAAGACCCTATGAACACATCAATCCTATGCTCCTCTGGAATATCTTTTACCCTTATGTTCAATTTTTGGAACTCCTCAATGTGCTCCATTATTGAACCCTTTTGTTTGAGACTTATCAATTGGCTAAAAAAAGTGTTGCCTTTTGTATCCTCATAATGTGCTATCAATTCTTCCATAAAAATTTCCCAAGTGATAAATTGTTTACGAGAGCAAAGCCATTGATACCATACAAACTAATTTGGTTCCAAATATAAAGTTTTCATACGTACCTTTTGTGTGTTTTGCACATTATTGAGATCGAAGAATTGCTCCATCTGTAATATCCATGTGGCGGGATCCTTGCCATCAAACTTCTTCATATCGATTTTTGGAATATGGTGAGTCTTCGATCCAACATTAGAGTCTATGTAACCATGATTAACATTTGTTTTGTTCTCATCATGAGTTTCCTTTAGTACCCTTTCACCATTAGTGACCATTTCTTGTAGAAACTTATTCATATTTATCTTCAATTCTTCCATCTTATCATCCATGCAATCAATTTTAGCATCCATGCCATTCATCTTAGCTTACATGCCATCCATCTTAGCTTCTACACCTTTCTTTAAACAATCCATCTTATTTTCTACACCTTTCTTTAAACCATCCATCTTAGCTTCTACATCTTTCCTTAAACCATCCATCTTAGATTCTGTTGCTTTTTTTGCGACACTTGTTGCACTTGTTCTTGTAATTTTGATATATCATATAGCATTTATTCTTCTTCTTCATGAGTCATGCTAGAGCTTTCAGGTTCCTTACTAGGTGTTTGCATTTTCTTTCCTGGGGGCATCAGTTACCGATAATAATGCTCTACTAGCCCTTTGAATTCCTTCAAAATAAATTTTCAAACCACTCAAGCAAAAAATTTAAAAGAATCTACACACCTTTTTTTTCACTTTGTAGGAGCTCGATATTGCCTCTGATGTATCTCTGTATTTTCAGATCATCTAGTTCTGAAAATGCAACCTGTAGTAGCCCTCTATGTCCTCTTTCCAATGCCACCAGTCTGATCCAATTTGGATTCTCCAAGGAAGAGTTATGCGAAATCTCGCACAATGACCTGATTATAGACTAGTTCAGTAGAGCGAACTTGTACGACATGCCACGAGTCATTGTTTCATCCTTTGGCCCTAAAAAAATATATACAAGAAACTACAACCTATCCTCTTTCTGCACCTTCTTATGAAATTTCAATCCAATGCTCAGGTAAAAAGTTATGATGATTTTCCCCAGGTCACCTGTTTGGAATGTAATTCAGGAGTTTGCAAAAAGACCAACTTCCTCAGATCATATCTCTGCAAATATAACACAAAAAGCTTTGAAATCCGGACTCGAGATTCAGCGCGATGTCTTCTCAAATGGGTTTTTTTAGATTCTGAAACATCTCAGAAAAAAAGTTATAGCGAAAATGCCACGATGACCTGTTTGGAGCAGCGAACCCTAGAATCCAAAGCTCTGATACCAAATGTTATGAAACCAGCTTAAGAAAAGATAGAAAAGATAGATCAACGCCTTAGAATTCAACCTCTTCGAGGGGGCAACCTCCTTTACATTACATAAATGAACAATTCTTGGATAATTCAAATGACAAAACCTCCTTTCTATATATAGGAGTTTAAGGAGTCACAATATAACCCAGCTGCCCTAACAATAATAATATAAAGCTGCAAAAATAACAATAGAGGGATTCTATGGGGCACAATAATAACAATATGGGGGCAATAGGGGCACAAAAATATTAATAAGGGTTATAACTACAATAGTAATGGGGTAATCACTAGTATTATGGGGACCCAACATGTCGGCTTTAGAGATCTACCCATGACGCGTGGACCATGGGATTGTATAAAAAGGGAGTCTTAGAAGAGTCTTAGGCAGTTCAATTCAGTGCAGTTCAATTGAGTAGAGGCTTATTATGTTTTATGTATGGGTCTGTAGGAGCTAAGAGTGAAGAGTCTTAGCATAGGAAGAGGCTTTGCAACTGAGTGCGCAAGCTAGTCAGAGTTTGTACTGGAAATTTGGATTATCAATAAAGAGGAATATTCTGCAATTATCTGTGTATGCGTTATTTTACTTCTATTATGAATGTTGCGATTATGTTATGTTATATACTAGAGTATCAAGTAATGCTATATTGATGCACAAATCTATGTATTTTAATTTTTCATATGAATGCAAGTAGGAATATCTGTTTACGCAAAGATAACCGTAATGCATGTTAAATTAACCAATACTTAAGTGAATCTAGCTAGATACAAAAGTAAGAGTAATTACAGAGGCGTGTAAGTGCCTGATCTATCTATTTAGGGTGTGCGAAGGATGATCAGAGACTTTCGCAGAGGCTTCGAGGACGAATAAGAGACGTACTTTGATAAGCCCTAAAGAGATTATCGACTTGCGTGAAGGAAGTGTTAGGGAAAATAACCGACATCACAACCATATCAGGGTGCGGGAACTTGGTTCCTTCATCCCCCCATACTGCTTCGGGTGAGACTTTAGTCTACGCTCTGTGGATTGATGCCAAAAGGGCCAGTAGTGTAGGGATTTGCTTGGCTGTTTAATGCTGAACCTCGAACAGGGCCCATCAAGCCAACAAATGGTTTTGTTGCTGGGACCAAGATCTGCAAAACGAGATGTGTGATGTTGCATCATTGGAATCCAACTAAGAAGGAGATTGAAGACTGGTTGGATAGAAAGATCCACGAATTCGTGGCGTAAGAAAATAGGAATCCAAAACTAACGAAATAATAATGGTTGGACAGATATATGTACACAGAGATACATGAAATATTCTTCTGTTCCTTCCCGGTTGAATTATATGAGTGGATCACGAAGTTGGTAGACGGCCAAGGAAGGTGGAGGCTCGACGGTCCAATTGTTTGGACCCCGAAGTTAGTACGGAAGTTGGAAGCATCTAAAGATATCGCACACGCTATCGATCATTGGCTCGACCATATCATAGGAGGGTTTGTGACAGAGTTCGTGGTCGATACTTCGGTCAGTTACAATGAAGCAGAGCGCCGCTTCTTCAAAGGTCTGTGAGGTAAGTATTTGAAATCATTAAATACTTGGATTAAGATGCTCTTGTGTGAAAAGTAGGTTATGCAGTTACCTTGATTTTTGGGGCTACGCGAAGTGGAAGGACTTTCAAGGATGGAGGAAGAAAAGGCCTTGAATACATCCCACTGATTGAGCCCCCTCTGAGTGACAACAAAGCAACACAGGCTTCTCTGCTGAGTGCTATTTAGTTGATAAGATAGGGATTCCCACGAATACGTAAATTGCCTCCATCCTCACCTCATCCATCCACACCGCCTCCATCCTCACCTCCACTGCTTACCCCCTCACCCACACTACCACCACCTCCACCACTGTTCAACATGGCGAACTCCGTAAAGCTACCTGTGTTCAAGGGTGTAGGAAATGAAAATCCAGACTAGTTTTGGTTCGTCGTGAAGGTTGTGTGGGAAGCTTAGGGTATCACGGATGATCAAATGGAGAAAGCAACGTTGGTTAGTGCTTTATAGGACCGTGCAGTAATGTGGTACATTAAGTACTGCACTGATAATCTGACGTCCACGTTGGCAGATATCCAAACTGCACTGAATAAGGAATTTAGTAGACCCAAGTCTGAGGCGCAATCAATTGCGGGATTTAAGGAGATCATGATGAAGACTGGAGAGATGCCTCGGGATTTAGATCAAAGATTGAAATGTACAATCCGTGAAGCCAACATGAATCTGATTGATGGGCAGCACCGCGAATGGTTTGTGGCCTTGCTCCTGCCTCATCTAAGGGTTGTGCTATCACAACAGAAGATTGAGACCTAGGTGGAAGCTCTAGAAATCGCGATGAGATTGCACGAGACACTAATGGAGGATGCTAATCTGGGGGTTCAACAAATTCATGCCTAGTTGCAAAACCTTTGCCTCGAAATGCAAAGTTTGAAAAAAGACAGAACAACTCGGCTAGGGGCACGCGAAGAAGTATGGTGCCTAAAGTGCAAAAGCCAGGGGCATGACAAAGATCACTGTCCAGATTTCATGAATTATGTTGCGGTAGGGGGACCAATGCCTTTGAGGCTAGAAGTGGTAGCAGGGCCAAGTGTAGGGCCTGTGCTATGGTGTGCTATCTGTTAGGTAGCTAGGAAACATGCAACAGACAATTTTCATTTGTTGCAGAAATTTGTACAGACACTGCAAAAAATCTTCTGCAACTTTTGTCAATCTGTGGGCCATGATGAGCGCAATTGACGAAGTTATGAATTAATGATGGATAGGACACCTACATACAAGGTGTAGGCAGAAACGCGACCTCTGGACCAAGGCGCTAGAGGAGCATGAGGCAAGTATCAGGGGTGCAGCAGAGGCCGAGTTGGAGGAGGACCTGGTAGAGGTCGAGGGAAGATTATTTGTTACAATTGTGGAGGACCAGGACACTAGCGCGAGATTACCATAATCCGACGCGACTATCATGCCGCTATTGTACTCAGTTTGACCATTTGACGGAAGATTGCCCTATATTGTTAGTTAATATACGTGAGAAGAGGGTGCAGCCTCAGCAACCGACTCAGAACCTGCAGATGATGCGGGATGAGCCTCGCGAGGAAGACCCTAAGTTAAATATTGTGTTGTGGAGTGGAGCAAAAACTGATGAGGATAAGGGGAAGCAACCTGAAGAAGGTGAGTGGGTCTACAAAGCACCAGAAAAGGAGACTAGGTTTGATCTAGAACATGCAAAAGAAACATTTATGGAAGCAAAGAAAAGTTTCTCTAAAGCCTCTACCTCAGGGAGTCAAGAGAAGCCAGCTGAAGAAATGGACCCGTCCATTATTACCATGTTCTTGGAGACCTATGTGAAACTGCTACGCGATAGCAAGGCTATGAAGGGACTGCAGGAGATGATCAATAGGTGCGTTGGCAAGGGAACCACTACTGATGGACCATGCGTAGTTAGAAAGCTTGGTAAGAATAAGGCAAGGACTGGACGTGAGATGAGACTCACCATGCAGATAGGAGAATACGAAATGGACCAAGTTATATTGGACCTAGGGTCTGACGCGAATGTTTTTCCTAAACAAACGTGGGAGCGAATGGGGAGACTAGTGCTACAGTGGTCTCTGATTCAGTTAAGGATGGTGAATCAACATAAAATCATCCCAATGGGGAGGTTGCAGGGGATAACAATTGATATCGAAGGTGCAAGCGCACTAGCTGATTTTGAAGTGATAGAGATTGTGGATGACAGCAATCCCTACCCCGTGCTCCTTGGGATCGACTGGGCCACTAACATGAATGGGGTAATCAAATTGAAGAAGCGAAAGATGATATTTGAGAAGAAATTGCTCCATGTAGTGGTGCCACTGGACCCTACAGAAGGATCGTGTTATACTGAACCGGTCTGCGATTATGAAAGTGATGACAATTTGGACCAGATTTAAAAGATAATGACACCGGATCAGGATTGGGTGAATCCAACAATAGGAGGAAATATTGCATGGGACCGCGAGTGCTCCTACACATCAAATTTAGATGAAGAACTGGAACACTGGCAGAATCGACTGCATGAAGTATCTATGCTGTGTTGTAATATGATGACTAGGTCGTTGCACTGTGTATCATCAGAGGTAAGAAATCTGTCTCACTATGATGAGTTAACTGATGTCGGTCAATTTTTGGATGCATTTGAAAGGGAAGTACCACAGAAGCATCGCTTCCAGGCATTGGATTGGGCGCTATGCCCACAAGATGGTGGGGTACGCACAAATATAGTTTTGATGATTGGAACAAATATAGGAGGACGATGAGAGTACGCTTTGGTCATCCGAAGGTGCGATTAACAGAAAAATATGATGGGAGAAATGATTCGTGTGACCATTTGGCCAAATGGACTGAAGTATACGGAGCTAAGCCTCAGCCGGAGTGGGTCCATCTGTTTTGCGATACCTTGGATGTTATACCAATGAATTGGTACTTGGAGACGGAACTTTGCCATGGCATCGAAGAATGGGATATTTTGCGCCAAGGATTTTTGATGACGTTTAGTTTTGAGGATGGATTTGAATCTATCGATGAAGCGTTACAGGAGGTTAAGATGATAATTTTCAGGATACTGCATGATCCAAAATGGATCCAAACAACCCTCTAAGTCTTCAAAAATAAAAAACTATTGCATAAGGAAAAACCTTACAAAAGGCAGATTACACTATTGGGTCTGAAAAACATGAAGAAATGGCCAAAAACAGAGTTATCAGAGGCTTGGACAGCGATGCACAGGAGCCGTTGGATTTGGCTGATCAACGGTCCAGATCCGATTGGCATATCACAATCGACGAAGGCAAGTGGTTGCTATCTGAGGCTACCACATAAATGTTGCGACAACGATCAACACGGGTCAATGAGGACCGCCGATCAAGCACGCAGATTGACGGCCCAGGTTAACTCGCAATATCGCATCGGAAAACCACAAGGGAGTGCTTATCAATGGCCCGGGGACTATGCGATATGCGATTGCGACATAATCACATCGCAATATCGCATCGGAGCAATATAAAGGGGTGATGCCGATAAAGCCAGTGACCATGAGATGCGTCGATAGCCGATAATGCCAATCAGTGCAATCGGCGATCGAAAGCCAATCCAATATGCAATATGCAATATAGCTGGACCTGATGGGGTTTATAAATGAAAATACATATATTTTGAGTTTCAGAAAACAAGGTTTTTCTTTGTATTTCGTGTTTTCATTAAATGAACAAATTACAAGGGAAATGCACCGATGCGATGAAACCGGACCCAGTAGGGTTTATAAATGTAGCTGTATATTATTTGAAGTTCGCCATAAAGCATTCGTCGGGATTTTCAGTGTTTTAATGTATTCTGCAAATACAATGGAAACCATGTCTAGCGACTTGCGATAGCGATTTAAAGGCAGACCTGATAAGAGTCTAGGGCGGAGTTAATAATGTTTCAAGTCCGGAAAGAGGCATTTTGGCGGATTTTCATAGTTTTACATGTATTTCTCTGTGTAAATAGAGAATGACCATTTTTGGGATTTCAAAGGCGCCGATGGTCCCTTCCATTGCAGAACAGGTGGCCACCATCCCTGAAGATGTTAGCAATGATTGCTTAATGCTCAGAGGGGGAATTTGAGCGGACAGAGGCCGGCAGGGAAAATTTTAAGAACCCCCCCAAATTTATAAATATAATAAATGGGCGAATCTCCATGGTATATAGGAAAAATGGAAGGCGATTTTATCAATAATATAATATGTATATATAATTTTTTGGCGAATCTCTCACGAGGCATGGCGAATATTTTACTCAATTATAAAATCTTGTAAGATCTTGGCGAGTCTTTCACTAAATAATAAAACTCTGTAAAGTCCTAGTGAATCTTAGCATAGGCTACATGCTGGTTTAATTCCCCCATTTAAATAGGCTACATTTCAGGTGAATACCATGGGTCAATACCATGTGCCATTTTGGTGAATACCATGGGTCAATACCATGTGCCATTTTTATTTTTATTAATTCTAATATTAGGGTTAATAATGGTTTTTTGCATGGTATTAATAACAATCTAGTCCATGGTATTTGTCCCATAGTATTTTGGCCATAGGTTTCACGTAAATATAACCCATTTTTTGAGTGTTCGTAAATATAAGGTGACTTATGGAGTAAATATAAAAAAATGTTTTATTTGTTTACCATACCTCTCGTTTATTTATATTTTTATTAATTTACCATACCTCTTTTACAAATATGGTATTTGGCCCATAGGATTCACTTAAATAATACCTCTTTCTTGAGCCTTCATAAATAGAACGAGGGTTATGGACTAAATATAAAAAGAGGTTTTATTTATTTACGATATGTCTAGTTTATTTATATTTTTATTTATTTACCATACCTTTTGAGTAAGTATAAAAAGACATTTTATTTATTTACCATACCTCCACTTTACTTATATTTTTATTTGTTTACACCCTTACATGTATATAAGGTGACTTATGGAGTAAATATAAAAAATGTTATATTTATTTACCATACCTCTCATTTATTTATATTTTTATTAATTTACCACACCTCTTTTATAAATATGGTATTTGGCCCATAGGATTCACTTAAATAAAACCTATTCTTTAAAATGGGCGAATGGAAGGTTGTAAGTCCTAATTTCAAGGGCTAAATTTACCTTTTTTACCCTCTCCCTTAAAATAAGGTGGGCTATTTGAGGTGATTTGTAAAAATGTACTATGATACAAAATATTTGCCCACTAAAAATTTAAAACCCCTTAATTTCGCCAAAGGGCGAACATTCGCCCCTAAAATTATCCTTGGAGGCCGGGAGCCAGAGAGCCCAGAAGAGGAAATGAATAGACAATAGCGATTGACTTAAAAGCCATAGAATGACAGAGACAGAGGCAAGCAGTCTAAGACAGAGCAAAGACAGAGAGTGAGAGAAAGAGTCTGTGTACTCAGAGAGGCTTGAGGGATTCAAGCAAAACTCCTACTGTTTTGTATCTATTGTGTTGAGACTCAATTTGAGCTCACATTTTGTAAAAATCTACTCTTGAAGACATAATAGAGAGGTCACCACTAAAGGCTAGACTAGGAGACGTAGCCCAAGAGTTTTGGGTGAACTCCTTGATTATTTGTTGTGTTATGTGTGTATCTGTTATGTTTCTTTAACTGCTTCATTGTCTATATTATTCGCAATCTTATCGATCCATTGCACTAAGTAATATAGGAAAATCCATGCACATGAGTCTGTAATACCTTAATCTTAGTCTAAGATCTCATTTTCAGATCAAGTGGTATCAGAGCTTTAGGTTTGCTAAGGTTAGACAAGCTTGTGCTGGATTGTTGAATGCTAACTAGGTCAAAGCTCAAACTAGGAGAAGGAGAACTTGTTGAGGCTAATCTAGAAATTGGAAGAGTCTATCCTAGGAGGAGAATGGTAGAACAAACCCCATTGGAATCAGAATCTCATTTCATGGACAGTTTCATGACCATGAGATCCATGGTGGAAGAGATGTATCGAGAATTTAAGAAAGGTCAAGCTTAAAGTACTTCAACCTCCAAACAAGACAAAGGAGCATAGGAACCTTCTCTAGATGCCCCAGAGGGCAAAGAGAAAGGGGAAAATCTTCCTCCACCATCACCTCCATCATTCTCATCTCCTAGCCCTGAAAAGAAAAAGAAGAAAAGATCTTTGATTAAATTAGATGTAAAATTTGATTTACCAATTTGTGATGGAGAGTTAAATGCAAAAAAGCTAGATAACTGGATTAGATAGATTGATGTAAATTGCAGGGTGCATAACATCGATTCATAAAGGAAAAAGATTTAGCTGGCTAGCCTTCGCCTTGGAGGAACTGCCCTAGTGTGGTGGGATGGTAGGACATAAGCTGATTTGAAGAAGCATGGTAAAATTCTTTCTACCTGGAATGAATTTATTTATGCCATTAAAAAAAAATTCTATCCACTAGCTTATATGCAGCAAACAATGATGAATTGACAAACTCTTCACCAATTAAAGGGCCAAAGTGTACAAAGCTATACCCAGGAATTTAGAAAAAGAGCTTTAATTTTAGGCATTTCTCTAGACTCGCCTGAAACTTTGTTGAAGTATATAGGTGGTTTGCATAGCTATTTGAGGCACACCATTCTCATGTTTAACCCCACTAGCATAGATGATGTATTAGTTCAGGCTACACATCTAGAGGCTAGAGGCAAGAATGTGAACCCAGAGATTGGGGGGTCATCAAAACCCTCTGCAAGCAAGAACAAGGAAAAGAAGAAGAAGAAATGGAAGGAGAGGAAGGCAAACGCTGTACAAAAAGATAAACCTTCATGCACTCACTGCAAGAAGGATGGGCACGATGATGAACACCACTGGTCTTTGCATCCGAATCTGAAACCCAAGAATTTCGATGGTAAGAAGAAGAATACTACTGCTGCTATTCAGAAAGATTTGGGGTCAGACTCAGGTGATGAAACAATAGTCACAACCACAGGTATAAAAGGTAAAAATTCTGAAGCATCTACAAGTAATTCTGCACAATCTAATGATAATGAAGATAATGAGAGGAAGAGACATGATCCTTTTCATATTAGAGTTATTTCCAAGCACCAAAAGATTGATACTTTATTTGATAGTGGTTCACAAGTAAACTTGATTTTTGAAACAATTATAAAGAGGTTGGGCTTACTAACAACACCTCACAAGAAGCCATATCCATTAGGTTGGGTATGTGATAAAGCAAAGCTACAAGTGACTAGACAATGTAAACTTAGGTTTGCTATTGGGTCAACGTTTGTAGATGAGGTTGAGTTAGATATAGTTCCCTTGGATATATGTGGTATTGTTTTATGAAGTCCTTACTTGTATGATAAAAAATCCATTTTCTATAGAGCTGAAAATAAGTATCAACTCACAAAAGATGGAAGAGAATATATTGTGAGAGCTCAGAAACTCAAAAATAACTACTCTCTCATAAACTCAGGGTAGATGAAAAGAATTGTAAATTCATGCAAGAAATTTTTACTAATGGTTGTAAAGGAAAAGAACCTTGATAAAACCAATGTATTTGAAGGCTGTGATGCTAAACAGAAAGCTGATTTAGATAAAGTTGTTTCAGAATATGATATCTTATTTCAAGAACCTAAAGGTCTGCCACCAAAAAGGGAAATAGTACATGATATTCATTTGCAGGAAGATGCTCCATTACCTAACATTGGAACGTACAAGTTATCCGATTTAGAGAATGCAGAGATCAAGAAGCAGGTACAGGAGCTGCTCGATAAAGGGTTCATAAGGGCAAGCACATCACCATGTGGATCTCCAGTTGTGTTGGTGAGAAAGAAAGATGGTTCGTGGAGGATGTGCATTGATTACAGAGCACTTAATAGAATAACGATCAAGAATTGTTATCCTCCTCCTCGCATTGATGATCTATTAGATCAGTTGAAAGAAGCAGTTTACTTTTCCAAGTTGGACTTGCATAGTGGCTATCATCAGGTCAGAGTAGCAGAACAAGATGCATGGAAGACTACTTTCAAAACAAAGCAAGGGCTGTATGAATGGCTGGTTATTCCTTGTGGCTTAACTAATGCTCTTGCCACTTTCATGAGAGTTATGAATGATGTACTCAGACCTTTTATTGATGATTTTGTAATTGTATATTTAAATGACATTCTTGTTTTCAGTAAAACATGGGAAGAACATTTGAAGCATGTAAAGCAGACTTTAGATGTTTTGAAAAGAGAAAATATCTATGTAAAGTTATCAAAATGTGAATTTGGCAAAACATCTTTAAATTATTTGGGTCATATTGTAGGGGGTGGTGAATTGAAGATAGATCCCTCTAAGGTCGAAGTCATTGTGAACTGGCCTAAACCCAAATTTGCTACTGAAGTTAGGAGTTTCCTAGGAGCAACACAATATTGGAGAAAGTTTATTGCTAACTTTTCCTTGATTGCAACTCCCTTACATGCTTTAACAAGATTGAACAAGGTGTTTCAGTGGGGAGGCAAACAGTAGAAAGCCTTCGACACCTTAAAAGAAAAAAATAGTACAACACCAGTACTAGCACTACTAGATCTTCAACGACCATTTGAGATTGAAACAGATTATAGTGACTATGCCATGGGAGCAGTGTTGATGCAACATGGGAAACCCATATGCTATCATTTTGAGACCTTTAATTCTGCAGTAGTTAATTATCCCACATATGATAAAGAATTGTATGCATTAGGACAGAGTGTGAATACCTAATGGGAAAGAAACAATTATACATACAGATCATCAACCACTTCAATATTTGCACTGGAAAACTAAATTGGAGAAATCAAGACACTATAGGTGGATGGGTTTTCTAAAGCAGTTTCATCTTGTCATCAGATATAAGAAGGTCATACACAATAAGGTTGCAGATATGTTATCTAGACCAATCATAAATGCATCTACTATACTTAAGCATAACTCAGTAATGCATGAAAGCTACATTGAACAATATGCTCAAGATATAGATTTTAAATATGTATATGCAACCTTAATTCATGGCAAACAAGTAGAAGAAATCGATTATTATGTTAAGGACCAATTCTTGTATCATTTGGGAAATTTATGCATTCCACAAACTAAAAGAGTTAACATAATCCGAGAAGCACATACTTCTCTTATATCAGGTCATTTTGGTGTAAGTAAAACAATTGCACAGTTGCAAAGGTTCTGTTATTGGCCAAGAATGCATGAAACAATTTCTAGATATATTAGAGGGTGTACCATGTGTGCTAAAAGCAAGCCCAACAATAGAAAACTAGGCTTGTACACTCCACTTCCAGTTCCTTCTCGTCCTTGGGAAAATGTTTCCATGGACTTTGTTGGGGGATTGCCAAAATATAGAAAGGGTCGTGATTATTTATATGTTATTGTGGGAAGGTTCAACAAAATGTGTATTTTAATACCTTGTAACAAGTAGATTATAGTTGAACAAACAATGAAGTTGTTCTTTCAGCATGTAGGGGTTCATTTTGGGTTACCCACTTCCATTATATCTGATCGAGATTCCTGATTTGTTGGGAAGTTTTGGTCAAGTTTGTGGGAATTGATGGACACTAGATTGAAGAAAGGCACAACGTTTCATCCACAAACAGATGGTTAAACATAGGTGGTCAATAGGACAGTGATCCAGTTGCTCAGGGGCTATTGCAGCAAGCATCCCAAGCTTTGGGATGAACATTTATGTTATGTGAAACATGCTTACAACTGTGCTAAACACTCTTCTACACATAGATCTCCTTTTGAGACTTGTTTTGGTTTTACACCAAGGTCTCCCTTGGATTTTGTCTTTGGAAAAGACATAGCAGTTGATGGACATAGTGATGTGGACAAGGCAACCAAGTTCATTGAACAGATCCAAGAAATTCACCAGGCAGTACAAGAACAACTGGAAAGAATCCAGGCCAAGTACAAGGCAAGGCATGATAGGCATCGAATTGACCATAGATCCCAAGTTGGTGATCAAGTCTGGCTATATATCAGCAAAGACAGAATGCAAGGTGAAGGTAAGAAGCTAAAGCCAATAAGGTATGGGCCTTTCAAGATACTTGAGAAAATTGGTGAGAACACTTTTTGCCTTGATTTGCCAGCTTACATGCATATCTATTCATTAGTTAATGCAGAGAAATTGAGATTTTTTGAACCTTCATTGATTGAAGATCCCGAAGAGAAAAGTCAGTGGCCTTCTATTGATGATCTGTTGCTTGAATATCTCAATGAGTTGCAGGAAGATACAGTTCTGGATGGGAAGGTGAGAACTACATGCAGAGGGGATGTTGAGTACCTCAGAATTAGGCTCAAAGGTTCAAAACCAAGTAGTGCACGATGGATAGAGATTGGACAAGTGAGGAAGATGTATCCTCACTTGATTGATGCTTAAAATCCAACTTTTGGTGGTCCAAACGCTTTTTCAGTGGGAATGTGTGATCCAAAATGGATCCAAACAACCCTCTAAGTCTTCAAAAATAAAAAACTATCGCATAAGGAAAAACCTTACAAAATGTGGATTACACTATCGGGCCTGAAAAAAATGAAGAAATGGCCAAAAAAAGAGTTATCAGAGGCTTAGACAATGATGCACAAGAGTCGTCGGATCTGGTCGATCAATGGTCCAGATCCGATCGGCATATCGCAATTGGCAAAGGCAGGCAGAGGCTATCGGAGGTTACCACATAAATGTTGTGACAACGATCAGCATGGGTCAACGAGGATCATCGATCAAGCGCGTAGATCGAAGGCCCAGTTTAACTTGCAATATCGCGTTGGCAAACCACAAGGGAGAGCTTATCAACAGCCTGAGGACTATGCGATATGCGATTGCGACATAATCGCATCGCAATATCACATTAGAGCAATATAAAAGACTGATGCCGATAAGGCCAGCGACCATGCGATGCGCCAATAGCTGATAGGGCCGATCGATGCAATCGGCGATTGGAAGCCAATCCAATATGCAATATGTGATATAGCTAGACCCGATGGGGTTTATAAATGAAAATACATATATTTTGAGTTCCAGAAAACAGGGTTTTTCTTTGTATTTCGCGTTTTCGTTAAATGAACGAATTACAAAGGAAATGCGCCGATGCGATGAAACCAGACCCGATAGGGTTTATAAATGCAGCTGTATATTATTTGAAGTCTGCCATAAAGCATTCGTCGGGATTTTCAGTGTTTTAATGTATTCTGCAAATACAATGGAAACCATGTCTAGCGACTTGCGATAACGATTTAAAGGTGGACCCGATAAGAGTCTAGGGCGGGGTTAATAATGTTTCAAGTCTGGAAAGAGGCATTTTGGCAGATTTTCACATTTTTACGTGTATTTCTTTGTGTAAATAGAGAATGACCATTTTTGGGATTTCAAAGGCGTCGATGGTCCCTTCCATTGTATAATAGGTGGCCACCATCCCTGAAGACGTTAGCAATGATTGCTTAATGCTCAGAGGGGGATTTGAGCGAACAAAGGCCAGGAGCTAGAGAGCCCAGAAGAGGAAATGAACACACAATAGCGATTGGCCTAAAAGCCACAGAATGACAGAGACAGAGGCAAGCAGTGCTGAGACAGAGCAAAGACAGAGATAGAGAGTGAGAGAAAGAGTCTGTGTACTCAGAGAGGCTTGAGGGATTCAAGAAAAACTCTTGCTGTTTTGTATCTGTTGTATTGAGACTCAATTTGAGCTCACATTTTGTAAAACTCTACTCTTGAAGACATAATAGAGAGGTCACTACTGAAGGCTGGACCAGGAGATGTAGCCCAAGAGTTTTGGGTGAACTCCTTGATTATTTGCTGTGTTTTGTGTGTATCTGTTATGTTTCTTTAACTACTTCATTGTCTATATTATTCACAATCTTATCGATTTGTTGCACTAAGTAATATAGGCAAATCCATGCACGTGAGTCTGTAATACCTTAATCTTAGTCTAAGATCTCAGTTTTAGATCACCCAGGATCCTTTAGATTTGATTCAACCTGATTGGACCACCTAGCTGAGCCACGCACTGGAGTGTTATAATGTCATAGCGGAAGAAGAAGATGGGGACCTAAGGAATATTAATATCCTAGAGAATGAAGGTCACCGGAAAGTCGAAGGACCGTAACTAGAGAATCTAGACATAACTGAGCCGCTCAAAACCAAGCAGGTGAACATTGGCACGGAGGCAGAGTCAAAGTTTTCAAAGATTGGGGACTACCGAGACGACACGATAGTATATAAGGTTGCCGAACTACTCCGCGAATATACGAATCTATTTCCCACAAAGTTTTCAGATCTGAAAGGGATAATAGAGGACCTGGGTGTCATGAATATCACCCTAAAACCAGACGCGAAACCTGTGAAGCAAAGACCTTACCGCCTGAATCCGAAGTATAAAGAAAGGGTCCACTTAGAGTTAGACAAGATGCCCACGACAGGTATTATTGAACCGGTGGAAGAATATAATTGGGTAAGCCCAATAGTGGTTCAGGAAAAGAAGCAGAGGGAATAAATAAGGATATGTGTAGATCTCAGGAAGTTGAATGATGCCCACGTGCATGATCCCTTCCCAACTATGTTCACCAATGAGGTCCTAGATAATGTTGGTGGCCCGGAAGCATATTCGTTCACTGATGGGTTCTCTGGGTAACATCAGATCAAGATCGCGTCAGAGGATAGAAGTAAGATGACCTTCGTGACTGAATGGGGATGCCTCCAGTATACGGTGATGTCTTTTGGGCTGAAGAATGCGCCGATGATCTTTTCGCGCGTAGTCATCGCAGCATTCAAGGATTTCATTCGTAAATTTCTCGAAGTATACTTTGACGATTAGACAATGTTCGGACTGGTGAAGCGCCATGTGGCAAGTCTGTGCTTGATGCTAGATACATGCTGGAGGTACCAGATCATGCTTAATCTTAAGAAATGTTTGTTCTTTGTTCCTTTTTGGGATCTCGCTGGGTCATGTGGTATGTAGACAAGGCTTGATGGTAGACCCTGCGAAGATCACAGTCATAATCAATTTGGATGCGCCAAGGAGTGTGAAACAACTACCCGCAACGTTGGGGCACATGAGATACTATAGGAAATTCATCAAGAGCTATGCCCAGATCATCATGTCGATGGAAAAATTGTTAAAGAAGGATGTTATGTTCTATTGGAATGAAGAATGCCAAAAGAGCTTGGATGTGCTAAAGGATAAAATGGTCACTGCGCCGATCCTAGTCTTCTCGAATTGGAAGAAGGAATTTCATGTGCAAGCGGACATGTCATGTATTGCACTGGGAGAACTACTGACACAGGTTGGTGAAGGGGACTTGGATCACCCTATAGCATTCACAAGTAGGAAGCTGTCCAAAGATGAGAAAAATTATTCCATGACAGAGCGCAAAGGACTAGCTATGGTGTACATGCTCCAGAAGTTTAGGCATTATTTGTTGGGTGGACATTTTAAGATGTATACAGAACATTTAGCATTGAAATACCTGGTCAACAAGCTTGTGTTGGGGGGAAGAAATGCAGGTGGATGTTGTTGTTCCGGGAGTACGATTTTGAAGTTATTGTGAAACCAGGACGCTTGAATGCTAGATCGGATCATCTATCGCGCATTGAAATAGGAGAGGAGCCGAAGAATTTGGAGAAAGGACTACCCGACGCGCAACTCTTTGCAGTACGTGTTGTAGACAACCACTTTGAAGATATTATACACTTCCTGACGATAGGTACAGATCTGGAAGGATATACAAGCCAACAGAAGAAGGAACTAGTGTTGCGTGTGGCAGACTTTTCTGTCATTGCAGGGCACTTCTGAAAATTGGGATCATATGAAATATTGTGACGTTATGTGCCAGAGTTTGAAAGAAACAACATCCTTGCGGAGGCTCATGGTGGAGCCGCGGGAGGTCATTATGTAGGAAAAGAAACAATGCAGAAGATTCTATGCACTGGGTTGTGGTGGCCGACCTTGCATAAGGATTCAAAAGTGTATTGTAGGGCATACGACGAATGCCAAAGGACTAGCAGACCCTCGCGCAGGGATGAGCTGCCTCTAAATCCGTAGGTATCACCACAACCCTTCGAGAAGTGGGCAATTGACTTTGTAGGACCAATTCAGCCTCCTAGAAAGAATATGGGTGCGCGGTACATCATCACCATGACTCAGTACTTAACTAGATGGGTGGAGGCACAACCTGTGAAGGATTGAACAAGCATGACAACAACCAAATTCATCTTTGAGTACATGATGACAAGGTTTGGTTATCAAAAAATTTTAATGAGCGTGTTAACACCCAGGTTGTTCCCTATGACTCCCAAGGGAATACGGCCGGGGTAACCACTAACCAATCTTTTGATCACTGTTTCTAGCCAAACTGTGATCAGAGAGGGCTCTCTCTTTATGATTTGTATCTGTTATGATAGTGTTTTAGGCTAGGTATTATGCACAGGTTTTGTTTATGTTTTGGTTGAAGATTTTCTTTCAGGTCTTGTGATATAATGTTCAAAGAGTCAAATATCATTGGGCAATGGAGTCTATGGCTGTAGGTGTCTAGAAACCTTGAGGTGAATTGGTGAAACTTACAGGGCCATTTGGATACTTCATACAACAAAATTTTTGATTTATAACACAAACAGGTGAAAAAACCAGTGAAAGCAATTAAGAATTTTCACTAAAGTATTTAAGTATTTCCACCAAACTAGGTATGAGGAACGGATAGATGTCTCAGGAGCAAACTTGAATCCCTGGGAATGTCTATCACTGTGAAAGATATAGTATTAAAGTGCAGCAATTAAGAATTACACTTCATTCACTGTATCTGAAGAAAACATGGATAATAGCTCAGATTGAGTTCAGGGTAATCAGTGATTAAATCCTGGAACTATTCTTCTACTTTGCTATTAAGTGTACAACATTTAAACAATAAAAGAGAACAAAAGACTCGAAAACATGTAACACAGAGATTTAAGAAAGACTTATTGTTTTATGAAACACTCTGGAATCCTGCAACATTCACCATTCATCACAATGCATCAAGGTACGCCAAGCTTTGGAAATTCCATTCATCCTTTGTATTATTTCTCTGAGAATTTTATAGCAAGTGAGATCTCCCGAAATGAAAATAACAACAACCCCTTAAGCTTTAGTGAGGGGCGAATATATACATACGATTTTACAAAAATATCTGAGTTCTAAGTTATCTCAGACTTAATGTTCTCACCAACTTTTGAGATATTATTATCAGAAATTTATTACAGCATTGAATACAAAATAAAGGCGTCTTGATGTTCTGTCAGAAGATATTTTGGCCTTTGGGAGCTGCTAAGTCGGTTGGGATACTTTGATCAAATGATGGAGAACCCGACTTTATGGCTCGTGCGCTGTATTTTGGGTCTGCCACCTGTGATTGTGATTGCTGCTGTGGTGAGTAAATAGCCCTGCTGAGTTGGCTCAGCATCTGTCTTTTCCTTGTGGAGTTATCCACCAAAATTCTGCCTGTGCATGACTGTTCATAAACTGGAGAAAATTAACGCTACAGGTTCTGGCCTGCTAAGATTATCTGTGTCAAATTCCTCCATACTTCCTGTGTGGGCAATTGGTGTTTTATGATTGCCTGCATAGTTTCATCTGCTTCTGTATACTTAAAGAAATTTGGTGGTGTATCAAACAGGTGATCAATTTCATTCATGATAAAAAACAGGTTATCCACCCTATCATACAAATTCTGCCCTGATGCTGGCCCTGTTTCTGCTGAGGTACTGGGCTGTTTTGCAATTTGTGCTGCAGCATGGGCATCAACCCTTTTGATGTAATTTTCCAGGGTAAGCAGTCTTCCTACACTGCTTAATATGCTGGGGAGGCCTCTGTTCTGTAATGCCAGGAATCTGTCCAGGAATTTGTTGATCTCGGTCTGCATATCCTGTGTTCTCCTCTCCAGCGTTCCAATTAGGCTTCTTAGTGTCAGGACTCTTTTAACTACTGAGATTGTTTCAGTCCTGTTGGTAATTCCTATTGTGGCCAGCTGAGAGCTTGTCTTGTTATTTAAAATATTGATCATTCTGCTGGCAGCATCTGGCATGTGGCCAAGGCTTGCTCTTGCTCTGTGTATTTCCTTGTTTGCCTTTGTGATGAGTACTATTTGCTCATCCATAGTCTCAATATACTGCCACTGATTGGTGATGGATCGACCAATGTTGCCCCAGAGGACTGCTTTTAATTCTACTGTTACTTTTTCTAGTGCAAGCTCCTTTTCTAGTTCAGCTATTCTCTTTTTTAGAACTTTTATTTCTCTTTCCTTTGCTGCCTCATTCTGCTTGCTTTTGTCAAATCTTTCATTCACCTTAGTCAAAGACCTTTTGACTTCATCAAGCTCTTTCATTTGGGATTCAAGAACTTGGATCTCAGCTTGCAGCTTCTGCATATCCAGACTAGGAGTCTGCTCTGTTGTTGGCGTAGTTGTTGCTGTAGATGGTGCTGTAGTTCCTGTCTGCTGAGGAGGAAGAGTAGTTGTTGGAGGAGCTTCTTCAAGATTGATTACTTCCGGAGGGGGCTGGGAAGTTTGGCCCTCTTCTCTCTGTTTCAATGCTGTCTGTAATGCTGCCTTTGCAGCTTCTAATTGTCCTAGCTGGTCTTGAGTCCGAACCAGCTCCTTGTATAAGGATATCATCAAATCCGTAGCATCCTTTTCTAGCCTTTGCTGAGCAACTTCATCTGTTTGAGGATGGATGGTGGCTGGGAGCTTGATTTTCCTCCTTAAGGCAGCCATGTCTTGATCCCTTATCTTCAACAGTTCTTGGATACCTTTAACATCTTTAGGATCATGTCCTATTTCTATGATTACATCCTCCAAGGACTTGATTCTGTTGTCCTTGGCTTGTGATGAAGCCCTCTCCAATTCTAGCTGAGAGGCTGTATTATCCAGGCTGCTCTTCAATTTATAATTTTCCAATGTCTCATCTGCCAAGGAGGCATAGACCATCTCACCGGTTTGTTTATGTAGCTCTATTTTATCCATAGGGTGTATATCTTTGGCCAGAACCTCCATGTTGGTTCTCAGGTAATCCGAGGCAGATTGGGGATGCAGAGCTGTGGGCATGAAATGACTCATGATCATTTTGCCTTCACTTACATCAAAGGCAGACATGAGTCTTTGCTGATTGGTGGGAGCCAGGTTCAGCAAATGATTGTACAGCTGTATTTTAATAGGATCACTCCTCCTTTTAATGTCGATAAATTGTTGTTTGATGCTTACTTGTCCTTCTTGGTGCTGGCTGGAGGAACTGACCTCTCCTCCCATAGCTCTATCATGTTCATGCTGGAATGAACTGGCTGACACTTCTCGGCTGGGTGGGCCCATGCCCATTGCTTGTCTTATTGCTATGTCATCCTCTGGAAAGTCATTTAATCTTTGTCTTTTCTCTCCCTGATTGATGGATGAAGTCAGGGGAGTCTCTCTATCTCTTTTCCTGGTTAAGTCCTCCTTTTGTGGGGTTTGGAGGACCGAGGCATCAAAAGTAGTTTCTGCCCTAGGAGGCACTATATTCTGAGCCTGTTGCTCAGTGGAACTAGGAGTGTCAATCACCCTTTCTTGCTGCAAGGGTTGCTGTTCCTTAAGTGGCACTTCTTCTTGCTGTTGCCCTTCTTGTTGCTGCTCCATCTCTTCTTGCTGTTGCACCAATGTTTCCACTTGCTCTTCTGTCAATGGAGGTGGCTGTTCCACCTGTTTCCCTTTATCTTTACTGGCTGTTTGTGGTGTTTTCCCGGCAGCTTGCTGCTGTGTTGTTGATGATGAAGCGGCTGATCCAAGCTGTCTTCTGTATGAATGAGGAACCTGTCCACAATTTTCCAAGTCAGCTTGCTTTTGTATATTTCTAGCTTCTCTTTCTAGAAGCTCTTCAGCAGTTATTTCTTCTTCTAAGGTACCCTCTTCCCAGCTTAATGCATTGGCATACTGTTCAATCTCAGGTTGTCTCTTGTGTGCATAACTACCCAATTTGTATTTTATCCTCCTGAGGGAGACAAAATGATTGGGGTCATAGGGTATCCATTCAAAACTAGTTTGCAGTCTGAGGCCTTCCAGGATAGTGTTTGCCTCTTTCCATCCCTCCTCTTTTCTGTTATATAGGAAAGGACCCAGCTGGCTCCTCACCTTTAGCTGTGACTTCTTGTTCTTGCTCTGAAAATGCAGGTAGTCTGAGTTGCCAAACTGTCTGAAATATTCCAAGGCAAAAAGCCTCATGGGGACATACCTTGGCAATCTAAAAGGTGTCAACTCACAGCCATATATTCTGATGACTGTGTGGTTTTGGTAGAGGTACCAATTACCAATGCTGTAGGTTTTGTTTAGGTGAAGAACTCTCTTCATATCATCAGTTAGCCTTGGAGGAGGAACACCATGCAATACTGTCAAGGCTGGATAAATGAATAAGTCAATGAACTCATTGTATGTGTAAGGTGACACAGATGTATAGTGAAAGACAGAGGTCCAGAACACCATTGATCTTGGATTTCCTTGGGCATTGAGTTGCTTCAAAGGAAAAGAGAAGGTAGCTGGTTGATAAAACAAGAAGAGGTGGTATATGTATGAGGTATACCTGAATAGTCTTTCTCTCTTCAAGTTCATAAACTGGTCATGGATTTTATCTGCAATGTATGTAGCATAATCATAATGCACAGCTGGGGGCTTACCAGGAGAGAATAGAGACAGCATTGCTATTATGGTTTCATCCACATCCTCCATTCCCTTGAATCCTAGGGCATAGCTGATCAAATCCACTAACATCCTGCCCAATTCATTCAAGTACTGATATCCAATAGGAGGAGTTCTGAAGGATTCAGAGCCTGGTTTCACAAACAGCTGATTAATCTTAATGACTTGGTCGGTTGTCAGCCTGCTTCCTTTCTTTATCAAATTCTGCATATTGAGGGGGGTCAATTGCTTGGCAGTATGGAAGTGCAGCATCTCGTTAATACTCTCTGAGGTGATCTGGAACAAAACTAAGCCTGAGGGGCTAATGACAGCTCTTCGGCTTGGGTCATAGCATTCCTGGCAGCTGTATATCAACTCTGGCATAGGGTTTACCTGGGGGAGGTTATAGATTGGCAGGTTTGAGTCCCAGATTCCCAAAATGTCTGCTCCACTAAGATGCTGGGCTTTCAACTCATTCAGCATCTGAATATTGTATTTGGAGCCCATAAGAAACCAGTCCAGCATTTGGTAATCCATATCTCCCAGGGCTTTCCACTCCAATTCCTGGTGAGGGGCATTGAGGGGTTTGATGTTGAGAGCAATGGGAGTCTCCATGATCTTCTTCAAAGTTCAACAATTGTAGGTGGATGGTTTAATGGAAGCAACACAGAATAGAAGTGATTTTCTGGAAAAACAGTTTGTATCTCAGATACCAGAGGAGGAATTTACACAACAGCAGTTGAAATACTGTTTGTTTCAGGAGCAGGGCTTCTCTATGGTCTCACTATGTCCTCTTTTAGCGGGTGAATTGAGTTAATAAGAAATTTGCCGGGAATACGCGGTGAATGTTGTTTTTTGAGCGAAATTACAGGTATTAAGGCTCGGCTGATGTTTTTGGACTTCACAGTTGCAAATGTGGATGTGCAGAGGGAAATGGCCGGTGAAAATATAATTTTTAAGGTCTCCTTAGCCCTCTGAGTAACTTTAATTTCAATAACAGGCGTATGGAGGGCAGCAAACGGTAAATACCTGTTAATTGACGAACAGAGGTCGCATGGACGTGCACGGTTGGAGCTCTGGAGGTCGCCTTGGTTAACTGAGCAGGTTGGCGAAAATTTGGACGTAAACAGCCATGCAGAGCCGAAGTAGCGACAGGAGTAAAAAGTGAGAAAAACACGGTTTTTTGGGTTAATATGGACCTTTTTACCATTTTGGCGCTTTTTAGTGATGACGTCAGCATGACGTCATTGGTGGGTCAAGGTGAGGTGACGTCAGCTGACGTCATCGGGTGACGTGGCGGTAAGCTATTGGTCCATGGGGGCGATGAGGTGGCAGCCATGTCATCAGCGAGGTGGGCCAATCAACGGCAAAAGGATAAGCAGAAATGACGTGGCGATATGACATAGGAGGGCAGCTGGCGGTCCGGACCGTAGCGGTTATGGTTAAGGCTAGCCACTACGGTCTCTCGGGGCGGTCTGGGTACGGCGCTGAAAGTGTCAGGCCTGGCTCCGAGAGCCCTTATTGTTTGACGCGTGGCCTGCCCGTGACGTGACGCAACGTCACTTTCTCGGGCGGTAAAGGACCACCATGGGGGCCGCTCCGATATTGCTGTGGATCGTCGGATCCTCGGGACCTGATCCGACGGTGGGCGGAGCAACAACGTGCTCGGAGTATATGCGCGGGCGGAAAACTTTGGGTTGTGGGTTTTTTGATGGTTTTTCAATGTTTTTCATTAAAACAAACTGCGCGCTAACCTTTTGGAAATGTGCCAGAGGCGGGCTTTTTAGACTTTGGGTAATTTTTGCAAAGGATTTTAAGGGTAAAAGAGGGTTTATAGGGGTTTTTTCAATGCAAATGGTGGTTTGAGGGGCAAGTTGGCTTGTAGCAAGGGGGAATGGGACGTGATAGGTTCACCAAGGTGACCAGAGGTCACTTTGGTTCCTTTTGAAGAACATATGGCTATAATGCCAAGGGGAGGAGTATTTATAGAATTTGGGGCTTTATACACCATAGTGTTAATATTATTAGGGGAAGGGTAAGATAGGGGAGCTATATAGTAGAATTAGAGGTTAATATGAATGAAAGGGGCAAATGAGGGGATCTTACTGAGTTTATCTGAAATTGATTTAGTTTTGAGAGTAGATCAAAATGAAAAGATCTTAGACAAGAAATGTGGCCTCTGTATGAACAAGAACCACCATAAAACCATGATCTCTCTCCATGAATCTCAGCTGAAAAGGGAATGTTAATAATGAAATGAAAGGGAAAGGGAGGTTAGTCATGCTCCTTGTTGCAATTTGATGGAATTAACCACTTTGTCCATTGATAGATTTTGCCTTGGCAATACATCTTTTGACATATGTGCAATGGTGAAAATGCCCTTTCTGCAACCACAACTACTTACCCAGCTATTTTCCTAGCATTTTTTGTTTCTCCATTGGAGGGTGCACTTGGACTTGCAAACCCTTACTTGCCTTTTCTTTTCTTTGGCTTTTTCTTTATTCTTTTCTATCTATTTCTACCCTTATCTCTTCCAAGGTCCCAGATTAGGCTGTTGGGATCCTTTTCTTCTCTACCTAAACTAGTTGTCTGCCAAGATTAAGCAGTTTGGACAGACTTCTTTCTCTAGTCTATAGCACAAAATTGAACTCATGGCATGATCCAGATTAAACTGTTGGATCATCCATCAAAATTTGAAATAAGGTCATCAATATTTGAAAACACTTTACACACCTCTTGTTCTCTAGGAAATATGGGATCTTTGTGATATCAAAGCAGAGCATATTTGGACTTTCCTTGGCCAATCATGAAATATGAAACCTATTGGTATAGGTATCCAACAGTGGCTCCACATGGGGATGGTTTTTCTTTTGAAAGACCAAGAACATCAGGTCAGATTGCCTTGTTCTTTGACTGCCCATCTCAATCTTGAAATTTCGCTGCTTTGATGTGTCAAAACTGTGTGCCTCCTTTTTGAAAGACCTCTGATCCTATTTGCCTCTTGCTGGTTGGTGAATCACTTGGAAAACTGTATTTTACAATCTAAAACAGAAAACTATATGTACATCCGCATATATACAATGAATCCTTAGTTTCCACTCATGGGGAAAAGTCAAAGTAGTGTTTCTGCATCCTGCCATTGACAGGACCTTCATCCAAGTCAGTTTCAGTCAGACTTTTAAGGAAGTAAGTGTTGTTACCTTGTACTGCTTGGACAGCAAATGGTCCTCTCCATAAAGAGTCAAACTTTCCATGTTTTCCTTTCTCTTCTCTTCTTGCATCCCACTTTAAAACTTTGTCTCCCATATTGAAGTCTTCTGCTTTGGTTCTTCTATCAAAGGCCTTTTTCAATTTTTCTTGTAATATCTGCACTCTGCTGAAAACTTGTTCTCTAGTTTGCTGTAAACAGATTATCTGATTGATCCTCCTTTGCATATCATTTGGCTCTGCTTGACTTTCTTGCAGAAGCTTCATAACCGGTACTCCTAGTGATGAAGGAAATCTGGCTTCTAATCCATAGACCAACTCATATGGGCTGGTCCCAATTGATCTTTTGGTTGTTAGTCTATCTGCCCATAAAGCATTTACTAGTTTCTTATGCCAGTTCTTTTTGTTCTCTTCCAACACTTTCTTTATGATATTTATTAAACTTTTGTTTGATGATTCAACAAGACCATTTCCTTGAGGATAGTAAGCAGTAGAATGGCCCAAAGTTATGTGAAACTTATGACAGAAGTTCACCATTTTCTTGGATCTGAAGGCAGCCGCGTTGTCTGTTATTATCTTGTCCGGACAGCCAAATCTAGCCAGTATATTGTTTTCCAAAAACTGAATAATTACTGAATCATTTGCTTGTCTGCATGGGGCAGCTTCAATCCACTTGGTGAAGTAGTCTGTTGCTGTTAAAATCCATCTGTGTTGTCCTAAAGATGAGGGATGAATTTCCCCAATGAAATCCAAGCCCCATTGTTGGAAGGGTCTTTCTGTTGCAATGGGCTTCAAAGGAAGTGGCAGCAACTGTCTTTTGCCTTCAAACAGTTGGCATTTGTGGCATGAGGTTGTAAATTTCTTAACATCAGAGAACATGGTGGGCCAGTAATAACCAGCCCTCAATATCTTGTCCACAGTGGACTTCCAGTACAAATGTCCACCACAGTCTCCAGCATGGAAATCTTGCATGATATTGTTAGTTTCATTCTCTATTAGGCAGTGCAGCAATATACCTTCATGGTTTTTCCAAAGTAAATTTCCATCTATCACACAAAATCTAGATGTTTTCATTTTTAGGAACCTACACTTAGTTCTGGACAGTCCTGGGGGAGCACACAGGTTTTGTAACACATAGCAGATATCAGAGTACCAAGGAGATTGTTCAAAGGCTACATTGATCTTTGGAGTCGCCAGCTCTGTTTCACTGTCCAGTTGGTTGATATCTAAGGCTTGGAAATTTGCTTCTGTCATTAATTTGGCCAAACCTTGCCCTTTTATCAGCTTAGTAGGTTTTATTTCAATGTCAAATTCTAGTATATTGGCAATCCATTTTCCTCTCCTGCCCTCTAAGTTTTCTTGGGTGAGAATGTCTTTGACAATAGGACTTGGTACGTAAGCCACAACATGGGAGTAAAGGATGTAAATCCTAAAGTCTTTAATAGCTTTGATCAAAGCATAGGCTTGTTTCTCCATCATTTGGTACTTTAGAGGGGCATCTCTGAGAGCTCTGCTGAAAAAGGCAATAGGCTTCTCCTTCCCTTGGTCATCTTTCTGTAATAAAACAGCAGCAATAGTATGCTGGGAGGCAAAAGAGAAAATGATAAAGTCTCTGTCAAACTGAGGATTAGTTAACACTGGGGTTCGAGTCAAGGCCAATTTTATACTTTCAAAGGCTTGTTTTGTTTCAACAGTCCATTTGACCTTTGAATCTTTCTTTAGCATATTGTTTAGTAATCTGATTAATTCTGCTAAATTAGGGATAAACCTTCTTAAAAAGTTGATTTTCCCTAAGAATCCTTGCAACTCCTTGACATTCCTTGGGTGAGGCATTTGTAGGATAGCTTGTATCCTATCTGGATCAATTCTTATGCCATCTTTTGAAATAATGTGTCCTAAGAGTTTCCCTTCTTCCAAGCCAAATAATGACTTCTTGGGGTTTAAGGAAATGCCATATTTCCTGCATGTTATGAAAATCTGTCTCAAATGTTTCAAGTGTTCTTGGTCAGATTTTGAAAAGGGTGTAAGATCATCTAAGTAAATGACCAAGAAGTCATGAATCTCTTTTGCAAAAGCAATGTCCATTGCTCTTTGAAACGTTGCCCCTGCGTTTTTCAATCCAAAGGGCATTTTCACATACTTGAAAGTTCCCCATGGGGTTGTAAATGCAGTTTTGTCTTGATCATCAGGGTGTACTAGGATTTGATTGAAGCCTGAGAATCCATCAAGCAATGATATCCTTGAAGCCCCTACTACTCTTTGAAGAATGTGATCCATTTTGGGTAAAGGGTAGTTATCTTTGAGTGATACTTGATTCAAATTCCTTAAGTCTACACAAAGTCTAATCTCACCAGTTTTCTTTCTTGTAGGGACCAAATTTGAAATCCACTCAGAGAACCTGATTGGTGCTATGATACCAGCTTTGAACATTTTATGTAATTCTTTTTCAATAGAAGGAAGGAGCATAGGATTGATCCTTCTCAATTTCTGTTTGAATGGTTTTTGATTGGGCTTGAGGGGAATTGTGTGCTGGATGACAGAAGTATCATAGGACTTTAGATCCTCATAACCCCAAGCAAAAACATCTTGAAATTCTTTAAAGAGATCAATGTATTTGGGCTTTTGATCCGGGGGCAAAGAGGCAGATAGCTTTATTATTTTAGGCTTGTCAGTAGTACCAATGTTGCATTCTTCAATTGCTGCATCTAATGGCTGCATCTTTGGTTTCCTGGGGACATCATTTGAGTCAAAAATGTCCTCTAGTGGGGTAAGGCCTGCTGGAAGGAAATTGTCTTTGAGTTGTATGATTTCAGCTTCAGCGTTGCTCATCTCTTCACAGTCAATTTGGTGAATTTGCTGAATGTTTTCATTACTGAAAATGGTTGGACTCAGTAATTGTTTTGCTGTTCTAGGTGATATTGGGTGAGCAGACTGTTGAAACTGTATTTGTGATGGACTTGCTCCATCAAGTATTTGTGATTGACTTGCTGACTCAAGTATTTGTGATTGACTTGCTCCATCATTGTCAATATTTAATCCTGTGAACTCTTGTTGCAAAGTTAAGAAATTGTTTATTTGCATGTCATCCTCAAATACTTGCCATTCTTTGACATTGTTTGGAATAGAGGGTCTGTATTTGACCTCGGCTGTGAAACAGTTATTGGGTTCTAATGGGAATTTGAAGGTGCTGGCAAACGTTGCCAAGCTGTGTGCATGGAGATTGTGGCCCCTTGAAATTTTCGTGATAACACACTCAGAGAAGGTCTCTAATATTTCAATTACAGCAGATCTGTAGGACCTCAATCTTTTGTCATTGGTGACAAAATTTCCTTTTACTTGTTGAATTACTAGATCAGAGTCTCCCATGATGGAGAGTTTAGGAGCTTGTAGTGATTTTGCTAGCTTTAGGCCCAGCAACAGAGCTTCGTATTCTGCCATATTGTTAGTGCATCTAAAATTCAATCTATAAGCCCTGCCTTCTGCATAGTCTTTCTCTTTGTTATGTATCCACACTCCAGCTCCTGCCCCTAACTTGTTAACTGAGCCATCAAATTCTAGGACCCACAGGGTATCTTGCTGAACAGGAGATTTAAAATTCTGTTCATGGGATGGCAATGTGAGCATGAGTTGGGGTTTCTTTTCCCATTTGTTTTCTAGGACAACTTTATCATTTGTTTGACAATTTTTAACAACTAGAGGAGGGATAAGGTGTATTGTTGGTGTGCTTAATGTTTTGCAGGTGCTACTTACTTGATCAATGTTTTGTTCTTGTATGAGTGTTTCGGTCCTAATCTCATTGTTTGAAAGGCCTGCGCTGTCATTAAAGAGGATGAAGGAATCTATGTCCGAATGGACAGCATATATTGGAAAATTTTGAGGCTTTTCTTCACTGCTGACCATATACTTCATGAGTGTTTCCCTGTACAGTCTTTTTGGTTGCCCAAAGACAGAGATAGTGGCATATGACATGTCTAATTGCAGGGAACCTTGGAGCTTGGCTCCCCATGATCTTGATAACAGCATCCCATATTTAGGTGGGATATCAGCGACTACAACATCCATTAGAATGGTTTTGTTGGGATATTGAACCAGAGACACACATAAATCTTTTATTAGGCCTAAACATTTGACTTGGCTAGAATCAAAAGAAAACAGGTCTTTGTATGGTCTTGTTATATCCAAGTTCAATCTTTCCATGACTGCTTTTGGCATAAGGTTGTGAGAGGCACCTGAGTCGAACATTGCATTATGTAGTATTTTATCATGAACATGCAGGCTGACATAAAAAGGTAAAACCCCTGTGACCATTGTTTTTCCATCTACCTCTGGGCCAAACAGTAATTCTGGACTGTCATCTAGCACATTTACATCATCTTTGCTATTAGTGAGTTGAAGGGATTTCTTGATCTGTTGTTTGTATATGTCATTCTTGGCTAGCTCTCAGAGGGGAATTGCTATCTTTAGCTTGCCAATCTCTGTGCCTAGGTCAAAGGGTTTGTCAATTTGGGTTTTAGAGTCACGGATAGCAGTCTTTTCTTTGTTCATTAAATCTTCTTGTTGGATTTCATCTTGATTTTGAGACCTGCCCCTTTTACTCATGTCTTGAGGGGTAAAATTTGAATCAGGGTGAGAGGACGAAGTTGCCATGGGCTGTTGTAGTGGGGACAGCAGTTCAGTAACCTCCTCAACTACAATTTCTTCTGCAGGAAAGTTTATTTTGTCATTGGGTTCTGTGATCATGGTTTCTTTAGACCTCTGTTTATCCTTTATCTTGTCGGGCTGGTTTACATTCACAGTCCTACTCCTCAGTTTATACTGTTTATGGACTTCATAGACAGCAGTATCATATCCTTGTTTAAAGTCAAAGGATTCTCCTGATTTAGTTTGGAATGTTTTGCTTTCATCCTCCTCATGGTCTTCTTGTGTTAGGAAAACATGGCTTTTACCATCCAGACCCATTAAGTTAATTTCAGGATCTTCATTGAGCTGATTGGCTGTGGAAGTTTCTGCATAGTTTTCTTGAAAAGGGGGTCTAATGTCTTGGTCAGCACTTGTCTTTCCTATGTTTGGGTTCTGAGTTCTCCTAAAATTCGGGTTTCTAGGAGGGTTGCTTTGTGATGCCTCCCATGATGATTTTCTTTCAACTGATTCCACTCTTTCACCCAATCTCTTCATGCTGTTTAGTATTGCATCCAGCTTTTGATCAAAACCTGAGGGTTCTTCTCTGAAGCCAGTCTTCTTTTCCAACTTTGCTCTGTTTCTTTTGGCAATTAGGTTAGCCTCTACAGTGACTGCAACCCTTTGAGCTTCTGCAAGGGTTGGAGGATCTCTTTCTTTCAACTGATAGGCCATATCAGAATCAAAACCGTCAGGGAAGTTATACAGGGCCAAATCAGGAGGGGGCCTTAAGTTCTGTGGGATAGCATTATATACATTGTTAAACCTAGCACAATATTCCAAAACTGTTTCTTGGGGACCTCTTTTAATAGTGTTGTATTCACCAAGTATGTGGAGAGGATCTTTCTTCTTCTCCCATCTCTCAGTAAAAGCTTCGTAAAGCTGATCAGGTGTTGCAATGGGGTTTGCATTGAGGGATCTGAACCAAGTTCTAACATCCCCAGTTAAGCTTTGAACAAAAATTCTCATCCTGACGCTGTTATCATCTATTTCATAGGTCTCAAAGTGGTCTTGCATCTTCTTAGCATGCTGGACAGCTGTCAAAGGGCCATGGGAGTCAAAAAATGAGATTTTGGTTTGGTAGTCTTGGGGTAGAGCTGGAGCATTAGCTGGTATCTGCAGAGGTGCATACCTATTGGCCATGTTTATGGGATTTACAGGGTTGACAGGAATAAATGGGACAGCAGGGATTACTGGTGTAACAGGGTTAATGGGATGGGTAACAAATGGGGAACTGGTTGAAAGAGTATGTGCAGTGGGTGAAGATGGGAGAGGAGGGCTTTGAGGTGTTGATGGTGAACTAGAAGGGCTAGGTGTGGAGCGGAAAAGAACTTTGCAAGGAGTGGGAATGAGGATAGTTTGATCTGAACTTATATCTGAATCAGCAGGCTTCTCCTGCTTTTTCTGCCTCCTAATGTTCTTTGGAATGATATTTGGATTATCAACAATGATAGGTTGATTAGGGTCAGGGTTTGCCCTAGTGTGCCTTGGGTTTCTTTTGGGAGCCAGCTTCTAATTTCTTTTGAATTTGTACAGGAAGCTGCTATATATGCAAGGACTGGATGTGAATTTTGGAATGGCTATATATGTTCCAAAGCTAGGATGAAGATTCCCTAATTAGCTCTTCCCTAAAGCTGTCCCTGTATTACAGAAACAGTTCTAAGGCCTCTTGGCTAGTTTCAGGCTTGATGGTAGCTTTGGAAGATAGATAGTAATTGGAAAATTTTTAAGAAGTCCCCAGCGGAGTCGCCAATTATGTTAACACCCAGGTTGTTCCCTAGGACTCCCAAGGGAATACGGCCGGGGTAACCACTAACCAATCTTTTGATCACTGTTTCTAGCCAAACTGTGATCAGAGAGGGCTCTCTCTTTATGATTTGTATCTGTTATGATAGTGTTTTAGGCTAGGTATTATGCACAGGTTTTGTTTATGTTTTGGTTGAAGATTTTCTTTCAGGTCTTGTGATATAATGTTCAAAGAGTCAAATATCATTGGGCAATGGAGTCTATGGCTGTAGGTGTCTAGAAACCTTGAGGTGAATTGGTGAAACTTACAGGGCCATTTGGATACTTCACACAACAAAATTTTTGATTTATAACACAAACAGGTGAAAAAACCAGTGAAAGCAATTAAGAATTTTCACTAAAGTATTTAAGTATTTCCACCAAACTAGGTATGAGGAACGGATAGATGTCTCAGGAGCAAACTTGAATCCCTGGGAATGTCTATCACTGTGAAAGATATAGTATTAAAGTGTAGCAATTAAGAATTACACTTCATTCACTGTATCTGAAGAAAACATGGATAATAGCTCAGATTGAGTTCAGGGTAATCAGTGATTAAATCCTGGAACTATTCTTCTACTTTGCTATTAAGTGTACAACATTTAAACAATAAAAGAGAACAAAAGACTCGAAAACATGTAACACAGAGATTTAAGAAAGACTTATTGTTTTATGAAACACTCTGGAATCCTGCAACATTCACCATTCATCACAATGCATCAAGGTACGCCAAGCTTTGGAAATTCCATTCACCCTTTGTATTATTTCTCTGAGAATTTTACAGCAAGTGAGATCTCCCGAAATGAAAATAACAACAACCCCTTAAGCTTTAGTGAGGGGCGAATATATACATACGATTTTACAAAAATATCTGAGTTCTAAGTTATCTCAGACTTAATGTTCTCACCAACTTTTGAGATATTATTATCAGAAATTTATTACAGCATTGAATACAAAATAAAGGCGTCTTGATGTTCTGTCAGAAGATATTTTGGCCTTTGGGAGCTGCTAAGTCGGTTGGGATACTTTGATCAAATGCTGGAGAACCCGACTTTATGGCTCGTGCGCTGTATTTTGGGTCTGCCACCTGTGATTGTGATTGCTGTTGTGGTGAGTAAATAGCCCTGCTGAGTTGGCTCAGCATCTGTCTTTTCCTTGTGGAGTTATCCACCAAAATTCTGCCTGTGCATGACTGTTCATAAACTGGAGAAAATTAACGCTACAGGTTCTGGCCTGCTAAGATTATCTGTGTCAAATTCCTCCATACTTCCTGTGTGGGCAATTGGTGTTTTATGATTGCCTGCATAGTTTCATCTGCTTCTGTATACTTAAAGAAATTTGGTGGTGTATCAAACAGGTGATCAATTTCATTCATGATAAAAAACAGGTTATCCACCCTATCATACAAATTCTGCCCTGATGCTGGCCCTGTTTCTGCTGAGGTACTGGGCTGTTTTGCAATTTGTGCTGCAGCATGGGCATCAACCCTTTTGATGTAATTTTCCAGGGTAAGCAGTCTTCCTACACTGCTTAATATGCTGGGGAGGCCTCTGTTCTGTAATGCCAGGAATCTGTCCAGGAATTTGTTGATCTCGGTCTGCATATCCTGTGTTCTCCTCTCCAGCGTTCCAATTAGGCTTCTTAGTGTCAGGACTCTTTTAACTACTGAGATTGTTTCAGTCCTGTTGGTAATTCCTATTGTGGCCAGCTGAGAGCTTGTCTTGTTATTTAAAATATTGATCATTCTGCTGGCAGCATCTGGCATGTGGCCAAGGCTTGCTCTTGCTCTGTGTATTTCCTTGTTTGCCTTTGTGATGAGTACTATTTGCTCATCCATAGTCTCAATATACTGCCACTGATTGGTGATGGATCGACCAATGTTGCCCCAGAGGACTGCTTTTAATTCTACTGTTACTTTTTCTAGTGCAAGCTCCTTTTCTAGTTCAGCTATTCTCTTTTTTAGAACTTTTATTTCTCTTTCCTTTGCTGCCTCATTCTGCTTGCTTTTGTCAAATCTTTCATTCACCTTAGTCAAAGACCTTTTGACTTCATCAAGCTCTTTCATTTGGGATTCAAGAACTTGGATCTCAGCTTGCAGCTTCTGCATATCCAGACTAGGAGTCTGCTCTGTTGTTGGCGTAGTTGTTGCTGTAGATGGTGCTGTAGTTCCTGTCTGCTGAGGAGGAAGAGTAGTTGTTGGAGGAGCTTCTTCAAGATTGATTACTTCCTGAGGGGGCTGGGAAGTTTGGCCCTCTTCTCTCTGTTTCAATGCTGTCTGTAATGCTGCCTTTGCAGCTTCTGATTGTCCTAGCTGGTCTTGAGTCCGAACCAGCTCCTTGTATAAGGATATCATCAAATCCGTAGCATCCTTTTCTAGCCTTTGCTGAGCAACTTCATCTGTTTGAGGATGGATGGTGGCTGGTGTTGTGGGGAAAAGTATCCGATGCGGATGACACTAACCCTTTCTAAAGGTGACAGACTTTAGCAACAACTGAATGACAAAGTTTTCATGTTCATCTTTATGAAAGCACAGAGAGAATAGAAAGAGGATCAACCAACCTGGTGTCTTGCGCTTAGTCGATCCTTGTCCTTCTCGCTTTGTATCCCGTTCCCAGCTCTTTACTCTCCAAGCCGATCCAGCTACACACAGAATCTGCACAACAAAAGGGAGCAAACTACGAGATACAAGCAATCATAATTGAAGCATGGATTAGGTTGCATCAAATATACATGTAAACACAAAAGCATCTATGTAAAACAAGTATATAGAAGAACATGCAAACTTTATTGATAGAAAGTAACAGGGTTCCAGAGGAAGTTACAACCAATGATGTTGGCCCCAATCCAGCAGCACCTCCTCGGCAGCAAGAACTCTCTTCTTCACCTCTAGTAAAACAATCACCCAATAATCCTGGCAGTATACCAACAGCACCTCCTTGCTTATACAAAATTCCAGCCTCCTTAGACCTCATAGAAGAGCTCTATATATAGGAGAGAAGAAGAGAGGATGAGTCAGCTTGAGGCTGGCATAGAGCTGACTAGTGTCCTCTCCCTCTTCAGTTAATCTTCAGTTCTTGAGTCCACTTGGAGATCCTTGGTTACACATGGTGATCAAGTACCTCTTACTCATCACAAGGCGAATCTGATGAACCAAGTGTCAGTTTGGAAGCTTCCTGGGCAATTGACACCTTGCAGGAGGACTGTGCCACTTGGCCAATCTCGCCCAGCGCAGGTAGCCTTCATTGTTTTTTACTTCCAGCGCAGGTACAGAGTGGGACAGTTGCAATACAGCGCAGAAGCTCAGTTAAGCAGCTGACATGATCCAAAATAAGCCTGTTCTGAAGTGTTTTCAGGTGGAGAACTGATTGGAAGTGCTGTTGATTGATGACCTTGTTCTTTTAGGGGTAAGAACAACATGTTTAGGGACTGAGGATCCCTGTAATTATCGACATTTCCTGCTCCTTGACGCGAGGCACAAAAATGTCTATAACAGTTGCCCCCTAAAGTATGAGGCCGTTAATCGGGTGAAATGCTTTAGCTAGAGGGTCCGAAGTTCGTTCCAGTGCTGAGGAGGGTGCCCTGTAATACAATACAATACAATACATTATCTTTCATTCATCATTATTCTCATGATCTAGCTGAGGCGGGTATTCCCATGCTCAACTTTCTATAAATACATTTTGGTACATATGACAGACGATCGTCTGAAGACAGACTGATAATCTTCCGCTAAAATTATCATCCTTTGAGGAGGATGATCATCTGCTGCAATGATGTACATGGTAAATGCTTTTATATTTCCTGAATATATATCGCAGCCCGGATGGATGAAACTAGATCCGGGGTCTTCAAACTCGTTCGATCTTCACTCTAAGTACAAGTCGATCCATGTGAGAATTACGCTGAAGTCGAACATGGAAAGACATCGCTTGATTACCGGTCAATAATGAAAACCGTTAACAAGCGCGAGAGGAATCACCAATAAGGATGATGACCCTCAAGGTACGGCAGTACAATTCACGTGGCGTGAATAAAGGACTTGGCGTCGAACGCCACGCAAAATCTTCTGGTCGAAGGTCATTGATGTATACCTGTCGCCGGAAGTGAGAAACTTGCCATTGAGGCATGCAAGCTTCAAAGTACTGATGGGGGTGTTCCTAGATCGACTTCTTGGATAATGAGCTGATGTCGACAAGAAGCGATCCGTCAAAGGAGGGCCTTAATGAATCCCACATCAATGACACGGAACGGAGCTAATGATTTAGTGGAGGTGGAAACAAACTGTGACATATGATTCAGGGTGGCGATCGTGAAATGGATGAAGGATAATGTATGGTAGTGGATGGGACACGGTTGACACTTTCTGAATGACCCCTCTTGAACATATAACGACACTGATGCGATGGATCGGTAGCATTACCCCGAATAGATGGTGTGGCGAGGACCATGGTGATGAAACAGGTGAATGAGACAACCCAACCCGATGTGATACGGAGGAAAAGTGTCATGTTTAAGAGTGACTTGCTACCTCTAAACTTTGATGTTCTCCCAATTTTTCCCCAGTCATTTCTGACCAGTACCTCTTTATTTTTGTCAAGCTTGAGGAGGATAACATATGCTTGTTCTATAACCTGCCCTTCGGGCAAGCCCATCGCTAAGATTTAACGAGCCTAGCGATAGGGAAACTCGTTCTCGTCTAAAGACAAGTTTGTCGCTATTTAATTATTTTAACGAGTCTAACGACAAGGAAAACTCGGTCCTTTTCATTTTTAGAGAGTCTAAAAAGGTACAGAAAGTCAACTCCATAATTCCTTTTTCGTCAGCTAATCCCTTAAGTCCGAAAAAGTATAAAACAATACAGAAGGGATGGCTGTTCGGTATTTTTAACGAGCTGAACCAGGCAAGCGCTCAATCCTTTTGTGCAACAATCCCTCAAGTCCAAAAAGATTAAAATTTAGAGGAGGGATAGCGTTCCGGTCATTTTAACGAGCTGGAAGGCAAAAACTCGGCAAACTTTTCATATTTTACGAGTCAGTGAAAAGAGCTGAAAGAAGACTCGTCTTTTGAGGAACGAGTGATAAACAGGGATAGCTACAGATTCCAGGTACAGGTTGGAATTTCCAATCACGGCAGTGTCACAAGGATGGCTAGGTGAAATCACTCTTCGCAGCTGTTTCTCAAAAGAGGTAAACACACCAATGGAAGTGAATGATCGGCCAAATGAACGGTGGAGGTGGTGGATGAAAACACGATCAAGGTTCTTATGGCTAATGAATTTACGATCTCAAAAGGTTATTTACCGGTTCATTTTTTCCATGAGCTTGAACTCTGGGGGAAACATTTGCTCACACTTTTCTATTTTTTAACGAGCATAAATTCAGGCCTAAAACTGCTCGAATTTCGCGTTTATTTTTTAACGAGCATGAACTATATGCTAAAACTGCTCGATATACCAGTCATAAGAATGCCTCCTATAAGGACCAATTTTTATAGAGCTTATGCCTTACTACAGCTATGCTCTTATTTTGGCAAATTTTACTTCTGCCCCACAGGCTTTCTTTCATGCAAGTTTGGAAACGGCTAATCTTAAAACCAGATAAATAACCACCCCTAGCTTGCACTCCAGAAAGTTTGCATGCCCCCAGGTATAGGATAGAATTTCGAGGTTGCCCCTCCTCTCTCCTACTTCTGCTTTTCTTTGGGTGTTCACAGTTATTTGTCATCTTGCTAATCTAATGCTAACGATACTTGTCTTCTCGTTATTTTAAGGGGTCTTACGCAGTACTCAGACTTCCTGTCGGCCCACTTTTAACAAACAGCTATTGTGACAATAGAAGAACACTACTCAAAGATAAAACATTGGTATTATCGAGGGAGGCTTGCCTCTTTCTTATTATCCGAAGAGTGGTTCTATTCGCTGCCGCAAATCAATCTCTTTCTTCGGCGGTGTCTATCATTGGGTTGTCCAAAGATGGTTACCCTCTGTCATAACAATACGGTCTCCTTCTTAGTTTACTGCCCCTGCTTATCCTTCAAAACATATGTTTCGATGGGCGAGGCTTGAATTTAAAGATGGTGACTACTTGTTACAATAAGGGAATTCCTACTTGGGCATTGCCCACTTTTTTAGACAAAGGTGAATGATTCCCAAACACATAACTTTAACAAAAGATCATTATTCCAGAACAACCCCACTTCCTTCGGACGGGGTACGGACTAGTCATGTTCTCCTGCGGAAATTCTTCCTTATACCCGGAGTTTCTTCTGCCCGAAGCAGACCAGGGTGCATGCCCCCTGGGTCCTAGTCTTTCTTTCCGAATTACTCGCGCTCATCGGGAAGGAGGACTGGGGGCGGAGGCGAATCTTGAGTGAACAGACCATTTAGGATTGGTATTTGACTATTTGCGATGCGAGATCCCGGAAATGAAAGCTGGTCTACGAGCTTGACCACCCTTCCTTCGTGTGGAAAACACATTACTCTAAAGAGTGAGGAGACTATCGCTCCCATGCAATAAATATAGTCGCGTCCAAGGAGTAGGTTATAATCCAAGGGTCCTTGAACTACCAACACGTTCATCCTGACGGTCTTCCCCTTCAATGTAACAGGTACATCGGGGAGGATTCCTAATGGTCGACTGGTTCCTTTATCAAAACCTGAGAGATTTCTCAACTCAGGTAAAAGCGCTGGGGAACCCAGTGCTTTCCAAGCAATAGAGGAAAGGATACTCACAGACGCCCCTTCATCAATGATAGTACCAGCCATAACCATTCTATAGATCTGGACAATGATTCTAAATGGTGTACTGGCTGGTAACCGGGGTCTGCCTAGTTGATTCCAATCAAAGGATACAACCAGGTTGCTTGGTGGTGGGACCGAATATACGGCCGGATACGACTCAGATGATGTTCCTTCCTGCGATAAAGGAATGGGCGCATTGCCCGGATGCTCGTCGGAGTCGGTGCTGATAAAGAGAACCTGGATGGTGTCATCCTTGTTCTCATCAGTGAGGGTGTCACATGAAGACGACACTTCGGTGACGGTGTCATTTGAAGACGGGTCTTCAATGACGGAGTCATTGGACGATAGAACCTTTGAAGGAAGAACCGGGTCAACTGCCGTTTCGACCTTTAGACTTTCGTCTGGTCTAGATTCGGTAGGTTCATTCTCAATGACTGACACATCAGCTGACCACTTGAGTGGTTCAACTGGATTTTCAACTATCGAGGGATTAGGCGCGAGTTTTCGGTATCCAGGTGGAAGTTGCACCGGTGACACCGGGCGATCTTCCAAAACTCTCTTTGCCTCATCTAAGAATGGACATTTGTGGATGGCATGGTGACCTTCACACAATAGACAGGGTGATCTTGGTCCCCTTCTTCGTCCTTCACTCTCGCTAGTTGAGGGAATGCAATCAACTTGACAACCAGAGGTTGATGCTACCGAATTGTGCAACCTCGGGGACCAGTCCCTTAGTATCCGGGGAATACAAGGACAATCACGATGGAAATGGATCCCTTTGCAAATGACACATGGCGATTTAGGCCCGGCCGGTGCAGTGTGTGGGTTTTTGTCAGTTTTCTTCTGCTTGCCCCCAGTCGCCTTCGCCAGAGGCTCCTTCTGCTTCTTCCCTTTCTTCTTCTTTTCCTTCTTCTCCTTGGGAGGCTGACTTTTGCCGGCTCTACCCTGCGAAGATGAAGGATCAGAGGAAGTATCACAAGAGGTAGAAGGCTGGTGGGTAGTTCTAGATTGTTCTGACAGTTGATTCGACTGCTCAGGATTAGTGGCGATTTGGACAACATTAGTTGAAAAGAGCCAAACAGGAAGGCCGATTGTCAATCCTGGAAGTGACAATGTAGCCATATGAGGCGCACCAACATCTCCCCAAGAGGAGAAGGGATTTGGACTTCCGCCAAGGTTACTTCCTTGGTTGGTGGGCTCCATACTTTTCAACTGAAAGATCAACGTGGGAATAACAGGTGATTATGTTCCGCTTTCAAATAAGTTTTATTTACGACGCTTTTAGACACAAACTTGCTTTTTCATGTTTTAAGAGTCGAGAAAAAGCTAAAGATGACTCTAGTCGCCTTCGATGTATTAACGAGCCCGAAGTGACAAATGCTTGGTTGGACCTTTTCAGTTATAGAGTTTGAAAAAGGCCAAAAGAAACTGCTCTGGAGATCTAGGCAGAGGGTGTGCCAAACCTTTCGCGAAACCACAGAATACGTTTTACGGTACGGGTGGTCGATCTTCGTGAATGCTGTGTTCACTGCATCGCGATCAGTAGGGCGGCCGACACGGTTTCCTAAGGATAAAGGATAAAAGCCTATAGGGGTCTCCCAATATACGCGACGGTACGCGGGAGCTCAAATCCGTGTTAGTGCCACCGACTCTCAGGAGGAATCACCCACCTTCGTAGAGATCGACAGTCACTATGTTTAACGACGCCGGAACACGTCTCTACCTAGACCTCTAGATGTTTGCGTTAAATTCCAAAGCGTTGTTATGTAAATTGAGTTTATTTTAATGTTGATCTTCCTTAACAGTTTGCCTTTCAGGTTCGCCACGAGATGTATATATACAACTTCCTATATGCAATCTAAGAATGAGAAGCAAAATCTTTTCAATCTTTCAACTTTGAAAACCTTAATCTACTTGAGGAAAGAGCAAGACACAACTTTTTCCACAGATCAAAGAACACACACTAAAATGCACATTTTCCTAAATCGTCAAGCATACAGTCAAATGCAAAATGCACAATGCATGTATTTCTTTTCGTTATCCTTAATGTTGATGCTTAACAAAAGGAAACTGTTGTATGATTTTTGAATCAACTTTCAAGTAAAAATAAACAAGCTTGTCCACAATCAAAAGAACACCTTATGAAAGACTTGTTTTAAATACAGGAAAAGTATAGATTCAAACCATAAAGTGAGAAGCAAACCAATCCAAAACAGCTATGAACAGCAATAACACTAACTCATAAGATCGCAATCTAAGAGGCCACAGCTACTAGGTTCGCTTTTCACAATGGGAAATTGTAACTGAAACAAGAAATACTGAAAGAACGTTTACAATTTCATCACACAACTGAGGCGGAATAATGTCAAGGAGAAGTGGTCTACAGCAAATACAATAACCAGCAAGCAATAAGCCAAAAACAAGTGCAAACAGGGCCAAGACACAAAGGAAGAGCTGAGCTAGAGTAAGGCCAACTGGACCAGCGCAGGCACTGGTCTGCCAGTTTCACTCTCAGTGCAGTTCCCGAAGGGAGCACCTGCGCTGTAATGCAGACTGCCTGTGGACAGCCTGCACTGACTTACGAGAGTTACGTCTGCTAAGAATTCCGGGTCATAAAAAGCTCAAAAATGTACTGTTTTGACTGAAATAAAATGCTATGGGTTAAGTACAGGCTAAGGGATGATCAAGAGGATAAAGATCTATCACTAAGAGTAAGGATTCATCTGTAGATTAGCTCTTTAAATCTTGAATTTGCTCAGCAAAGGAGCAAGAGTAGCAAAACCCTCTACTTCGCTTTTGATAGAGTCAAAAGATTTTCGATTCGGTACTCCTTTCTTCAAGAAATGAATAGCAAAATACTACAACAACAAGATACTAGGATCTCCCCAGTGGAGTCGCCAGTTTGTTGTGGGGAAAAGTATCCGATGCGGATGACACTAACCCTTTCTAAAGGTGACAGACTTTAGCAACAACTGAATGACAAAGTTTTCATGTTCATCTTTATGAAAGCACAGAGAGAATAGAAAGAGGATCAACCAACCTGGTGTCTTGCGCTTAGTCGATCCTTGTCCTTCTCGCTTTGTATCCCGTTCCCAGCTCTTTACTCTCCAAGCCGATCCAGCTACACACAGAATCTGCACAACAAAAGGGAGCAAACTACGAGATACAAGCAATCATAATTGAAGCATGGATTAGGTTGCATCAAATATACATGTAAACACAAAAGCATCTATGTAAAACAAGTATATAGAAGAACATGCAAACTTTATTGATAGAAAGTAACAGGGTTCCAGAGGAAGTTACAACCAATGATGTTGGCCCCAATCCAGCAGCACCTCCTCGGCAGCAAGAACTCTCTTCTTCACCTCTAGTAAAACAATCACCCAATAATCCTGGCAGTATACCAACAGCACCTCCTTGCTTATACAAAATTCCAGCCTCCTTAGACCTCATAGAAGAGCTCTATATATAGGAGAGAAGAAGAGAGGATGAGTCAGCTTGAGGCTGGCATAGAGCTGACTAGTGTCCTCTCCCTCTTCAGTTAATCTTCAGTTCTTGAGTCCACTTGGAGATCCTTGGTTACACATGGTGATCAAGTACCTCTTACTCATCACAAGGCGAATCTGATGAACCAAGTGTCAGTTTGGAAGCTTCCTGGGCAATTGACACCTTGCAGGAGGACTGTGCCACTTGGCCAATCTCGCCCAGCGCAGGTAGCCTTCATTGTTTTTGACTTCCAGCGCAGGTACAGAGTGGGACAGTTGCAATACAGCGCAGAAGCTCAGTTAAGCAGCTGACATGATCCAAAATAAGCCTGTTCTGAAGTGTTTTCAGGTGGAGAACTGATTGGAAGTGCTGTTGATTGATGACCTTGTTCTTTTAGGGGTAAGAACAACATGTTTAGGGACTGAGGATCCCTGTAATTATCGACATTTCCTGCTCCTTGACGCGAGGCACAAAAATGTCTATAACAGCTGGGAGCTTGATTTTCCTCCTTAAGGCAGCCATGTCTTGATCCCTTATCTTCAACAGTTCTTGGATACCTTTAACATCTTTAGGATCATGTCCTATTTCTATGATTACATCCTCCAAGGACTTGATTCTGTTGTCCTTGGCTTGTGATGAAGCCCTCTCCAATTCTAGCTGAGAGGCTGTATTATCCAGGCTGCTCTTCAATTTATAATTTTCCAATGTCTCATCTGCCAAGGAGGCATAGACCATCTCACCGGTTTGTTTATGTAGCTCTATTTTATCCATAGGGTGTATATCTTTGGCCAGAACCTCCATGTTGGTTCTCAGGTAATCCGAGGCAGATTGGGGATGCAGAGCTGTGGGCATGAAATGACTCATGATCATTTTGCCTTCACTTACATCAAAGGTAGACATGAGTCTTTGCTGATTGGTGGGAGCCAGGTTCAGCAAATGATTATACAGCTGTATTTTAATAGGATCACTCCTCCTTTTAATGTCGATAAATTGCTGTTTGATGCTTACTTGTCCTTCTTGGTGCTGGCTGGAGGAACTGACCTCTCCTCCCATAGCTCTATCATGTTCATGCTGGAATGAACTGGCTGACACTTCTCGGCTGGGTGGGCCCATGCCCATTGCTTGTCTTATTGCTATGTCATCCTCTGGAAAGTCATTTAATCTTTGTCTTTTCTCTCCCTGATTGATGGATGAAGTCAGGGGAGTCTCTCTATCTCTTTTCCTGGTTAAGTCCTCCTTTTGTGGGGTTTGGAGGACCGAGGCATCAAAAGTAGTTTCTGCCCTAGGAGGCACTATATTCTGAGCCTGTTGCTCAGTGGAACTAGGAGTGTCAATCACCCTTTCTTGCTGCAAGGGTTGCTGTTCCTTAAGTGGCACTTCTTCTTGCTGTTGCCCTTCTTGTTGCTGCTCCATCTCTTCTTACTGTTGCACCAATGTTTCCACTTGCTCTTCTGTCAATGGAGGTGGCTGTTCCACATGTTTCCCTTTATCTTTACTGGCTGTTTGTGGTGTTTTCCCGGCAGCTTGCTGCTGTGTTGTTGATGATGAAGCGGCTGATCCAAGCTGTCTTCTGTATGAATGAGGAACCTGTCCACAATTTTCCAAGTCAGCTTGCTTTTGTATATTTCTAGCTTCTCTTTCTAGAAGCTCTTCAGCAGTTATTTCTTCTTCTAAGGTACCCTCTTCCCAGCTTAATGCATTGGCATACTGTTCAATCTCAGGTTGTCTCTTGTGTGCATAACTACCCAATTTGTATTTTATCCTCCTGAGGGAGACAAAATGATTGGGGTCATAGGGTATCCATTCAAAACTAGTTTGCAGTCTGAGGCCTTCCAGGATAGTGTTTGCCTCTTTCCATCCCTCCTCTTTTCTGTTATATAGGAAAGGACCCAGCTGGCTCCTCACCTTTAGCTGTGACTTCTTGTTCTTGCTCTGAAAATGCAGGTAGTCTGAGTTGCCAAACTGTCTGAAATATTCCAAGGCAAAAAGCCTCATGGGGACATACCTTGGCAATCTAAAAGGTGTCAACTCACAGCCATATATTCTGATGACTGTGTGGTTTTGGTAGAGGTACCAATTACCAATGCTGTAGGTTTTGTTTAGGTGAAGAACTCTCTTCATATCATCAGTTAGCCTTGGAGGAGGAACACCATGCAATACTGTCAAGGCTGGATAAATGAATAAGTCAATGAACTCATTGTATGTGTAAGGTGACACAGATGTATAGTGAAAGACAGAGGTCCAGAACACCACTGATCTTGGATTTCCTTGGGCATTGAGTTGCTTCAAAGGAAAAGAGAAGGTAGCTGGTTGATAAAACAAGAAGAGGTGGTATATGTATGAGGTATACCTGAATAGTCTTTCTCTCTTCAAGTTCATAAACTGGTCATGGATTTTATCTGCAATGTATGTAGCATAATCATAATGCACAGCTGGGGGCTTACCAGGAGAGAATAGAGACAGCATTGCTATTATGGTTTCATCCACATCCTCCATTCCCTTGAATCCTAGGGCATAGCTGATCAAATCCACTAACATCCTGCCCAATTCATTCAAGTACTGATATCCAATAGGAGGAGTTCTGAAGGATTCAGAGCCTGGTTTCACAAACAGCTGATTAATCTTAATGACTTGGTCGGTTGTCAGCCTGCTTCCTTTCTTTATCAAATTCTGCATATTGAGGGGGGTCAATTGCTTGGCAGTATGGAAGTGCAGCATCTCGTTAATACTCTCTGAGGTGATCTGGAACAAAACTAAGCCTGAGGGGCTAATGACAGCTCTTCGGCTTGGGTCATAGCATTCCTGGCAGCTGTATATCAACTCTGGCATAGGGTTTACCTGGGGGAGGTTATAGATTGGCAGGTTTGAGTCCCAGATTCCCAAAATGTCTGCTCCACTAAGATGCTGGGCTTTCAACTCATTCAGCATCTGAATATTGTATTTGGAGCCCATAAGAAACCAGTCCAGCATTTGGTAATCCATATCTCCCAGGGCTTTCCACTCCAATTCCCGGTGAGGGGCATTGAGGGGTTTGATGTTGAGAGCAATGGGAGTCTCCATGATCTTCTTCAAAGTTCAACAATTGTAGGTGGATGGTTTAATGGAAGCAACACAGAATAGAAGTGATTTTCTGTAAAAACAGTTTGTATCTCAGATACCAGAGGAGGAATTTACACAACAGCAGTTGAAATACTGTTTGTTTCAGGAGCAGGGCTTCTCTATGGTCTCACTATGTCCTCTTTTAGCGGGTGAATTGAGTTAATAAGAAATTTGCCGGGAATACGCGGTGAATGTTGTTTTTTGAGCGAAATTACAGGTATTAAGGCTCGGCTGATGTTTTTGGACTTCACAGTTGCAAATGTGGATGTGCAGAGGGAAATGGCCGGTGAAAATATAATTTTTAAGGTCTCCTTAGCCCTCTGAGTAACTTTAATTTCAATAACAGGCGTATGGAGGGCAGCAAACGGTAAATACCTGTTAATTGACGAACAGAGGTCGCATGGGCGTGCACGGTTGGAGCTCTGGAGGTCGCCTTGGTTAACTGAGCAGGTTGGCGAAAATTTGGACGTAAACAGCCATGCAGAGCCGAAGTAGCGACAGGAGTAAAAAGTGAGAAAAACACGGTTTTTTGGGTTAATATGGACCTTTTTACCATTTTGGCGCTTTTTAGTGATGACGTCAGCATGACGTCATTGGTGGGTCAAGGTGAGGTGACGTCAGCTGACGTCATCGGGTGACGTGGCGGTAAGCTATTGGTCCATGGGGGCGATGAGGTGGCAGCCATGTCATCAGCGAGGTGGGCCAATCAACGGCAAAAGGATAAGCAGAAATGACGTGGCGATATGACATAGGAGGGCAGCTGGCGGTCCGGACCGTAGCGGTTATGGTTAAGGCTAGCCACTACGGTCTCTCGGGGCGGTCTGGGTACGGCGCTGAAAGTGTCAGGCCTGGCTCCGAGAGCCCTTATTGTTTGACGCGTGGCCTGCCCGTGACGTGACGCAATGTCACTTTCTCGGGCGGTAAAGGACCACCATGGGGGCCGCTCCGATATTGCTGTGGATCGTCGGATCCTCGGGACCTGATCCGACGGTGGGCGGAGCAACAACGTGCTCGGAGTATATGCGCGGGCGGAAAACTTTGGGTTGTGGGTTTTTTGATGGTTTTTCAATGTTTTTCATTAAAACAAACTGCGCGCTAACCTTTTGGAAATGTGCCAGAGGCGGGCTTTTTAGACTTTGGGTAATTTTTGCAAAGGATTTTAAGGGTAAAAGAGGGTTTATAGGGGTTTTTTCAATGCAAATGGTGGTTTGAGGGCAAGTTGGCTTGTAGCAAGGGGGAATGGGACGTGATAGGTTCACCAAGGTGACCAGAGGTCACTTTGGTTCCTTTTGAAGAACATATGGCTATAATTCCAAGGGGAGGAGTATTTATAGAATTTGGGGCTTTATACACCATAGTGTTAATATTATTAGGGGAAGGGTAAGATAGGGGAGCTATATAGTAGAATTAGAGGTTAATATGAATGAAAGGGGAAAATGAGGGGATCTTACTGAGTTTATCTGAAATTGATTTAGTTTTGAGAGTAGATCAAAATGAAAAGATCTTAGACAAGAAATGTGGCCTCTGTATGAACAAGAACCACCATAAAACCATGATCTCTCTCCATGAATCTCAGCTGAAAAGGGAATGTTAATAATGAAATGAAAGGGAAAGGGAGGTTAGTCATGCTCCTTGCTGCAATTTGATGGAATTAACCACTTTGTCCATTGATAGATTTTGCCTTGGCAATACATCTTTTGACATATGTGCAATGGTGAAAATGCCCTTTCTGCAACCACAACTACTTACCCAGCTATTTTCCTAGCATTTTTTGTTTCTCCATTGGAGGGTGCACTTGGACTTGCAAACCCTTACTTGCCTTTTCTTTTCTTTGGCTTTTTCTTTATTCTTTTCTATCTATTTCTACCCTTATCTCTTCCAAGGTCCCAGATTAGGCTGTTGGGATCCTTTTCTTCTCTACCTAAACTAGTTGTCTGCCAAGATTAAGCAGTTTGGACAGACTTCTTTCTCTAGTCTATAGCACAAAATTGAACTCATGGCATGATCCAGATTAAACTGTTGGATCATCCATCAAAATTTGAAATAAGGTCATCAATATTTGAAAACACTTTACACACCTCTTGTTCTCTAGGAAATATGGGATCTTTGTGATATCAAAGCAGAGCATATTTGGACTTTCCTTGGCCAATCATGAAATATGAAACCTATTGGTATAGGTATCCAACAGTGGCTCCACATGGGGATGGTTTTTCTTTTGAAAGACCAAGAACAGCAGGTCAGATTGCCTTGTTCTTTGACTGCCCATCTCAATCTTGAAATTTCGCTGCTTTGATGTGTCAAAACTGTGTGCCTCCTTTTTGAAAGACCTCTGATCCTATTTGCCTCTTGCTGGTTGGTGAATCACTTGGAAAACTGTATTTTACAATCTAAAACAGAAAACTATATGTACATCCGCATATATACAATGAATCCTTAGTTTCCACTCATGGGGAAAAGTCAAAGTAGTGTTTCAGCATCCTGCCATTGACAGGACCTTCATCCAAGTCAGTTTCAGTCAGACTTTTAAGGAAGTAAGTGTTGTTACCTTGTACTGCTTGGACAGCAAATGGTCCTCTCCATAAAGAGTCAAACTTTCCATGTTTTCCTTTCTCTTCTCTTCTTGCATCCCACTTTAAAACTTTGTCTCCCATATTGAAGTCTTCTGCTTTGGTTCTTCTATCAAAGGCCTTTTTCAATTTTTCTTGTAATATCTGCACTCTGCTGAAAACTTGTTCTCTAGTTTGCTGTAAACAGATTATCTGATTGATCCTCCTTTGCATATCATTTGGCTCTACTTGACTTTCTTGCAGAAGCTTCATAACCGGTACTCCTAGTGATGAAGGAAATCTGGCTTCTAATCCATAGACTAACTCATATGGGCTGGTCCCAATTGATCTTTTGGTTGTTAGTCTATCTGCCCATAAAGCATTTACTAGTTTCTTATGCCAGTTCTTTTTGTTCTCTTCCAACACTTTCTTTATGATATTTATTAAACTTTTGTTTGATGATTCAGCAAGACCATTTCCTTGAGGATAGTAAGTAGTAGAATGGCCCAAAGTTATGTGAAACTTATGACAGAAGTTCACCATTTTCTTGGATCTGAAGGCAGCCGCGTTGTCTGTTATTATCTTTTCCGGACAGCCAAATCTAGCTAGTATATTGTTTTCCAAAAACTGAATAATTACTGAATCATTTGCTTGTCTGCATGGGGCAGCTTCAATCCACTTGGTGAAGTAGTCTGTTGCTGTTAAAATCCATCTGTGTTGTCCTGAAGATGAGGGATGAATTTCCCCAATGAAATCCAAGCCCCATTGTTGGAAGGGTCTTTCTGTTGCAATGGGCTTCAAAGGAAGTGGCAGCAACTGTCTTTTGCCTTCAAACAGTTGGCATTTGTGGCATGAGGTTGTAAATTTCTTAACATCAGAGAACATGGTGGGCCAGTAATAACCAGCCCTCAATATCTTGTCCACAGTGGACTTCCAGTACAAATGTCCACCACAGTCTCCAACATGGAAATCTTGCATGATATTGTTAGTTTCATTCTCTATTAGGCAGTGCAGCAATATACCTTCATGGTTTTTCCAAAGTAAATTTCCATCTATCACACAAAATCTAGATGTTTTCATTTTTAGGAACCTACACTTAGTTCTGGACAGTCCTGGGGGAGCACACAGGTTTTGTAACACATAGCAGATATCAGAGTACCAAGGAGATTGTTCAAAGGCTACATTGATCTTTGGAGTCGCCAGCTCTGTTTCACTGTCCAGTTGGTTGATATCTAAGGCTTGGAAATTTGCTTCTGTCATTAATTTGGCCAAACCTTGCCCTTTTATCAGCTTAGTAGGTTTTATTTCAATGTCAAATTCTAGTATATTGGCAATCCATTTTCCTCTCCTGCCCTCTAAGTTTTCTTGGGTGAGAATGTCTTTGACAATAGGACTTGGTACGTAAGCCACAACATGGGAGTAAAGGATGTAAATCCTAAAGTCTTTAATAGCTTTGATCAAAGCATAGGCTTGTTTCTCCATCATTTGGTACTTTAGAGGGGCATCTCTGAGAGCTCTGCTGAAAAAGGCAATAGGCTTCTCCTTCCCTTGGTCATCTTTCTGTAATAAAACAGCAGCAATAGTATGCTGGGAGGCAAAAGAGAAAATGATAAAGTCTCTGTCAAACTGAGGATTAGTTAACACTGGGGTTCGAGTCAAGGCCAATTTTATACTTTCAAAGGCTTGTTTTGTTTCAACAGTCCATTTGACCTTTGAATCTTTCTTTAGCATATTGTTTAGTAATCTGATTAATTCTGCTAAATTAGGGATAAACCTTCTTAAAAAGTTGATTTTCCCTAAGAATCCTTGCAACTCCTTGACATTCCTTGGGTGAGGCATTTGTAGGATAGCTTGTATCCTATCTGGATCAATTCTTATGCCATCTTTTGAAATAATGTGTCCTAAGAGTTTCCCTTCTTCCAAGCCAAATAATGACTTCTTGGGGTTTAAGGAAATGCCATATTTCCTGCATGTTATGAAAATCTGTCTCAAATGTTTCAAGTGTTCTTGGTCAGATTTTGAAAAGGGTGTAAGATCATCTAAGTAAATGACCAAGAAGTCATGAATCTCTTTTGCAAAAGCAATGTCCATTGCTCTTTGAAACGTTGCCCCTGCGTTTTTCAATCCAAAGGGCATTTTCACATACTTGAAAGTTCCCCATGGGGTTGTAAATGCAGTTTTGTCTTGATCATCAGGGTGTACTAGGATTTGATTGAAGCCTGAGAATCCATCAAGCAATGATATCCTTGAAGCCCCTACTACTCTTTGAAGAATGTGATCCATTTTGGGTAAAGGGTAGTTATCTTTGAGTGATACTTGATTCAAATTCCTTAAGTCTACACAAAGTCTAATCTCACCAGTTTTCTTTCTTGTAGGGACCAAATTTGAAATCCACTCAGAGAACCTGATTGGTGCTATGATACCAGCTTTGAACATTTTATGTAATTCTTTTTCAATAGAAGGAAGGAGCATAGGATTGATCCTTCTCAATTTCTGTTTGAATGGTTTTTGATTGGGCTTGAGGGGAATTGTGTGCTGGATGACAGAAGTATCATAGGACTTTAGATCCTCATAACCCCAAGCAAAAACATCTTGAAATTCTTTAAAGAGATCAATGTATTTGGGCTTTTGATCAGGGGGCAAAGAGACAGATAGCTTTATTATTTTAGGCTTGTCAGTAGTACCAATGTTGCATTCTTCAATTGCTGCATCTAATGGCTGCATCTTTGGTTTCCTGGGGACATCATTTGAGTCAAAAATGTCCTCTAGTGGGGTAAGGCCTGCTGGAAGGAAATTGTCTTTGAGTTGTATGATTTCAGCTTCAGCGTTGCTCATCTCTTCACAGTCAATTTGGTGAATTTGCTGAATGTTTTCATTACTGAAAATGGTTGGACTCAGTAATTGTTTTGCTGTTCTAGGTGATATTGGGTGAGCAGACTGTTGAAACTGTATTTGTGATGGACTTGCTCCATCAAGTATTTGTGATTGACTTGCTGACTCAAGTATTTGTGATTGACTTGCTCCATCATTGTCAATATTTAATCCTGTGAACTCTTGTTGCAAAGTTAAGAAATTGTTTATTTGCATGTCATCCTCAAATACTTGCCATTCTTTGACATTGTTTGGAATAGAGGGTCTGTATTTGACCTCGGCTGTGAAACAGTTATTGGGTTCTAATGGGAATTTGAAGGTGCTGGCAAACGTTGCCAAGCTGTGTGCATGGAGATTGTGGCCCCTTGAAATTTTCGTGATAACACACTCAGAGAAGGTCTCTAATATTTCAATTACAGCAGATCTGTAGGACCTCAATCTTTTGTCATTGGTGACAAAATTTCCTTTTACTTGTTGAATTACTAGATCAGAGTCTCCCATGATGGAGAGTTTAGGAGCTTGTAGTGATTTTGCTAGCTTTAGGCCCAGCAACAGAGCTTCGTATTCTGCCATATTGTTAGTGCATCTAAAATTCAATCTATAAGCCCTGCCTTCTGCATAGTCTTTCTCTTTGTTATGTATCCACACTCCAGCTCCTGCCCCTAACTTGTTAACTGAGCCATCAAATTCTAGGACCCACAGGGTATCTTGCTGAACAGGAGATTTAAAATTCTGTTCATGGGATGGCAATGTGAGCATGAGTTGGGGTTTCTTTTCCCATTTGTTTTCTAGGACAGCTTTATCACTTGTTTGACAATTTTTAACAACTAGAGGAGGGATAAGGTGTATTGTTGGTGTGCTTAATGTTTTGCAGGTGCTACTTACTTGATCAATGTTTTGTTCTTGTATGAGTGTTTCGGTCCTAATCTCATTGTTTGAAAGGCCTGCGCTGTCATTGAAGAGGATGAAGGAGTCTATGTCCGAATGGACAGCATATATTGGAAAATTTTGAGGCTTTTCTTCACTGCTGACCATATACTTCATGAGTGTTTCCCTGTACAGTCTTTTTGGTTGCCCAAAGACAGAGATAGTGGCATATGACATGTCTAATTGCAGGGAACCTTGGAGCTTGGCTCCCCATGATCTTGATAACAGCATCCCATATTTAGGTGGGATATCAGCGACTACAACATCCATTAGAATGGTTTTGTTGGGATATTGAACCAGAGACACACATAAATCTTTTATTAGGCCTAAACATTTGACTTGGCTAGAATCAAAAGAAAACAGGTCTTTGTATGGTCTTGTTATATCCAAGTTCAATCTTTCCATGACTGCTTTTGGCATAAGGTTGTGAGAGGCACCTGAGTCGAACATTGCATTATGTAGTATTTTATCATGAACATGCAGGCTGACATAAAAAGGTAAAACCCCTGTGACCATTGTTTTTCCATCTACCTCTGGGCCAAACAGTAATTCTGGAGTGTCATCTAGCACATTTACATCATCTTTGCTATTAGTGAGTTGAAGGGATTTCTTGATCTGTTGTTTGTATATGTCATGCTTGGCTAGCTCTGAGAGGGGAATTGCTATCTTTAGCTTGCCAATCTCTGTGCCTAGGTCAAAGGGTTTGTCAATTTGGGTTTTAGAGTCACGGATAGCAGTCTTTTCTTTGTTCATTAAATCTTCTTGTTGGATTTCATCTTGATTTTGAGACCTGCCCCTTTTACTCATGTCTTGAGGGGTAAAATTTGAATCAGGGTGAGAGGACGAAGTTGCCATGGGCTGTTGTAGTGGGGACAGCAGTTCAGTAACCTCCTCAACTACAATTTCTTCTGCAGGAAAGTTTATTTTGTCATTGGGTTCTGTGATCATGGTTTCTTTAGACCTCTGTTTATCCTTTATCTTGTCGGGCTGGTTTACATTCACAGTCCTACTCCTCAGTTTATACTGTTTATGGACTTCATAGACAGCAGTATCATATCCTTGTTTAAAGTCAAAGGATTCTCCTGATTTAGTTTGGAATGTTTTGCTTTCATCCTCCTCATGGTCTTCTTGTGTTAGGAAAACATGGCTTTTACCATCCAGACCCATTAAGTTAATTTCAGGATCTTCATTGAGCTGATTGGCTGTGGAAGTTTCTGCATAGTTTTCTTGAAAAGGGGGTCTAATGTCTTGGTCAGCACTTGTCTTTCCTATGTTTGGGTTCTGAGTTCTCCTAAAATTCGGGTTTCTAGGAGGGTTGCTTTGTGATGCCTCCCATGATGATTTTCTTTCAACTGATTCCACTCTTTCACCCAATCTCTTCATGCTGTTTAGTATTGCATCCAGCTTTTGATCAAAACCTGAGGGTTCTTCTCTGAAGCCAGTCTTCTTTTCCAACTTTGCTCTGTTTCTTTTGGCAATTAGGTTAGCCTCTACAGTGACTGCAACCCTTTGAGCTTCTGCAAGGGTTGGAGGATCTCTTTCTTTCAACTGATAGGCCATATCAGAATCAAAACCGTCAGGGAAGTTATACAGGGCCAAATCAGGAGGGGGCCTTAAGTTCTGTGGGATAGCATTATATACATTGTTAAACCTAGCACAATATTCCAAAACTGTTTCTTGGGGACCTCTTTTAATAGTGTTATATTCACCAAGTATGTGGAGAGGATCTTTCTTCTTCTCCCATCTCTCAGTAAAAGCTTCGTAAAGCTGATCAGGTGTTGCAATGGAGTTTGCATTGAGGGATCTGAACCAAGTTCTAACATCCCCAGTTAAGCTTTGAACAAAAATTCTCATCCTGACACTGTTATCATCTATTTCATAGGTCTCAAAGTGGTCTTGCATCTTCTTAGCATGCTGGACAGCTGTCAAAGGGCCATGGGAGTCAAAAAATGAGATTTTGGTTTGGTAGTCTTGGGGTAGAGCTGGAGCATTAGCTGGTATCTGCAGAGGTGCATACCTGTTGGCCATGTTTATGGGATTTACAGGTTGACAGGAATAAATGGGACAGCAGGGATTACTGGTGTAACAGGGTTAATGGGATGGGTAACAAATGGGGAACTGGTTGAAAGAGTATGTGCAGATGGTGAAGATGGGAGAGGAGGGCTTTGAGGTGTTGATGATGAACTAGAAGGACTAGGTGTGGAGCGGAAAAGAACTTTGCAAGGAGTGGGAATGAGGATAGTTTGATCTGAACTTATATCTGAATCAGCAGGCTTCTCCTGCTTTTTCTGTCTCCTAATGTTCTTTGGAATGATATTTGGATTATCAACAATGATAGGTTGATTAGGGTCAGGGTTTGCCCTAGTGTGCCTTGGGTTTCTTTTGGGAGCCAGCTTCTAATTTCTTTTGAATTTGTACAGGAAGCTGCTATATATGCAAGGACTGGATGTGAATTTTGGAATGGCTATATATGTTCCAAAGCTAGGATGAAGATTCCCTAATTAGCTCTTCCCTAAAGCTGTCCCTGTATTACAGAAACAGTTCTAAGGCCTCTTGGCTAGTTTCAGGCTTGATGGTAGCTTTGGAAGATAGATAGTAATTGGAAAATTTTTAAGAAGTCCCCAGTGGAGTCGCCAATTATGTTAACACCCAGGTTGTTCCCTATGACTCCCAAGGGAATACGGCCGGGGTAACCACTAACCAATCTTTTGATCACTGTTTCTAGCCAAACTGTGATCAGAGAGGGCTCTCTCTTTATGATTTGTATCTGTTATGATAGTGTTTTAGGCTAGGTATTATGCACAGGTTTTGTTTATGTTTTGGTTGAAGATTTTCTTTCAGGTCTTGTGATATAATGTTCAAAGAGTCAAATATCATTGGGCAATGGAGTCTATGGCTGTAGGTGTCTAGAAACCTTGAGGTGAATTGGTGAAACTTACAGGGCCATTTGGATACTTCATACAACAAAATTTTTGATTTATAACACAAACAGGTGAAAAAACCAGTGAAAGCAATTAAGAATTTTCACTAAAGTATTTAAGTATTTCCACCAAACTAGGTATGAGAAACGGATAGATGTCTCAGGAGCAAACTTGAATCCCTGGGAATGTCTATCACTGTAAAAGATATAGTTTTAAAGTGCAGCAATTAAGAATTACACTTCATTCACTGTATCTGAAGAAAACATGGATAATAGCTCAGATTGAGTTCAGGGTAATCAGTGATTAAATCCTGGAACTATTCTTCTACTTTGCTATTAAGTGTAAAACATTTAAACAATAAAAGAGAACAAAAGACTCGAAAACATGTAACACAGAGATTTAAGAAAGACTTATTGTTTTATGAAACACTCTGGAATCCTGCAACATTCACCATTCATCACAATGCATCAAGGTACGCCAAGCTTTGGAAATTCCATTCACCCTTTGTATTATTTCTCTGAGAATTTTACAGCAAGTGAGATCTCCAAAATGAAAATAACAACAACCCCTTAAGCTTTAGTGAGGGGCGAATATATACATACGATTTTACAAAAATATCTGAGTTCTAAGTTATCTCAGACTTAATGTTCTCACCAACTTTTGAGATATTATTATCAGAAATTTATTACAGCATTGAATACAAAATAAAGGCGTCTTGATGTTCTGTCAGAAGATATTTTGGCCTTTGGGAGCTGCTAAGTCGGTTGGGATACTTTGATCAAATGCTGGAGAACCCGACTTTATGGCTCGTGCGCTGTATTTTGGGTCTGCCACCTGTGATTGTGATTGCTGCTGTGGTGAGTAAATAGCCCTGCTGAGTTGGCTCAGCATCTGTCTTTTCCTTGTGGAGTTATCCACCAAAATTCTGCCTGTGCATGACTGTTCATAAACTGGAGAAAATTAACGCTACAGGTTCTGGCCTGATAAGATTATCTGTGTCAAATTCCTCCATACTTCCTGTGTGGGCAATTGGTGTTTTATGATTGCCTGCATAGTTTCATCTGCTTCTGTATACTTAAAGAAATTTGGTGGTGTATCAAACAGGTGATCAATTTCATTCATGATAAAAAACAGGTTATCCACCCTATCATACAAATTCTGCCCTGATGCTGGCCCTGTTTCTGCTGAGGTACTGGGCTGTTTTGCAATTTGTGCTGCAGCATGGGCATCAACCCTTTTGATGTAATTTTCCAGGGTAAGCAGTCTTCCTACACTGCTTAATATGCTGGGGAGGCCTCTGTTCTGTAATGCCAGGAATCTGTCCAGGAATTTGTTGATTTCGGTCTGCATATCCTGTGTTCTCCTCTCCAGCGTTCCAACTAGGCTTCTTAGTGTCAGGACTCTTTTAACTACTGAGATTGTTTCAGTCCTGTTGGTAATCCCTATTGTGGCCAGCTGAGAGCTTGTCTTGTTATTTAAAATATTGATCATTCTGCTGGCAGCATCTGGCATGTGGCCAAGGCTTGCTCTTGCTCTGTGTATTTCCTTGTTTGCCTTTGTGATGAGTACTATTTGCTCATCCATAGTCTCAATATACTGCCACTGATTGGTGATGGATCGACCAATGTTGCCCCAGAGGACTGCTTTTAATTCTGCTGTTACTTTTTCTAGTGCAAGCTCCTTTTCTAGTTCAGCTATTCTCTTTTTTAGAACTTTTATTTCTCTTTCCTTTGCTGCCTCATTCTGCTTGCTTTTGTCAAATCTTTCATTCACCTTAGTCAAAGACCTTTTGACTTCATCAAGCTCTTTCATTTGGGATTCAAGAACTTGGATCTCAGCTTGCAGCTTCTGCATATCCAGACTAGGAGTCTGCTCTGTTGTTGGCGTAGTTGTTGCTGTAGATGGTGCTGTAGTTCCTGTCTGCTGAGGAGGAAGAGTAGTTGTTGGAGGAGCTTCTTCAAGATTGATTACTTCCGGAGGGGGCTGGGAAGTTTGGCCCTCTTCTCTCTGTTTCAATGCTGTCTGTAATGCTGCCTTTGCAGCTTCTGATTGTCCTAGCTGGTCTTGAGTCCGAACCAGCTCCTTGTATAAGGATATCATCAAATCCGTAGCATCCTTTTCTAGCCTTTGCTGAGCAACTTCATCTGTTTGAGGATGGATGGTGGCTGGGAGCTTGATTTTCCTCCTTAAGGCAGCCATGTCTTGATCCCTTATCTTCAACAGTTCTTGGATACCTTTAACATCTTTAGGATCATGTCCTATTTCTATAATTACATCCTCCAAGGACTTGATTCTGTTGTCCTTGGCTTGTGATGAAGCCCTCTCCAATTCTAGCTGAGAGGCTGTATTATCCAGGCTGCTCTTCAATTTATAATTTTCCAATGTTTCATCTGCCAAGGAGGCATACACCATTTCACCAGTTTGTTTATGCAGTTCGATTTTATCCATAGGGTGTATATCTTTGGCCAGAACCTCCATGTTGGTCCTTAGGTAATCCGAGGTAGATTGGGGATGCAGAGTTGTGGGCATGAAATGACTCATGATCATTTTGCCTTCACTTACATCAAAGGCAGACATGAGTCTTTGCTGATTGGTGGGAGCCAGGTTCAGCAAATGATTGTACAGCTGTATTTTAATAGGATCACTCCTCCTTTTAATGTCGATAAATTGCTGTTTGATGCTTACTTGTCCTTCTTGGTGCTGGCTGGAGGAACTGACCTCTCCTCCCATAGCTCTATCATGTTCATGCTGGAATGAACTGGCTGACACTTCTCGGCTGGGTGGGCCCATGCCCATTGCTTGTCTTATTGCTATGTCATCCTCTGGAAAGTCATTTAATCTTTGTCTTTTCTCTCCCTGATTGATGGATGAAGTCAGGGGAGTCTCTCTATCTCTTTTCCTGGTTAAGTCCTCCTTTTGTGGGGTTTGGAGGACCGAGGCATCAAAAGTAGTTTCTGCCCTAGGAGGCACTATATTCTGAGCCTGTTGCTCAGTGGAACTAGGAGTGTCAATCACCCTTTCTTGCTGCAAGGGTTGCTGTTCCTTAAGTGGCACTTCTTCTTGCTGTTGCCCTTCTTGTTGCTGCTCCATCTCTTCTTGCTGTTGCACCAATGTTTCCACTTGCTCTTCTGTCAATGGAGGTGGCTGTTCCACCTGTTTCCCTTTATCTTTACTGGCTGTTTGTGGTGTTTTCCCGGCAGCTTGCTGCTGTGTTGTTGATGATGAAGCGGCTGATCCAAGCTGTCTTCTGTATGAATGAGGAACCTGTCCACAATTTTCCAAGTCAGCTTGCTTTTGTATATTTCTAGCTTCTCTTTCTAGAAGCTCTTCAGCAGTTATTTCTTCTTCTAAGGTACCCTCTTCCCAGCTTAATGCATTGGCATACTGTTCAATCTCAGGTTGTCTCTTGTGTGCATAACTACCCAATTTGTATTTTATCCTCCTGAGGGAGACAAAATGATTGGGGTCATAGGGTATCCATTCAAAACTAGTTTGCAGTCTGAGGCCTTCCAGGATAGTGTTTGCCTCTTTCCATCCCTCCTCTTTTCTGTTATATAGGAAAGGACCCAGCTGGCTCCTCACCTTTAGCTGTGACTTCTTGTTCTTGCTCTGAAAATGCAGGTAGTCTGAGTTGCCAAACTGTCTGAAATATTCCAAGGCAAAAAGCCTCATGGGGACATACCTTGGCAATCTAAAAGGTGTCAACTCACAGCCATATATTCTGATGACTGTGTGGTTTTGGTAGAGGTACCAATTACCAATGCTGTAGGTTTTGTTTAGGTGAAGAACTCTCTTCATATCATCAGTTAGCCTTGGAGGAGGAACACCATGCAATACTGTCAAGGCTGGATAAATGAATAAGTCAATGAACTCATTGTATGTGTAAGGTGACACAGATGTATAGTGAAAGACAGAGGTCCAGAACACCACTGATCTTGGATTTCCTTGGGCATTGAGTTGCTTCAAAGGAAAAGAGAAGGTAGCTGGTTGATAAAACAAGAAGAGGTGGTATATGTATGAGGTATACCTGAATAGTCTTTCTCTCTTCAAGTTCATAAACTGGTCATGGATTTTATCTGCAATGTATGTAGCATAATCATAATGCACAGCTGGGGGCTTACCAGGAGAGAATAGAGACAGCATTGCTATTATGGTTTCATCCACATCCTCCATTCCCTTGAATCCTAGGGCATAGCTGATCAAATCCACTAACATCCTGCCCAATTCATTCAAGTACTGATATCCAATAGGAGGAGTTCTGAAGGATTCAGAGCCTGGTTTCACAAACAGCTGATTAATCTTAATGATTTGGTCAATTGACAGCTGGCTCCCTTTCTTTATCAAATTCTGCATATGGAGGGGGGTCAATTGCTTGGCAGTATGGAAGTGCAGCATCTCATTAATACTCTCTGAGGTGATCTGGAACAAAACTAAGCCTGAGGGGCTAATGACAGCTCTTCGGCTTGGGTCATAGCATTCCTGGCAGCTGTATATCAACTCTGGCATAGGGTTTACCTGGGGGAGGTTATAGATTGGCAGGTTTGAGTCCCAGATTCCCAAAATGTCTGCTCCACTAAGATGCTGGGCTTTCAACTCATTCAGCATCTGAATATTGTATTTGGAGCCCATAAGAAACCAGTCCAGCATTTGGTAATCCATATCTCCCAGGGCTTTCCACTCCAATTCCTGGTGAGGGGCATTGAGGGGCTTGATGTTGAGAGCAATGGGAGTCTCCATGATCTTCTTCAAAGTTCAACAATTGTAGGTGGATGGTTTAATGGAAGCAACACAGAATAGAAGTGATTTTCTGTAAAAACAGTTTGTATCTCAGATACCAGAGGAGGAATTTACACAACAGCAGTTGAAATACTGTTTGTTTCAGGAGCAGGGCTTCTCTATGGTCTCACTATGTCCTCTTTTAGCGGGTGAATTGAGTTTAACAAGAAATTTGCCGGGAATACGCAGTGAATGTTGTTTTTTGAGCGAAATTACAGGTATTAAGGCTCGGCTGATGTTTTTGGACTTCACAGTTGCAAATGTGGATGTGCAGAGGGAAATGGCCGGTGAAAATATAATTTTTAAGGTCTCCTTAGCCCTCTGAGTAACTTTAATTTCAATAACAGGCGTATGGAGGGCAGCAAACGGTAAATACCTGTTAATTGACGAACAGAGGTCGCATGGGCGTGCACGGTTGGAGCTCTGGAGGTCGCCTTGGTTAACTGAGCAGGTTGGCGAAAATTTGGACGTAAACAGCCATGCAGAGCCGAAGTAGCGACAGGAGTAAAAAGTGAGAAAAACACGGTTTTTTGGGTTAATATGGACCTTTTTACCATTTTGGCGCTTTTTAGTGATGACGTCAGCATGACGTCATTGGTGGGTCAAGGTGAGGTGACGTCAGCTGACGTCATCGGGTGACGTGGCGGTAAGCTATTGGTCCATGGGGGCGATGAGGTGGCAGCCATGTCATCAGCGAGGTGGACCAATCAACGGCAAAAGGATAAGCAGAAATGACGTGGCGATATGACATAGGAGGGCAGCTGGCGGTCAGGACCGTAGCGGTTATGGTTAAGGCTAGCCGCTACGGTCTCTCGGGGCGGTCTGGGTACGGCGCTGAAAGTGTCAGGCCTGGCTCCGAGAGCCCTTATTGTTTGACGCGTGGCCTGCCCGTGACGTGACGCAACGTCACTTTCTCGGGCGGTAAAGGACCACCATGGGGGCCGCTCCGATATTGCTGTGGATCGTCGGATCCTCGGGACCTGATCCGACGGTGGGCGGAGCAACAACGTGCTCGGAGTATATGCGCGGGCGGAAAACTTTGGGTTGTGGGTTTTTTGATGGTTTTTCAATGTTTTTCATTAAAACAAACTGCGCGCTAACCTTTTGGAAATGTGCCAGAGGCGGGCTTTTTAGACTTTGGGTAATTTTTGCAAAGGATTTTAAGGGTAAAAGAGGGTTTATAGGGGTTTTTTCAATGCAAATGGTGGTTTGAGGGGCAAGTTGGCTTGTAGCAAGGGGGAATGGGACGTGATAGGTTCACCAAGGTGACCAGAGGTCACTTTGGTTCCTTTTGAAGAACATATGGCTATAATGCCAAGGGGAGGAGTATTTATAGAATTTGGGGCTTTATACACCATAGTGTTAATATTATTAGGGGAAGGGTAAGATAGGGGAGCTATATAGTAGAATTAGAGGTTAATATGAATGAAAGGGGCAAATGAGGGGATCTTACTGAGTTTATCTGAAATTGATTTAGTTTTGAGAGTAGATCAAAATGAAAAGATCTTAGACAAGAAATGTGGCCTCTGTATGAACAAGAACCACCATAAAACCATGATCTCTCTCCATGAATCTCAGCTGAAAAGGGAATGTTAATAATGAAATGAAAGGGAAAGGGAGGTTAGTCATGCTCCTTGCTGCAATTTGATGGAATTAACCACTTTGTCCATTGATAGATTTTGCCTTGGCAATACATCTTTTGACATATGTGCAATGGTGAAAATGCCCTTTCTGCAACCACAACTACTTACCCAGCTATTTTCCTAGCATTTTTTGTTTCTCCATTGGAGGGTGCACTTGGACTTGCAAACCCTTACTTGCCTTTTCTTTTCTTTGGCTTTTTCTTTATTCTTTTCTATCTATTTCTACCCTTATCTCTTCCAAGGTCCCAGATTAGGCTGTTGGGATCCTTTTCTTCTCTACCTAAACTAGTTGTCTGCCAAGATTAAGCAGTTTGGACAGACTTCTTTCTCTAGTCTATAGCACAAAATTGAACTCATGGCATGATCCAGATTAAACTGTTGGATCATCCATCAAAATTTGAAATAAGGTCATCAATATTTGAAAACACTTTACACACCTCTTGTTCTCTAGGAAATATGGGATCTTTGTGATATCAAAGCAGAGCATATTTGGACTTTCCTTGGCCAATCATGAAATATGAAACCTATTGGTATAGGTATCCAACAGTGGCTCCACATGGGGATGGTTTTTCTTTTGAAAGACCAAGAACAGCAGGTCAGATTGCCTTGTTCTTTGACTGCCCATCTCAATCTTGAAATTTCGCTGCTTTGATGTGTCAAAACTGTGTGCCTCCTTTTTGAAAGACCTCTGATCCTATTTGCCTCTTGCTGGTTGGTGAATCACTTGGAAAACTGTATTTTACAATCTAAAACAGAAAACTATATGTACATCCGCATATATACAATGAATCCTTAGTTTCCACTCATGGGGAATAGTCAAAGTAGTGCTTCAGCATCCTGCCATTGACAGGACCTTCATCCAAGTCAGTTTCAGTCAGACTTTTAAGGAAGTAAGTGTTGTTACCTTGTACTGCTTGGACAGCAAATGGTCCTCTCCATAAAGAGTCAAATTTTCCATGTTTTCCTTTCTCTTCTCTTCTTGCATCCCACTTTAAAACTTTGTCTCCCACATTGAAATCTTCTGCTTTGGTTCTTCTATCAAAGGCCTTTTTCAATTTTTCTTGTAATATCTGCACTCTGCTGAAAACTTGTTCTCTAGTTTGCTGTAAACAGATTATCTGATTGATCCTCCTTTGCATATCATTTGGCTCTGCTTGACTTTCTTGCAGAAGCTTCATAACCGGTACTCCTAGTGATGAAGGAAATCTGGCTTCTAATCCATAGACTAACTCATATGGGCTGGTCCCAATTGATCTTTTGGTTGTTAGTCTATCTGCCCATAAAGCATTTACTAGTTTCTTATGCCAGTTCTTTTTGTTCTCTTCCAGCACTTTCTTTATGATATTTATTAAACTTTTGTTTGATGATTCAGCAAGACCATTTCCTTGAGGATAGTAAGCAGTAGAATGGCCCAAAGTTATGTGAAACTTATGGCAGAAGTTCACCATTTTCTTGGATCTGAAGGCAGCAGCGTTGTCTGTTATTATCTTGTCCGGACAGCCAAATCTAGCCAGTATATTGTTTTCCAAAAACTGAATAATTACTGAATCATTTGCTTGTCTGCATGGGGCAGCTTCAATCCACTTGGTGAAGTAGTCTGTTGCTGTTAAAATCCATCTGTGTTGTCCTGAAGATGAGGGATGAATTTCCCCAATGAAATCCAAGCCCCATTGTTGGAAGGGTCTTTCTGTTGCAATGGGCTTCAAAGGAAGTGGCAGCAACTGTCTTTTGCCTTCAAACAGTTGGCATTTGTGGCATGAGGTTGTAAATTTCTTAACATCAGAGAACATGGTGGGCCAGTAATAACCAGCCCTCAATATCTTGTCCACAGTGGACTTCCAGTACAAATGTCCACCACAGTCTCCAGCATGGAAATCTTGCATGATATTGTTAGTTTCATTCTCTATTAGACAGTGCAGCAATATACCTTCATGGTTTTTCCAAAGTAAATTTCCATCTATCACACAAAATCTAGATGTTTTCATTTTTAGGAACCTACACTTAGTTCTGGACAGTCCTGGGGGAGCACACAGGTTTTGTAACACATAGCAGATATCAGAGTACCAAGGAGATTGTTCAAAGGCTACATTGATCTTTGGAGTCGCCAGCTCTGTTTCACTGTCCAGTTGGTTGATATCTAAGGCTTGGAAATTTGCTTCTGTCATTAATTTGGCCAAACCTTGCCCTTTTATCAGCTTAGTAGGTTTTATTTCAATGTCAAATTCTAGTATATTGGCAATCCATTTTCCTCTCCTGCCCTCTAAGTTTTCTTGGGTGAGAATGTCTTTGACAATAGGACTTGGTACGTAAGCCACAACATGGGAGTAAAGGATGTAAATCCTAAAGTCTTTAATAGCTTTGATCAAAGCATAGGCTTGTTTCTCCATCATTTGGTACTTTAGAGGGGCATCTCTGAGAGCTCTGCTGAAAAAGGCAATAGGCTTCTCCTTCCCTTGGTCATCTTTCTGTAATAAAACAGCAGCAATAGTATGCTGGGAGGCAAAAGAGAAAATGATAAAGTCTCTGTCAAACTGAGGATTAGTTAACACTGGGGTTCGAGTCAAGGCCAATTTTATACTTTCAAAGGCTTGTTTTGTTTCAACAGTCCATTTGACCTTTGAATCTTTCTTTAGCATATTGTTTAGTAATCTGATTAATTCTGCTAAATTAGGGATAAACCTTCTTAAAAAGTTGATTTTCCCTAAGAATCCTTGCAACTCCTTGACATTCCTTGGGTGAGGCATTTGTAGGATAGCTTGTATCCTATCTGGATCAATTCTTATGCCATCTTTTGAAATAATGTGTCCTAAGAGTTTCCCTTCTTCCAAGCCAAATAATGACTTCTTGGGGTTTAAGGAAATGCCATATTTCCTGCATGTTATGAAAATCTGTCTCAAATGTTTCAAGTGTTCTTGGTCAGATTTTGAAAAGGGTGTAAGATCATCTAAGTAAATGACCAAGAAGTCATGAATCTCTTTTGCAAAAGCAATGTCCATTGCTCTTTGAAACGTTGCCCCTGCGTTTTTCAATCCAAAGGGCATTTTCACATACTTGAAAGTTCCCCATGGGGTTGTAAATGCAGTTTTGTCTTGATCATCAGGGTGTACTAGGATTTGATTGAAGCCTGAGAATCCATCAAGCAATGATATCCTTGAAGCCCCTACTACTCTTTGAAGAATGTGATCCATTTTGGGTAAAGGGTAGTTATCTTTGAGTGATACTTGATTCAAATTCCTTAAGTCTACACAAAGTCTAATCTCACCAGTTTTCTTTCTTGTAGGGACCAAATTTGAAATCCACTCAGAGAACCTGATTGGTGCTATGATACCAGCTTTGAACATTTTATGTAATTCTTTTTCAATAGAAGGAAGGAGCATAGGATTGATCCTTCTCAATTTCTGTTTGAATGGTTTTTGATTGGGCTTGAGGGGAATTGTGTGCTGGATGACAGAAGTATCATAGGACTTTAGATCCTCATAACCCCAAGCAAAAACATCTTGAAATTCTTTAAAGAGATCAATGTATTTGGGCTTTTGATCCGGGGGCAAAGAGACAGATAGCTTTATTATTTTAGGCTTGTCAGTAGTACCAATGTTGCATTCTTCAATTGCTGCATCTAATGGCTGCATCTTTGGTTTCCTGGGGACATCATTTGAGTCAAAAATGTCCTCTAGTGGGGTAAGGCCTGCTGGAAGGAAATTGTCTTTGAGTTGTATGATTTCAGCTTCAGCGTTGCTCATCTCTTCACAGTCAATTTGGTGAATTTGCTGAATGTTTTCATTACTGAAAATGGTTGGACTCAGTAATTGTTTTGTTGTTCTAGGTGATATTGGGTGAGCAGACTGTTGAAACTGTATTTGTGATGGACTTGCTCCATCAAGTATTTGTGATTGACTTGCTGACTCAAGTATTTGTGATTGACTTGCTCCATCATTGTCAATATTTAATCCTGTGAACTCTTGTTGCAAAGTTAAGAAATTGTTTATTTGCATGTCATCCTCAAATACTTGCCATTCTTTGACATTGTTTGGAATAGAGGGTCTGTATTTGACCTCGGCTGTGAAACAGTTATTGGGTTCTAATGGGAATTTGAAGGTGCTGGCAAACGTTGCCAAGCTGTGTGCATGGAGATTGTGGCCCCTTGAAATTTTCGTGATAACACACTCAGAGAAGGTCTCTAATATTTCAATTACAGCAGATCTGTAGGACCTCAATCTTTTGTCATTGGTGACAAAATTTCCTTTTACTTGTTGAATTACTAGATCAGAGTCTCCCATGATGGAGAGTTTAGGAGCTTGTAGTGATTTTGCTAGCTTTAGGCCCAGCAACAGAGCTTCGTATTCTGCCATATTGTTAGTGCATCTAAAATTCAATCTATAAGCCCTGCCTTCTGCATAGTCTTTCTCTTTGTTATGTATCCACACTCCAGCTCCTGCCCCTAACTTGTTAACTGAGCCATCAAATTCTAGGACCCACAGGGTATCTTGCTGAACAGGAGATTTAAAATTCTGTTCATGGGATGGCAATGTGAGCATGAGTTGGGGTTTCTTTTCCCATTTGTTTTCTAGGACAGCTTTATCATTTGTTTGACAATTTTTAACAACTAGAGGAGGGATAAGGTGTATTGTTGGTGTGCTTAATGTTTTGCAGGTGCTACTTACTTGATCAATGTTTTGTTCTTGTATGAGTGTTTCGGTCCTAATCTCATTGTTTGAAAGGCCTGCGCTGTCATTAAAGAGGATGAAGGAATCTATGTCCGAATGGACAACATATATTGGAAAATTTTGAGGCTTTTCTTCACTGCTGACCATATACTTCATGAGTGTTTCCCTGTACAGTCTTTTTGGTTGCCCAAAGACAGAGATAGTGGCATATGACATGTCTAATTGCAGGGAACCTTGGAGCTTGGCTCCCCATGATCTTGATAACAGCATCCCATATTTAGGTGGGATATCAGCGACTACAACATCCATTAGAATGGTTTTGTTGGGATATTGAACCAGAGACACACATAAATCTTTTATTAGGCCTAAACATTTGACTTGGCTAGAATCAAAAGAAAACAGGTCTTTGTATGGTCTTGTTATATCCAAGTTCAATCTTTCCATGACTGCTTTTGGCATAAGGTTGTGAGAGGCACCTGAGTCGAACATTGCATTATGTAGTATTTTATCATGAACATGCAGGCTGACATAAAAAGGTAAAACCCCTGTGACCATTGTTTTTCCATCTACCTCTGGGCCAAACAGTAATTCTGGAGTGTCATCTAGCACATTTACATCATCTTTGCTATTAGTGAGTTGAAGGGATTTCTTGATCTGTTGTTTGTATATGTCATTCTTGGCTAGCTCTCAGAGGGGAATTGCTATCTTTAGCTTGCCAATCTCTGTGCCTAGGTCAAAGGGTTTGTCAATTTGGGTTTTAGAGTCACGGATAGCAGTCTTTTCTTTGTTCATTAAATCTTCTTGTTGGATTTCATCTTGATTTTGAGACCTGCCCCTTTTACTCATGTCTTGAGGGGTAAAATTTGAATCAGGGTGAGAGGACGAAGTTGCCATGGGCTGTTGTAGTGGGGGCAGCAGTTCAGTAACCTCCTCAACTACAATTTCTTCTGCAGGAAAGTTTATTTTGTCATTGGGTTCTGTGATCATGGTTTCTTTAGACCTCTGTTTATCCTTTATCTTGTCGGGCTGGTTTACATTCACAGTCCTACTCCTCAGTTTATACTGTTTATGGACTTCATAGACAGCAGTATCATATCCTTGTTTAAAGTCAAAGGATTCTCCTGATTTAGTTTGGAATGTTTTGCTTTCATCCTCCTCATGGTCTTCTTGTGTTAGGAAAACATGGCTTTTACCATCCAGACCCATTAAGTTAATTTCAGGATCTTCATTGAGCTGATTGGCTGTGGAAGTTTCTGCATAGTTTTCTTGAAAAGGGGGTCTAATGTCTTGGTCAGCACTTGTCTTTCCTATGTTTGGGTTCTGAGTTCTCCTAAAATTCGGGTTTCTAGGAGGGTTGCTTTGTGATGCCTCCCATGATGATTTTCTTTCAACTGATTCCACTCTTTCACCCAATCTCTTCATGCTGTTTAGTATTGCATCCAGCTTTTGATCAAAACCTGAGGGTTCTTCTCTGAAGCCAGTCTTCTTTTCCAACTTTGCTCTGTTTCTTTTGGCAATTAGGTTAGCCTCTACAGTGACTGCAACCCTTTGAGCTTCTGCAAGGGTTGGAGGATCTCTTTCTTTCAACTGATAGGCCATATCAGAATCAAAACCGTCAGGGAAGTTATACAGGGCCAAATCAGGAGGGGGCCTTAAGTTCTGTGGGATAGCATTATATACATTGTTAAACCTAGCACAATATTCCAAAACTGTTTCTTGGGGACCTCTTTTAATAGTGTTGTATTCACCAAGTATGTGGAGAGGATCTTTCTTCTTCTCCCATCTCTCAGTAAAAGCTTCGTAAAGCTGATCAGGTGTTGCAATGGAGTTTGCATTGAGGGATCTGAACCAAGTTCTAACATCCCCAGTTAAGCTTTGAACAAAAATTCTCATCCTGACGCTGTTATCATCTATTTCATAGGTCTCAAAGTGGTCTTGCATCTTCTTAGCATGCTGGACAGCTGTCAAAGGGCCATGGGAGTCAAAAAATGAGATTTTGGTTTGGTAGTCTTGGGGTAGAGCTGGAGCATTAGCTGGTATCTGCAGAGGTGCATACCTGTTGGCCATGTTTATGGGATTTACAGGGTTGACAGGAATAAATGGGACAGCAGGGATTACTGGTGTAACAGGGTTAATGGGATGGGTAACAAATGGGGAACTGGTTGAAAGAGTATGTGCAGTGGGTGAAGATGGGAGAGGAGGGCTTTGAGGTGTTGATGGTGAACTAGAAGGGCTAGGTGTGGAGCGGAAAAGAACTTTGCAAGGAGTGGGAATGAGGATAGTTTGATCTGAACTTATATCTGAATCAGCAGGCTTCTCCTGCTTTTTCTGCCTCCTAATGTTCTTTGGAATGATATTTGGATTATCAACAATGATAGGTTGATTAGGGTCAGGGTTTGCCCTAGTGTGCCTTGGGTTTCTTTTGGGAGCCAGCTTCTAATTTCTTTTGAATTTGTACAGGAAGCTGCTATATATGCAAGGACTGGATGTGAATTTTGGAATGGCTATATATGTTCCAAAGCTAGGATGAAGATTCCCTAATTAGCTCTTCCCTAAAGCTGTCCCTGTATTACAGAAACAGTTCTAAGGCCTCTTGGCTAGTTTCAGGCTTGATGGTAGCTTTGGAAGATAGATAGTAATTGGAAAATTTTTAAGAAGTCCCCAGCGGAGTCGCCAATTATGTTAACACCCAGGTTGTTCCCTATGACTCCCAAGGGAATACGGCCGGGGTAACCACTAACCAATCTTTTGATCACTGTTTCTAGCCAAACTGTGATCAGAGAGGGCTCTCTCTTTATGATTTGTATCTGTTATGATAGTGTTTTAGGCTAGGTATTATGCACAGGTTTTGTTTATGTTTTGGTTGAAGATTTTCTTTCAGGTCTTGTGATATAATGTTCAAAGAGTCAAATATCATTGGGCAATGGAGTCTATGGCTGTAGGTGTCTAGAAACCTTGAGGTGAATTGGTGAAACTTACAGGGCCATTTGGATACTTTACACAACAAAATTTTTGATTTATAACACAAACAGGTGAAAAAACCAGTGAAAGCAATTAAGAATTTTCACTAAAGTATTTAAGTATTTCCACCAAACTAGGTATGAGGAACGGATAGATGTCTCAGGAGCAAACTTGAATCCCTGGGAATGTCTATCACTGTGAAAGATATAGTATTAAAGTGCAGCAATTAAGAATTACACTTCATTCACTGTATCTGAAGAAAACATGGATAATAGCTCAGATTGAGTTCAGGGTAATCAGTGATTAAATCCTGGAACTATTCTTCTACTTTGCTATTAAGTGTACAACATTTAAACAATAAAAGAGAACAAAAGACTCGAAAACATGTAACACAGAGATTTAAGAAAGACTTATTGTTTTATGAAACACTCTGGAATCCTGCAACATTCACCATTCATCACAATGCATCAAGGATCGCCAAGCTTTGGAAATTCCATTCACCCTTTGTATTATTTCTCTGAGAATTTTACAGCAAGTGAGATCTCCCGAAATGAAAATAACAACAACCCCTTAAGCTTTAGTGAGGGGCGAATATATACATACGATTTTACAAAAATATCTGAGTTCTAAGTTATCTCAGACTTAATGTTCTCACCAACTTTTGAGATATTATTATCAGAAATTTATTACAGCATTGAATACAAAATAAAGGTGTCTTGATGTTCTGTCAGAAGATATTTTGGCCTTTGGGAGCTGCTAAGTCGGTTGGGATACTTTGATCAAATGCTGGAGAACCCGACTTTATGGCTCGTGCGCTGTATTTTGGGTCTGCCACCTGTGATTGTGATTGCTGCTGTGGTGAGTAAATAGCCCTGCTGAGTTGGCTCAGCATCTGTCTTTTCCTTGTGGAGTTATCCACCAAAATTCTGCCTGTGCATGATTGTTCATAAACTGGAGAAAATTAACGCTACAGGTTCTGGCCTGCTAAGATTATCTGTGTCAAATTCCTCCATACTTCCTGTGTGGGCAATTGGTGTTTTATGATTGCCTGAATAGTTTCATCTGCTTCTGTATACTTAAAGAAATTTGGTGGTGTATCAAACAGGTGATCAATTTCATTCATGATAAAAAACAGGTTATCCACCCTATCATACAAATTCTGCCCTGATGCTGGCCCTGTTTCTGCTGAGGTAATGGGCTGTTTTGCAATTTGTGCTGCAGCATGGGCATCAACCCTTTTGATGTAATTTTCCAGGGTAAGCAGTCTTCCTACACTGCTTAATATGCTGGGGAGGCCTCTGTTCTGTAATGCCAGGAATCTGTCCAGGAATTTGTTGATCTCGGTCTGCATATCCTGTGTTCTCCTCTCCAGCGTTCCAATTAGGCTTCTTAGTGTCAGGACTCTTTTAACTACTGAGATTGTTTCAGTCCTGTTGGTAATTCCTATTGTGGCCAGCTGAGAGCTTGTCTTGTTATTTAAAATATTGATCATTCTGCTGGCAGCATCTGGCATGTGGCCAAGGCTTGCTCTTGCTCTGTGTATTTCCTTGTTTGCCTTTGTGATGAGTACTATTTGCTCATCCATAGTCTCAATATACTGCCACTGATTGGTGATGGATCGACCAATGTTGCCCCAGAGGACTGCTTTTAATTCTGCTGTTACTTTTTCTAGTGCAAGCTCCTTTTCTAGTTCAGCTATTCTCTTTTTTAGAACTTTTATTTCTCTTTCCTTTGCTGCCTCATTCTGCTTGCTTTTGTCAAATCTTTCATTCACCTTCGTCAAAGGCCTTTTGACTTCATCAAGCTCTTTCATTTTGGATTCAAGAACTTGGATCTCAGCTTGCAGCTTCTGCATATCCAGACTAGGAGTCTGCTCTGTTGTTGGCGTAGTTGTTGCTGTAGATGGTGCTGTAGTTCCTGTCTGCTGAGGAGGAAGAGTAGTTGTTGGAGGAGCTTCTTCAAGATTGATTACTTCCGGAGGGGGCTGGGAAGTTTGGCCCTCTTCTCTCTGTTTCAATGCTGTCTGTAATGCTGCCTTTGCAGCTTCTGATTGTCCTAGCTGGTCTTGAGTCCGAACCAGCTCCTTGTATAAGGATATCATCAAATCCGTAGCATCCTTTTCTAGCCTTTGCTGAGCAACTTCATCTGTTTGAGGATGGATGGTGGCTGGGAGCTTGATTTTCCTCCTTAAGGCAGCCATGTCTTGATCCCTTATCTTCAACAGTTCTTGGATACCTTTAACATCTTTAGGATCATGTCCTATTTCTATGATTACATCCTCCAAGGACTTGATTCTGTTGTCCTTGGCTTGTGATGAAGCCCTCTCCAATTCTAGCTGAGAGGCTGTATTATCCAGGCTGCTCTTCAATTTATAATTTTCCAATGTCTCATCTGCCAAGGAGGCATAGACCATCTCACCGGTTTGTTTATGTAGCTCTATTTTATCCATAGGGTGTATATCTTTGGCCAGAACCTCCATGTTGGTTCTCAGGTAATCCGAGGCAGATTGGGGATGCAGAGATGTGGGCATGAAATGACTCATGATCATTTTGCCTTCACTTACATCAAAGGCAGACATGAGTCTTTGCTGATTGGTGGGAGCCAGGTTCAGCAAATGATTGTACAGCTGTATTTTAATAGGATCACTCCTCCTTTTAATGTCGATAAATTGCTGTTTGATGCTTACTTGTCCTTCTTGGTGCTGGCTGGAGGAACTGACCTCTCCTCCCATAGCTCTATCATGTTCATGCTGGAATGAACTGGCTGACACTTCTCGGCTGGGTGGGCCCATGCCCATTGCTTGTCTTATTGCTATGTCATCCTCTGGAAAGTCATTTAATCTTTGTCTTTTCTCTCCCTGATTGATGGATGAAGTCAGGGGAGTCTCTCTATCTCTTTTCCTGGTTAAGTCCTCCTTTTGTGGGGTTTGGAGGACCGAGGCATCAAAAGTAGTTTCTGCCCTAGGAGGCACTATATTCTGAGCCTGTTGCTCAGTGGAACTAGGAGTGTCAATCACCCTTTCTTGCTGCAAGGGTTGCTGTTCCTTAAGTGGCACTTCTTCTTGCTGTTGCCCTTCTTGTTGCTGCTCCATCTCTTCTTACTGTTGCACCAATGTTTCCACTTGCTCTTCTGTCAATCGAGGTGGCTGTTCCACCTGTTTCCCTTTATCTTTACTGGCTGTTTGTGGTGTTTTCCCGGCAGCTTGCTGCTGTGTTGTTGATGATGAAGCGGCTGATCCAAGCTGTCTTCTGTATGAATGAGGAACCTGTCCACAATTTTCCAAGTCAGCTTGCTTTTGTATATTTCTAGCTTCTCTTTCTAGAAGCTCTTCAGCAGTTATTTCTTCTTCTAAGGTACCCTCTTCCCAGCTTAATGCATTGGCATACTGTTCAATCTCAGGTTGTCTCTTGTGTGCATAACTACCCAATTTGTATTTTATCCTCCTGAGGGAGACAAAATGATTGGGGTCATAGGGTATCCATTCAAAACTAGTTTGCAGTCTGAGGCCTTCCAGGATAGTGTTTGCCTCTTTCCATCCCTCCTCTTTTCTGTTATATAGGAAAGGACCCAGCTGGCTCCTCACCTTTAGCTGTGACTTCTTGTTCTTGCTCTGAAAATGCAGGTAGTCTGAGTTGCCAAACTGTCTGAAATATTCCAAGGCAAAAAGCCTCATGGGGACATACCTTGGCAATCTAAAAGGTGTCAACTCACAGCCATATATTCTGATGACTGTGTGGTTTTGGTAGAGGTACCAATTACCAATGCTGTAGGTTTTGTTTAGGTGAAGAACTCTCTTCATATCATCAGTTAGCCTTGGAGGAGGAACACCATGCAATACTGTCAAGGCTGGATAAATGAATAAGTCAATGAACTCATTGTATGTGTAAGGTGACACAGATGTATAGTGAAAGACAGAGGTCCAGAACACCACTGATCTTGGATTTCCTTGGGCATTGAGTTGCTTCAAAGGAAAAGAGAAGGTAGCTGGTTGATAAAACAAGAAGAGGTGGTATATGTATGAGGTATACCTGAATAGTCTTTCTCTCTTCAAGTTCATAAACTGGTCATGGATTTTATCTGCAATGTATGTAGCATAATCATAATGCACAGCTGGGGGCTTACCAGGAGAGAATAGAGACAACATTGCTATTATGGTTTCATCCACATCCTCCATTCCCTTGAATCCTAGGGCATAGCTGATCAAATCCACTAACATCCTGCCCAATTCATTCAAGTACTGATATCCAATAGGAGGAGTTCTGAAGGATTCAGAGCCTGGTTTCACAAACAGCTGATTAATCTTAATGACTTGGTCGGTTGTCAGCCTGCTTCCTTTCTTTATCAAATTCTGCATATTGAGGGGGGTCAATTGCTTGGCAGTATGGAAGTGCAGCATCTCGTTAATACTCTCTGAGGTGATCTGGAACAAAACTAAGCCTGAGGGGCTAATGACAGCTCTTCGGCTTGGGTCATAGCATTCCTGGCAGCTGTATATCAACTCTGGCATAGGGTTTACCTGGGGGAGGTTATAGATTGGCAGGTTTGAGTCCCAGATTCCCAAAATGTCTGCTCCACTAAGATGCTGGGCTTTCAACTCATTCAGCATCTGAATATTGTATTTGGAGCCCATAAGAAACCAGTCCAGCATTTGGTAATCCATATCTCCCAGGGCTTTCCACTCCAATTCCTGGTGAGGGGCATTGAGGGGTTTGATGTTGAGAGCAATGGGAGTCTCCATGATCTTCTTCAAAGTTCAACAATTGTAGGTGGATGGTTTAATGGAAGCAACACAGAATAGAAGTGATTTTCTGTAAAAACAGTTTGTATCTCAGATACCAGAGGAGGAATTTACACAACAGCAGTTGAAATATTGTTTGTTTCAGGAGCAGGGCTTCTCTATGGTCTCACTATGTCCTCTTTTAGCGGGTGAATTGAGTTAATAAGAAATTTGCCGGGAATACGCGGTGAATGTTGTTTTTTGAGCGAAATTACAGGTATTAAGGCTCGGCTGATGTTTTTGGACTTCACAGTTGCAAATGTGGATGTGCAGAGGGAAATGGCCGGTGAAAATATAATTTTTAAGGTCTCCTTAGCCCTCTGAGTAACTTTAATTTCAATAACAGGCGTATGGAGGGCAGCAAACGGTAAATACCTGTTAATTGACGAACAGAGGTCGCATGGGCGTGCACGGTTGGAGCTCTGGAGGTCGCCTTGGTTAACTGAGCAGGTTGGCGAAAATTTGGATGTAAACAGCCATGCAGAGCCGAAGTAGCGACAGGAGTAAAAAGTGAGAAAAACACGGTTTTTTGGGTTAATATGGACCTTTTTACCATTTTGGCGCTTTTTAGTGATGACGTCAGCATGACGTCATTGGTGGGTCAAGGTGAGGTGACGTCAGCTGACGTCATCGGGTGACGTGGCGGTAAGCTATTGGTCCATGGGGGCGATGAGGTGGCAGCCATGTCATCAGCGAGGTGGGCCAATCAACGGCAAAAGGATAAGCAGAAATGACGTGGCGATATGACATAGGAGGGCAGCTGGCGGTCTGGACCGTAGCGGTTATGGTTAAGGCTAGCCGCTACGGTCTCTCGGGGCGGTCTGGGTACGGCGCTGAAAGTGTCAGGCCTAGCTCCGAGAGCCCTTATTGTTTGACGCGTGGCCTGCCCGTGACGTGACGCAACGTCACTTTCTCGGGCGGTAAAGGACCACCATGGGGGCCGCTCCGATATTGCTGTGGATCGTCGGATCCTCGGGACCTGATCCGACGGTGGGCGGAGCAACAACGTGCTCAGAGTATATGCGCGGGCGGAAAACTTTGGGTTGTGGGTTTTTTGATGGTTTTTCAATGTTTTTCATTAAAACAAACTGCGCGCTAACCTTTTGGAAATGTGCCAGAGGCGGGCTTTTTAGACTTTGGGTAATTTTTGCAAAGGATTTTAAGGGTAAAAGAGGGTTTATAGGGGTTTTTTCAATGCAAATGGTGGTTTGAGGGGCAAGTTGGCTTGTAGCAAGGGGAATGGGACGTGATAGGTTCACCAAGGTGACCAGAGGTCACTTTGGTTCCTTTTGAAGAACATATGGCTATAATGCCAAGGGGAGGAGTATTTATAGAATTTGGGGCTTTATACACCATAGTGTTAATATTATTAGGGGAAGGGTAAGATAGGGGAGCTATATAGTAGAATTAGAGGTTAATATGAATGAAAGGGGCAAATGAGGGGATCTTACTGAGTTTATCTGAAATTGATTTAGTTTTGAGAGTAGATCAAAATGAAAAGATCTTAGACAAGAAATGTGGCCTCTGTATGAACAAGAACCACCATAAAACCATGATCTCTCTCCATGAATCTCAGCTGAAAAGGGAATGTTAATAATGAAATGAAAGGGAAAGGGAGGTTAGTCATGCTCCTTGCTGCAATTTGATGGAATTAACCACTTTGTCCATTGATAGATTTTGCCTTGGCAATACATCTTTTGACATATGTGCAATGGTGAAAATGCCCTTTCTGCAACCACAACTACTTACCCAGCTATTTTCCTAGCATTTTTTGTTTCTCCATTGGAGGGTGCACTTGGACTTGCAAACCCTTACTTGCCTTTTCTTTTCTTTGGCTTTTTCTTTATTCTTTTCTATCTATTTCTACCCTTATCTCTTCCAAGGTCCCAGATTAGGCTGTTGGGATCCTTTTCTTCTCTACCTAAACTAGTTGTCTGCCAAGATTAAGCAGTTTGGACAGACTTCTTTCTCTAGTCTATAGCACAAAATTGAACTCATGGCATGATCCAGATTAAACTGTTGGATCATCCATCAAAATTTGAAATAAGGTCATCAATATTTGAAAACACTTTACACACCTCTTGTTCTCTAGGAAATATGGGATCTTTGTGATATCAAAGCAGAGCATATTTGGACTTTCCTTGGCCAATCATGAAATATGAAACCTATTGGTATAGGTATCCAACAGAGCGATCGCAGTACACACTTTCTTAATGAGACGATTAGCGCGATGAAGGAGGAATTTCAATTTTACCATCAGAAGAGCATGCCATACCATCCAAAGGATAATGGGACAACGAAAGTGTTTAATAAAATATTGGAGAGCACGCTCACAAAGGTTTGCATTGCTCAAAGAAATGACTGGGATGTTCATGTGGCCGCAGTGCTATGGGCTTATAGAACAACTTGCAAGAAGTTGACTGGACAAATGCCATTTAGATTGGTCTATGGTGTGGAAGCTGTGATGCCAATGGAGTACATTGTATGTAGTCTGTGCATCGTGACATTCATAGGAATGGTGGATCACAGAGCCTTGGAGGAGAGGCCCTCGTAGCTAGCAGAGCTTGAAGAAGATAGATTTCTAGTTGGATTCCATCAACAAGTTAAAAAGGAGTGTGAAAAGGCATGGCACAATCGGCACCTCAAACTGTGCACCTTCAAGGTAAATGATTTAGTTCTATTATATGACAATGAGTTTGATAAATTTCCAGGAAAATTTTGGATGCATTGGCTGGGGCCATATGTCATCAAGGAGATTACCGATAGTGGAGCAGTTCAATTGGTAAAGTTGAATGGAGAACCATTCCTAGGGCAACTGAATGGTAGCCGATTGAAGCCATACACCAGCAATCCGACTAGATGGATACGTGGTGGAAGCACAGTCTTAGTGCTCCAGGCAGCTGAAAGGAGGAGCGGGACTATAAAATACACTGCCCGGGTTGGGTAGCTACGCAATTGGTGAACTGCGCATAATGAGGGCATGTCACAGTGTCAGCAGAAAAGCGCGGGGAGCTACGCTATCCAAGAAGGGACTACGCAGGGCAGTCAAAAAGTGACAATTATGGCCAATTTTCATGACTTGACAGTGGGAAAATAGCTAAATGGAGACGGGGGGCAACATTTAAGTCAGAATTTAAGGGTAATATCTGTGAACATTTGCTGTCAATCCAGCATTTATGAACAGTTTTTGGGGGGAAAGGTCAGATTTGAATTCGCAAATTCCTATCAATTATAGGTAGCTACCCAATGACAAACACTTGGCATTTTGAGAATTGAGGTGTTGAGCTCTCAACCACGTATGAACCGTGAGTATTTTGAATCTTTGATAGCGAGTTTAGCATTTGAGAAGTTGCCAAAGGAAACAAAGGAGTTGTTGTCTAGTATCATGTCGGTGCCCGCAGAAACCACGATCACTAGAGAAGCAATGACAATTGAGGGAACTGCCCTAGAAGTAGCAATGGCAGCTGAGGGAGCTGCCCCAGAGGTTGCAAGTGTCGAAGTATCGACAGAAGTGCCTAAATCACTGAGGTCACCCAGGCCGAGGCCTATGCCAACCAAAGAGGGTCCAAAAACAAAGAAAGATAAGCAGAAAGTGCCATAGCCAGTGCGCGCATCACCCAAAAAACACCCATAGAAGGAAAAGCCCACCGTGCAGGAGAAGGGCAAGCTAATTGACCTGGAGCCTGAAGAGGATGTTGAAGAAATCCCTATGGATGAGGAAGACATTGACATGGGGGCGGAGGACATTGATGTTGAGGGGTCCGACCCTATCTCTAAACTACCCGAGTACATTCCTCCTTATAGAGGCAAGACAAAGGTTTCAAAGGACATTGATGAAAGTAAGGTCACGCAGCATACACCCTTGTTGCGAGACAAAATCGTCTTTGAGGGACCGTGCCTGGGGTGCGTCCCCCAGTTAAAATTGGAGGATTGGGATTTGGCTGATATGGAGCACTTTCCTCACTTAGAGACAGATCAACTCATGAACCATGTATACTATAAAGGCTCTAGTGTGACCATGCTGGAGCCAAGAAAGTGGGAAAAGGGGGTGGATAAGGCTGGTCTGTTAAACATGCTGTGGGTACTGCATTACAACCGCACACCCATAACCATGATAGTAATCAAGTAGCTACTGTTCTTGGTACATGATGGGTTCCTGTGGCTAGAGGAGTCGATACCGATCACTGACATGTTGATCCATAGGATCACTTGACTGCCCCACATAGGGGAAAATCCGGCCATGGCATTTGGTGGAAAGATAGGTGAGTGCGACCTCGCCAAAGCAATGAAGGATAAATTTAAGTTCACTAAGAAGCCACACCGCTACTCCATCACTAGCATAACCAACCCCGCGGTCAAGGTAGCCACCCAGATCCTAGCAGGAAAGATTATGATGAAGTGTCACGCAGATGAAGTGCTAACACCAGTAGTGTCACTAGCGGCCCAGTGTGCAGAGGGTGTACAGTTCAACTGGGTGAGCTACCTCTGCAGCGAGTTCCTCATGAACTGCAAAGACACTCAGGATCAAAGAAAAATGTTTCACTATGCATGGATCCTACTATCCATAATGCTGGTCGCATGGCAATTGCCAGAGGATATTCAGTTTCTTTTGGTCATGCAGGACCTACCGAAAGCAGCGAAGTTCACTTCTCTCTAGGCTACGAAGGGCCCCCAAAGGGTCAAGGACAACAAGGTCTTTTGGATCTTGATGGATATAAGTATTCACATGGCCATCAACTGCAATTCACTGTTGTCACCGACAATTTATGATTAATTGACAGAGTATGTGGAGTTCAAGGTAGAATTCCACCATTTCTCCATGCATGCACAGAAGGATCCTGAAAAAAGGTGGTATGACCTTCCATACCTGGCCACGGACGACGCGATCGCAGTGGTCCTCGACCGCTGGCTGCCAGATTTGCAAACTGCTTCAGACTTTATAGCTGGGTATAGCAAGTCTGTAGCGAAGAAAAAAAAGGAAGAGGCTAGGATGAATATGGAACAGTTGGATGAGAAAAGTAAGAAGGAGGCTGAGGATAAAACCAAGGCAGAGCACGCTGCCGCGAAGTAAAAAGGAAGATAGGAAGAAGAGCAGGAGCGCAGCTCTGACAAGAGTCAGAAGTTGCCTTCCCCAAAGACAAAGGAGGACGAACAACAATAAGAGCAGGGAGGGATGGATCCAGAGACTACTCCATTCCGAATTAAGCACACTAAGAAACAGGAGAAAGTAGGGTCGCGGAAGAAGTCCAAGTCCAGCAAGACTTCCCTCGACCCAATTACCTTGAATGAAGGTGATTTGAATGACATTGGTGATGCGGTGAGGGATGCGACTACGGAACTCTTGCAGCAGTTCAAGTAGTAGCAGAAACAGGCCTTGGGCGCCATTCAGACGGGTCTACACGAGTTGTAGATCTAGACATCACAAGTATAGACCAGTGTGGGATGGACCAGAGCGGTGTCAAATAGTTTGGTGCCTAGCACCTTAGAAGCAGCTGGGATGGTGTGCACATTGGATCCCTGGGCAATAGCGCTACTAGACGGAGCGCTGTCTATGGAAGCCAAAGCTGACAAGGCCACTGTTAGTGCCCTCAAGGGGGTTGGACTCAATTTTGTTGAAATATGGCAACAAGAATATTCCAATTTAACTTGTCCTTGAATTAATTTGTGAATTAAAATTGAATTTAGTCTTAACAACTACTTGGAAATAATTAATTAATTTATTTTAAATTAAATAGTTGGAGAAATTCAAGTTAGAAGTCTTTCTGAATTCATGCAAGAGTTATCCCTTAAATTAAGGAGATAAGATTGAGTTATATTTGAGTTGTAATTATTAACTCAGTTTACTGAGTTAAGTCTAGTTAAATTAGTTCCAAACTGTTTGAGGAACTAATAGTGAGTTAACAGTCAGTTGATGCATTAATGCAATCAACTAGTGCTACTCCAGTTATTGAAGATTCCCTCATTAGAAACCCGTACATGTCTATTAAGAGAAAGACTTAGTTGAGATTAAAGTCCAAGGACAGTGTACTATCAGTTGCATGTATTTTCTCATGGAGAAAACTCATGCATGTAGTCAAGGATTCATCCTTGAGGATTGCACAGTTTTGAAGGATTGGTTTTCCACTTGGTAATAGGAAAATCATCCACAAGAAACAACGCAAGGAAATAGGAGCTTAGAGGGCAAAGAGGAAGGCTGGAGAGAAGCCAAGATTTCCTATGAGCATCTATGAGGATTGTACTGAAATATGGCTAGATGTGAGAGCTAAGGCTTTGTATAATTCCTATGTATTTCCACCATGTATGATAATACAATAGTGTGGGGTTTTTAGCTGAGGCTTTCCCCAAAGTATTTTCATGTGTATTGTGCCATTGATTCTTCTTCTTCTGGTTATATTGTTCAGCTCGATCTTTAAGTTTCTGCAAATTGATAGTAGAAGTAGGTTATAGTATTCTACTTTGATTTATATTGCATTATCAGGTTAACCTACCATAAATTTTCTACATGGTATCGGAGCTGTGAATAGTATACTAAGAAGAGAATTCGAAGTTTGAAGTTCAGGGTTGCAGGTGCAAATCGAATTCATATCATACTTCAAAGTTTGCCAATGGCGTTCTTTGGATTGAGACTCAAGTATGCCCTAGAAGGTAGCTCGAATTACATAGCATGGAAAGATGGAATGGAGGTTGTATTAGAAGATAATGGCTTGAAGGAATTCATTGATCAAGAAATCCCAAAGCCAGCTTCAACTAATGCACAAAAGTTGGCTGAGTGGAAGAAGTGTGTGGTGAAGGCGAGACAGATCATCCTTGAGGGAGTTTGAGACCATATTGTCTCGAGTCTCCATGGGAAGGATACTCCATTTTCAATGTGGAAGACATTGAAGGACCTCTACCAGAACAGTAGCGACTAGAGGAAATTGGCGCTCAAGGATAAACTTAGAAGAATCAAGATGGAGAAGGGCGATACTATTTCCACATATCTGAACAAGCTCACCACCTGCAGAGATGAGCTTGGCAGTGTGGGAATAACTACTGCCGATGATGATATGGTGAGCCTTGCTCTCCTTGGCCTTCCAAAGAGTTGGAATAGCTACCAGGACTCTATGAATGGAAGGGAGAAACTGCCAGATTGGGAACAACTGTAGTCGGATATTATGCAAGAGGAGATTAGGAGGAGCACATGTGATGGTTCTTCATCCAAAAATGATGCTGAAGAAAATCTAGCCTTAGCAAGTAAGGCAAGGAAAGGGAAGGGGAAGGCTTCCCATTTCAAATCGAATTCTTCTCATGGAGGGAAGAAGGGTGACATGTCTAAAGTAAGATGCTTTAATTGTCACAAGATGGGACATTATGCGACTAATTACCCATCGAAGAAGTCCAAGAAGGGATCCTCGGAAGGATCGGAAGGTGAGGCATTAGCTTCTCAGTTCAAAATGGACTTTACCCTCATCACATGCATGGTGTCATCAATGATGGGTTGTGTCTATTATATTGATAGTGGAACCTCATTCCACATGACCGGTGATAAAACTTTATTTAGTGCCTTGGAGGAGAAAGACCTTAAGATGCACATAGAGATGGGTGATGACGGAAGGTATAGTGTTTCAGGAGTGGGCACAGTTGCTTTTTAGAGGGAGCATGGAGCTTCTCTCACCTTGATAGATGTGATGTATGTGCCTAGACTGAAGAAGAACTTAGTATCGGTTGCGATGTTGGAGGACAAAGGCTACGATTTTATCTTCAGTAAAGGAAAGGCGTTCCTAAGACACATATCCACGGGTCAGACCAAGAGGATAGGGATTCGGGTGAAGAATCTCTATAAACTAGAGGTAGATGATTGTGCAGCATTGAGTACGAAAGCAGAATTGGTGCAAAGCCAAGACTTTGGCTTGTTGTAGCACAGGTGGTTGGGCCATTTGCATCATGGGGCTTTGAAGATAATGCAACAGATATCTATAGGACTTCCCAAAGGTAAACTTGAGCAAGTTGAAACATGCAAAGGTTGTACCTTGGGAAAGTATACCAAGTCTTCATTTCATGATCGAGATAGTTGAGCAAAGGCTATCTTAGAGAGAGTTCATATTGATTTATGTGGACCATTCTCGATGGCATCCACAACGAAGAAAAGGTATTATGTGATTTTCATTGATGACTATTCTCGTAAATATTGGATTTATTTCATGCAGAAGAAGGACCAAACTTTCACAAAGTTTTGTGAGTTCAAAGCTTTGGTAAAGAAAGAGTCAGGGAAGAAGATCAAGGCCTTGAGAAGCGACAATGGTGGAGAATATGTCTCTCAAGAGTTTAAGGACTTTTGTGCAGTGGAAGGAATTAAACGAGAGTTGACGACACCTCATAACCCACAGTAGAATGGGGTGGCCGAGAGGAAGAACAAAACTATTGTAGGGGCATCACGGGCAATGCTGCATGACCAAGGCCTACCACTTCACTTGTGGGCTGAGGCATGCAACACAACAGTCTATTTGCATAATAGAAGCCCGCATCACATACTTGGGATGAAGACACCAGAGGAAGCTTTCTCTGGTAAGAGATCAGATGTGGGTCACTTCAGGATCTTTGGCTCATCGGTATATTTCCATGTGACAAAGGATGCATGGAAGAAGATTGAGGCGACAACAAAGTTGGGGATATTTGTGGGGTACATTGATACATCTCACAACTATCGGGTGTACTTGCCTACTAGTCGAAGGACAGTGGTTCGTAGAGATCTCAAGTTTGATGAGCAGAAGGCCATGTGAGTTTCCCTTGAGAGGGAGCTCCAACTACAGGTTGTGGAGGAACTGTTGGTTCCTAAGGAGGAGGAGCCTTAGACTGATGCAGAGTAGCCGCATGAAGAGGATCCAGGAGTGGAGACATCCACTCAAGCAGAGTCTTCCAGAGATGGATGGAAGTGCACAAGAGAAGCTGATAGATTGTTGGAAGATGTGAGAGAGAATGTGGGAGCACCATCTTATTAGCGCAGACAGAGGAGGTCACCTAAGAGGTACATTGGATAAATGGCCCTTGTTGGGTAATGTGTTGAGACCGAGCCATCTTCCTTTGAGGAAGCAGTGTAGCAACCAATTTGGGTTGATGTTATGGTGGAGGAGTATGACTCCATAGTTCGTAACAGTGTTTGGGACATGGTTCCGAGACCGGAGAACAAGTTAGTTGTGAGTTCCCGTTGGCTTTACAAGGTAAAGCAAGCTACTGATGGTAGTGTGGAGAAGCATAAGGAAAGATTTATTTCCCGTGGCTTTTCACAGGTCGAGAGGATCATGTTGCTATAGTATATTTCGACAGAGGAGCAAGATGCTGACATTTTGACAAAGGCATTGTCAAAGTGTAAATTCGAGTTCCATAGAGACAGGATCGGGGTGGCAGATAATCCCTTTCTTGTTGAGAGGGAGTGTTGAAATATGGCAACAAGAATATTCCAATTTAATTTTTCCTTGAATTAAATTGTGAATTAAAATCAAATTTAGTCTTAACAGCTACTTGGAAATAATTAATTAATTTATTTTAAATTAATTAGTTGGAGAAATTCAAGTTAGAAGTCTTTATGAAGTCATGCAAGAGTTATCCCTTAAATTAAGGAGATAAGATTGAGTTATATTTGAGTTGTAATTAGTTAACTCAGTTTACTGAGTTAAGTCCAGTTAAACTAGTTCCAAATTGTTTGAGGAACTAATAGTGAGTTAACAGTCAGTTGATGCATTAATGCACTCAACTAGTACTACTCCAGTTAACTGAATATTCCTTCATCAGAAACTCATGCATGTCTATTTTGAGAAAGACCAGTTGAGATTAAAGTTCAAGGACAATGTACTATCAGTTGCATGTGTTTTCTCATGGAGAAAACTCATGCATGTAGTCAAGGATTCATCCTTGAGGATTGTGCAGTTTTGAAGGATTGGTTTTCCACTTGGTAATAGGAAAATAATCCACAAGGAACAACAAAAGGAAATAGGAGCTTGGAGGGAAGAGAGGAAGGCTGGAGAGAAGCCAAGATTGCTTGTGAGCATCTGTGAGGATTGTATTGAGAGTTGAATAGCTGTGAGAGCTAAGGTTTTGTATAATTCCTATGTATTTCTGTAACAAATAAAATATATAAATAATATAAATATAATGTAAATGATAATAATCATAATTAATTATTAGTTAAATAGTAATTAGGTTGAAGAGGCATGTCTAATAAGACATGACTCTTCATGAAGAGACACTTGCGTGGTATATAAGCAAGCCTCTTGTTCTCATTGTAATTCATCATCATTCTTATTCTTATCCATATATTTAATATAATATTTATATCCTTAATGGATAATTTTATATTCCATGTCTTTTGGAGTAATTAATTTGTAGAAGGAACTTTGTTCGCTTCATTTAGTATTAGAGCCACGTTGGCTGATCACTAGGCCTTTGGCTATCAACTTATCATCAACCTCGTTGTTGTCATCATTGAAGCGTTTTGCTACATATTGGGAGATTCTCCATTTTTTTAGGTCTTTGACCATTTGCTACTATTTAAAAAATAATAATAATAAAGAATAAAGAAGAAGGGTATATAAAAAAAGAGAGGAAAGGAAATAATATATTCTGAACAAACAAACAAAAAAAAGTGAATATATATATATATATATATAGATATATATATATATAGATATATATATATATATATATATATATATATATATATATATATATATATATATATATATATATATATATATCTATATATATATATATATAAGGTTTTACATTATTGATAAAAAGTGCATAATAAAGATAAGCAGGAATCTTTTCAAGTATATTTAAGACTTTTTACGTGGAGAAGCCCGTGGTTTTAGAAACCAGTGGTAAGTTTTACATTTTACGTGGAGAACATTAACCGAGGTTTTAGAAACAACCCATGGTAATTGCCCATGGTATTTTAGAAACCAATGGTAATTGCCCGTGGTTTTAGAAACCAGTGGTAAGTTTTACATTTTACGTGGAGAACATTAACCGAGGTTTTAGAAACAACCCATGGTAATTGCCCATGGTATTTTAAAAGTAAAAGATATTTTGATAACATTGGAGAAAAAAGGTGTGATCTAAATAATTTTAATCGTTCAAATCTAAAGATTGTGACGGTACCAAGAGTCACGTCTCATCCAAATTTTCTGAGAAAAAGAAATAGTATTATAATTATAAAAAGGATACTATATAAGCTTTATATAGTTACATATAAAAGGAAAAGCGGGTCTCAAAAAGGTATATATAAATTTTATATAATTATAATTTTATAATATATATAAATTAAAATTATATAATATATATAATTTATAATTATATATATTAAAAAAATTATTATTATATAAATTTTTTATAAAAAGAGAGTAAAAAAAAAGAACAGAGAAATTATATAATAAAAAAAATATATATCATATAAAAAAAAAAAATAAATAAAAGGAGAGAGAATATATCATAAAAAAAATAGAAATAAATAAATAAATAAATTGTTGAAAAAAAAGATAAAAGAAGTGAAAAAAATGGAATCTCTAAGAAATGAACAAAAACAATTCCAAAGAGATGTAAAACAAGAAATCACAATACTTAAGCAACAATATGCTGGACTTGTGGATATGCATTACAAAGAAATAATGGAAAAGGACGAAGAAATTTCTCGTCTCAAGGACCACGTCGAAAAATTACTGGTACAAGTGAAGAAGACTAAAGTCTCAAAGAAAGAACTCAACCAACATTTATCAAAACAAGAAGAGGAAAATTTACGTTTAAAGAACCTTAATAAAAATTTATTAGAACAGATCAGAAATCTAAAAGATGAAAAACTTAATATTCAAGACACTGAAAATAAGGTTGATGAATCAAAAACCAAAGAACTTTTACGTTTGAGAAACCATAATCAAAGTCTGCTCAATCAAACTAAGAAACTTAAGGAAGATAAGAAAGCATTAAAAGATAAGTTGGAACAAGTCACTCAAGAAGAATTATCGAAATCTCCAGTCACAACAGTTCAAGTTGAAAATAAGGGAACGAATACCGATCCAGTGAATATGACAACTCAAGAAGACAAGTTAGTTGAAGAAACGACACACGTAGATGTTGCAATTCAAACAATGGACATCCCAAGTGAATGTTCCATAACCAATTCAACAACATCTTCGCCAGAAGAAAATCTAAAAAATTTATATCGACATCCGAATCATGAGAATAAACAAATCAACCAAGCTGTGTATCAGGACCATTCAAACCGTAGACAACAAATTAATGTTTCAAAGAATAATGATGTAACATCAATTCCGTCTTATGCTGAAAAGTTGTTACAAAATTCTAGTGATCAGAATACAATACAAAAGATTAATCTGGGATGGTCTGATCCCTTCTCAGTGAGACAATTCTATTTGTCACTAAGAAGATCATATCAGCTTGTATTGACGAAGATGACTGTTCCAAGACAGAAAGACGTTCGAAGCCGAAAAAGAGATCAAGCCTTTTGTCATCAACAAACTTTGAGGACAAAGCTTTTTGAGGAAGAAGGCAATGTAACAAATAAAATATATAGATAATATAAATATAATGTAAATGATAATAATCATAATTAATTATTAGTTAAGTAGTAATTAGGTTGAAGAGGCATGTCTAATAAGACATGACTCTTCATGAAGAGACACTTGCATGGTATATAAGCAAGCCTCTTGTTCTCATTGTAATTCATCATCATTCTTATTCTTATCCATATATTTAATATAATATTTATATCCTTAATGGATAATTTTATATTCCATGTCTTTTGGAGTAATTAATTTGTAGAAGGAACTTTGTTCGCTTCAATTTCCACCATGTATGATAATACAATAGCGTGGGGTTTTTAGCTGAGGCTTTCCCCAAATTATTTTCATATTTACTGTGCCATTGATTCTTCTTCTTCTCGTTATATTATTCAGCTCGATATTTAAGCTTCCGCAAATTGATAGTAGAAGTAGGTTATAGTATTCTACTTTGATTTATATTGCATTATCGGGTTAACCTACCACAGATTTTCTACAAATTTGGCCGTGCTTCCAAGTGAAGCCCTTCACACTTTGCAGGATGGTGTGATTGCGGAACTACGGGCCCACGAACAGCGCACACTACACGTTATCAGTGAGCAGAGGGTGAATAACCCTCAGATGGCTGCATATAAGAACTCTGCTATTGATCTATTTCAGGCCATCACGGACAAGAATGAGCGCATGACCAAGGTAGTGGCTGAGGCATGCCAGTCTGTCCTAAAACTAGACATTCTCGAAGATGAGCCAGTGGATGTGCGAATTCGGAAGCTCACTGCTGGAGTGTGTGAAGCGAGGACAAAATTGGAAAAGGTTTAGTTTGAACTAAACGTTAAGATTGTAGAACTTGCTTTGAAGGCCCAGCCTTTGACTTCGCCTGAAGTCAAAGAGCAGCGCGAGGCAACTATTAGGGACGCCGTTGCAGAAATAGATAACATAGTAAAGGATTGCACTACGCTCTTCGAGCAGTCTCTCGAAGTAGTCACCAGCTTATAGGAGGATCCCAATGTGCAGAGGCTGGAAACAGAGGCGTGGGAGTTGTAGCTGTGATATAACAAGGTTAAAGCGACGACGCACACTGTTGCCATTACCCAAAGGCTAGCGAAACTACAAGAAGCAAAGGCGTTGAAAGAGCAAGTGGATGCAGCACAACACAGGGAAGAATTATTGAAGGCTCGATTGAAGCCTTGGCTAGACAAAGCATATGTGCTCACAACCACCATTGAAGGAAAATTTGCTAGTCTATAGGAAATGCAACATAAGTTATAGGTAGATGGTGCAGGGCCTGCGACGGAGTAGCTGGTCAAGAATATGAAGCAGGCGGCAACACAATGCACCATCGAAGTCGCAGTGGTACAAGTTGGAGCTGGGAGGTCTTCGTGACAGGATCTCCACACCAGCAGAGTGACTTGAGGGTGAGTCACTAGATTTATTTTGGGGGCCTGTTGGGAATGGGTCCCTTGGGGTCAATTTTGGGGTTAAAAGCCCAAGTTTTGTGTAAATAGTGTGAAGTTTCCGCATTTTGTGGCCAAGGGGTGTGAAAAATGTAAAGAGTTACTAAGGGTTTTCTACCCTTATTTTGTATAAGTCATGTCAGATTTAGAGATCTACCCATGGTTCGCAGACCATGGGATTGTATAAAAAGGGAGTCTTAGAAGAGTCTAAGGTAGTTCAGTTTAGTGCAGTTCAGTTTAGTAGAGTCTTGTTATGTTTTATGTATGGGTCTGTGAGAGCTAAGAGTTAAGAGTCTTAGCATAGGAAGAGATTCTATAGCTGAGTGCGCAGAGGCCTAGTGTAGAAGTCTGCATCTAAGTGCGCGAACCCCTGCAAATGTGTGCGTAGGGTAGTTAGAGTTTGTACTGGAAATCTGGATTATCAATAAAGAGGAATATTCTGCAATTATCTGTGTATGCGTTATTTTACTTCTGTTATGAATGTTGCGATTATGTTATGTTGAATACTGGAGTATGAAGTAATGCTATATTGATGCGCGAATATATGTATTTTACTTTGTCTTTTGAACACAAGTAGGAATATCTGTTTATGCGAAGATAACCGTAATGCATGTTAAAGTAACCAATACTTAAGCGAATCTGTGTAGATACAGAAGTAAGAGTAATTACAGAGGCATGTAAGTGCATGATATATCTATTTAGGGTCCACGAAGGACGATCAAAGACTTTCACAGAGGCTTCAAGGATGAATAAGAGACGTACTTTGATAAGCCCTAAAGGGCTTATCGGCCTGCACGAAGGAGAAGTTGGGGCAAATAACCGACATCAAAACCATCTCAAGGTGTAGAAACTTGGCTCCTTCAACCCCCCATACTGATTTGGGTGAGACTTCAGTCCGCACTTCGCGGATTGATGCTGAAAGGGATAGTAGTGTAGGGATTTGCTTGTCTTCTTAACACTGAACCTAGGTCAGGGCCCATCAAGCCAACACAAGTATATAATTATTATTAGTATCATGCATAATTTTCCCTTTAGTCAAATAAATATGTTAAACATTCATTTCACTTAATTATTCATTAGCTACTTAATCACAATGTAAGATAGATGAAGTTGATGATTAAAATAACTACTCACAACCTCTACTGCACAATAAAGGATCCTCCATGCAAACACACTAGCAATGATGAAATGAAATAAAATTTACTATTAAAGAGGAAGAGTATACAAATTGGCCACATGCGCTAGGGCATGGTGACAATATTAACCAAACTATTTGGAAAAAAAAGTTGTATTCTCAAAGGTTAAGTTCTCCTTTTTTATAAAAAATATAATTTCAGAGAACAATAGATGTAACTAGCATATGTGGTTTTAGAGGGCAAGTACATCAATGCCCATGCATGAAAAAAGTTCATTTATTTACAACATTTCATGAATCCGAATAAGGAATCTTCAAACCAAGTACAAAAAACATAAAATAAAAATAAAAATATAGTACAATGTGGAGTAGAAAACATGGCTAAAAGGAATGCAACGAAATTGATCAAAATTTTCACCATTTTTAACAATCATACAGCCTCCCAAGACTAGTCTAAGGATGTCAACTATTAAGTAATCTCAATCAAGGGGATGTCTTGCACAATATTAAGGGATATCAAGTGATTCTCATTGATATGTAACTCATTTTCTCTTGCGTGAAACTCTATGTATAGTCATTTAAGACAAATATAAATTCATAATCAAAATTATCCTATGACCAAACATTATGACATTTGTCATTTTCCCATATTTGCATCCACCATAAATTAAAGACATATAACATGTTTGAAGTCATGCAAATGGAAAAATTTTAGAAAACTAGAAATACAGCCAAACCAAGAGGATATGTAAAACTTTGGAGCAATTATGACTCTAAAGAGAGGACCAGAAACCACAAAGAAACTAGTAGGGTAGAACCATATTATACCTTGAAAGAAAATAGTAGATAGGGACATGGATCGTTTTTTCAATTAAGCTAGGTAAATTAAAGCATTATAGGAATAAAGTAGCTATAATTGAATGATACATAATTGTAGAGGTTAAGAAGGGATATATGAATAGAAGGATATAATGATAAGTGGCATTGGAACTTAAAGGATGAGGATGATGTAGATTATGCGAGGGTATATTCAATTAAAGGTAATGAGAAGAGTTGAGATAATCCTAGATGCAAGTAATTTGGACTACAAATATCATTTAGAATGTTCTAACCACTCAATAGGACTTTAAACAAAATGTCTAGAAGAAGGGTAGATTCCATATAAAGTATCTTACTTTATCATACCTCTCAATGTGTTTGAGTAAGTAGTAGTTTCCATTCTCTTTATAACTTTTTAAATATTATAAATAATGGTTTTTCAAAAAAGGTCAAATCATATTTTTATTACTAAAAGTAAAATTATATTATATAAATAACTTTCTTCATTCCAAATACTATCATTGAAAGGAAAAAAGTAAAATATTACAGTTCATCATACAATTGTGTAGCCATACTTTTGAGGATCCTTAATATCCAAAAATATATCAGGTAAGGAAACTCCATACGTTTCTTCATATACATTACCATATAAAAGTTCCTCAAGGTTTGCAACCTTTAGAAATATTTAAAAAAACATTATACAATAATCCATATTAAAAATATATATAATTTCTTTCTAATCCTCCAACCTCCAAAATCCTTCATGTTTACTACCAAACCATTCGATAAATTACACTTTGAACTTAGAGGATAATGTTAAATGAATGAGATTGGGTCACATTCAGCTATTTAATTGTCCCGGTGGTGCCACAAATGTAATTTTCTTGGTATCATATATAAACCATTTTTAGAAAGGTAATTTGGTAAACTATTCCTTTATAATGACTCCAAAATCTCATCCACACCACTAATAATGAATGCACCACACTCCAACTTCAAAAAACTGACAATCCCATCCTCTATAGCTAAGGCATGGCACTTTTCTCGAGCACCAATCCCTAGAGAATTTTCACTAAAATATAATGTCACACCCATTTCCTTAGAAAAATATACATTTCCATTATCAAGAAGGAGCACCTTATTATCCACATTGAGATCATGCCCCAATTCCTTAATTATAGATGTATCAATAAAATAATTTGTAACATCCTTATTTTGATCTTGTACTTCACATTGATGTTTAACACAAATTTAGTTTTGAGGAATATTTCATTATCATGCCAAGTTGAATTGGGAAAATCAAAACAATGTATATGTATCTCATTTAGTCAAATAAGGTAGAGGCATGTCATTTCCAATGTTGGGCCAAAAGAAAATGAATCATATTGAAGGGGAGAAATGGATATAGATGAGGGAAGGCTTAATGATGGGGCTTGACACAACTAGGTTTGTTAGGATAGAGTAATTTGACAATGATGTAGGATATTGAGATTGTCGATTATTCATATGATATAATAAATGATGAGTGTGTTTTTGGTATGCCTACAAGTGATATGTCTTGAGAGGTAGTTCCACTTGACCTAGTTTTGAGTGATCAGTTAGAAGCCCTATCATAATTTCATCCCCTAGGGACTGAATAAAGGGTAATAGTGTGAATATTTTGTAATCTTCTTGGAGATTGAGATGGATAGATCTAACAATTACTGTTAGGATAATAATTTTGTGAATATATTAATACTGGATCTCCCAACTGTGAAAACACTACATCACATGGGGCCATGTTGTTGAGGAAGTGTTGTATACTGCTAACATATAGGGGATCTCCCCGATATGAGGTCCCAATTATACCTCACATTATTTGGTGTAGGAGTCCCATATAGAATACGAGAGGATGTCTACATTGACCTTAGTTTTATTTTCTCGAGCTTTAGCAAGCCTTTCCCAGGATTCAATCAACCACTCATTATCTTCTTTGCAAATTATGATCTCTTCTCTCAAAATTCTGAATGTGTTGCAAAGACTCCTCCCAAGTCTTGCTGAAGATGAGGATGTCATCTAGATAAACAACCACGAGTGAGATCACTAGTACAAAATGACTAATTAGTTACTAAAAAAACAATTAAAATTTTCATATAAATGACAATTTTTCAGTCGGTGACCAATAGTAGCTAATTTATAGAATCTTATAATGCGACCAACTTTTAGTCATTTTTAGCTTAGTCATTAATTGGTTTCCTTAATTTTACCATCTGGTAGTATATTTAGTCATAAATTTGGTCATAAATTTTTCATTGGTTTAGTCATTAATTGTTGCAATTAATGACCAAATATAACAAAATATATTACTATATGAATCCTCAAGAAAACCAATTAATGACCAAAGAAATATGAACAAAACGTTGGTCATGTTATAAGACACTGTAAATTTGCTACTAATAGTCATATATATGCAAATTTTAGTCATCATTTAAAACCAATTAATGACCAAAGAAATATGACTAAATTTTAGTCGTGTTATAAGATGGTGTAAATTAACTACTAATAGTCGTATACATGCAAAATTTAGTCATTATTTAATAATAATAAAATTATTATTTGCAGTAGTCATTTATCTTTTCTTTTTTGTATTTTCATATTCATTATATAAACGACTGATTTAGTAGTTACTGTTCATTTCATTTAATTTCATTCATAATAATTATAAATGACTAATTTAGTCATATATTCATTTTATTTGTGTTCATAATTAATTAATATAAACTACTAATTTAGCAGTTTTATATTGATTTTATGTGTTTATTATTAATCACCATAAATTAATTAGTATGATTTTATGACTAAATTTTAAGAAAATGTCATACAATGTGCATATTTATCTATTATGATAACACAAAGGTGCATATGTTAATTACAAGACTAAATAATATCAAGTGCAAATAAAAATAATTCCAACCATATAAATTTTATTATATAAAATATCAAGTATTACAATATGAGTTTCCAACTTAATATGGGTTGGACTACAATTTACACATGAAATATTGTTTCATTCTTTCAAAACATAATCACTGTGTTGCCAAAGCATTGCAAGTGAATTTAGCAACTTTGAAGGCTTGATCATCAGTCTCTATGAGTGTGTCTTATGTAAGATATTGGCTCTAAGGGTATCACTAGACAGATTCTCTTCTCTCTCTCATTTTGCATTTGTCACTCTAGTGTTATTGTTGTCCTCTTTCTTCAATTGTTGCTTCTTACCATCAATATTGAGTTCCTCTCCTGAAAATGAAAGAAGATACAATGCAAAGTGTAAGACATGAAAGACGATGAATAGTTGAATATAAAATAAAGTAGACTATAAAAGATTTATATGACATATACGTCAACATTTGATAGTGGCCACTATGTGGATAGATGACCTGTATAAACAAAACAAATAAAATGTTACCATAGTAAATGGAATTGGAGGGGGATTCATCATGCATGCTAGGATTTTTTGTGTGTGCACACATCATATTGCTCACTTCTAATTCTATAAAAAACAAGGAGTATGCACAATGACATGTAGTGACATGTGGGTTTCTATTTGACTCAATGATATGCTTGATTTTTTAACCCATTCCAATCCTACCACAATGAAATTAAGAGAGACAAGGACACAAGAAGGACTATCAATAAATGAAATTAGAGACTTTAGAATGCAACTCAATTGTACCTGAATGTAATGATAAGTATTTGCAGCTTCCTGGTCACCGATGAGCATTAAATCACACTGTGAAAAATTCCTTGCATTATGATAATTTGGTTGCACCTGTACTAATACTCTGTAGTAGTCCCTTGACTTGCCTATAGATATAATTTTAGAAACAATCCTACTCCTGCAATTCTTCCCTATATGGATCATCTTTGTCCCCCCTATTGATAGTTATTTTTCAAGGCAACAGAATAGAACTCTCCAATTGCATCATCACCTTTCAAAACAATGCTTGAGTATTTCTAGGTGATTGTTGAACCAGTCTCTACTCAGGTCCATGAAATCCTTGATTTGTCTCCATCACAAAAACTGCTTTTCGTAATAAAATTATAAATACCACATCTGCATTCCTTGTCACCAACATACCAATTCTTTACAGTGGAATATTTTATCATTGCTCCCTCGGTGCAATAGAGATCCACTACTGTGGCATGGATATGATTGGTGTCATAAAATGGTAAATTCAACCTTCAATCTATGTCACAGAACTCCTATCACCTCAAAAAACTCCTTTCATCTACAAAAATAAGAGTCCTCTCAAAATTTCTGGTCTCCATCTCATTCATCCTGAAATAAGTGGATATTTCCATGGGTGACAAAGTGTGCTTGGATATTTAATAGAAGGAGTTATCACTAAAAAAATAAAAATACAATGCAGCATAATAGTTATCAGCAGGAGCAACAACCCTGCCAAGCTACTTCCTAATTAGATAAAGATAGTCCTAAATTACCTCTTATAATGAATAAAAGATAACCTCAACTACCTATAGAGTCTACCTATGCATGGTAGCAATGAAAACATTGTCGAAAACAACATCTACAACAACGTTGGTCAATCTCTTCTTCTAGTCAAGGGCATGCCCAACTTTTGAAAAGTATCAAGCAGGTTAGGGTCCACCTCATCCAGGCTCCTCTTCTTCTTCTACTCTCTTTGTTTAGGTTCAGAATAATACCAAAGTTCTTTGAAATTGATGGGTGGGTAAAAGTTATCAGACCATTGAGTTCTTCCATTTTTAATCATTGTCTGTAAGAATTGAATCTAAATTGCAAAAGTCGTTCAGGTTCCTTCTTTTTAGCTAAAATTAACCTAAGCTTTGGAGAGTTGTAAGGTTTAATGGATCTAAGTATATTCTACTTAAAATATAGTAACATGGTTTAAAACTATAGGCTCTTTTTAGCTAAAATTAATCTAAGCTTTGGAGAGTTGTAAGGTTTAATGGATCTAAGTATATTATACTTAAAATATAGTAACATGGTTTAAAACTATAGGCATTGAGATCAAAATCTAAGGATGAAACATAAAATATTTTATGTTCATGATTACAAGAAATTTTAATTTCATGTAACAAAGTTTGAGGAAGGTCTAGCATTTGCATCCTACCAGAAAATTTTCTTGCATCACTTGAGCCCTTTTAATTTGGGCATGGTAGAGTCCATTACACAAACAATCAACCACTAAAAAAAGGTGAAAATGAAAAAAAATTCATGCATTCTTACCCTAGAAAAGTTAGGGAGGAGCGAACTGATCTGTACAATAAGGACATGGAAAATGCTTAGTTGTCCATTGTATTTTGATGAATTGTTGGCCGTAATCAAGATATGCATTATCATAATCATTAAACCCTTTGTACAATAAGGACATGCAAAATGCTTACTTGTGCATTGTCTATCATAATCATTAAACCCTTTGTACAATAAGGACATGCAAAATGCTTACTTGTGCATTGTCTTTTGATGAATTGTTGGCTGCAATCAAGATCTGCATTATCATAATCATTAAACTCTCAACTCTAGATAAAATTTATGATTTGATCATATAAACCCTCAAAATTATTTACCCATAAGAACAAAAATCCTCTTTAGTAAAAAGGAAGAACAGAGTCCAAATTCATACCCATGTACAAATTACCAAAATATCATAATCATTAAACCCTCAACTCTAGATAAAATTTATGCTTTGATCATATAAACCCTCGAAATTATTTACCCATAAGAACAAAAATCCTCTTTAGTAAAAAGGAAGAACAGAGTCCAAATTCATACCCATGTACAAATTACCAAAATATCCATGCCCAATGACCTTTCCCTTATCATAATCATTAAACCCTCAACTCTACATAAAATTTATGCTTTGATCATATAAACCCTCAAAATTATTTACCCATACAAACAAAAATCCTCTTTAGTAAAAAGGAAGAACAGAGTCCAAATTCATATCCATGCACAAATTACCAAAATATCATAATCATTAAACCCTCAACTCTAGATAAAATTTATGCTTTGATCATATAAACCCTCGAAATTATTTACCCATAAGAACAAAAATCCTCCTTAGTAAAAAGTAAGAACAGAGTCCAAATTCATACCCATGTGCAAATTACCAAAATATGCATGCCCAATGACATTTCCCTTATCATAATCATTAAACCCTCAACTCTACATAAAATTTATGCTTTGATCATATAAACCCTCAAAATTATTTACCCATACAAACAAAAATCCTTTTTAGTAAAAAAGAAGAACAAGTCCAAATTCATACCCATGTACAAATTACCAAAATATCCACGCCCAGTGACCTTGCCCTTTCTCCATCTAGTCGTTGATGACTCCTAAGGTGTTTCCCATGCAAACTCCATCTGGGGTTCACATCCCATGAAATCCATAGATCACGTTGATGGTCTTCCTTCTTCTGGAATTTCCACGTACATATATCGTTGATGACTCCTAAGGTGTTTCCCATGCAAACTCCATCTGGGGTTTGAATCCCATGAAATCCATAGATCACGTTGATAGTCTTCCTTCTTCTGGAATTTCCACATAGATATAGGCAAGCCAGAGAACCTTCTTCTCGAATTTCCACGTAGATATAGGCAAGGCAGAGAAAAATACAGTGCTACAATGTGATGTTGTAATCCGTGAATATTTTATTTGAACCCAGCGCTAAACTAGAAATGAAAAAGAAAAGAAATATTTATAATAGAAAAAATAAAATATATAAATTGCAATTGGGTTAAATGATTTATCTTTAATAAGAATTTGTTATTTTTCCTAAGACGCTAAATTAAAAAGAAGAAGAAGAAGTTAAAAATGATATTGGGATGAGTGTAAACATTTTTAATAAAAAGCTAAATTAATGAAAATAATAAAATTTAATTTGTTATATTTTGATTTTTTTATTAACTTGTGAATAGGCTTTGTTACAATACCATGGGCCAATACCATGGCTTATCAATACCACATGTCAAAAAACCATAACTTATTTCATAGTAAAAATACTTTATTTGAATTTAATTTTACAACATTTTTTAATTGAATCTAAAAGGGAAAATGTTAGGATCCAAGGGATGAGAGCAGGTAAATTGAATAATTATAATATATTAAATATAGTGCATGATTTTTTAAAGTTTTTCGTTAGTTTATTTTCTTTGACATGATTGATCCAAAATATAGGTTTAATATTTTACAACCAATACCATGTCTTATCAATACTACAAGTCCAAAAACCATAACTTATTTCACAACTAAAATATTTTACAACAATATGACAAGATTCTTAACCATGGATATTCACCCCCACATTACAGTAGATATTATTAACTTGTAAAAAATAGCCTTTGTTACAATACCATGGGTCAATACCATGGATTATCAATACCACATGCCCAAAAACATAAATTATTTCACAATCAAAATATTTTATAACAATACCACATGCCCAAAAAACATAAATTATTTCACAATAAAATATTTTATAACAATATGACAAGATTGTTAACCATGGATATTCACCCTCACTTTACCATGGATATTAACTTGTAAATCCGCTTTGTTACAATACCATGGGCCAATACCATGGCTTATCAATACCACATGCCAAAAACCATAACTTATTTCATAGTAAAAATATTTTATTTTAATTTAATTTTACAACATTTTTTTAATTGAATCTAAAAGGGAAAATGTTACAATTTGAGATATATCTAAACCCTCTATCCTCACGACTACTAAAAATATTCCTATAGAAATTAAAATAAGGTTTTAATAAAATTAAGCTAAGATGGATCTATGCCAGTTAATATCTATATCTATATAGATATATATATATATATATATATATATATATATATATATATATATATATATATATATATATATATATATATATATATATATCTATATATATATATATATATATATATATGATGAGATAGATTAAATATAGTGGATGATTTTAAAAAAAAATTCATTATTTTATTATCTTTGACATGATTGATCCAAAATATAGGTTTAATATTTTATAGCCAATTAAGTTTTTCTAATTTAGATAATTTCTTAAACACAATACAATGTGATAAAAGTTAAGAAAGAGTTGAGGAGGGGGTGGAGAGAGGGAGCAAGACACTGAAAAAGTTGGAGGATAGAGAGAGAGTAAGAGAAAGTAATGGGAGAGAGAGAGAGTGAGGTGGGAGAGAGGGAGCGAGAGGAAGGAAGAGAGAGGAGAGAGAGAGAGAGATGGAGTTGGAGTGGGAGAGAGAGAGAGGAAAGAACAAAGAAATAGAGAGATAGAGGTGGAGAGAGAGAGAGGAGTGAGAAGGGAGATATGGAGAGAGAGTGAGGGAGAGAAGAGAAAGAAGAGGAGAGGATAGTGATAGGGAGAGAAGGAGAAGGGAGAGAGATGGATACATAGAGATGGAGAAGGATAGGGATGGGGGGATATAGTGATAGAGTTGGATGGAAGAGAGAGAGAGAGAGAGAGAGAGAGAGAGAGAGATTTGGGGGGGAGAGATAGAGGGAGGTGGGAGATAAGGGATAGAGAGGAAGGAAGATAGAGATGAGGAGAGAGAGATGGAATTGGAGGGGGTAGGAGAGGGAGGGAACAAGAAAAACATAGAGGGAGAAAGGTGGAGAGAGAGAGAGGGTGACAAGGGATTCATGGAGAGAGAGTGAGGGAGAGAGGAGAGTGGGAGGGAATAGAGAGAAGGATATAGATAGAGAGGGAGAGAAGGGGAAGAGAGAGATAGACAGAGAAGGGGAAGAGAGGGAGAGAGAGTGTGTGTATGTTTGGGGGTGAGATAGAGAGAGGGAATAACAAAGAGACACAAATACAAATATAGATATTATATAGTATTATATAACCAACCTAGATCCATATTAACCCTATAACTATCAAGTGCTGAGAGGGATCCAATCTCTCGAGGTGAAAACATTTCCTCAAGTTTTGCACTAGAAAAAAAAGTTTGCACCTCGAGAGATTGGACCCCTCTCAACGCTTGATAGATCCGGGGTTAAGATGGATGTAGGTCGGTTAATATGAAATTAAAGTAGTTTTTATTTGATATTATAGTCTTAAAAATTAAAATTTCCCTTTAAATTAATTTCAAATTAGAACTAGATCCAATTAGATTCAATGAATATATTTTTAAAAAATACATAAAATAATTTTTTTTATTAAAAAATATATTTTTAAAATTACAAATTATTAGAGATACATAGTGCAAAGTTGGCTCACCTATACACCATGTGAGGATGAAGAAGTGTTTAAGGAAGGATAACCTTTCAACCAATCTTTAACAACCTTTCAATCCCCTATCACTTGTAAGTTTAGATTGCTTGACACAATTAAGATGACTAACATAAAAAACTGATTCATATTATTGTAGTACTTGTTAGGTAGTTGTATTTTTGTTCTTAGACTAAATTAGTCATTCATGTTAGTCATTTTTAGTTGTATTACTTATTATCTAGTCACATATTTTAACCCGTGACTAAATTAGTGATTTATGTTAGTCGTTTTTAGTTCGGTCACTTAAGATTGCTCATTTTTTGTAGTATTTCACTTGGAAAAGCTATGGTGACTAACTTTTTTAGTCACCTAGTCACTAATTGCTCATTTTCTACTAGTGGTTAGTGGAGGGCTACAAGATGTCATCCATCAACCTCATAAAAGTAGCAGGGGAGTTTGTCAACCCAAAGGGCATGACCAACCATTCAAAAAAGCCTTCATTATATTTGAAGGTAGTCTTCCATACATCCATGGGCTCTATTGTAACTTGGTGATAGCTAGAATTCAGATTGATCTTACTGAAATACTTGGCCCCCTTGAGCTTGTCAAAAATGTCATCAATATGTGGGATTGGATACCTATTCCTGACAGTGATTTTATTTAGTGCCCGATAATCAATGCAGAGCCTCCAGGTCCCATTCTTCTTCTGTACAAGTACAATCGGGCCCCCATAGGGTGAGGAACTTGGGCATATGTTCCCTTTTTGCAACAACTCCTGGATCTTCCATTTGATCTCTTTATTTTCCAGAATGGAGTGATGGTATACTGTCCCATTCGAAGAGGTGCTCCAGGAGTCAGATCGATCAAATTCTTGATCTGACAGTGCAAGGGTACCTCTGTAGGTGAGAAGAAGATGTCCATGTATTTTTCCATGACCTTATCCACCTGCTTCTGCTGCATGGAGGAACCCTTCCCAGGGGCCATGGATGTGGCCACAATCTTCCCCTTACTTTGAGAGTGAATAAAAAAGAAAACAAATTTCCCATTCTGGGAGATGATCTTACTGCATTGCTTAGCATATATCAAAGAGATGGTGGTAGGCAAGGCTACCTCTGATATCCTGTATAACTTATTTCCCAAAGTAATAATAATAGTGTGAGGCCTAGACTCATACACAGCATGATGCTTCCATAAGTATGGTTGGCCTAATAATACATCACAAGCTTCAAGAGGAGAAACATCACACAATACCTCATTTGTGAAGGGTTTGATGCTATTGAAAATGCGACACTGCTCGTTGATGTAGAGATACCGTCCTTTGTGAAGCCACTTGATGGTGTATGACTACGGGTGTGGTGTGGTTGGTAGGCCCAACCGCTTCACGACTTCTGCTGAAATGAGATTCTTTTGGCTCCTGCCGTCGATAATGAACTATAACGGAGAACACTTCACCCACATCTATGAGTGGAAGAGACGTTCCCCCTCCTCTAGATATTGGGGCTTAATCTTCTTGACCTTGGTGGTGGAAATAATGGTGCTATGCTCCACATTAATAATCCACTTCCCTTTGTCATTCCCCTTTTCAAGTTCTAGCTTAGAGTAAGAAAATGCATCTGACTCTAAAGCCTTCAGCTCAGCCACGAGTGACTACTTGGCTTGACACTCACTTTCGTTGTGAGTTGGGCTCTTATGGAACTCACACCACTTTCCTGTGTCCTTCTTTGCCTTTGTGGTGTTGTTCTTTTCTTGTGGCTTCAATGGGTTGTCCTGGGTCACCCTGCCTTGGATTTGTCCTTTATTCTACAGTTTGGGGGTGCCTTTCCCTTGCTTCATATTCATAGATCCAAAGTCTCGCTTCTTCTGTTTAAATGTTTTCTTAATCTTGACAACGCATCAATAGGTGGCTCCAAGCAAGGAGATGTCGAGGAACTTAATCTCATCCTAGATGTATTTGTGTAGACAATTGTGGTACTTGAGTACTAAGTGCCGCTCATAATCCTTGATACCCAACTTTGTGTGAATTTTATGAAAACTATTTTTGAACTCTGACACATCTTGGTCCCTTCCCTACCGCAGTGTAGTCCACTTTATGTCTGTATTTTCATAGCTCCTGATGGAGTAATATTGTTCCTTGATGGCATCTCAGAAAAAATTCCAACCAGGTGCAATTGAAAATAGTGAGGGTTCCCTCTTGTCCCTCTTCTCATAGTAGGATTCCAACTAGTCCTTTACATGGGGGGCGACTTTGAGGAGTGAAAAATCAATATTTTCCATATTGGAAAAATCGTGAACCGAAAATATCCTTCCAACATATTTAACCATTCATCTACGACATCTACATATATATAGCCTTAAAATATGGGAATGTCAAAGTTTACTTGTACCGTAAAGGGAGTGGAGCCTCCAGTGTGGCTACTCAATGAAGATGCATCACTTGTGGACATCTGCTGAAGGATATGGGAAAAGTTGTCCATCATCATGTTCCTTTGTCGCTTGAGGCATTCTTAGAGAAAATATTTTGAAAGGATTTCCTACTCCCTCATATTTCCTTTCTTCTGCAATGGAAGGCTACCGTGGTTAGTAATGTCGGTCTTGCAAAGGTTCAACCAGTTCGATCCCTAACTCCTTATACCTCGACCTCATTGGGGACATGCACAAAAAGACAAATAAAGAGTTGATCACTTTGATACCACTGGTCCAGATTTATGAAGGAATGAAATGAAATACAAATATACACAGAAACATAGAGAGATAGAGATATAGTGAAAATAGATCTTCAATTCATTAATAACAAAGTATTGAATTTTTTTTACATGGAGAATGGAAATAAACTAGATTAGGCAATGGTAGCTTATCTCTGAGAAGAAATGTGGTAGCTACATGCCTTATGAACTGTGTTACAATGAGTCGAAAAACCTATTTATTATTGAGAAACAATGGAAAACCCTAAACATCTAAAAACCTAACCCTAGCAGATGAAGCACCAAAACTCTATGGGCCCTGTTGGGGTAAATTAGTACATCAACTTCCCAGGGTCGTAACTTTGGAATACGATTTCCATTTGATGTTTATGATACCTTGTTAGAAATATCTACCGAGGAAAACAAATTTTGACTGCAAACCACTGCCACGGGCTATCGATTTTCCCGTTTTCCAAAGAAATGTCATTTAGGGCCTCAAATGGCTCTGGAAGTTTAGGACCCGAACAACTGACAAAAATAGTAAATTGTTCTACAATTAAGGAAATTGAAAGAAAAAATGGTGGTAGTCCAAGTGGAATAGATGGGTGGCCACCAAAAGCCACGTGGATCATTCCTCCTCCATTAGGAAGCAATGGTCCCTATTGTGTTGAGTGCCTCCATGAGATGGGGAAACTTCTGCTTAACTTGGTCCTTGGTGAGCCACTTTGTGTAGGAGTTGACTAGATTTGACAACCCGATACAGTTGGATATTCTGCTAGAGAGTTTTCTTGACATGCATGTCCATGATCTGATTAGTTGTGGCTTGTTCCATGCAATTTGGGTTTAGATCTTTTGGTGTGAGTTGTTCTGCAATGTTTTATGTGTCTAGCAATGGTGGAAAGTATTGCCGAAGCTAGTCCACATTGAATATTGGGTGTAGGCCAAGGAATGGGGGAATGCTGAGCTCAAAATAATTGTCTCCCACAACCTTGGTGATGGTGTAAGGCCCATATCAGAGTGGTCTGAGCTTTCGATGGGCTCCGATAAGGTGTTTTTTCTGCAAATGCAACCAAACTTTGTCACCCACCTGAAACTTGTGTGTGTTAGGAAACCAGCTCACAAAAAGATAGAAAAGATAGATCAATGCCTTAGAATTCAGCCTCTTCGAGGGGGAAACCTCCTTTACATTACACAAATGAACAATTCTAAGGGATCATAATATAACCAAGCTGACCTAACGGTAATAACATAAGGGCACAACAATAACAATAGTGGGATTCTATGGGGCACACTAATAACAATATGGGGACAATAGGGGCACAATGATAACAATAAGGGATACAATGACAATAGTAACGGGGAAATCACTAGTATTATAGGGACCTAACATGTCCCTGTCCTTATGAAAAGTGTTGTCCTCAACGCGTGAGTAGTTCTGGATGCTTCTGTATAAAATTTTCATCCTCCCATGTGGAATCTTCAACGGATAATTTCTTCCACTTGATGAGATACTCTGAAATTGATCGATTTTGTAGCAGTCGAGTTCTTGTTTCTGTGACTGCTTCCAGTTCCAATATGATTTTTCCTTCCTCATCAATTTCTAGCACTATTGTTTGAATTGGGAGCTTGTCACTATAACCTTGTTTAAACATGAAACATGGAAAACTAGGTGCACTTGGGAAGCTGCAGGAAGCTCCAATTTATATGCCATAGTACTAGTATTTTGCAACACCTTGTACAAACCATAATACTTTAGCGATAATTTATTATCCTTCTTAGCTTGCTTGAGGGACATTTTTTTATATGGTTGTAGCCATAGGAATACCCAGTCACCTACATCAAAACTTCTTTCGCTGCGATGTTGATTTACCTGTTGTTTCATTCTATTTTGCGTCGATTTGAGGTTATCCTTTAAGAGTTGGAGAACTTGTTGTTGATGCTTGATGTGATGTTCCACTACTTTAACCTTAGAATTTTCTCTTAAATATGATGTGATGGATGGTGGATGATATCCATAAAGTTCCATAAATGGGGTCATATTTGCTGCAGTATGGAAGGAAGTGTTATACCACCATTCAACTAGAGGCAACCATTTGACCTATTGTGTCTGTTTATCAGATACAAAGCAAGGAAGATATCCTTCCAAACATTTGTTTACTATCATAGTTTTCCCATCAGATTGAGGATGATAAGATGAGCTATGAGCTAATTGAGTACCGATACAAGAAAAATAATTATGTCCAAAAATTTCCAGTGAAAATGGGATCTCTGTCGCTTACAATAATCTTTGGGTTTCCATGTAGCTTTTGAATTGTTTCCATAAATGCAGTAGAAACTGTACTAGCTTTAAATGGATGCGATAATGCACAAAAGTGTGCATACTTGGTAATTCTGTCAACTACCACCATGATGACACTCTTTTCTTCGGACTTGGGTAAACCTGTGATAAAATCCATTGAAACCTCCTCCCAACGTTGGCTTGGAATGGATAAAGGTTGTAATAGACTTAGGGTCTTAATTGTTTCAACTTTATTTTGTTGGCAAACCAAACATTCCACCACAAACTTTTGAATATCCGATTTAAGTCCATCCCAAAAAAATTCCTTCTTAACCTTGTGGTAAGTTTTTAAAAATCCTGAGTGCCCTCCTAAGGGAGAAGTGTGCAATTCCATAAGAATCTTTTGTTTGATTTGGGAATTCTTACATAGGTATAAGTGATCTTTGTACCATAACGAATCATTTTTCCAGCTAAATGTATCAGATGTACTGGGATCTTGTTGTAACTTTTGAATGAGTGCCCACACTTCTTCGTCATTCTTCCATTCATCCCTTGCTTCATTTATCCAATTTGGTTGGATAATAGAAATGGCGCACAACAATGCTTCCACATCCTCATCCTTTCTTGAGAGTGCATCTGCCACAACATTTTGCTTCCCTTTTTTGTAGATGATTTCAAAGTCATAACCCAACATCTATGTGACCCTTTTTTGTTGCTCTTCAGATGATAATCTTTGTTCTAAAAAGTATTTAAGACTATCATGATCCGTTTTTACCTTGAAGTGTCTTCCCATTAGGTAGGGTCACCATTTCTTAGGTGCATGTAATATTGCCAACATTTCCTTCTCATAAATAGCTTTGTGTAAATACTTTCCTTTGATTGGAAAAATTTCAAAAGTAATGGGTCTTTCATTTTGCATTAAAACAACACCAATTCCATTTCCTGAAGCATCACATTCCACAATAAAGGCTTTTGTGAAGTCCGACGTAGCTAAGACCAGTGCTTCGCAGATTGCCTCTTTAAGATGTTCGAAGGCCTTTGTTGCTTCTGGAGTCCATGAAAATGCATCTTTCTTCAATAATGTTGTTAGATGTGTTGCTATTCTCCCATAATTCTTAACAAACTTGCGATAATACCCTGTCAACCCGAGAAATCCTTGTAGATGATTTATGGATGTGGGGATTTTCCATTCCTGAATGGCCTTAATTTTGCTAGGGTCTACCTTAACACCTTCATGAGATACAATATGACCCAAATATTCCACCTCTTGTACTCCAAAGAAACATTTGGAGATTTTTGCATATAATTGTTTCTCCTTCAATAGTTTGAGCACCCTGTCAACATGTTCAACATGATCCTTCCAAGACTTGTTGTAGATTAGTATATCATCAAAAAATACTAACACAAATTTTCTAAGGAAGGGTTTGAAAATGGAATTCATCAAACCTTGAAATGTAGAAGGTGCATTGGTAAGGCCAAAAGGCATGACCAAAAAATCATGATGACCCTCATGAGTTGTAAATGTTGTTTTCATAATGTCTTTAGTCTTCATTCTGATTTGATGATATCCTGAACGAAGATCCAATTTGGTGAAGTAAATTGATCCATGCAATTCATCTAATAATTCATCAATGACAGGAATGGGAAATTTGTCTTTAATAGTGAGCTTGTTGATCTCCCTATAATCTGGACACATGCGCCATGATCCATCCTTCTTATGCACCAATACTACTGGAGCAGAGAAAGAACTTTGACTAGGTTGAATTATACCAGACTCTTGCATTTCTGCAACCATATGTTCAATTTCACTCTTTTGGGCATAGGGATATTTGTACGACCTGATGTTTGGAGGAACACTTCCTGGAATCAAATGAATAGCATGATCATGATCACGAATAGGTGGGAGGCCTTTGAGAGTCTCAAATACCTTGGAATGATTGTCCAAGAGTTTTTGGAGATCTGGAGAAATAGATGATTTCGATGTGGTAACCTCTAGTGAACATAATTGTGAAATTACGCCTCGTTGTTCCTTCTTTAGAAGCTTTGTCATACCGTTAGAGCTGATTATCTTTCCCAGTATCCCTGCAATACCCCTTAATTCAACTTCCTTTCCTTCCACACAAAATTTCATGAAAAGTTCTTGAAAATTAAAAGCTATTGTACCCAAGGATTGTAGCCATTGGACTCCTAGTACAACATCAACACTACCCATTGGAATGGAAATAATTAGGCTATTTAATACATATTCTCCCATGGATAGCTTGATATTATGGCACTCTCCAGAGAAATTTATGGTTCCTCCACTTGCAACCATCACTTGACACTCTTGTGCTGGATACAGGAAGCAATTCATTTCCTTGGCTATCTTACAATGAATAAAATTATGGGTACTTCCCGAATCAATCAACACTATTACCTTTTTCTTCTTGATATGTCCTTCTATCTTGATATTTTGAGGAGTGATAATTCCAGCCAATGCATTACAAGATATGTCCAGATTCATTTCTTCTTTACCTAGGGTTTGTTCTTGGAGTATATCCTCTTCTTTTGACATTTTTTGTTCCTTTTCGTCCTCGTCTTCACAATCTATGTAGAATAATTTCTTCTCAGCACACTTATGACCTTTAGTGTATTTTCTATCACAACTGTAACAAAGCCCTTTTGCTATTTTTTCTTCCGGTCGTTGTGGTGTCAAACTTGTAGGTTGTGGAAGGCTAGGGAAACAACACTTCCATCTTTATAGTTGTGAGTGGTAGGCCTCCTGGTTGCCATAATTTTTCTTTACATTTTTCTTGCTAACCTAAATGCCTTCTCCAGTGAATCAGGTTCCCAAAGGCAAAACTCAAGTTGGATATTATCCTTTAAAGTCCCTAGGAACACATCAATCCTATGCTCCTCTGGAATATATTTTACCCTTATGTTCAATTTTTGGAAGTCCTCAATGTGCTCCATCATTGAACCCTTTTGTTTGATATTTATCAATTGGCTAAAAAAGGTGTTGCTTTTTGTATCCTCATAATGTGCTATCATTTCTTCCATAAAAAATGCTGAAGTGACAATTTGTTTACAAGAGCAAAGCCATCGATACCATACAAACTTATTTGGTTCCAAATATAAAGTTGCAATACGTACCTTTTGTGTGTTTTTCACATTATGGAGATCGAAAAAATGCTCCATCTGTAGTATTCATGTTTTGAGATCCTTGCCATCAAACTTCCTCATATCCATTTTTGGAACATGGTGGGTCTTGAATCCAACATTAGAGTCTATGAAATCATGATTAACATTTCTTTTGTTATCATCATGAGTTTCCTTTACTACCCTTTCACCATTAGTAACCATTTCTTGTAGCAACTTATTTAAATTTATCTTCAATTCTTCCATCTTAGCGTCCATGCCATTCATATTAGCATCCATGCCATCTATATTAACTTGCATGCCATTCATATTAGGTTCCACGCCATTCATCTTGGCTTCAGTTACCTTTTGTGAGAGTGAAATTTGTTGTACTTGGTCTTGTAATTTTGATATATCATATTGCATTTCTTCCTCTTCTTCACGAGTCATGCTAGAGCTTTCAGGTTTCTTATTAGGTGTTTCCATTTTCTTTCTTTGGGGCATCAATTAATGCTAATAATTCTTCACTATTCCTTTGAATTCCTTCAAACTAATTTTTCAAACCAATCTTATACAAAATTAAAAAAAAAATACATACCTTTTTTTCACTTTATAAGAGCTCGATATTGAATATGTTGTATCTCTGTAACTACGGATGTCGAATATCTAAAATATAGTAACCCTTTGATTCCTCCCTCTAACCCTGCAAGTCTGATCACAATTGGATTCTCCAAGTAAGAGTTATGGCAAATCTCCCACGGTGACCTGATTATAGACTAGTTCAGTAGAGCAAACTTGTACAAAGTGCCATGTGTGATTGTTTCGACCTTAGTACCTGAAACTGATATACAGAAAACTACAGGCCATCCTCTTTCTGAAAATGCTTGCGAAATTTCAATTTGATGCTCAGAACAAAATTTATGATAATTTTCCCCAGGTTGCTTGTTTGAAATGTAATCCAGGAGTCTGCAAAAATCCTAACTTCCTCAGATCATATCTCTGAACATATAGAGAGAAAAGCTTTGAAATCTAGACCCAAAGTTAAAATTGATTTCCAATCAAATGGGTTTTGTTTTTAGCTTCTGAAATGTCGCAGAAAATTTTTTATAGCGAAAATGCCACGATGACTTGTTTAGAGCAGCGAAACCCTAGAATCCAAAACTTTGATACCAAATGTTAGGAAACTAGCTCAGAAAAAGATAGAAAAGATAGATCAAAGCCTTATAATTTAGCCTCTTTGAGGGTACAACCTCCTTTACATTACACAAATGAATAATTTTTGGGATGATACAAATGACTAAACCTCCCTTCTATATATAGGAGTCCAAGGGGTCACAATATAATCGAGCCGACCTAACAGTAATAACATAAGGGCACAACAATAACAATAGTGGGTTTCTATGGGGCACACTAATAACAAGATGGGGATAATAGGGGCACAATGATAATAATAAGGGATACATTGACAATAGTAATGGGGGAATCACTAGTATTATAGGGACCTAACGGTGCGACACTAGATGTTGATAATGTCGCTGCTTGTAATTGGCATTGGACTTCTCCAATATGTCATGAATCTACCAGCGAATGTGATCAATGCATTTAATAAACCTAGTTGCTTTATCATTCTTTGATTGTACATGTGTGGATTATATTTGTGTAGTTGCATGAGTCATGGCAACATCAATCAGACACATTGGTTGAAATCTCAAACCGAGTTGAAAGGGACTATGACCAGTAGAGCTATGGAGAGCTCTGTTACATATGTGTTGCACTTAGGGAAGGTTCTCATCCCATGTTCATGGATTCTTGGAGTTTTACATGCGCAATATGTGCACTATCATCCTATTGAAGATTTCTATTTGTCTATCAGACTGGGGGTGGAATGAAGTTGACTTGGTGAGCTTGATGTCCAATAGTGTCTAGATGCTCGACCATCATGTGCTTAGGAACTTGCTATCCCAATATGATATAATGTTCTGTGGGATCCAAAAATGTACCCACACTCATTCAAAGAAGAGTTTGGAAATCTCATCTATTGTGATACTCTTCTTATAGGATACCAATATAGTCATTTTAATAAATATGTCCATGTTGGCTGTGGAGCCTGATTATCTTCTGTATTCAAAGGTATTGTCGCATTGGGCCCCAGTTCGTAATGGGGGGTATTTCCGCCCATAAAATATACGTTGTAGGGGGGGTCTAGGGGGGGCATCTATGACCTTTAGGAGCCCCCCCCTAGCGGGGGGATCCGGGGCAACACCCCCGAAACTAAAAATAGATGTAAAATTGCCTTGTAAAATGTTGTAATTTTGTACTCAATTTGAGTTGTTCATTAGGTGGACATTTGATGGTAGAAGTTATGTTTAATTTAGGGTTTTTTTCCCTAGAAGGCAACCCCTCGCTATATATGAGGGAATTGTATTGCGTCTATGTAGATCTATATTCTGAGTGAGAAAGAGAGAGGAGATTGTGTGAGAGTGAAGAGGGAACTACAACAGATCTGCTGTAGGTTGTATCCCTTCAGTTTACTGGATAATATAAAAGGAAGGACTGGCTGTTTCTCCATGGACGTAGCCAAAATTGGGTGAACCACGTATATCTGTGTCTCTCTTGTTTTATGTGTTTACTATGTTTGTATTTCTGCAATATATTTTATGTGTTCTATTTCTCTGTAATATATAATTTTCTAACAACTGGTATCAGAGCCAAAGGTCTATTTAGCTGATAAACTCGCAGGAGAAAAGGGTTCTTGGTTCGAGTGGGAGCAATGGCGGAAGATGGTAGGTTTAGAGTCGAAAAATTTAACAGCTAAAACTACCAGTTGTGGAAGATGTAGATGGAAGATTATTTTTACCAGAGAGATATGTACTGACCATTGAGCGGAAAGGAAAAGAAGCCGACGAGTATGATAGAAACAAAATGGGATATTCTCGACAGAAAAGCACTTGGAACAATACGGCTGTGACTAGTGGCATCAGTAGCGTTTAATATTTCAAAGGAAACGACAACAGAGGGTTTAATGTCGACATTGGCCAAACTATATGAAAAACCCTCAGCCTCGAATAAGGTATTTCTTATGAAGTGTTTATTTAATATGAATATGTCAGAAGGTGGATCTGTTGCTGATAATTTAAATGAATTTAATACAGTTACCAGTCAGTTAAGTTCTGTAGGGGTAACTTTTGATGATGAAGTTAGGGATTTGTTATTTTTGTGCTCATTTCTAGAAAGTTGGAATGGTTTAGTTATGGCCATTAGTAAATCTATCTCTAGATCTAGTACTTTAAAGTTTGATGATGTTGTCGGTGCAATCCTTAGCGAGGAAATGCGACAGAAAAGCTCCGGTGAGACATCAGGTAATGCTTTGATTGCAAAGACTAGGGGAAGAAAAATGGAAAGAGGAAAGAGCCCATAATATCGCAGTAAGTCAAGAAAAGGAAAATCCAAGTCCAGATTGAGGATAGTGTGCTAGAAATGTGGGAAGAAAGGACACCTGAAGAAAGACTGCAAGTATTGGAAGGGAAAAGAAGGAGACGCACAAGAAGAAAATAATCATGAAGTGAATGTAACATGTGATGTGTTGTAAGATGCTTTGATTCTTTCATTAGAAAATATTATTAATGCCTGGGTGGTAGATTCAGGGGCCTCATTCCATGCCACACCTGATAGGAAACATTTTCATGATTATGTTCAAGGAGATTTTGGACAGGTTCGATTGGGTGATGATAAACCCTGTAAAATCATTGGAATGGGTATAGTTTTCATAAAACAGTAGAATGGAAATCAATGGCTATTGAAGGAGGTAAGGCATGTTCCAGATCTGAAGAAAAATATGATTTCAACAGGGCAGTTGGGAGGTGAAGGTTGTGTAACTACTTTCATAAATAAAACCTGGAAGGTCACTAAAGGAGCCCTGGTAATAGAAAAAGGAGAAAAGGTTGGTACATTGTATTTATGCAATGGTATTTCTAATTCTATTAATGCTTTAACATCTACAGGAGAAGATACGACATTGTGGCATCATAGGCTTGGGAACATGAGTGAGAAGGGGATGCAGATCCTTCACTCAAGAAATTTATTCCCAGGTTTGAAGCATGTTGATTTGGAATTTTGTGAAAATTGTGTTTATGGAAAATAGAAGAGAATCAGATTTCTCAAGGTTGGGAAAGAAAAGAAGAGTGAAAAATTAGAGCTTGTGCATACAGATGTATGGGGACATGCTCAGGTATCATCTCTAGGTATCTCTCGTTATTATGTTACTTTTATTAATGATGCAACTAGAAAAACCTGGATTTATTGTATTCGAAATAAATTTGATGTATTTGATACTTTCAAAAAATGGAAAGCTTTGGTTGAAAATGAGACAGGAAAAATGTTGAAGTGTCTCAGATCAGACAATGGAGGTGAATATTGCAGCAAAGAGTTTGATAGGTACTGTTCAAAAAATGGAATTCATAGAGAGAAGACAGTTCTAGGAACACCACAACAAAATGGTGTGTCAGAAAGGATGAATGGGACAATCATGGAGCGTGCAAGATGCATGAGATTTCATGCAAGATTGCCTTTACAATTTTGGGCAGATGCTATAGATACTTTTATTTATTTGATAAACAGAGGGCCTTCAAGTTCCTTGGATGGTGTTATTCCAGAGGATGCATGGATAGGTAAAATGGTAAAATACTCTTTTTTAAAGACTTTTGGTTGTGAAGCCTTTGTCTACATTAATAAAGAAAATAGAACAAATCTTGAGGAAAAATCAAAGAAATGTACCTTTATTGGATATGGTGTTAATGATTTTGGTTATTGCTTTTATGATTATGAAAAACACAAAATCATTAGGAGCAGAGATGTCATATTCAATGAAAAGGTTTTGTATAAGGATCAGTTGTAGGAAAAGAAATAGGAAAAAGAAAACAGAGAATACACAGTGCTTGAAGAGATCACAGAAAAAGTGATGGTGCCTGAAAATCATAATGATCAATAGCTAGAACATCAACAATTACCACAACAGCAACAAGCACCTCAAACACCTGAAAGTGGTGTTAGAAGATCTACCAGGATATGTAGACCCCTTGAATGATACTCTCCTTCATTATATTATGTATTGTTGACTGATTCTGGTGAACTAGAATGTTATGAAGAAGCAGTACAGGTAGAAACTAGGAAGAAGTGAGAAAGAGAGAGGAGATTGTGTGAGAGCGAAGAGGGAACTACATTGGATCTGCTGTAGGTTGTATCTCTTAAGTTTGCTGGATAATATAAAAGGGAGGACTGGCTGTTTCTCCATGGACATAGCCCAAATTGGGTGAACCACATATATCTGTGTCTCTCTTATTTTATGTGTTTTCTATGTTTGTATTTCTGCAATATATTTTATGTGTTCTGTTGCTCTGTAATATACAATTTTCTAGTAGTCCATGACCACAAATACACAGTCATTACCACGTTTGGTAGAAGGGAGGAAAAATAGATAGTCCATGGAGATGGATTCCCAAGGCTGGTTAGGAGTAGGCAGAGGAGTGTACATGCCTTGCTTCTTTATGGTTGGCTTGGTGATGGCACATGCAATGCAACATCTGATATATTTTCCAACACCCTGTCATAGTTTTGGACAATAAAAGTACTTTGGGAGTACAACCACAGTGTTATCCTCGCCAAGTGTCCTGTGACCTGATTTTAGTGCACCTCCCAAATAAACTTGGCATGCTCACTTGAAGGAACACAAAGGTGGACCAGGTAGCATAATAATGCATCATGGAGGTGGAAATCTAGAACTTGCTTGCCATCCACTAGCATCTAGTACGTGGTGGCAAACTTTAGATCATTTTTGTATAGTTGTGACCATCCAGAGGCCTCGTGGCCATAAAATTTGAGAAAAATAGTCAGTGTTGCCACTGGGGGCCATTTGAGGCAATACACAACATGATTGGTGCTACCATTTTTGTATTTAATTCTCAAGTGGAATTGTTGCAAATATGTAGACCACTTTTAATGGTGATTGTTCTACAACTTCCCTTGTGTCTATATAAACTGAATAGGTCAGTGATCGGTGTGGATGAATATCTCCTTCCCTAGAATGTAATGTTTCCATTTCCGGTAAGGCTGCACGATGGAATACATCTCTTTATCATAGGTGGGATACTTCCAAATTTCATTGGAAAGTGTCTCATATGATAGGCCACTAGATGCTTGTGTTGGGTGAGGACCACACCAATAGAATAATCAGAGGCATCTATCTCAATTTCAAATGGTTGTTGCAGGTCTGGAAATGTGATTAAAGGTGCAGAGTAGAGGAGGTTCTTTAGTTCAATGAATGCCTTCTGTTGGGACTCAGACTAGGAAAAATTTGTTTTGACTCCACCCTTGGTAATTCAACATAAAGGCCAAGTAATATGGGAGAATCCCAACATGAACCTCTGATAAAAATTTGTAAGGCCCAAAAAGATGCGAAGCTCTGTTAGATTGGTTGGGACTAGCCTATCCCGAATGAATCAAATCTTAGTTGCATCGACATTAATTCCTTTCTCATCTTTGATGTAACCTAGATACTAGACTTGGCTCATGCCAAAGGTGCATTTCTCCACGTTGGCATACATTTTGTGCCACTGCATGGTTTAAAGGACCTACTGAATGTGTCGCAAGTGCTCCTCCCAACTCTTGCTAAAGATGAGGATGTCATCCAGATAAATCACCACATTCAAGTTGGTGAAGGGACACAATATGTCATCTATCAACCTCATAAAAATAGTATGTGCATATGTCAACCCAAAGGGAATGACCAACCATTCAAAAAGGCCTTCCTTGGATTTGAAGGTGGTCTTCCATACATCTATGGGCTTTATTGGAGCCTGGTGATAGCCAGACTTTAGATTGGTCTTGTTTAAATACTTGGCCCCCTTTAGCTGGTCCAAAAGGCCATCAATCCATGAGATTGGATACCTATTCCTAACAATGATTTTGTTTAGTACCTAATAATCGATGTAGAGCCTCCAGGTCCCATCCTTTTTCTGTACAAGTATAATCGAGCTCCCACAGGGTGAGGAACTTGGTCGGATATGCCCTTTTTGCAGCAACTCTTGGATCTGCAGCTTGATCTCTTCATTTTCTAGAATGGAGCAATGGTATATCGGCCCATTGAGTAGAGGTGCTTCGGGAGTCAGATTGATCAAACTCTTGACTTGACAGTGAAAGGGTACCCCTGTGGGTGAGGAGAAGATGTCCCTGTATTCTTCTAAGACCTTATCCACCCGCTTCTACTATGTGGAGGAACCCTTCTCGGGGGCCATATATGTGGCCATGATCTTCCCCTTACTTTAAGAGTGAATAAGAAAGAAAACAAATTTCCCATTCTGGGAGATGATCTTACTGCATTGCTTAGTAGAGATAAAAATGATGGCGGTAGGTGGGGCTACCTCTGGTATCTTGTATAACTTATTTCCAAAATTAATAATAACAGTGTTGAAAATGGAAACAAGAAAATCCTGATTTAATTTTCCTTTGAATTAAAACAGGAGAAAATTGTAAGTCCACATCACAAGACAACAAGAATGAGTTAACTAAGTTAATTACACCCAGTTGGCTAAGTTAATTCGAGTTGAGGGCCTAAATTGAGTTATGTAGAGTGGTTACTAAATTTTAGGAGCCTAGGCTGAGTTTATTTGAGTTGTAATAGTTTAATCCAGTTAATTTGAGTTAATGTTAGTTAAACTAGTTCCAACTGTTGGAGGAACTGGAAGGAGGTCTAACAATGGGGTGCAACTTCATGTGTTCAACCAACTAACTGATAAATCAATCACAATTAATGTGTTCAACCAAATAACTGATAAATCAACCATAATTAACTCGTGCATGCATGAAATTTGAGTTACCCAGTTGAGATTGGAGTTCAAGGGCAGTGTACTATTAGTTGTATAATTTTCTGAGTTGTACAGGTGGTGCATGCAGTCAGAGAAGAGCCTAGAGGTATTTCACAATTCAGGATGGGGATTTTTCTAATTAATAGGGGGCTAATAAATTGAAAAAAAACGCAAGGAAACAGGAGCTTGGAAGGAAACATAATTGGCTAAATATTGGCCAGAGATAGCTTGTGAGGCAGTGAGATAGATTATACTTGTGGAGAGATTGTTCAGGTTGAACAAGCATTTTTTTCTCTATTCTTTGATCTAATGTAATATATAAATATGAAGGGGTTTTGAGAAAAAATATTTCCCCTTAGATAAATCTCTGAGCATATGTGATTGAATCTTGTCTCATTTTTATGTTGTGATTTCTCGACCGATTAGTTATTTCCGCTGATGAGTAGACTCGATTCAAGTATTTTATTTTAGCATATTACATAAGTAATTTGAATCTACAAGGAAGTTCTACGTGGTATAAGAGCAGGAATCACAATAGAAGAGAAGAATTCCAGTTTGTATTTGTAGGTAAATCGAATTTATAATATCATTCTTCAGAGCTAGCAAGATGTTGTTTGATGGATTGAGACTCGAGTATTCCCTTAAGGGTAGCTCAAATTATATTTCTTAGAAGGATAGGATTGATGCAGTATTGGAAGATAACAAGCTGAAGGAATTCATAGATAATGATATTCCTAAGCTTCCAACAACTGATGCTCAAGATTTGGCTGAGTGGAAGAAATGTGTGGCAAAGGTGAGGAGGATCATGCTAGAAGGGTTTCGAGATCATCTTGTCTCGAATATCCATGGGAAGGATACCCCATATGCAATGTGGCAAGCCTTGATAGACTTGTTTTAGAAGAGCAGTGACCATGGGAAGCTGACACTAAAGGACAAGCTTTAATAGATCAAGCTAGAGAAGGGAGACACAATGCCACAATACCTGAGCAGGTTCACCCAATGTCAAGATGAACTTGGGAGTGTCAGTATTACAGTTGTTGAAGATGATTGGGTAAGCCTATAACTTCTAGGCCCTCCCAAGAGCTAGCACAACTACCAAGAGTTAGTAAATGGGAGGGATAAGCTACCAAATTGGTAGCGATTGTGGTCCGACTTGGTGCAAGAAGAGATACAATGGAATACCAGAGATGGAACCTCATCCAAGCATGATGATGAGGAGAATTGTGCCTTGGATGGAAAGGAAAATAAAGGGAAAGGGAAGAAATCCCAATCCAATGAAGATTCTGGTCAGGTGAGTAAGAAGAAAGACTTGTCGAAGGTTAAATGTTTTCATTGTCATGAGTTGGGACACTATGCCATGAAGTGTCTGCACAAGAAGGCTGGCAAGAAGCCCTCAAGAAGAGTGGAAGGTGAAGCTATAGACTCACAATTCAAGTTGTATTTCACACTCATTGCATGCATGGTGACATCGATGATGGGTAGTGTGTGGTATATGGATAGTGGAGCTTCATTCCATATAATAGGAAACAAATAATTTTTTAGTGACTTAGAGGAGAAGGACCTTCAGATGGTCAACGATATGGGAAATGTTCCCTTGAGAGGGAGCTTCATTTGCATGCAGATGAGGAGATTTTGGCTCCAAAGGAATAACCTCGGGATGTTGTGGAGTAGCCATAAGTAGAGGAGCAAAAAGTGGAAGCACTCAATCATGCAGAGACATCCAACAATGGAAGGAAGCACACATGGGAAGATGACAAATTATTGCATGATGCTAGAGAGAATGTGGGAGCACCCACATCCCAAATCATGCAAAGGAGGTCCCTAGGTCGATATACTGGGTACATGGCTCTAATGAGTGAGCAAGTTGAGACATAACCATCCTCATTTGAGGAAGAAATGCATAATCCAGTATGGGTTGATGCCATGGTAGAGGAATATGATTCAATACTCAGAAATAATGTTTGCGAAGTTGTCGCAATACCAAAGAACAAGTTAGTGGTAGGTTCTAGGTGGATCTACAAGGTGAAGCAAGCAGTAGATGGAAGCATCGAGAAACACAAGACCAGATTTGTGGCCAAGGGGTTCTCTTAGGTGGAGGGAATTGATTAAGAGGAGATTTTTTCTCCAGTAACAAGGTACCCTTCTATTAGATCAATTCTAGCACTTGCAGCGCTGATGGGATGGAAGATACATTAGATGGATGTGAAGTCAACATTCCTCAATGAAGTGATTGAGGAGGAGGTGTACATTGAGCAACTAAAATGATTTGATACCTTTGATAGAGAGTCGCATGTGTCCAGACTCAAGTGAGTGTTGTATGGATTGGAACAAGCACCCCGTGCCTAGTACAACAGGATCAAAAACTATTTCAATAGGTTGGGCTTCATCAAAAGTGAAGCAGATGAAAATATTTACCATATTACGGTTGAAGGTAAATTATTGATTATAATATTATATGTCGATGGTTTAATTCTAACCGATGATCAGAATTTGATCAAGTCTTACAAAGAGGATATTGTAAGAGAATTCAAGATCAAGGACATGAGGCTCATGTATAATTTCCTTGGTTTGGAAGTATGGAAATGAGATGGGGAACTATTTGTCTCTCAGGGAAAGTATGCCAACGAGATACTAAAGAAGTTCTGCATGGAGAGAAACAAACCCATGGAGACTCCTCTAGGAGGGAATTGAAGGAAGGAATATGCTACTTCAGGTGAAGTAGTGGAGGCTACCATCTACAGGCACCTTGTGGGTTCACTTATGTATTTGGTGAACACTCGACCATACATGTGTTATGTAGTTAACAAACTTAGTCAAGAAATGGTTAAGCCAACCAAACTATATTGGAAGGTAGCCAAACATATGTTGAGATACCTCAGAGGCACTATCTAGTATGGTATTTGGTATAAGCAGACAAAGGGAGTGAAGCTGCAAGGATTCAAAAATGCAGATAGGGATGGTATTCCATTATAGAAGAAGAGGACATCAAGAGGAATCTTTAGTATTGGGTCAATAATAGTTTCTTGGTATAGAAGGAAATGGAGTCTAGTTTCACTCAGTTCAACAGAAGCAAAGTACATGGATGCTAGTCAAGTAGCTTGTGAAGCTATCTGGATGAGGAAGGTTCTTGTTGGGTTATTTGGTCAGATGATGGATCCCACCATTATTTACTGTGACAATTAGAGTTGTATCAAACTCTCTTAAAATCTAGTTTTTCATGATCGATCAAAGCATATCGACATGCGATATCACCATCTATGAGATTATGTGTAGAGGAGAATCATGTTGTTGGAGTAAATTCCTACAAAGGAATATGATGTAGATATTTTGACAAAGAAACTGCTAATATGAAAGTTTGAGTTCCATAGAGGCAGGATCAAGGTAGCAGATAATCCCTTTCTTGTTGAGAGGCAGTGTTGAAAATGGTAACAAAAGAATCCCAATTTAATTTTCCCTTGAATTAAATTAGGAGAAAATTGTATTTCCACATCACAAGACAATAAGAATGAGTCAACTAAGTTAATTTCACTTAGTTGGCTCAATTAATTCGAGTTGAGGGCCTAACTTGAGCCATGTAGAGTGGTTCCTAAATTTTAAGAGCCTAGGTTGAGTTTAATTTGAGTTGTAATAGTTTAATTCAATTAAACTGAGTTAATGTTAGTTAAACTAGTTCCAACTGTTGGAGGAACTAGTAGGAGGTCTAGCAGTGGGGTGCAACTTCATGTGTTCAACTAGTTAACTGATAAATCAACCATAATTAATTCATGCATGCATGAGATTCGAGTTACCCAGTTGAGATTGGAGTTCAAGGGCAGTGTACTATCAGTTGTATAATTTTCTGAGTTGCATAGGTTGCACATGTAGTCAGAGAAGGGCCTATAGGGATTACACAATTAAAGATGGTTATTTCCCTAATTAATAGGGGGATAATTCCTTGAGAAATAACTCAAGGAAATAGGAGATTGGCATGCAAAAAAATTGGCTAAGTATTGGATAGAGTCAGCTTGTGATGCAGTGAGATAGATTATACTTGTGTAGAGATTGTTCAGGTTGAACAAGCATTGTATTTCTTCTCTATTTTATGATCTAATGCAATATACAAATAGGAAGGGGTTTTGAGCAACAAACTTTCCCCTTAGATAAATCTTTGAGCATATGTGATTGAATCTTGTCTCATGTTTATGTTGTGATTTATCAATCGATTAATTGTTTCCACTAATGAGTAGAGTAGATTCAAGTATTTTGTTTTAGCATATTACATAAGCAGTTTGAATCTACAAGGAATTTATACAAACAGTGTGAGGCCTAGATTCACACACAACATGACACTTCCACAAGTATGGTTAGCCTAATAATACATCACAAAATTCAAGAGGAGCAACCTCACAAAGTACCTCATTCGTAAAGGGCTTGATGCTGTAAGGAAAGCGACACTGTTGGTTGACGCAGAGATATTTTCCTTGCTGAAGCCACATGATGGTGTACAACTGTGGGTGTGGTGTGGTTGGTAGGACCAACTGCTTCACAACCTCTGCTGAAATGAGGTTCTTTTGGCTTCCGTTGTCGACAATGAACTACATTGGAGAACCCTTCACCCACATCTGTGAGTGGAAGAGACGCTCACTCTCCTCTGGTTCTTCAGGCTCAATCTTCTGGACCTTTCTGGTGGAAACAATGGCACTGGGCTCTGCATCAATAATTTTCCATTGCAAGGAACTTGAAACAATTTGAGGCACGTATCCTTTGTAAACACAAGAAACAACCATTTCATGATTCTATTTTGAAAGTATGTCGAAATATAGGGTTGATACACTTTGATGTGTGTGGCCCCATGCTTGTTCCATTCATAATAACTATATCATGACTTGTCCCATGGCTTTAGCATGAGTGGTTGGGGAAATAGTTTGTTTTCACTCCAACCAAGATCAATTCTCGAAGATGCACATGTTGTTTGGTTGTTATAAAGTTCAAAGAGTAGCCACCCTCTTTATTTGTGGATGTCTTTGCTCTTGCTAAATCATAATTTATTGGTATATCTGACTTGTAGGTTGTTGGATATACTCTTAGTGTTACAATGTTGGTCGAAATATTTGCCTGGGTCTTTCCCAGATTACTCCAACAAATTGTTGATTCACCATGCTTAATACAGTGTTGCAGGAACCACCCCCCTAGCTCAAACTTTGGAATTGGGAACCGTGCAAATTTGTTCCTGAACTGCAAATGGAACTCCGAACCCAATAAAAAACTATGCTTCACTCGAGTAAACACAGTGCCTGGAAATCGTTGATCAACCAACGAAATAGTTCACACATAAGAAGCTATTATTAAAATACATACAACACACCTTCAACAAGGTAAGCACCAAAGCCACTAGAATGGTTCAATTTCCTTAGTACAAGTGAAAACAACATACATCACAAACATTCAAAGAAAAGTCTTACAATATTTACACCTTCAACAAGGTAAGTACCAAAGCCATTGGAATGGTTCAATTTCCTTAGTACAAGTGAAAACAACATACATCACAAACATTCATAGAATATTCTTACAATATTTACCACACATGCATGATAAACCCCTTTTTATTAGATATCATTTTTGGGATTCAACTGCGTTAAGTAAGTCATTCAAAGTATGACCATTTCCATGAGAGGTAGTCATAAAGTGACTAATATCTCATGATTTTTGAATAGTTCACTTAGCACTCATTGCATCGGGTGATGCTCACAGGGGTGAAGAAGTGGGATTGAAACTAGTGAAATGTGGAGAACGAATCACATAGCATCAATCATCACTTCCGGGGCTTGCACCCGGTAACCAGGACTTCCCAGGAGGTCACCCATCCCAGAACTCCTCTGGCTCAAGCGCGCTTAACTATGGAGTTTTTCCCCACAATCAAGCCCACTTAGCTTGCTACCCCATTTGCAAAACCTTAGCAAGTATTGTGCCTCATGAATGACTTACTTAACGCAGTTGAATCCCAAAAATGATATCTAATATAATGCACTGCGTAAATCCCCCATACTTAAAAACCCCTTTTTATTAGTGAAATATTAGTTAAGCAAAAGTTGAACTTATTGAGATTTGAAACCATAACCTCCAAGTTGCAACACTAATGACTTGACCGTTGAATACATATCTAACTTGCAATATTAGATATTTAATCATATAGTTAAGTTGTTCTCTCTATATTTGTTTGTTTTTTTGAAAATAAAGCCTTAATTCATTTTGTAAAGAGTATAATTAAACTTACTAATGAAAAAGATTATTTTTCAACAACTAACTATTAAAGAACTTGTACCCAATGAAATAAGTTAGTAAAATTAAACAAAATTGAAATATGTACAAAGACAAAGCGAAAAAAATAATATATATATATATATATTAAACAAACTAAAGGTCAAAACATTTGTGAGCACATTGTATACAAAAATTAAAGTTAATGTAATAAAATAAAACATGGGAAAAAGAAAATAAATTACAGAACATGAAAGGAAGCACATAAATTTACATAACTTTAGGATTGTGAAAAAAAAGTTAAAACATTTGTACGTAAAAAAAAACAAGTTAAATTTTGAAAATTAATAAGAAAATAAATTCCCAGATGCCAAATAACACCAGAGAAAGGTTTGATCAGTATGGGAAATTAATTCTTCATTTTATTTATTCTTAACCAAGTATATTTTCATGGGGTGGAATATACAGAAAAATGGTCTGTTTAAATCAATTGACAGCGAGTAAGAAGATTTCTTGTGTTTAACAATCACAAAGTTAGTACCAATTTAAATAACAAAACAATGAAACAAATGCCTTTACTGTTAGATGCCTACAAATAAAACAATGAATGCCTCACCCTCACTCACTCGGGCAACACCTGGGTGTAAAAAGACATTTGGGTGTAAAAAGAGGGAATCCTTTGAACCATATAGTTTTATGCATTTTATAGATCTTCTCTTGCAAATGAGTGAATTGGCCAAAAGATGAAGATGAAGGTTTGCAGTTACATTTGTTCAACTGTCCTAACAACTACTTTAAATATTTTAATCTTCAGTGTATCGGATTCATAATTTAATGTTTGCCTTTAATATGTATTGTTTTTTTTTTAATATTACAAGTTACATGTGGATTTTATTACATAAGCTTGTACAAAAGTTTATGTTAAAGAATAATTTGATAATAAACTCAAATTAAATTTAAGATAAAGTAAGAGGACAATCAATAAACTTTGTGATTTAAAAATCTATAAAATTGGCCAACTCTACTACTGGTTAAATATTATAATATGATACTTTCCCAACTTCCTCTATCGGTTTATCTTTACCTAAGTTATTATCTAAAGCTATTGCATATAAGATAATTGCGAGCCTCTTTATCTTTGTTTATTTAATTCTTTTCCATTTGCAATATTATTTTTCTAATTTTCAGAGAAATCCAACCAACAACCATAACATTGAATCACATATCAACCTTCGCGTTCACTTTCACAACCCATGTGCACATATTTTTCATCATCAATTCCTATTAATAGTAGAGTTAATTCTGCATACAATCCCTTTGCAATAAAAAAACTGTCTTCTATTTTTTTTATTCGCGATCTTTAGTTCCCATAATCATATTCCTCCATAGCCACATATCTAATATGATATATGATATTATTTTCTGAGATTCTAGGTCCACTTAATGGTTCAATTTAGAATTGTTGAGCTTCTTTATTCAATTGCTTTTACTTCTTTCTTTTTTTACCAACGTAAAACTAACTATGCCAACAATTCCTACAAAAGGTTCACTTCAAACCTCAAGATTGATATTATGAAGAGTGGATTAGGACCCCTCTTAATTCAAACCTCAAGGTTGATATTATGAAGAGTGGATTAGGACCCCTATTAATTCAAAAAGAAAGTACCAGTTTCAATTGCAACAATAATCTCTTTTCCCGGTGGTAACATTTTAACCGTCACATAATCAAGCTAATTGTTGATCACAACAATAATCTCTTTTCCCGGTGGTAACATTTTAACCGTCTCATAATCAAGCTCATTGTTGATCATATACCTGCCAAGTATTCACCCATATGTTATTTATATGCATTATCAAACATTTTGACTTTTGTAAAAATAAACATACATATCCCACATGCACTGTGGGTGATTATTATATATACAATATATATATCATTGTTGGCACCAAATTTCCTTGAACAACATAATATCCTTTGGAAGGATCTTGAGTTGCATTCTTGTATGTGTATTGGCTTTGCATATGTCCTCATAATATATAACACCAAAAATGTCTGAGGCCTTAAGGAAAGAAATAATGTTTCTTTTTTCTTATATCATTTTGGTAACAAAACCTTGCATATATCACTTCTTTAAAAAACAAGAACCTTCTCCTTTGAAAACATAATGTACTCTTCTCTTTGAAATAAGAATAAAATTATTTTGTTTCCTTCCTTGTGTTTTCACACTCATGAGTCAGCAAGAGAGGCCATGCTACATTTACACCAATAGGGCTAGAAGATGAAATGGACAAAAGTGTTATGAGACAAAGAAGGTAGACTTTCTTTTGATTTCATAAAGGCTCATGACAGATAATTCAAATTGAAGATAAAGCTGGAGATGAAGAACCTTCTCCTTTGAAAACATAATGTACTATTCTCTTCCTTCGAAATAAGAATAAAATTATTTTGTTTCCTTCCTTGTGTTTTCACACTCATGAGCAATCAGCAAGAGAGGCCATGATGCATTTACACCAATAGGACTAGGAGATGAAATGGACAAAAGTTTCATCTTTTGTAGACTTTCTTTTGATTTTGTAAGGGCTCATGATAGACAATTCAGATTGAAGATAAAGCTGGAGATGGGAAGACCAACACCTGCAATGGCTTGCATAATCTTAAAATCATTGAGGTGTGTCAACTCCATCACTTGTTGATCATCATCTAAATTGGGTAAAGGAATTTTTATTAGTTGCCACTTGTAGTTGTTTGAAAGCATTCACTAAACTAAGGCCCTATTGCTTGAATATTGTTATGCCAAAAATATTATATTTAAAATATATTGGTGTAGAATTATCTCTTTTTCAATATTATGAATATTGAGTGGCATGTAATTTCTTGTTCCTTCTATTATCTACTGTTAAATTTAATGTATACTTCGAGTAATGCCTTTTACATGACATAAGGTTGAAGATTGATATTGGGTCGAGGTATCTACAAAGGGTCATTAGATGATAATTGTGATTCCTCTATTTCAATGAAATTGAGGTTAGGTATTCCATATAACACATATTTCATTAAATTTGGAAAAAAATCTATTACAAGGACTTCATTAACATTCATCTAATTTATGAATCAACATATTATCCTGATATAAGATAAGATAAAAATAGTTTTAGTAATGTGGTGCAAAAAATTTAAAGGCATCCATTTATGACCTATATGGTGAATGAGGCTAAACGATCAACTTAACACTCATTGCGAATTAATTATTCCATGATTTACTATGAAAATCATTTTTTTTACCTGGAATTTTATTTCAAAAATAATGTCACATTTATACACTCATATTAAACCACATGATAGGCAAAATTCAATAAATGGGACGTGGACATGTGAGGATAATAGGTATAAATTTCGTTTCTTGTCAAACTTATTTCCTTGGGGAAGGATTCTGAATAATTGTTATGATGGTAAGGTGGTTTACCACACATGATATAAAAATGAAAATTTTCAAACCTTATCCACATTGTTACGTAGAATTCAATGTTATGGTAAGCATTATAGAGGCTGTCAGATTTGAAGTGGTTTCAAATTGAACGACCTCTATACTACCTACTGCAACATTAAATGTTGCATTCAACATGGATATTGGTTGCAATTTTAGTGAGCCTTATCCAATTTCAAAATATTAAAGAAGACTCAATAAATGGGATGTGGACATGGAAGGAAAACATGTGTAAATTTAGTTTCTTTCAATTTTCTTTCCTCTGGAAATGGTTTCGAAGAATTGGTATGATGTTGATGTGGTTTAGCATGAGACAATTATTAAAAGTTCACTAACTTATTTGAATCCAAGCTCATGGAGCATCAATTCATTTGATGGAGTTATTTTGGTATCTTTCTCTTGCATGGAAGTAAATTATCAAGTGTGTTGCCACAAATTCCCAATTTCAGAATGGAATTATACTTGTTTCTTGCATTATATGCAACCTGGAGAATGTACATTGCAAAGGAAAGGAGATTCATGCTTATGTTAGATGTTTGGAATCATGTTTAAGGGTGCTCTGTGCTTGAATAAATATGGGATATTAGTGGTCATTTGGACAATATTTCTTCTTCTCAAGGTCAACTCTGTCTTGTTGGAGCAAGCTCCAACATGTGATTTCGATGTTCCAAGGAGCTCATCCTTTGTGCTCAAGTATCAATAGTTTCTCTTCCTAGTTGGTTGGTTGTTTATTTGATTTTCTAATACTTTACGTTGGGAAATTTTGTTTTATTATCTACAAGTGAGGTTGGTTTCCTTTCTTAGTGATCTTTCTTGCTTTCTGCCTCTACTTTGTTGGTCGTTGGTTTCCCCCACTTGTATGAATTGCTTAGTTGGTATCATTCCTCTATTTGTAGAGAGAACACATAGTTTATCTCTTGATTTTTCTTCTTTCATGAATGCTCATTTAAACTTTGCTTATTTATGGGAGAGCCATTATAGTTACAAATGCAAACATTACAAGAGAAAATGATTTCACTTCAAATGAACCATAACCAAATCATCGTAGCCTAACATCTGCAATGGAAATCCTAATTAAGAATTGAACTATTTTTCAAAGGTTGGAAGATGAAATATCTACTACGCAAAAAGAAGAGGAAGAAATATATGGGACTCTAGACCTTTGACACACATCTCTCTCACCTATCAGCAAAGTCAACAAGCTCTCCCCACCTCCTTGGTCCAAATTTAAATGCACCAATCCTGAATACGGAAATGGGATCTCCACATGATGTTTTTTTTTATGCTTATGTTCTATGAAATTTAAACTCTCTCAATTTTTGGGGTATTGTAGATGTTGCCAAATTTCCAGGGGTAATATAGATGTTGTAAAAAGTTGGGATTTTGTTGTGAGGACCTGGATTGAAGATGTTTTGTATCTTAGCCATCTACGACATTATTAAATAATCGATTGTCAACTAGTGCATTCCAATCAAAAATTTTGTGTAACAAATAATATCATTTTTATTTACATACACACTTACATTAAGAGCTTTACTTCAAAAATACATTACTTTTCTAAATCTGTTTTAATGTATGTAAATAAATAGAATTCAATAATAGCTTCATGTCTCGTTGGCTTCTATGATATTATTTAAATTACAAATAACTTATTTAAAAATTGAAATTTATGACATGGTAATATGGATGAGAAAATCAAATTTCATATGGTGCAAAAAGTTTAAATACATTTATTTAAGATCCATCTCTTAAATGAGCCTAAATAGTCCACTTAACAATCATTAACAATTTATTATTCCATATTTTATTAGGAATAGAATTTTGTTTTACATGGAGTTTATTTCAAAAACAAAAATATCACATTTAGACATTCATATTAAACAACATGACGGGCAAATAAAAGTAAATAAATGGCTTCATGATTTATTGACTTATGTTAGTATCATACATATACTAATAATTTATTTAAGAATGCATAGATAGAAAAAGTTATGGATTGATAATCAAATTCCCTACAATTTAAAGAGTTTGAAGTTATTCATTTATGTCCTATCCCCCATTAGCCTAAACAATCCACTTAACACTTATTATTAAGAATTTCTAGGATTATTTTTTGGAAGAAATACATCATAGCTTATGGATATTACATAACACATTTATACACTTAAATTAATGAATGTAAATAAGTAAAAGTCAATAAACAAGTTTGTGTCTTGTCGACTCATATGATATGTTTTCAATTTATTTAAAAATACAAATTTACAATATGTTGTCACTGTAAAATGAAATTAAATGCGTTTAAGCTCAAAAAGTTCAAAGACATAATTTGTCTATGATAGATCTCCATTAAAACCTTAATAGTCCGCTTATCACTCATTACCAAGTAAGTAATTTTTTTTTAAGAAATGCAAATCTTTTTACAATGAGGTTTTATTTCAAAAATTACATTTCACATGTATACACTACACTAGTATTAATTCATTTTATAGGCAATTAAAAGTCAAGAAGGGACTTTGTGCCTTTATTTCCAATATGATGTGATGTAAGTTATAAATATTAATTAATTTAAGTATATAGATTTATGAAAAATTACAAATTGGGAAATCACATATCTTATACTTCAAACCATTCAAATCGTTTACTTATGATCCATTTCCCTGTAACCTGAATAGTGTACAGAACATTTATTAACTAAATTATTCCAAATTTTTAAGAATTGTACATTTATTTACATAGAGCTTTAAGTTTAAAATTTATATATGAGTATCAATGTATATATGTAAATAGTAGTCAATAAAAGTAGGCTTATGCCTTGACTCATATAAGATAATTTCAATAACAAATAACTTGTTTAAGAATACAAATACATGCACGCACACACATTAGAAAAAATTTGTGTTGTACAACAATGATAATGCAAAAACAATTATGAACAATAAAGAAATGAATACTAATATAATTTTTAATTCCCATATATTTCAAAAGATATATAAAATCATACAAATTGATTCACCAAGAACTATATCAAAGTTATATTGAAAAATTGGAATGTAATTGTGAACAAATTTATAAAATAAATTATCTCCATCCACTACAATGAAGTACATGTTCTATTAAATATTCAAATGTACATACATTTCCCTTTGGTATGATGAAGTTCATTAAGAAAGGGGAATAAAACCTAAATAAGCCAAGTATCTTGCTCTTGCCCTGTGTAGGTTTTTATTAAGATATGTGGTTTAACCGATATCCAATGAATTGAAAAAAATATTTTGATGTATCTATTAGCAATGCATTTGATTCTTCATATTTATCTTCATACTAGGACCAGACATTAATCAACCTTTTCTCATAAAATTGTATTGTTCTCCCCGCTTTGAGTTTTGTTTGCACATGGAAACGACTTGTCCCATGTGAATATATCAATATTTGATTTTTTAAGTACTTGTCAGATGTAACTGACAGTGGCATTTAACGTCTATATTGTAGCATCAAAATTTTGTAAATAATATTTTAATACTTCTAACTAAGAAGGCCTAAGAAAATAAGACATATCACCAAATTGCTACTCTAGTTATCTTTGAATATGACAACTTGATTTACCTCTAGTGTATGATTGGATAAATAATCCTTCCATTTCAATTATCAACATATTTTAGCTTATATTAATGTCCAGTTGCATCTACAGTGCAACCACATATACGAAATTAATAAAATTGTAATAATTTATTATATCAAGAGGTGAAATTACATTATCCCCCATGTATTATCGGGTTGTGATTTCTCAATAGCTTTTGGTATATAATAGAGGTTAGGGAGTCCCATAAGACACAAAAAATATATATTATAGTCTTATCATTGTAAAGTGGTGAAGCATTTATGGTGGTGATGTTTGTATGATTTAACATTTTTGAATATAGTAAAGGGACTTGTACCTTCTCGTGGATATTTCCCCAATTAGGGTTTTATCACATGAATCTAGTGTTCTCTCCTTTTTTGCCTCCTTTCTTTTATTGATTAATTATTGTTATAATAGATATAAGGTTATATTTTGTTTATATTGTTATATGTTTACATATTTTCAATATTCTAACATGGTAATAAAGGACAATGAACTATGGTGTTTTCTGTTTGAGCGGGACTAAAGTTTCTATTCTTGGTTATGCACATCTTGATTATGCAGGTGATATTTCAAATAAACAATTTACTATAGGGTATATCTTTTAGCTTGTTTCAAGTCCGATTTGATGGTCCAATAAGAACTTACGAACTCCTCCTCTCTCTTCTTTTGAAGTAGAGTAAAAGGAAACTAAGGAAACAATTGAAGTAGTTTAATTATGGCATGTTCTTACCTAGCTTGGCATGGTTCAATTTTTTTCTACAGAATTAAGATGTGACAATGAAAGTGTCGTTCAACTTTCACTCCAAAACCAAACACATTAACCTAGATACTCACTATATTCAAGATATTGTTACAGATGATATTATTTCTTTGGAGTATTGTCCCACATGACAACAAGTAATCGATATCGTCACTAAATCCATGATAGAGGTGAAATTTGTACAACTTTGATAATTGTTGGGAATGCAATAATTTGTCATCAATGGGGAGTGTTGATGTAATGGCATCACCCTCCATAGGTGTTCCATCTCACTAGTCATTGTGAAGGGGGAGTTTTGATGTAATTACACCTTCCTCCAAGTGTTCTATCTCCCTAATTATTATTAAGGGGAAATTTTGATGTAATGGCATCTTCCTCCATAAATTTTCCATCTCCCTAGTCATTATTAAGGGGGAGTGTTGGAATGTGTCACTTTGGAAGGTAATAATGTCTAGGTTATGTTAGAAGAAACTTTAAGTTTATGTAAAAGAGGTATATCCCAAATTTATCATGGATTAAAATACCCTTGTAATGATTTATTATATAAAGTGATGAAATTACATGATCCCACATGTATTATTGGAATATAATTTCTCAATAACCCTTGGTATATAATAGAGGTTAGGGAATCCCATAAGTCACATAAGAAAGATACTTGATACTCTTATCAATGTAAAGTGATGAAGCATTTATGGTAGTGCTCTTTGCAAGAATGAAGATTTTTGAAGATAGTAAAAACATTATTACCTTCCCGAGGATGTTTTCAAATTGGAGTCTTACCACATAAATCTATTGTGTTCTCTCCTTTTTTGTCTCCCTTTTTGTGATGATGGATAGGAGGCCAAATTAATAAATTTATATTCTGTTTATATTGTTGTCTCCTTTTTTATGATGATGGATAGGAGGCCAAATTAATAAATTTATATTTTGTTTATATTGTTATATGGCTCTGCATATTTTCAATATTATAACAACTTCAATAGTTTATTACAATAGTTTATTACGTAAGAACACCAAAACATTTCAAAACTGGTGTTAGTGTCTTTTACGAATTTTTTCCATTTTTACATAAGCATAGTTTTACAAGGAATTAAATGAAAATAAAAAATGTAATTATAGTGGCCTCATTATAGTGAACAAAATAATGATATACTTACTTTATGCACACAACCTACTACCTTTATTTCATTTGTATAGAATAAGTAAGTTATGCATGAACATGTTCACTACTGCAATTGTTCACGATATAAATTACAATGGTCCAATATTTCAAACAAACAGACTAATTATATATTAAATTCCACATACAACCTCATACACCTTTAAATTTCAAATATAGTATTAATTATATGTTAATTCTAGAATCTTTGCCTTAGTTTCTTTTGATGCTTCTTTTATTGCAATATTTATGTCTATTGTTTGTGTTACATACATCCTAATATGTTTTTTTAACTTATATGGAATAAGAAAAGGTTATAAAAAAACAAAGAACCGTCTTTAAAATCACTAATTTTTAAGAGATATATTGACAAGTTTAACCATATTGAAAAAATAATTGCAATGGTCCAATTCAAGTAAACATACCTATTAACTAATAATTTCTACATATGACCTAGGTCATTTTTAAAAATTATATATAATTAATTTTTTTGATATGAACACATTAAACAAATATTCAAATCATAATTTTTATTAACACAATTTCTCACTATAAATAGGCAAAATAAAAATAATTTATTTCTATTAATAACAAACCAAACCACCAATCCTTCTATTAGTATTGTGAAATAAAAGGAAATTGAAATTTAAAAAGCTACAAAATATAATAATAATTCATGATTCCATGCATATAATGACCAATAATTTATATTATAAACATTACATTTATGTGTATACATGTAAAACATAATAGTCATCTTAAGGCACTATTATATGTGATTGAAAACCCTTCAAAGTAGCTTGCACATTTGTTTCCTTGTTGAATTTATTCAACATTCTCCATAGCTCATTGATCAACCAAATATCCACTTTGTTTGTTCTAATGAATGGAGTGACAAGAATCAAGAATTTAGGATGTAATTATATTAACAAGAGTGAACTCCTTTGATGACATTGTTTGAGGATTGCCACACATGGTTGATCCCATATGTGACATATGAGGATATAGGGGTGTAGAGATACTATGTTTTCTACCTAGGAAAAAGCAACCACACACCCACATCACTCATTTAGGATTTACTTCATCTACGTGTAGGCATTTGTAAGTGAAGTAGATCCTCCCCAACTCACTCAAATGACCCCAAAATTGCATTATTCACATGCCTTAACTTAATATAGATGCACATATCTATAACAATCACAATAAAATATACTTATATGATCCCATATATGCATCAAACATGTGGCTCGCAAATGAACAAAAATAACATGTAAAGGTTCAATTAAGTAATAAAATAAAACTGGTTTAAATCCAACATTTAACTATAACATAAAAAGACTTGAATACAATCACAATATTCATTTCTCACCATATTTATTTCTTTTAAATTTGTACACAAAATCAAATAATGAAAAAGACATTGGAAACAATTAGGAAGGACATAAATCCTACACATATAATAATATCTATTGCACATATAGAAATCCATTAAGTACAATGGAGATAATTAAACATGCACATCAAGTAATACAAAATCCTATATTACTCGGCTAGAAACCAGAAAAGGGATTTCAGATTGCAATTTCTATAATTACAGAGAAACAAGTCATGAAATGTTCCCATAATACAAAGGAGATTTTACCTCTAAATAAAAAATTAAAAGCTTATACAACATCCTTACTTAGAAAACTTTCAATTGGTATTTGTGATTATTCACATATGAACACGATACTTACTTTAAGTATGGCATTTCTAGTTGTGAATTATAAATTTTTACTTCTTGATGTTTAGTTTGAGAGTATAGTTCCATTATTTTGAAGATATGTGTGCACTCCTATCAAAAAAAGTGATTCAAGGGTATAAAAGAAAAAATTATGACATATTGTATGAAGTGGTATTTTGACTTCTAAGATCACCGTTTGTTTTACGTGAAATATTTCTTACATCATATAAAAATAATTTGTTCACAATGTATAATTTAGAAAACTATCACCTCTCTTTAGTAGATACATGCTACTAGCAAGTAATGAATACAACAATAGAGTAGAATAGTAGAAATGGGAAATCCCAACTATATAATAAAATACATCCCTACAAACACAAAGACTTAAGCTCAACATGATACTTTAAATAATTTGTAAACAAAAAATAAATTATTTAGCATGTGATTACATCTTAGTCTTATATGATTTTATGTAGCATTAAAGGATTATATGATATGATCCTAAATAGGATAGACAACCATTCAAATTATTAGATGCAAAAGAAGCTAGGATGGCACATTAAGTAAAGAGAACACATTAGGTCTCTTACATTACAACTACAAATATGATATTCAAGGACCCATGTAGGATCCAATCTCTTTGTTTCAAAGAGTACCTAGAGAAGAAATGGCTTCACATAAGCTTCTATCATCTAACATGCCCCATATGGAAAATGTATTGCTTTTGTATTCTATAGCTTCTTTTTCTTAATTGCTAAATCACACTTCTTTTTTTCTAGTTGATTGTGGTCCTAATTGGGCCTAGGGTAGGATCACATTCCATTTAAAGGTTTTTATGACATACTCCACTCAAGTTAATCTACATATTCCTTGTTTTCCCTGGCACAACTTGGGTTATGGGTATATCATATTGCTGAGACAAGGCTAGTTAATTGTTGATTAGCCATACGAGTGTTCCAAATACCACATGCATGTATGCGTGGCATAGGGTAGGGTCACTTTCCTTTAAGATTTTTTCATAACTTACTCCACATGAGATGATTATGCAATTCTTTGTTTACCCTAGATGACACCAATCAAGTTATGGTTTTACTAGGTGTGCATAGGGTTTTATTGATTAGCTATATGGTTTTTTCCTAATACCACATGTGTTTCTATCTTTATTATGTATCTAATATATATACGCATGATAGGAATGTAATCCATTAAGCACATAAAAGCATGGAATTCTATTTTAATAGTTTTTCTCCAAAAGAATAAAGTTTCATTTTCATTGTTCCCATAATTGATACCCATCACCTATAGGTTGTTGTAGAAAAACATACATAAACTTACAAATTATTAGAAACTAAGATACATCATTAAATGAGGAAATATACATCATTAAATGAGGAAATCCTAGATATGGTTGAGTCATATAACTAAACCCAAAGCTAGATAATCACAATAACACAATATGATATCACCAATAAATAGTTGGTGCATCTATTACAATCCCTCCTTATATACCATTTTTCAATAAGAAAATCATTTCCACTTATGAATGTGGGATAGATCACTTTACAAAAAAATTGAACTTTAATATAATTTAAAATCATAAAGTTACTTTATTACATAGTAAGACTTATATCCTAACACCCCCACTTAAGGCTTAGAATATTGAAGGAAAAACATACTAGCTGAAGAAACTATTTGAATACCAAAAAAAATATAAGTAATGAGAACAAGACATTCTCCATAAAATTCTTCTTAGTAAAATAGTCCCTAAGCTAATTACAGATCCATCACATTACCTAGTATAGTTGTCCCAAGTTGAATTCTTTATTTCACACATTCCACCTCCATAAATTCCTGAATTATGAATCTCCAAAATTAAATTATTGAACTGCAATCCACATGCATGTCCCATAACTTCATTCTTGGACAACAATCCACATGCCTGCGTCAAAACCCTAATGAAGGTTATTTCGTAACATCCACAAACTCTCAAACTATATATGAGTCCATCCATGTTATGTTGTATATATTGTTAGAGATATAATCCTTGGGGGATTATATATATATATATATATGAGAAATATGAATAGTTATAATACGAACCAACCATGGAAGATGAAACCAAGGGTACATTTTGTAATGTTATATAATTCTATTCACATCAATAAAAAAATCATCCAATTTGGGAGTTATTCTTTGGTCTAACACAATATCAAACAAAAGATTCCTAACCCTAAGAATTTCTCTGGTATTCTACTCATGTTCTACCTTCTCCTTTGTGTTATGCTCGTACTCTAACAATGGACCATTTATGTCACGGTCAGACATGTCCATTGTTTTCGCTTTCCCATACCATGTAATGAGAAACATTCCTCATTAAGGGTTAATCCTAGGCTATTATTCTTTCACTGTTACTCCTCCCCCAATTTCATAGCTCTTTCACATGCCCATTCTATCTTTTGTGTTTTTTTATCTCCTGACTTATTACACCTTTTTATTTCCATAATAGTTACAGGTATCCTTGAAGAGATCTTAATTTTGAAATATAAGCCTCAAATATGAGGATCCAATGCAGTTAAAGGAAAGTGCAACATCAACTCTTATTCATCATTAATACTTGGAAAATTCTTGATGCAATGATCTGGATTGTATCATTATATTGTTTTTTATCCATATCGATGCATTTTGAGTGGAAAAAGTGGAGTAATCAACTCACGGGATTGTTTTTATTAGCGACACCCAGTTTGCCAAAACGAGGTCAAACCTTCCAAGAGAATTTTGAGGCATCAAATGATGTTTTTTGGTGGTAAAAATTTGTCGCTTTAGTGCTGCACCATTTCATTCTATTATACACATAGATATCTTTCCAACGACGCAAGAAGCACATAAATCAGATTCTATATGCAAAATATATGCCACTAAGAAGTTGACCTTTCTTTCTTCACACCTATATTTCAAGAGGATGTTGTGTCAGCCTTCATTATTCACGAAAAAGGGGCTAGCCATATGATTATGATGTAAAGAATCTAAAAGAGTCCATATTGTAACTCTAGTTATGAGTTGATGTAATCAAATTAACCACTAGTAGGCTATCGGGTTGTGTTATAACGAGGCCACTAGGAGGAAGAGGCATTCCATTGTTTCAAGAGAATTTTTTTCCATAACTGAGCCAAGATAGCCGAGAGAGATAGGAGGTAGAGCACACATAAAGCAACTCACAGATCACATGCATTACTTATTTGTACCTGCATTCATATTTCTAGACAGAGGAAGAAAGCGAAGTGGCCTCACCTTCAAGCTGGGTTTTCTCTCGAAAGGGTTTCCCAAAGAGCATATCTTGTGTCTTAGGTGTGTGTGTTCTCATTTTTTCATTATCTTCTTTTTTGTGTAATTTCCATTCTCATGCATGCACTAATTACAGTTAAATCTAGAGATCTTAATGTTTAATAAAATTGTAGTAGTGTAGAATCTCATATTTTTAACATAATATTATCAGATATGTTGTGACGAACTGTCCAATGGAATATACATGACATTGTATGTATCATGAAATAATCCTATCGAGGGAAAATCTGTGTGATTTGATGTTGGAACTCAAGTTGGTCGAATAGTCCCCCCGAGACTGATAATCCCAATGGGCTTGAGTTTTATTTTCTAGTTCCATTAGAGAACCATTTAGTGGTGCCTCCATATAGGATTGTAAAAAACCCTTAATAGTTTATTTTAATGGGTATTTCATATACTAACCAGTTTCTTGTTCTTGATTTCAATTGCTTGGAAAATGTGTCATATAGTTTTCCTTATGTCTTATCAACAACTTGCCTTGCATCTCATTAGTAACATTTTATATGAATGCAACCAACCTTCTATTTATGAGTGTGTTATTGAAGACTAAATGAATTTTATAGAGTCAAGTTTTGGTTTTGGTTCATCCCTCAAGGAAAAATACCACTTGTGTGTTGCAAATTGTTATTAGTTTCTTGTGTGAACTAAGTTAAAGAGTATTTTGCAACATTTTTTCTTAGAAAGATACATTATCTCATATCTATTGTTGGTGTGATGTTGACAAGATATTTTTCTAAAAATATAGCACACACTCATTTTTAATGATTTATGGAAAGGCATCAGCGAAGGAGAGGAGGAAAACACACCCACCAAACCCACATCAAATAAAGAGCTATCCATTTGGGAAAAGAAGGAAAACAAATATTATGCCTTGTTTGTTGAATCCATAAGTGAAGAGGTGAGTTGTAATATATTTTCCATTAAAAACCCTTATGGTGCATTACAAAAGTTGAAAGAATTGTATGACACAACTTTGAATTGGAGCTTGTTTAATTATGGTCAAACTCTTCAAGCTTGAGTTAAAAGATGATGATCCCTTGTCTCTAGCCTCTTAAATTAGATCCATCATGCATGATACATATGCTACAGGACTAAAGATAGACACTCCTCTCACAGCCTTTTCCAAGGCCATTTACCCTTCATATTATGATTATTTGGTATCTCTTCAAGCCAATGAATAATTCAAGTATATTTCTTTTAACACTTGGTTGGGGAAAATTGCATGTTGAGAGAAATATTTCAGGAAGAGGAAGAGAACCACTCAGTCCCCTGAAGATATAACATGTCTTTCTAAAAAAGGGAAGAATTAGTCACATGATTCTCCCAAAGGAATTGGTAGCAAGAGAGGACGTGGAAGGAAGAATTCAAGAGGTAAGGGGACTAAACATCATTAGCATGGAGAAAGACCTGATCTTAATTATATTTGATATGGCAGAGAAGGACATGATGCATCCACATGTACAATCCTCTTGGATAGGATCAAACAAGACCAAAAATAAGATAGAGGTAAAGCACTAGATACAAGAAAAGGTAAAGCACCTAAATTTGTGCATTAAATTGTTTCCCATTTCAATATTGGTGTAACTAAATATTTGTTTCAAACTTCATTTTCTTCTTAAAGAGATGCATGGCTACTTGATAGAGGTGTAACATGCCATATGACCTTTTGAAGAGACTCCTTTAATGATTTCAGTGATAATGTAGATGGAACAACGTATTTTGTAGATAAATCAAGTCTTAAGCCCTTGGGACGTGGCACCATCAATCTTAATCGACATAGTCTCCTTGATCTCCTTCTACATGATGTATTGTACCTTCAATAGCTATAAAGAGATATGTTATACCTGGTCCACATTCACCAGCAAGGTTACTTTATTCACATCTTCGATGGTAATTTTGAAATAAGGAAGGGACATGATAACATGCTTTTCATGACTGGAGTAGAGGAGGAAAGATTGTTGAAGCTGAAAGGAACATCTGCTCATGTAGAGAACTCTCCTTACCTCTCTCAACATGATGAAGGTACATTTCCATCCATATTTCTATGGCATGCTACATTTGTACATGTTAAGTATGACAGTCTTCATGTACTGAAAAAGAATGGTGTTTCTTGTTTGCTAACTATTCCTAGAAAACTGAAGCAATGTGATGCTTGTATCCTAAGAAAGCATACCAAATAACCATTTTGTGACTCTACTTCCAGAGCACATAGAAAACTTGCACTGATTTGTTCTAATATATGTGGCCCTTTTTGGGCCTAAGATTGAAGAGTTTTTCATTGTCCTAATGTCCTTTTTCTACCCTCTTTTTATCCCCTTCGAAATCCATATTCCACATCTATATATCCTTTTCTATGAGACATTATACATCTCTTTTGAAGTTATAAGGTAAATCTATAATCAATTCCAATATTCCTTAGTTCAAGTGCATTGTTAAAGATTAATCTTTTTTTTTAAGTGTTGTTAATGAAAATTATGTAGGTATTACACCCTCTTCAGGTTCTTGCAACCAAGGAAGGTGGGCACATACGTTGTCTCCACCTAGATTACCATGTGGGCCCATAAGGAACGAATAGCTCTACACTCTATCAATTTTACCATTGCAATTTAGGTCAAAGTAGGTGCACTATTTTGCACTTAGTTTAGGTATAAATCGATCCATATTTGAGGATTCCTTTTTGAGTTTCTTTATAAAATATATTTAGCTCAATCTAATTTAATAAAGAAAACACTACCAAAGCAATCTATACCATACATTGTTTTGATTTGTATTTGTTTAGTCTCATAATTGATATGGACAGTTTTAGATCATATATGTATTGTAAACATTATAAAGATCTAGTTGTGGCTCTAGTCCAGGCTAGCGGGTCTACTGTAGCACTATGATGTCATTTTGAATCTTTGGATTGCTCCAAGATTCACTAGGTTATGATACACTTATTTGCTCATGTAAAATTTGAATACTTCTAATACAAAAGGTGATGTGAGGTTCTTCAACTCGTTTCTAAAATGTTTAATAAACTCTGTGATTTATTTTTTCTCTCAGATGTAACAAGCTGGTTGGATTGGGCCCACCAATGTAGTCTGTTGCCCTCTTTTCTCTTCTATTCCTTTCTATGGTATATAGATTTGCATGCTTTTTATTTCATCTATGATTTTGGTTTGCAAATTAAATTTATATCTCTCGTATCTAAGTTGAATTGTGATTAATAGTGCAAAGGTTTCTTGTTTTGTTTTACTGATACACTATTTATTTATGAATGACTGGATGAATGCTCATAGACCTGGAAATGGTGAAGGATAAAATCAAAAAATACTTTCATTTTTAAATATGAGATGTGATATAGTTGGAATGAGCCAAATGCCACTAATATTTTACTAATTATGCATCTACTACTCTGTTTCTTATAAGCAAAATTTATATGGTTTATTGCTAGTGAATGTTTTGCAAAGATACATAGTTTAGGAGAGAAGTATTATGTAGCTTCAATTGAAGATTAGATTAATGTGTTTTGAAATTTTTTGATTACATGACATTCGTACATAAACTCTTCTTGATTGTGTTATTCTCTTTTTTTTTTGTGAGCTTGTGGCAATCAGTAACATAAATATTTCATAAATATTGCATATTTATTGCAGTTAACATTGAATCAATCTTATGTTAAGTGTTTATACACACCCATGTTTTGTTAAATGGACGAATAAACCTTAGAACTAATTAAACATACATTGTGTCTCTACATTCATTACATTGCTTGATTCACAAACACATAATGTTCATTCATATCAAGTCGATGGTTTGTTGAAGTGGGTTTTGATATTACCATCTACACTCTTCTTTCAGAGCATATTTGCATTAACATAGAGTGGTCTTATAATTAGGACTTTGGAAATATTTGAGATTAGATTCACTATCTTTTACCATTATTTAAGCATTTTTTTTTACAATGTGTTAGGAAGGAGAATATGATTAAGTTTGAAGTCTTTTTTCTTTTGGTGTTGTAATGAGATCTTCAGCCTTTTGTCCCCTGGATCACTAACCTTTAATTAGTTTGGAGTAGGATCTTTACCTTATGTTGCTTTGAAAGTGAATAAATCACGAGGGTTCTTGATTCTCTTATGATCGAGACAACTAAGACAAAATTTAGGTCTTTCATCCCAGAAGGAGCTAGAATCAAGAGACCATAGTAGCAATTAGCTAGGGTTTTATTTTATGAATAATTCCAGTAGGATGCATAGTTGAATTGAATTCAAGAGTCTGATTTGTTTGTGTTAAAAGTGTTGATTGAGAAGATTGTATAGTAATATAGAGAGTGGTTTGCAGATCCTTGAGGCCTTATTCTATCATATATTGTGTTGTGCCTCGAAGCCTACGAAACCTTGGATTAACATATTAAATGTTGGAACATTAACACATTATATACAACACCCAACATTTTGGTGTCATTGTCAGGATGGTGCTAACGGATGAGATTGTGGTAATCTAAAATTTTGGCTACATTGCAACACTAGAGGTAAGCATCTTTGTTATTTTTTCCAGATGGGCCTTTGTTGTGCTACTCATTAGTAAGGCTTGATATTTTAGTTTTCCTATATGAAATTTCTTTTGATGTGTTTTTTCTAGTAGTAATTACAACATTGAGTTAGCATTATTAAATAAAAAATTTATGGTCTTTAATTTTTTTCTTGCAATTTTTATTTTTAAATTTGTATGACTAGGGATAAGGGTCCTAAATCTAAGCAGGGTAGAGCTAGGTATGATATATATGGAATTCCATTTTCTGGTGTTGGGCTACTTGTAGGTAAACATTCTAGATAATCAAGATGGAACATTACCCTTAGATTTTGGAGACAAAAGCTTAGGGACATCTCAACCAACAAGAGATATGAAATTATCCTCTAGAGTTGATTCTCCTTCTGTGCCTGAGTGGACAAAGAAGACATATCCAAGAATAATACAACCTAAATTTTCACCACTAGATATTGGGTTTAGTCTATTTGGAAATGATGAGAAGATAGTAGATAATGAAAAGGACATTTTTACTGAAGGTCATGGATAAATTAATGTAGATGGGAAGGTTACTTTTGGGTTTCCCATTGTGGACACTAATGATGTAGTGTAGATAAAGAATATTCCTCCCTCGATCCTCCCACATGTTCATGGTAAGACTCATAACAACCTTGATGCATTTGTCTTTGAATTTGATATTTTATACAGGAGATATGATTACTCTTTTGATTCCTAGAAACTTAAATTATTCCCAGCAACACTTAAAATGCAAATTTATGTTGGTTCACGAGGTTGGGAGGGAATACCATCAAAACATGGGATGGAATGAGGAGTGTATTTATCAAGAAATATCATGGATACTATAAGGCTCGTGATCTCCAAGAATAAATCTTTTAAATGACACATAAAGAAGATGAAAGCCTTGAGGATTAGCTTGAGAAGTTTCTACATAATCTCCAGACGTCCAAACAGAATAAATTAGACCCATAAACTATTAAAACCATATTTAAGAGGTATTTTAGATGAATTTGTTAATGAATCTGAATTTGTCAATGGATTCAATATGTTAGGATAGGGAGATATTTATTAGTTGTACTTTAACCAAATTTGTGACCTATGCAAGAGGTAGTCATGTAGCTAGGCTAGATCTAGTAGAGGCTTAAGGGAAATATTGCTTCAAAATACCAAATCTAGAACTACTAGTGTTACTATAAATGAACTTGGACATCTATTAGAAAAATTTAAAACTAACTTGCTTGAAAATTTAAATTTGAAATTAGAATTTTCACATTTTAAAAATAAGCAAGAGGATAAGTGTGTTGCACTTTCTATCTTTTTTCCAAAATGTAGTCGGAAACACCCTTTGCTTGAACACCCTAAAAATTTTGCTAACACTCGTGTTATTTGTGCAAGAGATCATTCTACAGATCAATGTCCCTCAAAACCTAGCCTAAATTGAAAATTTACACGAAGGGAACCAAGCCCTTGGACAACTGCATGTGATAGGAGAAAAGAAATCATGGCGGAAAGTAAGTTCAAGTATACATTTTGAACCTACATATGTTCCTAATTTTCATCGTCCACAACATTCTTTACAAAATTGGAACTACACAATGTCATGGAAAGGATATTCTCAACAATATGGTTAGAATCACCTTTGGCAATAAGGGTGGAGAGGGCCTTCATATTTATATCCATATCCAATGCCACCTCAACAACCATACCCTACACCATATCCATCATACCCGAAAACTCAACCTTATCAACCAAAAACTTTCCCTCAACCAATGTAGCCAATATCACCTCAATTATCACTACCTAACCCATTTAGATCACTGTAATTGTTTGCCCAATGTTATCGGGAAAACTAGTGTCTATTTAGAGATGCTAGTCCCACTAAGACCGATAGCTATCTTAGAAACAAATAGATTAAAGTTATTTGTGTTTTCTTTTATGAGAGATAGATGAGAGAGAAGCAGAGAGTACCAACCTTAGTCTTTAGCTTAGCTCCTTGCTTGTTTCCTCCCTCCTTTGACAGAGATTCACCACTGCTTCCTTACTTTTCCTACTTCAAAGAACACCTGTAGAGTCAAAGCAGCATAATAACATCAAAGCATAAAGATCTATAACCATAAACAATATAGGATCAAATGTATATTAACCATATAAATACATATACAAATACAAGATTCAGAGATATACAAGCATATGGAGGAAAACTCAAATAAATTTATTGATAGAAGTAGTAGAAGAGAGGATTACAACCCATTGGTATGACCCAGTGCCATCCTCCCAGCATGAAAGTCCTCTTCACCTCATACAAAGCAATATCACCTAACAATGTCTTCAAAGAGAAACCAACAACACTTCCTTGCAAATTACAAAATTCCAGCCTTTGGATCTCTTGGATGAGGGATACATATATAGGTGTTTATATTAGAGTGAGTCAGCTTCTGGGATTTTGATTAGTGTCATTTCATTGATAGTTCTTGGTTCCAATTGGAGATTTCAGATCTCTTACTCATCCCTGGGAAAATTCAGAGAGGCAAGTGTCATATGAGCAGTTTCTAGAAGATTTTCTAGGTTTCCACCTAGCAACTGCTTCTGCCATTTTTCTGATCTCACTCATCGCACCCTATAGAAGGGATTTCTAGTATGCATCACACCCCCCATGTGTAATAGGTCAGATGCATCGCACCCTATGCATGGAGCAGTCTGTATGGTCCTATTTTGACCAGTTCTGAGTAGTTTTTCATGGAGAACTTCTGGGAGATGATGTAATTAGTTGATCTTGTTCTTTTAGGGTATGAAACAACACTTTTAGGGGTTTAGAAGCCCTTGATTTATGGACATATGTGATTGGGGTTGCAGTGCCCAATATGTCTATAACAGTTGCCCCCTAAAGCATGAGGCCGTAAATCCTTTTGATGTCAGGTGAAATGCTTTATAATGAGGATCCGAGGTTTTCGAACTGGAAGGTGACCTGTAATAAGATACAATACAATAAATTATCTTCACAATATTTTCATCATCCAGCTGAGGTGGGCATTCCCATGCTCAGATTTATAAATTCATATTCATGTACATAAGATAGACAATCGTTTGTGCGGCAGACTGGTGATTCTGGTAGAGCCATCATCCTTTAGTTTGGATGATTATCTGTGCAGCTATGGTATACATTTGATGTCTTTATTTTCATGAATATATCACAGCCCAGATGGATGAAACTAGATCTGGGGTCTTCAAACTCGTTCAATTTTCTCCTGAAGTACAAGTCGATCCATGTGAAAAGATCTTCTGTTTCGAAAATGGAAATACATCGCCTGATTACCTGCCAATGATGTAAGCTGTTAACAGGCGCGAGAGAAATCACCGATAATGATGATGAACCTCAAGGTACTGCATTACAATTCATGTGGTGTGAATACATGAGATGATGTCGAACACCACGTATTTCGGTTGAATGCCATTGATGTAAACCTTTCGCTGGAAGTGAGAAACTTGCCATTCAGGCATGCAAACTTCAAAGTACTGAAAGGGTTGTCCCTAAGTCAAATTCTTGGATAATGAGCTGATGTCGACAAGAAGTGTCCTATTGTAGGAGGACCTGAATGAATGCCACATCTACGACATGGAACAGAGCAAATGATTTTGCGGAGGTGAAAACGATCTAATGATACAAGGTTCAGGGTGGTGGTCATGAAAAATGGAGAGTGAAGGTATTGCAGCGGATGAGACATTGGCTAGGTTGGTGAATTCTATGAGCGAATTCTCTTGAACATATTGGCGACAATGAAATGGATTGGTAGCGTTAACCCCAAGGTGGATGGTACGGTGGACCACTGGTGATATGACCGGAGAACGGAATAACCCAACCCGAATCAATCATGGTGACAGAGTGAAAGTGTCATGTTCAAGAGCGACCTACTACCAATGAAGCTATTCAAGTTTTATTCCCTTTTTCCCCAGTCATTGCTGACCAGTACCTCTTTATTTTTGTCAAGCTTGAGGAGGATAACATATGCTTGTTCTATAATTTTCCCTTTGGGAAAACCTATCGCTATGTTTTAATGAGCCTAGCGACAATGAAACTCGCTCTTGTCTGCATGGAAAAGTTTGTTGCTATTATTTTAACGAGTTTAACGACAAAGATAACTCAGTTCTTTTCAATTTTAGAGAGTCTAAAAGGGACAGAAAGGCAACTCCAGTGGTCCTTTTTCATAATGTAGTCCCTTAAGCCCGAAAAGGTGTAAAATAATATGAAAGGGATGACTTTTCAATAGTTTTAACGAGCTGAACAAGACAAGTGCTCGATCTTTTTGTGCAATAATCCCTCAAGTCCAAAGAGATTAAAATCTAGAGGAGGTATGGCACTTCCAGTCGCTTTAATGAGCTGGAGAGGCCAATTACTTGGCAATATTTTCATATTTTATGAGTTAGATGAAAAGAGATTAAAGGAGACTCATTTTTTGAGGAACGAGTGATGTTTTTGGATAGCAACTGGTTCTAGGAAAGGCTTGGAACTTTCAAATCATGACAGTGTAAAGGAGGTGGCTAATAGAATCACTCGTTGTAGTTGTTCCTCAAAAGGATAAATAATCAAATGGAGGCATATGATCAGCTAAAAAAGAATGGAGGTGATGGTAAGAACATGACCAAGGTTCAAAAGCTGATAGTCATGCGAATGGTTATTTACCGAAGGTGGGGTTCACTTTTTAATGAGCTTGAACTCTATGGAAACATTTGGTCATTGCTAGGTTTATTTTTTAATGAGCTTGAACTTCGCGTAAAACCGCTCATGGTGAGGTTTATTTTTTAACTATCTTGAACTTTGTGTAAAACTGCTCGTGCCAGTCGTATAATAAGGATGTCTCATCAGTAGGTTCATTTTTTAGGGAGCTTTCCGCATGCACAAATTTGCTCCTGAGCCTTTCATTATGCAAGCTAGGAACGACCAACCTACGAGTCTAAAGGGTCGAGGGCCTACAAACTAAGAAAATAAATGGTTTCTTTTCACTTGCATGCAAAAAGGTTTGCATGCCCCCAGGTATAATGAAATAGAGCTTCTAGGTTGCCTTTCGGAAGTTCTTGCATTAGCAAGATTGTTCCATCTACGCGACAGATGAAATGCTTCCTTGGCTCTGTCCATCGAAATGGATGAAGGTGATTCTAGCTATAATAACCTAATATTTAATGGGGAATCCTTCAATATGATCCATTTTCCTAAATGAACAGGATTGTCAAACTATTCATATTCATACGCAGAAACCTACCTTATATCTGGGGTTTTCCTACCGAAGCAGATCAGAGCGTATGCCTCCTGGGTTTCAGTCATAATCACCGAATCGCTCGTGATCATAAAGTGGATGGACTGGAGATTGATGAGACATTCCTTGTGCGAAAAGACCAATTAGGGATGGCATTTGACTAATAGTTGTGTTTGAACCAGGGAATGAAAGCTGGTCAACAAGATGGACCACTATGCCTTCATGTGGAAAACACATCACTCAGAAGAGTGAGGAGACGACGGCTCTCATGCTATAAATATAGTCACGCCCAAAGAGTAGATTGTAATCTAGAGGTCCTTGGACTACCATCACGTTTAGATGAACGGTTTTCCTTCTCAAAGTTATAGGCAAATTTGGAAGGATCCCTAACGGTCAATTGGTTCCTTTGTTTAAGCCTGTCAGATTTTGAATCTCAGGCAGAAGTAATGGCGAACCAAGAACTTTCCAAGCAGTTGAGGAAAGGATACTCACAGAAGCCCCTTCATCTATAATAGTACCGACCATGATCATTCTCTAATCTTGTACTATGATTCAGAATGGTACATTAGATGGTAGGTAGGGTCTGCCTAGTAGATTCTAATTGAAGGAAACAACTAGATTGCTTGGAGGTGGGATCGAATAATTGGCTAGATACATCTCTGATGAACTTCCTTCTTGTGGTAAAGGAATGGGTAGATTTCCCCCATGTTCATCGGAGTTTGCATCTATGAAGAGAATTTAAACAGTGTTGTTCTCATTCTCTTTGGTGACAGTATCATCTGAAGGTGGGTCCTCTGAAGACAAGATGGGGTCTCCAGCTATCTTGACCTATTGACTTTGGTCTGGTGTGGACTCAGAGGGTTTATCTTCAATGATAGGTTCTTCGACCAACAACAATGGTGTGTCAATCGAATTTTCAACTAGCGATGGACTCGGCAAGAGTTTCTTGTATCCAGGAGGAAGTCGCTACAGTAATGCAGGACGGTTATCCAAGACTCTTTTATTTTCATTTATGAAGGGACAACAGTGGAGGACATGATCACCTTCACATAGTTTACAAGGAAATTGGATCTTCCTTTTTGTCCATTGACCTCTCTTTCACTAGGTGACAATGTACTCTCAACATGATCCTCAACGGTTGAAGACACCAGATTGTGCAAGCGGGGAGCCCAGTCCCTTAAGATCCATGGGATGCAAGGATAGTCTCGATGATAGTGGTCTCCCTTGCAAAAGGAACATGTAGATTTAGGTTTGGAAGGTGCTATGTGTGTATTTTCCCTAGATGATGCACAGTTGTCCCCTTTTGTGGTTGGCTTCTTCTTCTTCTTATCCTTCCCTTTTCTTCTTCTCAGTTACTTGGTTTTTAGTGTTACTAGCTTCACCAAGCAAAGAGGAAGAAGGAGAGGGAGAAACAAATGAAGTAGAAGGTGGGGTAGAAACTTTAGTATCATCTATTTGTTGATTTTATTGTCGAGGAATTGCAGTGTTTCGAACGACAGAGGTCAAGAAAAGCCATACGGGCAGGCCAATTGTGAGTCCTGGAAGGGACAATGTGGCCATGTGTGGAGCACCAACATCCCCCAAAGAGGAGAAGGGACTAAGATTTCCCCCAAGGGGAAATCCTTGATTGGTAGACTCCATTTCTCGACCTAAGGACCAATGAGGGAACAGTGATGTTATTCCGATTAAAATAAATTTTATGATAAATTTTATGGTCGCCTTCGATTTCAATGAGCCTAAAGTGACAAGTGCTCAGATGGACCTTTTCTTTTAAGGAGTCTGAAAAGGAACGAAAGTGACTACTCTGGAAATCTAGACAGAGGGATTACCAAACCAATCACAAAACTGCAGAATACTTTTTACGGTACGACAATCAATCTTCTCGAATGTTGTGTTCAGTGCATTGCGATCGATAGGGTGGCAGACATAGCTTCCTAAGGATAAAGGATGTAGCCTATTGTGGTCTCCCAATATATACTCAACGGTACGTGGGAGCACAAGTCCATGCTGGCACTTGTCGTCTCAAAGAGGAGGAATCACCCAACCTACGATGAAAGCGATAGTTACCAGGCTTTACGACGCCAAAATACTTCTCTAGCCTAGACTTCTAAATGTTGTGCGTTAGGTTCCAAAGCATTTTTATGTTCATTGAAGTTTATTTTACAGTTGATCTTTCTTAAGAAGTTTGCCTTTAAGGTTCACCACATGATGTAGATATACAATTCCTAAATATGCAATATAAGATGATAAACAATCGTTTAGTTTCTTTTTGCAATGAAAATCCTAGCTACTAAGGAAAGAGAAGTGAAATTATTTCAACATAGAGCAGAGAGCACACACTAGATGCACTTTTCCTAAATCAACTTCAGCATGCAATCTTAATGCAAATGCACATGCATGTATTTTTTTTAGTTTTTCTTAATGTGAGAATGACAAAAAGAAAACAAAGTATAGATCTGAACTATTCTCTTTCAAAGCAACAATACTAACAATTTTCTTTTCAAAAAGTGAAAGTAGAGCCAAGACAACACTTTGCAATTTTGAATTCAAACTACTTTCAACACTTGAAATATTAATGATTCAAATCAAATACAATGGAAAAAGTGTAATCGACTGTCTAAAAGAGAAATGCTTTGTAATACTCTTTTTCTTAACTGAAAACGACACTTTCAAATCAAAAGATGATAGTTCGATTAAGCTACTATTTTCACAAGAGAACTATAAATGATGAAAAATACATAAAAAAACATTCACAATTCCTTATGATGGAGGCCGAATAATGCAAAGGAAGATGGTTTCAACAGAGATATACTGATCACAGACAGCAAAAATACTGAATAAAGCTGAAAACAATGAAGGAAAAACCAAAATCTAGAGGCAGAAATAGTCTCATCTGATCATCACACCTGTAACATAGGGAAACAGGGATGCATCTCACCTAGAGCACATGGGAGGTTCGATGCGTCCAGACTGCCAAGAAGAGATAGTGTGATGGTCCAGGGATGAGACTGAGCTTGGTTTTTGCTCACAGTTTGTAACTAAGTTTAGGGATTTAGGCTGAGCTAGTGATTTTCAGTAAACACAAAGTATAGGGGCTGATCTAATGAGGTTATTTGAGCTACCACCAGGGCACTTAGGATGTTTGCAAGCTAGATGTTCAGTTCATAAACCAACCTGGAGATTGATTGAAGCAACGTTGATCTACTTTGCAGTTGCATAGCAAAAGCAGTTCGAAGGCTAGCTGGCTTGACTTCAGGCTCCGTCTGTGGTTTATAAAGAAAACAATAGTAACAAAACAAACAAACTATTTTCTCCCTAGTGGAGTTGCCATTTTGTTATTGGGAAAACTAATGTCTATTCAGAGCTGCTAGTCCCACTAAGACGAGTAGCTATCTTAGAAACAAATAGATTAAAGTTATTTTTGTTTTCCATTATGAGAGATAGATGAGAGAGAAGCAGAGAGTACCAACCTTAGTCTTTCTCTTGGCTCCTTTCTTGTTCCCTCCTTCCTTTGATAGAGATTCATCACTCCTTCCTTACTTGTCCCACTTCAAAGAACACCTGTAAAGTCAAAGCAGCATAATACCATCAAAGCATAGAGATCTATAACCATAAACAATATAGGATCAAATGTATATTAACCATATAAATACATATACAAATACAAGGTTCAGAGATATACAAGCATATGGAGGAAAACTCAAATATCTTTATTGATAGAAGTAGTAGAAGAGAGGATTACAACCCATTGGTCTGACCTAGTGTCATCCTCCCAGCATGAAAGCCCTCTTCACCTAATACAAAGCAATATCACCTAACAATGTCTTCAAAGAGAAACCAATAACACTTCCTTGCAAATTACAAAATTCCAGCCTTTGGATCTCTTGGATGAGGGATCCATATATAGATGTTTACAGGAGAGTGAGTCAGCTTCTGGGATTTTGATTAGTGTCATTTCACTGATAGTTCTTGGTTACACTTGGAAATTTCAGATCTCTTACTCATCCCTGGGTGAATTCAGAGAGGCAAGTGTCATATGAGCAGTTTCTAGAATATTCTCTAGGTTTCCACCTAGCAAACTGCTTCTGCCATTTGTCTGCTCTTGCTCATCGCACCCTATAGAAGGGTTTTCCAGTATGAATCGCACCTCGCATGTGTAATAGATGAGATGCATCACAACCTATGCATGGAGCAATCTATATGGTCCTGTTTTGACCAGTTCTGAGTAGTTTTTCATGGAGAACTTCTGGGAGATGATGTAATCAGATGACATTGTTCTTTTAGGGTATGAAACAAAACTTTTAGGGGTTTATAATCCCTTGGTTTATGGACATATGTGATTGGGGTTGCAGTGTCCAAACACAATAATAAAGAAGTTCAATATATTCTCTCCATTGAACTACCACCTTTCCCTATATATTAGATGGCA